>CM062293.1:409444698-410644698 GCA_031216915.1 Pictodentalium vernedei | reverse complement strand
AGGTGGGATTTGAACTGAGGACCACTCAACTTGCAGCCTGCACCTCTACCAACTGAGTCACTGCATCCCTGGTCATCATAATTAGTTCAAATGCCTTCGCCTTGTTATAATTTATGGGAGAGTGCCAATGGGCACTCTCCCATAAGTTGTAAAAGGCAAATTGATACTGACTAAATAATTTCAGTTCAAGGATAGTATGAAGCATATAATATGAAATCTTCAAGTTGCGGTATGCGTACTTAAGAATGAAGCCCACATATGGGTTTCCAGTCCTTGGGCAAAACACTTCATCTCAGTTGCCCACATGGGGGCATGGTGGTGCTGTGTACTAAGGCATGCTGCACATCAGTAGTGCACTTGTCTTCAACCAATGCCAACCCTGCTTGTGTGGAGTCAGTATGTTGGGGAGTCTAGCAGTTGCTTGATGGTTCTCTCCAGATATATGTACTCCAGCTTCCTCCACCTGTAAAACTGTCTGACCTGAGATAACCCTGGCTGTCAAAAGTGTCATTAAACCCCAATATATAAATAAATAAATATAGGTTGTCACCCCAGTGGGAACCCCAGGAAGTGAAGCAGTGTTTGGTTACTGTGGTAAACAAGATAAGTTTTAGTTGTAAAATAGGGCCCAGTCACCAATGCCTGGGATGGAAGTTCTCTAAAATGGCAACATGGGTATAAACGATTGACTAAACTTGACTTTATCTCCATATTGCGGCCATGATTAGCCATTGTGCAGAAGTATGTGACCTAACACATAACTGATTTATTTATTGGGATTCAGTGACACTTTCGACTGCCAGGGTTATCTCATGTCAGTCAATTTTATGGATGGAGGAAGCAGGAGTACCTGGAGAGAACCACCGAGTAATAGTGAGAAACTGCAAGACTCCTCAACATACTAACTCCACACAAGCAGGGTTTGCATTGGTTGAAGACAAGTGCACCATTGACGTGCTGTACACCTTAGCACACAGTGCCACTGTGCCCCCACAAGGGCATTTGGGAATAAGTGCATTGCCCAAGGACACAACGCAATAACCCTTGGTGGGGATTGAACCATGAACCTTTCGGTTTGAAGTCCAATTCTGTAACCACTGAGCCACCGGGATCCCTGCACACCAATAAATAAATAAATTGCTGAAGAAATACTTGTGTTACATATACCGGGTAGTTCATCTATCCATCCATCTGTATGCCCATCCATTTGTTCAATCAGAATCAAACACACCCATTCAAAATCAAAGGTATGTTTTTTTCAATTCTTTTCCACCGAACAGACAGATCCCATCTGACTGGGCAGTCATCTTTATTTACCGGTGCTGTACTAAATCATAAGAAATAAATATTGTAATTTTTAATTTATATTCATTTATGGTTATTTTGGGAATAGATTATATAAAACAATTTGTCAATGAAATATGTTAAGAATCAATTTTGTTAAATATTGGATTGTGAATGTGCTTTATTTTTTGATTTCATGAAGATGCCAGGTATTTCAAATTAAATGGATACCTGTTGATTGATGATAATCCGTATTAGTCTTTTTTTTAACCAGCAAGAATCAAATTACCATACATTCTAAAAAAAATTCTGTTAACTGGTTGAGTGCTAAATTATTTTTTCAAAGGTGATTTGAGGGGTGGGGGTTGTTCCAATCAAGTCCTATTTGGGTCCCCTGTGGGAGCCCAAATTTGGGATTAGTTTAATATGAGGAATATTCTTTAAAACTCTTAAGATCCATCAGTTTGAACCTTTTGATATTGTGTATGTAGCATCCTACCTGGGGTGAGATTCAAGTCTGTTCAAATCAAGTCCCAAGAATACTTTTTGGTGAAAGAGGTAATTCTTGAAATTAGGCTCATCAATCAGCAAAGCCACAGTAAGTGCCACAGCTGTCAGAGCTTGCCACAGTACAGTACAGTACAGTACAGTACAGTACAGTACATGGAGAGTGGATTGTAACTAAATCACCCAGGGACTGGAGTTATCACCCAAAGTATCACTTTCAAATTTTGTGCATGTGGACGAAAAACACAAGCAATGTTTCAGCCAATGGACCTCCGGGTTCCATTGGCTGGAACTTTGCTTGGGCTTGTTATGCTTTGCAACAAATTTGCAATTATTGCTTAGGTGGAATCTCCACTCTGCGGGTGATTTAGTGATAATACACTCCCCACATACTGTAAATACGTACGGAGCCAGGACGATAGATAGTTTTGCTTCTACAGATTTATGTAGGAGATTTTAGTCCCAGCACCTCCTTGTGTTATTCTAACGTGGCTGTCAATCTTATTATTTTTGTTTCAAAAACAGTTTTCATCAAACAATAGATTATTCCGCGTGTACGATTTTATTCAAAGCATTGACTGGAATTGGAAATACTAATAGGGATCAGTAAGTTGTTACTCCTCCCTAATCCTAACAGGGACTACCATGTTGGTACACCACCCAATAGGGAAGTGTACCAACTTGGTGGTCCCTGTTAGGATTCCTGGGAGCACGATAACCCAGTCACCAATGCTCTGGATGGAAGTCCTCTAAAATGGGCAACATTGGCATAAACGATTGACTTGACATTAGCTCCATATTGTGGTCACAATTAGCCATTGACCATTGTGCAGAAATATGTGACCTGAAACACCAATAAAAATAAATAAATAAATAAATAAATACTTCTTTGATAAAGTCTCAAGTGTAGTCTTCCTTGAGAACACTACTAGTTGGCTGTATTTATTTTGAGAAGTTTTTTTACATCATTGTTGGCTGCCTGTACAGTGAGCTGACAATAATATAGAAACACCTTTGAGGAATCTTCAAATCTTCAACATTTATGTATCTTACAACTAGAATGTATTTCTCCCAATACAAGTGGAAGTGTCTAGACAAAATAGGAATCTGTATTGAGAGTAGAAACCACATTTGAGATTTTTCGATCCAGGAAGAGGACTTTTTTCTGCACTCAGTTGGCATCAGGTTATTACACGAAGTCACCATTTTTAATAACAGTAGTTAAATGATAAATAACCAATTCAACGAAATATATTAGACTACATCTTTTTTGCCCTTCTGATATTTGTTTATTTAAGCACATCATGTGTTGAACATGAAAAATAAATCAAAGAAACACACAGCTGAAAGAAAAATAAACAAAGAAGCACACAGGGGGTATACTACTATAAACTTCAACGGTTATAGTTTTTGTAGAACATTAGAACATGAATGGGAATTACGCCCCCCCCCCCCCACCCCCCGTGGAACCCAGGAATTGAATCAGGCAAAAAAAAACGACCCTGTCACCAAAGCCAGCATGGAAGTCATCTAAAATGGGCAACATGGGCGTAAACGATTTACTAAACTTGACTTAATCCCCATGTTGTGGTCACGGTTAGCCATTGTGCAGACATATATGGCGTTAAACACCATAAATAAATGATGTCAATAGTTTAATGCATTACATATTGGCAGTTTCCCAATACAAAAATAACAAATAAGAAGACATAATAAACGTATTTATTTAATGCTCAGGCATCAATTCACGCTGAAAAATTAAGTCATATTCCCCTGTCGGTCGGCAAAACGAAATATCAAAATGATATTTAGAAATCGATATTTCATCGTAGGTTCGGATGACGAATCACATGTACTTTAAACGAGTCAGCACATCAGTAATGAATTCCAGAGTCCCAAATACAAACGAATTCGAATAATTGATAGTGACAGTGACTAAATCAATTCATTAAATCAGCGGTTTCAAAGTTTGACTTTCTCATTCACCTTCCAGCGAAAAGCCGAAATCACTTTCAAATTTCTTCAGTTCAACTTCACACGTCTTCAGTGCATTGAGTTCAAAAAAAATAAAATGACGTGTCTTGTTATTGAAAATAAGAAAGTGGTGTTTTTTGTTATTGTTCTATTTCTTCGAAACACATTGCGATTATTTCAATTCGCCAGCCTTGGTAAATCGTAAAGTTAGGGGAGAAATAAGACGGGGCTACTTTTTGTGCGGATATTCACACATTCCAATGGTTGGAGTTTGGTTGTGGTAATTTTTGTATGGACGCCGGTTCGGCACATAAATTTTGCGCCTTAATGGCAAATAAAGGCCACAAATTGGAGAGTTTGTAGTCGTAGAGCATTAAATAAAAAGAAAATTCACGAAAATTTGATGAATACCGAAAATATCTCGTGAGTGGCTACAAAGAAATATGAGGATCTTCACGAGCGACTGCGTCGCTCGTGAAGATCCTCATATTTCTTTGTAGCCACTCACGAGATATTTTCGGTATTCATCAAATTTTCGTGAATATCCTCTATGTATAAAATAAAGTACTAATGACTTTTTTCTTGAACAAGCTGATCTCGTTTACGGGAGAGTGGCAAGATCAGGTTCAAATAATATTAATCGATTTCCTATCACAGTTTTTCAATATATAATAGTATTTCTCCGAATCTTTCAGTTGTTTAAATTGTTTGTTTTCTTTTATCATTTCTTCGAACCTCGTTTCCCAAATTTGAACATATGGCTCACAATCCATAACAAAATTACCAACCCCAACTCTACTAAACAGTTCATGGGCGTGTCGAGATCGTTTGAATTTCAGATAAGGTTTGTCAAGCATGTATTCATTTTTAACAAATCGATACGTTCGTAACTTATTACTGCCTTCCATTTTGTCATCATTAAACATATATTTAGTGCCACGATATAGCCTTAGCGGCTGACGTGGCGTTAAGCACGAATAAATAAATACATATCTTTAGTAAATATTTTTCTATGCTGAGATTCTAGTTCATCTTTCAGGCAATTTCCATTACTATTAGTTAACGTATTAGCATCGGAAACTCTAATATTTTGATGAGATAACTGAGTTATCCAAGTTTTCGGTAGTTTACATTTGAGCGACTCCTTGAATGAGTTGGAGAGAATGTTATCGCCAGCAATTCCGGATAATTTATCGTCATATTTATAAAGATACAAGATGGAATATTTCACAGTAGGATGTCTACGCAACTCGCCCCGTGCTGTGCGATTAGATATTTTTTCAAGTTAACATTAATATCTGTTTACAAAATTTCAAGTGGGCTTGTTCACAAGGTATGGTGTCCGGAAGAGAAGTATTTATTTCAGGGGACCACATCTCTCCACCATATAATAAAATAGATTTAATCAATTCATCAAAAAGTTTACATTGCACATAAAGACTTAAGTCAAGTGACTTTTTGAGAGAATTTGTAAGAAAAACATTGCTTTCGATCCTTTTGTAGTTAAATTCTCTTGAACTTGTTTCAAGTTTCCATTGTATGTGAAATCAAGGCCTAAGTATTTATATTTATCTACGATATCTAATTTCGCTGTTCCAGTACAAAACGTTGGGTGTTTTTTTATCTTTTCTATTTTTAAAATCATGCTTTTTGTTTTATTAATATTGACACTACGTTTGTTTGAATCCGCAAAGTGGAGCGCGGTGTTTCAGTGGTAGACTGTTGGACTTCTATACTAGAGGTCCGGAGTTAAATCCCCGTCCGGGATGTCCCGCATTGTGTTCTTGGGCAAAGCACTTTATCCCGGTTGCCTATATGGAGGCACGATGATGTCGTGTACTAAGGCATACTGCACGTCGATGGTGTACATGTCTTCAAACGCTGTAACCCTGCGTGAGCGGAGCTTGAACAGAGTTAGAATGTTGGGGAGCTGACAGTTGCTTGTCGATGCTCGGTGGTTCTCTCCGTGTACTCCGGCTTCCTCCACCCGTAAAACTGCCACGGTCACGATTAGCCATTGTGCATACTTATGTGACCTTTAACACCATTAAATAAATAAATAATATAAAAATCCACATAGTGTTCTGATTTCTGAACACTTTTATTCAACACTGATGGAGACTCTGATAACATACCAGGTCATCGGCAAAAAGTGGGTGATTAAGTCGTCCTTTCACGTTAACTGGTGAACAGGTTTCATCAAATATCCTGCAAATGTCATCAATAAATATTTTGAAAAGAGTTGGAGATATAGAAGATTCTTGTCTAACTCCAACTCTTGAGAGTGAAGTTGGACTCAATCGAACGGAAGTATTTATAGAACTGGAAAAAAACCTCGCATGCGCTGGAATAAGATGAAACATTAAATGGCGCAATTGATATTCCGCTATTTTTATTGAAAGAAAAAACTCCCTTGTCAAAACACATGCAATCCATGAATTCAGTGGTGTCGATATAGAAGGAGAAACTCATTCTCCGCCAAAAGTTTTTACGAGATTTTTGTAATGCGTAATTTATTTATCCAGCTGCATAGATACAGCAAGTGAGGGGTGCAACCCTTCCAGCCGTTTGTCAGAAATTAGACAGTGGTACAAAATTGACTAAGTTTTTTATATACTTTCAACGAGACTCATAGTTCATTGAAGTGTTATATTGTTCTATTTTCACCCAGTCGTGAGTCGTGGGCTGAAACTACCCTAACTATTTAATTGTATTTCGTTGGGATCTTGTGTTTTAAACTGGGGGGAGGGGTGTTCAATTTTTCAGTCTATTAAAGGGGTGGGGGCACCGTGTCATAGTGTAATAAGGCGTACTGCACGTCAATGGTACACTTGTCTTCAACCAATGCTAATCCTACTTGTGTAAAGTTAGTACGTTGGAGAGTCAGACAGTTGCTTGCCGTTGCTAGGTGGTTCTATTCTGGTACTCCGGCTTACTTACACCCGTAAAACTGTCCGACAGGATGTTATCCTGATTGTCGAAAGTATCCTTAAACCCCAATAAATAAATTTTAAGGGGGATTTCGGTGTTTAGGATGACCCAACAGATAAAACGATGCTTTCAAGGAGAGAGGACTGGGCGTCTATTATTCTCTCCGGGTAATCCAGCTTCCTCCATCCGTAAAACTTTCCAACAGGAGTGACCCGGACTGTCGAAAGTATCCTTAAACCCCAATAAATAAATATTAAGGGGGATTTCGGTGTTTAGGACGACCCGACACATAACACGATTCTTTGAAGGAGAAAGAACCGAGCATTTTACACATTCAAGTTCATTGAATTTTTTTTTTTTTTTTCCATCCAGTCATGGTCTGAAACGACCCTAAACCATTTAAATGTATTTCATTGGGATCTTGAGCTTTAAATGGGGGGTTTCGAATTTTTGGTCTATTAAAGAGGGGCGGTGGCATGGTGGCGCTGTGTACTAAGGCGTACTACACGTCAATGGTACACTTGTCTTCAACCAGTGCTAACCCTCTTTGCGCGGAGTTAGTATGTTGTCGCGTCAGACAGTTGCTTGCCGCTGCTCGGTGGTTCTCCGGCTTCCTCCACCCGTAAAAATGTCCGCCAGGAGGTGACCCTGGTTGATGAAAGTATCGTTAAATCCCAATAAATAACTAAATATTGAGGAGGGTGTCGGTGTTTAGGACGGCCCGATATATAACTCGTGGATCGAGCATCGATTTGCAACTTTGTGAACAAACTGCGATTTGAATGAAGTTGTGTCAACTGTCGTCCTTGTTCCAAATGAAGAGTACTGAAGATTGTTGGATAAAGGTTGCTTTGTATTTTCGTTGTTGTTTTTTCGACAGTATTGTGGACTAACTGATTTGCCATGTGTTTTGGTCTGTCTACAGTTGTAGTGAACTTCAGCTACCAGTTACCTAAATGTGTTTAGTGCAGAGTGTAGTTTACCATTTCAGTTTTGAAATGCGAACTTGTAACTAACTACAACATAGCTTTGAAGCGATTTCTGAGAGATCGTTATGTTAAAGTGAAAATTCTTAGTAACTCTGAATAATCTGCGTGAAAAGTGTGGAATTTTCTCTTTTCCACTTGTTTTTCTTTCTCAGTCGATAAGGGATATCTGTATGTTGAATACATGCTTGAAGCAAAAATTGTCTGGATTCTCGCCTTGTCGATGAAACGCCTGACTGGGATATCCACATGACGTCACTACTTATCTAAAAATACTTTATGCAGAAATTCCCATTTTTTTTTCGTTAATTTCTCGAAAAATTGAAATCTTTGAAGCTCCCCAAACATGTCGAGAACGTTGCTTCAAGACGAATACTAAGGTTCAGTGCAGCAATTTCAGGCGTATATGCTGTCAGAAAACGAAAGGTGGTCTACAAAACAATGTCTATTCTTTTAGTATATTAACCCTTTACCCAACGTAACGGCCAAAACCGGCCAGCGCTATTCTCAAAAACAGCCAATTAATTTACATTATTTTTTCATTTTTTGTCTCAAAAACATAGGTTATGACCCCTCGTTGGAACGAGCTCGTCGAGCTCGTTCCAACGAGGGGTCATAACCTATGTTTTTGAGACAAAAAATGAAAAAAATCAGTTATTCAAGAATTTTTTTTGCAAGTGTCGTCTGCTTTTCATGTTAGGTAAAGGGTTAAATGGTAACTCGACTCATAAAGAGATCTGAGGATTTTCCCACCGATACGAAAGACTTCATTTTCTCACAAAGTAACGACCTTTCATCCGAATCAAATGCTTTCTGAAAATCAACAAAAGCTGCGTACATTAGTTTCTTCTCTTCTTTATAATTATTTGGCAACGTGCACAAAACAAATGCACTGCACGAAGCTTCCTGAATCCAAATTGGTTATCGAGTATTAAACTGTGGAGTTCTAAATACTCATTCCGTATTGAGTTTTTTACTTTATTAAATAATTTTCCGAAAGTGCTACTCTGAGCACTTGGTCTGTAATTGTTTGGATCATGTCGTTCGCCTTTCTAAAAGAGAGATTTTATAGACTCATTGCATCATACAGGATAATGACCTGATAATAATATTTGGTTGAATAGCTTGACAGCATCGTCTTTGACAATTGGTACAATAAGTTTTAATAATTCTTTCGGAATGTCATCTACAGCCGATGACGTTTTGTTTTAGAGCTGCCTAACAGCGTCTGATATCTGTCTAGGTATGCAGTCATTGTTTAATTTGATATTTGACTGCTTTATTTTCGCTGGAAGATGACGTATTTCAGATACCGGAAACGAGTTGTCTATATGATACGGAATCAGAATGAGTCGTCTATATGATACGGAATCGGAACACATTATGTGATATGTACCGTTTCCCGTGGTTTTCAGGCCAAAATCTATATGATTGTTAGATAAATAAAGAGGTTATTACTTGGTTAGTTTCATATCGGCCGAGATACTAGCCCTCGGTGAATTCACAATAGCCTTCGAAGTTCAGTCTCGTGCTGATATCTGGGCCGATTTGAAACTAACCAGGTAATAAGTCCTAAATACGTTAGTTATTATCGCCAAATTAATCGGCGGATTTAAGGGTTTAACACCAATAAATAAATAATTTTCAAAACCAAAGCAAAATTTTACACCACAGTTCTGTGGAAATCTAACTGAATGCAAGGATGTGTCATACCAAAATGTTTGTGAAGTTTTCGTATATTTATGCGTCTGACTACAAATTTCCTTTCCATCACAGACATTTTTGCTATTTTATGAAAGCTTCAAAACATTTTATCTTGTTTGGTAAATCTATATGTAGGCTGTTGAGCAAGATACAATGGATTAAATTACGTTTTAGAATCAGAAAGGTGATTAAAGTTCTGCTTAGCAGATTATACCCACAGTGATGCCGAATGAAATTCCTTGTTTTTTTTCTGCTGACGGTTTTAGAGTGCTAACAAGATGAAACACCATCAGCATCACTTTTGTTGACAGATAATATATTGATACAAAATGAAGAATAAACATAGAGATTCAAGAAGTGTTGTTTTCTTTCTGGACTCCGAACATTGTAACTTGTAAGAATATGTTTATTGATTCCTCTTCAAACATTCTCCGTGAATTTCAAAGTCCTTCAGCGTACAAGATTGTGCTGTTTGACCAAATACTGCAAACGTACGCAAACCTGGTATCCAGACAAAATATCCACACTCTCCACAATGAATTTTAATTAAAACTAGATGGTTTTGAAATCGCAAAGCGAATTGCCTGAAGTCATCCAACGAAGCACGGCCAATACCAAAACGTGTGACAATGAGGGGAAAGTGTAGGTCTCCCTTTTACGTTCTACGCTGCTCAATAAAGCATACCAAAAGTTGACTAAACTTTGAAATGCCGTAAAAACGTCAACATGGCAGCAAATCGAAAAAGAAAACCCCTATCTCTTAATTTGGTTAGCTCTACAACTTAATAAAATTGCAGAAAAATCTGACATTTTGGACCATATCGCTCTTTATGGCGTCACCTCGTCGTTCGGGTATAACAGTTTATTTCCTTGGACGTCACCACATTTTAGATATGTTTTTTTGCGGAGATTATATTCCAGAAAATTGGAAAGGATAGGGCCAAAAATGAGGTTGAAAATAAAAGGTCTAGAAAGAAACGTAAAATTGAAATCGCTGGTATCGGGTGTGTCAAATTGAAATGAAAAAAGAAGGGTTAACTACTTATTGATTATGATCACAAATAGATGCGGTAAGTTTCATAAAGTGTATGTTGTATTAATAGGGCGCGGTGCCGTTGCGGTAACTGGATCCCGTCAGATCATCGAAGTTCAGCAACGTCGAGCCCGGTTAGTCCTTAGATGGGTGGCCGTCTGAGCGAATGATTCGGACTCACGCGTTGTGTCCTAGGGCAAGGCACTTCACCCCGATTGTCCACATGGGGGCACGATGACGCCGTGTACTAAGGCGTATCGCACGTCGATGGTGCGCATGTCTTCAACCAATCTAACCCTGCCTGTGCTGCAGTGCGAAGGTACGATGATGGGGAGCTAACAGCTGCTCGGTGGTTCTCTCCGAGTACTCTGGCTTTCTTCACCTGTAAAACTGTCACCGACACGATATGACCTTGGCTGTTAATGTGTCGTTAAACCCTAATAAATAAATATATAAGTATTAATAGGGCGCAATTGAACTCGAGAACGTGGGACTTTTATGAATAGAGAAATTCAGATAAACTTCAAGTGACGTCAAAATGGCGTTAAATCGGAAAAAAGACGGCTATCCCCGAATGTTTTGAGCTCCAGAGCATAAAAATAAAATTTCAGAAAAATCAGACTCATTTTAAGTTTTGACTCTCGATGACCCCAGTAGGAGGAGAGGGACGAAACGGCGTTTGGCAGCACCCCGGAAGTGACTTCATGCTTTGCTTTACCTGGTGGCGCCATGTTTGGTTGTCATGGTAACCCGCGTGAGCGGCAATCTTGTGACGTCATCTTCATAGTGATTTGTGGTGTTTGTGCACATGCGCAACGCGTGTTAGGGTGATACGTGTTTCCGTCGTCCATTTTGTATACTGGAGGCCCCCATCTTGGTTTTTATTGTAGCACGTGGTTGCTATGTGATCCCATGGCTTATAATAGGACAGGGGTATGTTCGGAGGGTGTGTTCGATCGAATCCGAGTATCACGAATTACCCAAATAAACTCGACAATCCCTCCAAATCACCAAAAATGACTATTTACTACGGATTCCCCATTTTGTTTCGGCTTAGCACGTAGCGCTATAATACCGAGTGAGCTCGATTGAGTAGGAGTAATTTTCGGCTTGCATTTGCACCCCCCAGAAACCTCGTTTAATTCATAGAATTGCCACAACAACCCGACAAGTTGTACTATTTCGAATTCTTTCAGAATCCTTTTGAGGACCGCCACACCATGGCTTATAATAGTAGAGCTATAGTACCGAGGGACCCTTTGGATTATAGCGAATTGATAGACAACCTCCATGAAAGCCTATATCATTTCTAATGTCATGAATCTATCGAGCAGTTACTGAAACGTCATTGCTCGAATTACTCGAATCCCACCGAGCAAATAAGCCATAGAGTATTTACTCGAACGAGTGACTCGCATATACGACTCTTAGCCTCGTTTCGGTATTTGAGGATGCCTATGACCTGGTATTGTATTATTTGAGGATACTTTCTGGAGAACCCCTTTTTTGTCGTATGAGGCCATGACTGGTGATTTTCTCATGGCCCTCTTGGCCTCATACGTCACTTTCGAAGTCTTGCCAACCGAGGTCGTTTCATCCCTCTCCCGCTACTGACGTCACCTCAGCAAGCTGGTATTACGGTTGAGAATTTCCAAGGATAGCACCACAATTTTAGATGTGGTTTTTTTTCGGTGAATATATTCCCAAAATTCTGAAAGGTTAAGGCTTAAAATGAGGTTGAGAATAGTCATGAAAATGTCAGTGACACTAGCTCAACTTGACAAACTTGAACTTGGTAAGTTATAACTGAAATAGCAAAATTGAAGATCATTAGTTCCAATGTTATTTGGTTAAGCTTCAACCTAACAACATTGTGTGCACAACGTCTGTGCAATCCATGCATTTTCAGCTTAACTTGACAAAGTCAAGATAAGCTATTGCCATTACGCGTGCGGAAGTCTGTGAGTCTGTTCACATTTCCCTTTAGCACAGTCTACACTCAGCAGTTCGTGTTCGATCGTCACGAAATTTCATGTGCAGGTTTGAGGTCATGTTTTGATGAGAACGTCCCCTTTTGGTTGCGATCGGTCAAACGTGATGGTCGGCTGCCCGAGCACAAAACCCGCAAACCTTTAGCACAGTCTGCAGGTCATATTTATGAAGGGATTTCGGTGTAATATGGTAGGATGACTTTGTGTAATGTCCAGATGAGAACGCCCCCTTTTGGTCATGATCTGTCAACCGTGACGGTTGCAGAAACAACCCGAAAACTTTTAACACGGCCTAATAGGTCGTATTTATATGGAGGGATTTCATTGTAACTTGGTAGGATGACTCAGTATGATGTCTAGATGAGAACTTCCCCATTTGGTTGCGTTCTGTTAACCGTGACGACTGTCCGATCCCAAAAACCTTAGCACAGTCTGCAGGCCATATTTATGCAGGGATTTCATTGTAACTTGGTAGTATGACTCCGTATAATGTTTTGATGAGAACGTCATTTTTTGGCCGCGATTGGTCAACTGTGACCTCTACAGGGGTCCGAAAACCGTCAGTATAGTTTCCAGGTATTTATGAAGGGATTTCATTGTAACTTGGTAGGATGATTCAGTAAAATGTCCAGATGAGGTCGTCCCATTATGGTTGCGATCGGTGAACCGTGATGGCAAGGCAGACCCGAATCTCGAAAACCTTTGGAATAAAATCAAAAGCTCCCATCTGAAGGTGAGCCCAAATAAGCATACTTAGTTTCAAAGCGATCCATTCATGAACGCATCATGCAGGCAATTATGTGGAAGCTATCCAGCGAAGCACGGCCAACGACGGATCACCCCACATCGAGAGAAAGGTGTCTTGCCTTTTAACGTACCAAGCCGCCCATTAACCTACCCTACGGCTTTCAAAATTTGCGTATCTCGTTCTTGGAATACAGCACACTGCATTTAGAGTATTTTGTGGCCAATCTACTGGGTGCAGGCACTCCAAATTTTCAGCGTTTATTCTCGGAACTCAGCCGAACACGGTCATATCATCCCGAAGTCCAGAAAATCCCTCAACTTGGCAGATATACAGCCTTTTAGGGAAAGGTAATTTTGCGAATTTGATCTTTTTCAAGCTGTCGCGGAACAGCGGGGATGTGCACTGACTCCCCACCCCCCACCCCCCCCCCCCCCTTCTAGGAGAGTAGTAGGAGATGTGGAGTTCGTGCCTCATTGGGGTACCCCGGAAGTGTCACGTGACCTGGTGGCGCCATGTTTGGTTGTCATGGTAACCCGCGTGAACGGCCATCTTGTGGCGTCATCTCCATAGTGATATGTGGTGTTAGTGCACATGCGCAGCGCGTGTTGTTAGGGTGATACGTGTTTCCGTCGTCCATTTTGTGTACTGGAGGTCGCCATCTTGGTTTCTATGGTAGCACATGGTTGCTATGTGACCCAAAGGCATATAACAAGACAGGGGTATGTTCGATTGAATCGGAGCATCACGAATTACCACAAACAACCCGAAAATCCCTCCAAATCACCGAAATTGACCTTATTTACTGTGGATTCTCCATTTTATCGGCTTAGTACGTAGTGTTATAGTACCGAGGGGCACAGGGCGTGAGTTCGATTTAATAGGAGTATACACCAGTAGAGTAGAAGAGACTATCAACTGGAACAGCTTTGCTTATTGTTACTATATTTAGCAATTTCTGGTCTATTCTTGTTAGTTCTGACCCTATTCCGAGTACTCTTGTTGTTTCATTTATCTAGATCACCCAATGAGTTCACTCTACTGGCACTAACTAACCAATCAGATTGATTGATTTTCCATAATCTCTATGCAGAGTTATCTCCACTTATTACAGCGAAGTCCTATCCGATTCTCATCACCTCTGTATCCAATGGCCATTTCCCATAGAATCCCATTTTTGGGGAAACACCTGTGGCTATGGAATCCCTTTTTTGTCGTATGAGGCCATGAGTGCCATGAGAAAGTCCTCAATGAGGCCTCATTTACTGTCCCTCTTAGCCTCATTTCTTTTGAGGTCGTGACGGCCATGAAAACATCGCACAGTGAGGTATAATTTACTATCCCTTTTAGCCTCATCTCGGTATTTAACAGCCATATCCCATGGAACCCCATTTTTGGGAAACGCCCGTGGCTATGGAATCCCTTTTTTGTCGTATGAGGGCCATGAGAAAGCCCTCAATGAGGCCTCATTTACTATCCTTCATAGCCTCATTTTCTTTTGAGGGCATGAGGGCCATGAAGAAATTCCTCAATGAGGCCGCATTTACTATCCCTCATAGCCTCATTTTCTTTTGAGGGCATGAGGACCATGGAAAATCCCTCAATGAGGCCTCATTTACTATCTCTTTTAGCCTCATTTCGGTATTTACCAACCATATCCTATGGAATTCAATTTTTGGGAAACGCCTGTGGTTATGGAATCCCTTTTTTTTGAGGGCCATTAAAAAATCCCTCAATGAGGCCTCATTTACTATCCCTCATAGCCTCATTTTCTTTTGAGGGCATGAGGGCCGTGAAAAAACCCTCAATGAGGCCTCATTTACTATTCCTCTTAGCCTCATTTCGGTATTTAAGGATATGAAAAGGAGGTGTGCTTTGTTCAAATATTTTTTACACTTCCGGTTTGTTTGAAACTTTGTGGTGGTGGGGGGGGGGGGGGTGAGGGGGCACGTCTATTGAACAGAGTTAGATGTGAAAGGAGTCACGATTGGCCTATTAAAATGCTAGGTCGCCGAATAATTCGCTCATGTTGCTCCCTGTCACCTAAAAGCCCGGCGTAATCCACATCGGAATAACGGTCCCGTCCGTTGACTGTAATCTGTGGCCAAACTTGTGGGAGCAGCTTCTCAAAATGTTTGAAATTTATTTGTAAGAAATCGGTTGAAAATGACCATGCCGTTTTGAACTCCTGAAAACGTTTTTGAGCCTTTAAAGCTTAGCGTTGTTAAATAAATCTGTGTTGAATGATCAAACTTTGAAGCGATGTGAAAATGGCAATAAATCGAAAAACTGAAAACAGCTGCCTCTTAAATTTTTGTCAGCTCTCCAGCACACTAAAATTTCATAAAAATCCGGCGGATTTTAATAGTTACATCGATGTTACCTCAGAGTCCGGTAACAACGGTTAGGAATTTGTTAGGACGAGAACTAATTTTTAGATATGATTTTTTTTTTCGAGTGGGGGGGGGGCGGTGGGGGGATTACATTCCCAAACTTTCTAAAGGCTGAGGATGAAAATGAGGTTGAAAATAAATACATAGAACGGCACACGCATGTGAATGGGTTAATCGACATGGCACGAGTGCCAGCGCGGAAGGATAGAACGAGACGCCACAGGCCTCGAATTTTATCCTTCCGCGATGGCACAAGTGCCATATCGATTTACCCATTCGCACGCGTGTGTCGTTCTGTGTTTATTACATGCCTTCATGTCTATAAAAAACAATTATAAGAAAGACACTCAGCAATTCATTAGACAACTATCAACAAAAAGAACACATTTTATCGCCAACCAAATTAAACCCGTGTTACTATTTCGTCCCTAGAGTGCCATTGTGTTCTATGTGCCTACTGGCACATAGAACACACTTGAACTGGGTGGGGTGGGGGAGGGCGATTCTTAGCTATCGTCAGTGATTCAAATTGTAATCGCAGTGCCCAATTTGTAGAAACTTACAGTTAAATGTCCCTTTATAAAAATAGTCCGTCAACGATTTCCGTTCCGCACATATGAACAGATTTTCATTTTCCGAATGGTTTAGTGTTGCTGTAGATGGGGGTTTCACAGAACAGGCGTGTAATAACATAGGATACGGAACCAACGCTTGGTGTGGAAGTTCTCTAAAGTGGGCAGCGTAGGTAAAAACGATTGACTTTGACTTCATTCCTATTTTGCGGTCATGATATAGCCGTAGATGCTGAAAATGACTTTAAACACTAATGAACAAACAAGTAAATAAATAAACTTTGGCATATCCAACTATCAGGCAGCCATCTTGGATTTTGTGATTTTTAGCTCAACTTGACAAAGTCAAGCTGAGCTATTGTCATCACTTCTCGTCCGTCGGCGTACGTACGTACGTACGTTAGTACGTTAGTACGTACGTCCACAATTTCCTTTGGCACACCTCACAGGTCGCATTTATGATCAGATGACTTTGAAACCTGGCATGCTTGTTTGGGGTGACCTCTAGATGGGAGCTATCGATTTTCTTCAATTTCCGTCAAAAAATGTTGCCGAGGCCAACGTTCTTAGAACTTAGTTTAGTCAAACCACAATATTTCCCTTTGGCACACCCTACAGGGCACATTTATGATTTGATTGCTTTGAAACCTGGTATGCTTATTTAGGGTGACCACTAGATGGGAGCTATCAATTTTCTTCAATTTCCGGCAAAAAATGTTGCCACGGCCAACGTTCGTAGAACTTAGTTTAGTCAGGTTTCAATATTTCTCTTTGGCACACCCTACAGGGCACATTTATGATCAGATTGCTTTGAAACCTGGTATGCTTGTTTGGGGAGACCTCTAGATGGGAGCTATCGATTTTCTTCAATTTCTGTTAAAAAATGTTGCCGCGGCCAACGTTCTTAGAACTTAGTTTAGTCAGAAGACTCAATATTTCCCTTTGGCACACCCTACAGGGTACATTTATGATCAGATTGCTTTGAAACCTGACATGCTTGTTTGGGGTGACCTCTAGATGGAAGCTATCGATTTTCTTCAATTTCCGTCAAAAAATGTTGCCGCGGCCAACGTTCTTAGAACTTAGTTTAGTCAAACCACAATATTTCCCTTTGGCACACCCTACAGGGCACATTTATGATTTGATTGCTTTGAAACCTGGTATGCTTATTTAGGGTGACCTCTAGATGGGAGCTATCGATTTTCTTCAATTTCCGGCAAAAAATGTTGCCACGGCCAACGTTCATAGAACTTAGTTTAGTCAGACCTCAATATTTCCCTTTGGCACACCGTACAGGGCCCATTTATGATTAGATTGCTTTGAAACCTGCCATGCTTGTTTGGGGTGACCTCTAGATGGGAGCTATCGATTTTCTTCCATTTCTTTCAAAAAATGTTGCCACAGCCAACGTTCGTAGAATTTAGTCTAGTCAGACCACAATATTTCCCTTTTGTACACCCTACAGGGCACATTTATGATCGAATTGCTTTGAAACCTGGCATGCTTGTTTGGGGAGGCCTCTAGATGGGAGCTATCGATTTTCTTCGGTTTCTGTCAAAAAATGTTGCCACTGGTAAAAAAAATGGCATTGGTACCAATGATCATCAATTTTGCCATTTCATTTATAACTTACCAAGTTCAAGTTTGTCAAGCTGAGCTACAGTGTCATTGACACTTTCATTGTTATTGCGGACAACAACCTAAAATGGCTCCACATTCTTTGCATCACTGTTTACTATAAGAAGGTTTCTTTCAATAACCAAGAACATGCCAGCGATCTTGCATTTTTGTGATTGTGCTTTTCCTTGCACTAACTTTACAAACGTGTGACTAATGGATACCATGTTTTGGAGGGCCTTTTTGGTGCATTACTGTTGACTTTTGAAAGGTCTATTTTGATAATAAGTGTGTCATTTTCAATGCGGCAGCCATCTTGGATTGTTTGTTATTTTGCATATCCGTGCAAAAACTTTAAAATTAAATGGCTCCAGTTTTCTAGTTCTTGTAAATTACTATGCATTTGACATTTGTGAGGTATATGTATAAACCTATCAAAATCTCGAATTCAGTTCAAAGTCCGAAAAATAAGCGAGAAACCGTTTATACATTTGATTCAGTATGTATTTAGCATTTAAAAACATTTTCCAGGTGGAGAATGACGTGAAATGTGCATTTAATAGTACGGATTAAATTGCGGTAGAATAAGAAAACTTACTTTTAGTTTCTGAAAATGTTACAGCCCATCCATATTATGCGAGGCGGGACCCGACGATTTGCTATTCACATGAGGCCTAACCTTCGGTTCCCCTCCGCCTTGTCCCATTTTTGTCATTTGACTTCGGGTGGGTGAAAGGATTGTGATATACCCAATTGACCGCTGGAAAAAAACTGACCACTCTGTTTAAAATGTAAACATTCCACTTAAAAAAGTAAATCCACTCTTAAAAATAAACAAGCTCCATAACAAGTATATCAAAACAGAGAGAAGTGGGGTTTTGACATGTTTGAAACAAAAAATAAAAGAGAAAACTCCATAAGACTATTTATTATATACCTATCAATAATATGCCGTGTTTTTCATCCTCCAATCCTGATCGACGGATCACACGGAGTGGTTTTCCTATCCCGTATCAGGTGGATGGTATCAAAACGAGGACGGCATTGGAGAACGTCAATAGAGTCCGCCCAGGTTACCAACCTTTTCTGGGAACGCTTCATTTGTGTAAATCAACAATGTCGAATAACGTGAATTTCTAAGGTTATTCTTAACCAATTTTATATGCACTAACTAACCCCTTTTGATCACAATAAAATATATTTGTTTTCTTACTTTATTGCTATTTTACTGCTTGAATCTGACTCTAATGTAGAGGAATGAAATGTGGAATGCTGTAAACTTTGGAAACTTTGAAACGCTATTTTGGGAAGTCCTCATAATTTTTCAAGTGTAGTTTGTTTGAAAATAAATGTAGTTCTAGCTACAATTGCACGTTATTTACACTTTTATATTTATCGTGTGGAAGGTGAATTTCCATAACGGCATATAAAGAACACGAAAGTATACGCAAGTACATGTGTGCGTATGTCTACATATTACTCTCTGTGTGTGTGTGTGTGTGTGTGTTTTCAAATGACACAATAATGTTTTAGAGGAATTTTGGTTTCTGATCCCCGGCCGGGATTCGAACCCCCGGCAACACCGCCTGGCAGTCAGGAGCCCAGCGCCTAAACCACTAGACCATTGCACACCGTCAAAAAATGATGGTTGGAATCTAGCTTCTTAGATGAAGTCCTCATGATTACTTGGTTCATCTTCCTTTCGGCAGCAGCATGAAAGTGTGGGACGCGCTGGTTACAGTACGACGAAAGTGCTGTGGATGGCCTCAGACGAAGACCGGCACGGGCTTGTGTGTGTTTTTCAAATGACACAATCATGTTTTAGAGGAATTTTGAATGATGGTTTCTGATCCCCCGCCGGGATTCGAATCCTCGGCAACACCGTTTGGCAATCAGGAGTCCAGCGCCCAAACCACTAGACCATTGTACACCGTCAAAAAAACGATGGTTGGAATCTAACCTTTTAGATGAAGTCCTCATGATTACTGAGAGTAATATGTCTACATATTACTCGTGTGTGTGTGTGTGGGGGGGGGGGGGGTGCAAGGATGTGTGTGTGCAAGGGTGTGTTGGTGTGCGTGCATGTGTTTTGGTTTTTCGGGTTTGGGGTTTTTTGGATTTTTTTTTTTTTTTTTTGGGGGGGGGGGGGGGGTTATGAGCTACTGTAAAAATGACCTACCTCTGATGAAAATGTGTCTCATAAGATTTCATAGGCTGGATTTCTTATAAATATTTTGTAAATACTCTATGTATATTATGTATGTGTGTTGAAATGTGACACTTAAATAAAATATTCTTCTACTACTACTACTATAATAAACAGATCTCATTGACGAGGTCAGATGGCCGGACCATATATAAGAGCCGCCGCAGGCGAAGGCGGCTCGTGTGATCCGATTATCTGACCTCGTCAAAGAGACTGAATACGACAGACAAGAGCACTTTACTGTCATAATAATCTCTATTTATCTAAAGAAAAAGGTTTATGAACACAGTGCTTGTTTTTTGGATAGTCATAATTTATGTTAACCCTTTGAACTCTGGTGGTATCTTCCATGCCAATTCAATCTCAACAATTAGAAAAGTCCATATTCATTATTTGGGGTAGACCAATCAATATTTTCAACGTGCAGCCTCTGGGCTGCACGTTGAAGATATTGATTGGTCTACCTCACATGTTTACTGAACAGCCATCCTATTTAATAACGTTATGGTGTATCGCGTTCCTGTCCGAAAAAGTGGCACCTAGTGTTCAAATGGTTAAGAAACATTAATCCAGCTCCGTGACCTTTAACCTTGGTTAGAGTTGGATTGGAAAAGATCGCCTTAGACTTGGAATTAAATTAAATGTGAAATTTTGGTTAATGTGGTAATAATGCACAAAGTATTTCGATTCAGGATTTCGCGGAAATTTATATTCACTGTTGACGCGACAGTTAATGCAGTCTGCTGTGATTGCCGAATTTAACAAAGTAACCAGTTGAACAGAATGGCGAGATTGAAAACGGAACCTTCTGCCTTGACTCGAATTTACAAATATTAATTTAAGCATTGTTTGGGAGCAGCGCTCGTGTTTTGAAGCCAAATTGGGACTTCCGTTTACTTGTGATCCACCAGGGTAGATAATATGTATTCGCTCCAGTTGCAAAACAGCATATCTACTGGTTTTGTTTTTGGTTTTTGATGAGTTTTTTGTTTGTTTTTTTTGTTGTTTTTTTGTTTTTGTTTTTGTTTTTTTGTTTTTTTTTGTTTTTTTTTTGTTTTGTTTTGTTTTTTTTTTTGGGGGGGGGGGGGCGTGTGTGTGTGGGGGGGGGGGGGGGGGGGTGGGGGGTGGGGGTGTACTAACGAAAGCTAAATGCAATAATTGAGAACTATTTGACAACATTGCGACCTCTGTCATACAGACGAGGTAATGTTTGAGGAATGAAATCACCTGAGTTCGATGCGTGCACACCAGAGAAATGGGAGGAGGGGGGTAACGATCGCAGAGTCCTAGTTTCGCTGTTAGAGCACGGAAGTAGTATGTCTCGCACGTTTGAGGTCTAGGTTGCAGGACCTCGGTGCAGGACCTCGGAAGTGACGTCATGTCACGACGTAGTGGCGCCATGTTGTGTTGTCATGGTAACCCGCGTGAGCGGCCATGTTGTGACGTCATCTCCATAGTGATACGTGGTGTGAGTGCGCATGCGCAGCGCGTGTTGTTAGGGTGATACGTGTTTCCGTCGTCCATTTTGTATACTAGAGTCCGCCATCTTGGCTTCTATGGTAGCACGTGATTGCTATGTTACCCAATTTTTCCGCAATAAGACGGGGTATGTTTTGAGGGTATGTTCGATTGTAGAAGAGTAAATCTAATTACCACAAACAACCCGACAATCTCTCCAAATCACCAAAAGCCACCCGAACTTTTACTATTTCGAATTCTTTCGGAATTCTCTGCTCCTATCTATATATGTAATAGTTATCGTTTATCTGGCCATGTTCCTTTATTCTAGAGTATACTCCAGTAGCGTAGAAGAGCCTATTAATTGGAACAGCTTTACTTATTATTACTATATTTAGCAATTTCTGGTCTATTCTTGTTAGTTCTGACCATATTCCAAGTACTCTTGTTGTTTCATATATCTAAATTATAATTAACCAATCAAATTGCTTGATTTCCCATAATCTGTATACAGAGTTATCTCCCTTCTGTATAATAAAAGACTATATCCAATGGCCATATCCCATGGAATCCCATTTTTTGCAAAACACCTGTGACTATGGAATCCCTTTTTTGTCGTATGAGGCCATGAGGGCTATGTAAAAGCCCTCAATCAGTCTTCATTTATTATCCCTCATAGCCTCATTGAATTTTGAGGTTATGAGGACCATTAAAAAATCCCTCAATGAGGTATAATTTACTACGACTCTTAGCCTCATTTCAGTATTTGAGGATACCTATGGCCTGGTATTGTATTATTCGAGGATACCTATCGAGGATATCTTTAAGAGAATCCCTTTTTTGTCGTATGAGGCCATGAGGGCTATGTAAAAACCCTCAATGAGTCCTCATTTATTATCCCTCATAGCCTCATTGAATTTTGAGGTTATGAGGACCATTAAAAATCCCTCAATGAGGTATAATTTACTACGACTCTTAGCCTCATTTCAGTATTTGAGGATACCTATGGCCTGGTATTGTATTATTCGAGGATACCTATCGAGGATACCTTTAGGAGAATCCTTTTTTTTTGTCGTATGAGGCCATGAGGGCTATGTAAAAGCCCTCAATGAGTCCTCATTTATTATCCCCATAGCCTCATTGAATTTTGAGGTTATGAGGACCATTAAAAATCCCTCAATGAGGGATTTTTAATACGACTCTTATCCTCATTTCAGTATTTGAGGATACCTATTGCCTGGTATTGTATTATTTGAGGATACCTATTGAGGATACCTATCTAATTTTTACCCTGGTTTGTTACCAGACATGTAACTAAAAAATGAAACGGAAACATATATTTTTTTTTGCATTTTAGAAACAGGGGATGCTCTGATACCTGGGTAGGTAGGTGGGGGGGGGGGGGGATTCTGCTTTTGAGGCTGCTGGGTGGCTGAAAATGACTGGTTTCGGCATTTATTTTTTCATGCAATTTTTCAGGTTGAAGTCTTACCTTTGACAATAAATTATTCCACCCACATTCAAATTGTTTATTTCGACTTAGTCAAATAGTATTGTATGTTTTTTGTGGATTTGGGTAATGTAACACATGTTATGTGTTAGATAACTAAGTTACAGAATATTTGCATTGGAAGAGAGTGTTCGGCATGTCATTTTTTGAAATGCCTGGAAAAGTGTGGAGCGGACCCTTAACCCACCCCCTACTTCCCAAGGCATCAAAGATCACACAGGCTACAGTACAGTCGCAGTGGACTGGTCGAGATCCACGCGTGGGCAGTTATATCCACGCATGCGTTTACCAGGTAATAAAAATCATCATCAGGAAAATTTTAATTAATGAAGCACCGGATACCCGGTGCTTCATTAATTAAATTTATGATGATTATTCCTTTAATTAGTGTTTGGAATCTAATATTATTGCGTCCGTGGAAAGATTGCCCACTCGTGGAAAGTGACCAATCCAGGGTGGCCGTACGGTACAGTCGATTCAAAGTTCGATCGCACAGCAAGTTGTAAAACTGAAAAACTAAACATTTGGCCACCGAAGCCATGTGAGATAATACTAAGTGTTGTAAAAACATTCACCGGTACTTTTAATTTCAGGAGATTGCACTCAAAATGTGCATCAATTGTTGTAAAAGCCTGAGCACCAAGCCTAAATTAACCAGCGATAATCCCCAATAGTAAATTTATGTTGGTTGGGCGAAATGTCGGTACAAAGTTGGACAGAATGTCGGAGGTCTTTGATTGGACGGTATGTAGATGACGACATTACACGTTTTCGGCGCACCATCCTATTACTTAGATGATTTGCCATACTACGTGCTGGCTGCCAACACCTCTGCGCTCGGTGAAGATACGTGTCGCTTGATATGTCGTCTGTATCCAGCTTCGTGACTGCATGCGGAGCATTCATACAGCACTGTTGCAGCTTCGAATGGGTGCTCGTAGCAACTCGCTGCAATCAAGATTCGTCTATACTGGGGTCATTAGGCACAGTCTCGATTCTCCTATTTGCGAGCTCTCATGATAGATGATTGATTAGAACCCCCGCCCCTCCCCCGCCCCCCATAAAGGGAGATAACTTTCAAGCAGGTATTGCAGCCTGAAATAAAATCTGATCAGATGATTCACAAGAATTAATGAAGTTCATTTCATCACTAATTCGTAAATTCCATATTTGCGGATTAATTGCACTGTTCCTGTTCCCTAGGAAACATTTACTGAGAAATAGTCCATCCAGACTCAAGCTAGATGAGGTTAAGGCTCATACTACCCATTCGCTTGAAGCCCCAGTCATTCAGGGCCAGTCCACATCTGCAACCACTCTTCAGAATAAGATCCAAATGTTCGAATGTTCTACCGGTGTTCGGGATTTCTTCTTGAACTTCCTGTTGTTGAAGGGCGTCTAGAGGGGGCGTTCTTATTGAAGTCACATTGATACATGTTTCCCTTCCAATTCAATGTCTCTTGGGCCATTTTTCACTATTATGGGGATGTTACTAATCACACCCAAAAGAGCTACAGTACTCAAGTTTCAGTACTTTTATTGGCCTACAGTCACGTGTTTCTGAAATAATGTCTATCGATCATACATAATTCATACTAAAAAGATTATAGGTTATAGTCTGATCGAAAACATCATGTCTTGTTAGCTACGAGCAAGCTTCAGCAATGGTTCCTCTCCATCTGATATTATGATATTGATCTTTGGGATATTGTTAATGAGGGTAGCGAGAATGAATGAAAAACACAGCCAAATGTGGGGGCTTCCTTGAACCTGGCTGTACGTTCACTCCTTTGCCTCCTATAACTTTGTACATACAAGAACGTGAATAAAGGTTTCCGATTGGGTGGTGAAGGGTAGTGAATTTCCAACTAGGGGGAGGGACCGGGCTTGTGCCCCCCCCCCCTCCAGGTCCCTCCCCCTGGTTGGAAATTCACTACCCATAAACATTTTGAAAATGAAAATGAAGCCATGAAAGGGGGGCATAAAATTGATTCTAGTAACTGAAATGCCAACACATTTATGATAGAATTATTATTTTGATTTGGTATTCTTTGGGGAATTGAATATGTGCTAAACCAATGCTCAAGCTGAGAACTTTGAGCAGTTCACACTCTCCTAACATTAAATCAGATCTTATGCAGGAATGATCAATTTTCGATGTTTCTCCATTTTGTAACTGTGAATGATGGAATTAACTCAGGAAAACGATTTTACATGATATGATTTTCTTGAAGTGCATTTCGAGGATTTTTTTTATTACGATGAATAACGTACTATAGAAATCTCTTACCGATTGACATCATGCACACTTATGAAGCTCGATATTGCGTACACTGTAGTTGTAAATAGTAACAGTTGGAGTTTTGCCGATTTGAAGCCGAGTTGGAATTTTGGGAAGTGAAGCAGACATCAGCATCACCAAAGAAGCTCTAAAATCCAGACAGACGGAATTTCCAAATACTCATGACTTGCCCTCCGAATTTCCAACTATAAGAAACTTTGGCCAGGGTTGGGGGGGGGGGGCGGGGGCTAACACCTCCCCCCTGTCGCCACGTCCCTGTATACATATCAACCTGCTTTCAAAAATAGTATTGTCCATCTTTTTCCAGGCATAACCATGTTTAACATAGCAGTTAGTCTGAAGCTTTAGGTTATAAATGGTAAGATAAGACTGAATACCTTTATCGCCATATTTCAAACTATTTTGCTATTCAAAAATTTGTAAACGAACGGATCGCATCGGAAATCTTTCTGAACCAAACGTGGCACAAACTGTTGATGTACAGTACAGTCGCCGTAGATTGGTCGTAATTCACGCGTGGCCAGTGATGTCCACGCATGCGTTTACCGGGTAATAAAAATCAACAAATTTGTTACCAACCCGGTGCTCCATTAATTAAATTTTTGATGATTATTCCTATAATTGGTGTTTGGAATCTAACACTATTGCGTCTGTGGAAATATTGTCCACCCGTGGAAAGTTACCAGTCCACGGTGGCCGCACTGTACTGATTTTCACGGAGGTGTGGAGGAGTTACGGGTACCACGTTTTCTCATTAGTGCCCCCCCCCCCCCCCCCCACCTTGTGCTCTTCCCCAACGACGTGTTTCACGTCGACCGTTGTAACTATGGCAGAAGCGGACCGTTCCCTCCTTAATTTCGGAAGTATCGCCTGTTTAAGGTATACATGTATATTATATCTTGGTGGGATAATTAATATTTAACCCTTACAGAGAAGGTTCATGAATGATATCGTCCGACAAACATGGCTGACAGTTTTCGTCATTTGCTGGAGGTTTATCGGAAAGTTAGTTCCCCTAAAATTCGTAAAGCTGTAAATAAAATTAACACTAATTGTATCAGTATTTCATATAAAAATTTAAATTCCGAAATTTTAGCGAATTGCTATTATCGATGTGCCTATCATTTCATAACCTCAGGGTATTTTCCTGTAGAGTAATATAAAAATACAGTATCTGGCCATTACATTTTTTGTCTGGATCAGTTTGAACGTTTGACTATTTTAGAAATAAGAAAACGGCGTTTTTGCCATCTTTTGAAATTCTGTAACATTTTGTTCTGTCCATTAGATAAATAATGCGCGCATCGTGACATACAATACAGACACTGTCCTTTCCAATAATATAAAAGTCTAGGAGGTGAGATTTGCCTTTCTTTCTTAAGAAGAATAAAAACATACAAATTACTATAAAAACTAAAAACGTATTCGCTAAACAAAGAGCCAAAGTGAACGGTTAGTGTTGGTAGGTGTGATACTGAGGGATCATCGGTGAGCTAGTTGCTTCCAATTGGGCTTGTCATAAAAAATCGAGTTTCCTTTTGGTACTTTTAATAAACGAAAAACAGACAGATCCGAGAGCTCTCTGTTGTTTTCGTTTATTAAAATTAACAAAAGGAAACTTTGCTTCATTTTGTACTAATACCAAGGTGTTTTCTCAGCAATTACGTCCTTCTTAATTGAACCTTCCTCGCCCATCCAATAATTTCAAGGGAGATAACTTTTTCGAAAGTCGATTTCCTGACGAAAAAAGTGAGGAATTATGCTGCTTATGGTATAACTGTTCTAAATATTTGACTTAGAGTTACCAGCCTTGAAAAGCTGCACTCGGAAACGATACAATCTACAAAATTAAGCACGTTGAGAAAATATGTTGTTTCAATAAACGTTTGAAGTATTCTACGGACATCTTGAATTGTTGTTGAATATTCCAGATAAATAAAGTGAGCGATATGATGACTTTTTGGACCTGAAGATTACTGTTGATTATTGGTATGTTTTTGCTGGGATTTCCCTGAAAAATATGTGCACTTTACCGGTTCTTCCCTTCCTGTCAGTTTTTCTCTTTTATTTATTGGACCCCCCCCCCCCCCCCTGTTTTCGGGTCAGAAAAGGTTGTCTAAAAGGCTATCCTAGAAGATATTTGAATGCCAAAATTAAATTCATGCGATCTTATTTTTATCTCCTAAACGTTATAATGGTAGGCTTGTACTGTGACACATTGTAGTGAGACGAGACCCATATTGTATTTGTGGGAATGCTCAGTACCGGGTTGTGGAGTTAAATTATTACCGACTACCAAACGTTTTTCCTCGTATCCAATACCAACGGGAACGCGGTGGCTTAAAACAATGGAATTCAAACGAAAAGGTCGACGGTTTGCTCAAGACCTGGGCCATCTGCGATATGTTCCAGGACCAGACACGTTCATCCGATTGCCCACACGGGGTATCATGGCACTGTGTACTAAGAGTGCCTTCAATCGCTGCTAACCCTGCTCCAGTCGGTATAATAAGCAGGAGAGTATAATTAAGGCTACTCGGTGGTTATCTCTGTGTATTCTGCTTTCGCCACCCACAAAACTGTCCGACATGATAAGACCCCAGCTGTTGAAAGAGTAGTTAAACCCCAATAAACAAACATCAAATACCAACTTTCCTCTTACGTGGAAATATATGTTTACAACGTGAACGCCTATATTACTACCTGTGAAAAGCCTGGATGTTAAATTTTAGCTTTTAACCCCATTACTGGTGCAAAGCTTCTACTGCGGTTAAAAAAATTACGCCAAGAGAAGGAAGTTCATCCAACTTGACCTTTGACATGACGCAATTTGCCGACTTCGATATAGTCACACTTCTCGGTGTTTCATTCAAACATACGACGTTTTGCGTTACTATCTACTTCGTGCAATGGCTTATTAAGTTTAAAATGCTTACAATTCAATATATAAAATAAAATTTAAGAATGTTAAGAAAAATTTGACTGAAAATGCAAGGTAAATTCAGTTAACTTTGACGTTATGTCTAGCTGTCAATCAAGCATTCACATGCAGCCGGTAGTACTGCCCACCGTCGCAGATGTAAACAAAACAAACCCATGTGTTTGCGATAGCAAGTGTCGTTTTTTCTCCATTTTAAGTGACAAAGTTGATTATTTATTAGGAGCATGGTATAAATAAAACAAATAGGTACTAGGGCCGGTAATCAGATTTAAACCACTCGTAGATTAAGGGTTTTAAAGTGGTTAAAATCCTTATTCTACAAGTGGTTTAAATCTGATTATCGACCCTAGTACGTATTTATTCTATATTTTATAGGCCGAAAGGGTTAGTGTTGACACTGTAAAAACCAATCTTATATACCACATCGTGGAGATTACTAAAAATACCAGGGCACCGAAACGTGTTTTGGCGTATAAAGTTTTTTTTTCTCTCAGCGATTTTCTAAACTTCAGCTTAGCATGGTCTTCCCTCATAAAGAATTCAGTTACTGGACAGCTGACAGGGTTGAGCGTTTTGAGACTTTCGACAAAACCGGAGATGGCAGCCGAAAATACGACTTTTCCAGAGAAAATTCCAAGAACTATAAAATGATCGAGATAAACCTAAAATATAGTTTTCAATTGCCCCGTTATCCCTTCAGTAACGTCTATGGTACATTATCCCAACCTATCTGAAACGTTTGGGCCAACATAATGCAGAAATGAAGCAAAATGTGAAAAATTGTCTAGTTTCGGTCAAAAAATGCTCTCTTTCTGAGATTCATTCCTGTGCAATTAACCATTTACCTAACGTAACGGTCAAAGCCAACCAGCGCTATTCTCAAAAATCGCCATTTAATTTTTATTATTTTTTCATTTTTTGTCTCAAAGACATAGGTTATGACCCCTCATTGGAACGAGCTCGTTCCAATGAGGGGTCATAGCCTATGTCTTTGAGACATAAAATGAAAAAAAAGCAGTTATTCAAGAAATTGTTTTTGCAAGTGTCGTCTGCTTTTCTTGTTTGGTAAAGGCTTAATTAATTAAGCTGTAGCACCATTCCCACTTGAAACTCTAAGGGCATTCCCCTTAGCACCACCGAGAAAGCCACAGAGAGGTGGAATAAACAGGAGAAATTCAGCAATCCTAACTGACACACCTGTGAAGGCTGCACTTGAGGAAGAAGCTAACAGGGCAAAGAAACCGAACGTCAAAAATCTAAGAAGGATTTTGATTCAAGAAAAAGACCTAGCAAGACCACAGAATAAAGCGACTGAAAAATCAAATAAGGAAGCAAGGGCACAAAATAAAACAACTAAAAATTCAAATGCAAATCAACTGAATAAACCAGGGGGGAAATCAAGTAGGAAGGGAAAAACAGCGGCAGAAAAAGAAAAGAAAACTCACGAAGAACAGTCTGATGGTGAGTGTGCTTTAAGAACTATTAAGATAGTAGGCCTGGTGAAGGGTGGGTCCAGTACGTTGTTTGCAAACACAGGACCCACGAGGAGTGCACACCTAGAAATCGCGTGTATATGCCAGAACTGTGGTTCTGAAAATTTTAGATGTTGGCCTTCTTCCATGAGATTTTATATTTTGTTGATTTTGACTCATACCACTGTTACTACTGACCCGCATTCTGGGGTCAATTGTAACACCTGACATCATTTGGTAAAACTTAAATTTCGTGTTACCATTGTTAAGAATTCATTAGGAGTGCACTGATATGTAGAGATAAGGGTTGGTATTAAATGATAAAGAATGATTTGTATCCCACATTGACATTGTGTACGGAGTTATAAATAAAACTGAAGAAATTGTTATAACTGACCCCGGTGTCCCTACTATGTGCTCGGAAGTACTAAATACATGGCTGATAATTTTCGTCATTGGAAGAGATCTTCGGGAAAGATAGCTCCCCTTAATTTTCGAAAGCTTTGAGTAAATTTAACATTAAGGGTATGGGGATCTCCCAGATCATCTGAATACTGAAGAAATTCTGGAAAAATTCAGCGATTATTTCATAACGAAAATTCAAGTAATTCTTGATAGTATACCATCACGTGAACCACCAGAGTTTGATCATCTTGACATAAAAAGTGATTTTTCTAATTTTTACTCCATCCCAGAAAACCACATTCGAAAAATGATTTTGTCATCATCCAATAAATCCAATGATCTAGATCAAATTCCAACATTCCTTTTGAAAGAGACAATTGATTATCTTCTGTCAGCCATAACATCTATTATATCTCCATCCCTACGTGAGGGGTTTGTTCCAAACCCATTGAAAAAAAGCACTTGCTACACCACTCATCAAGAAACCATCTCTTGATCCTGACAACCTGAGGAATTATCGACCAGTATCGAACCTCTCTTTCCTGTCTAAATTGTTGGAAAGGGTTGTTACTTTACAACTCAAAAATCATCTGCATGAAAATGATCTTTTAGAGCCCTTCCAGTCTGCATATAAAGCCAACCACAGTACAGAAACAGCCTTACTGTGAGTCAACAGTGACATTGTTAAATCAGTGTCTGAGGGTAAGGATGTACTGCTTGTTCTCTTGGATTTGTCAGCAGCATTCGACACAGTCGACCATGGAATTCTCATGCAGACATTGACACAGCATGGCATATGTGGAACTGTCTTATCGTGGTTTGCATCATATCTAGAAGGTCGCAGTCAACAAATATATATCAATAAGATCGGTTCAGAAAGCAGGACGTTAAAGTGTGGTGTTCCTCGGGACTCAGTTCTTGGACAACTCTTGTTTACCCTGTACACTTCTTCTCTGGGTCGCCATCTTAAAAAGCATGGCATATCTTTTCATCTGTACGCAGACGACACCCAACTGTACATCACATTCAACCCATCTGTTCAAAGTGACTCATTCACCGCAGTCAATAACATAGAAACTTGCATAAATCTTGTGTGGGAATGGATGATAGACTTTAAACTGAAAATGAATTACTCTAAAACTGAATTCTTAGTGATATCCGGGGTTCGCATGCCTACACCCACTGTTACATCAATACTGGTTGGAAACAACATCACTGTGAAAAGTGAATCGGCCAGGAATATTGTACTGATTATGGACTCAAATTTAAAACTAGACATCCATATCAATAAAATATGACAAAAATACTATTGGCAGCTTCGTAATGTTGGAAGACTGCGACTTTATCTTAACCAGTAAGCACTTGAAAAACTTGTGCACTCCTTCATCACCTCACAACTAGACTATTGTAATTCAGTGTTAGTGGGGCTGTCCCAGTGCCTGATTCAGAAGCTTCAAAAAGTTCAGAATACTGCTGCTAGGATAATTACTGGTACCAAACGCTCTGAACACATAACACCTGTTTTAAGACAACTACATTGGCTTCCAGTTAAACAGAGGATTGATTTCAAAATATTGATCGTAGTGTTCAAATGTATCCACAAACTGGCTCCAGTTTACCTGCAAGAGCTCCTCACTGTATATAAACCATCACGCAGTCTCAGATCTAAAAACCAAATTCAACTTGTTGTGCCTTTTTGCAGATCTAATCAGGCTCATGATCGTGTGTTCTCCGTCGTGGGTCCCAGATTGTGGAATTCCCTGCCAATTAGTATCAGAATTTCAGAAACTCTTGATGTCTTCAAAAGAAATCTTAAAACTTTCCTATTCACTGAAGCATTCTCCTGAACTTCTGTAAGAGGCAACCAAAAGAGATGTGACTCTTTATTTCAGAAAAGTGTATTTATTTCTGTCGAGCGTTTTAGAGCACTATTTGTGGTTTTACGCTCTAGAAAATAAATATAAAAATCGAAATTGCGAAATGTTAGTGTATTTGTATCACCGATGTGCGCATCATTTCAAGAGTAGAATAAAAATCCAGAAGCTGGATTTTTACCATGTTTCCCCAATCAGTTTGAACGTTTCACTATTATTCTACAAAACGACCCCTCTTTGGAACGAGCTTGCATTCGTTGCGCTGTGCTCTTGCATATTGTTTCGGACCTTATGAAGTCACAATTTGTATTCGTCCTGAAGAGAGAAGCGAGATTATCGGCCTTCTGTCGGCTTCTGCGTGAAAATCAGTTTAAATCATATTATGTTTAAGAAACGCAAAATCTTCTGGCCTTTTCGCACACAGACATCATAATAGCGATATACATAGTTTAAAATCTGCGTCGCCTTTTTCACATTAGGAAAATGTAGTAGCAACGATTTCATCCATTCCTGCAACATTCTGAATGTCCTGTTGAATGTTTGAGTAGTTCAGTCTCGACATTAACCCTTTACCCAAGGCAGTCGATATCAAAATTTATTATTTTAAATATCATTTTTTCAAATGTTTCAAAAAACTTCAACAAAACCATATCATGTGACCCCTCGTTGGAACGAGCTCGACGAGCTCGTTCCAAAGAGGGGTCACATGATATGGTTTTGTTGAAGTTTTTCGAAAAATAATATTTTTTCAGCTGCTGAATTTGCATATTACACGGGCGGATGCGTCCGATTCGTTGGGTAAAGGGTTAAACTGTCATTGAATCCTCCATAAGGCGAATGGTGGTTTCCATAACACGCAATTGTCTCAATCATAAATAAACATCACTTGGTTTATTTTTTTAAAATATGTATTGTTTAAAGTGTTTATGAAACTCTTAATTGTAGACATTTCAGGCATACGTTTTTGAATGCGCTGAGATTGTTCTGATTTTCTTTTGTAATTTGCTTAGACACGTTTGTTAAAATTAATTTAAAGCACTGGGAAGTTAATGAAAATAATCTTCCAAATATGTGTCATTATATCATTTTGGAAGAAAACAGTGTGCTATCAATTTTGCCGTGAGTCTTAATTTACATATTAATAATTTCAGTGAATGAAGTGTATTGTATTCCCGGAGCTCAATCATAACGTTTTTTTTTCCAGGGCTCAAAATTCATACGAGAATCAGAATCGATTCGCATAAATAATTCTCGCAGGGAAAACAATCATAATCAACTTTGATTATTGCAAAATGTTCATTTGATCTCGCCACAGATTCTAAAAGTGGCATTAAAAGCCTAGGAAATTCTACTCTTTTTTTGCATCCTCGTAATAAGGTAACAGTTTAACTTGGCAATGGTGTATAATGAAGTATTGGCTGCCTATAGAGGTAGCCAAGACTGCAATAGAAACCACTAACCAGGTAACTTCCATCAGAAAGACTACCAAAAGCCTGTATGTTGGAACATGTATTCTACCTGTTCACGTAAGACAGAAACTCACATAAAATGGAACTTGGCCCTTAACCCTTTACCTAACATGAAAAGCAGACTACACTTGCAAACAAAATTCTTGAATAACAATTTTGTTTCATTTTTGTCTCAAAAATATAGGTTATGACCCCTTGTTGGAACCTATGTTTTTGAGACAAAAAATGAAAAAATAATGAAAATTAATTGGCGATTTTTGAGAATAGCGCTGGCTCTTTCTGGCCGTCACGTTGGGTAAAGGGTTAATGCTCAAACTCTAGTAAATATATAACTGTGGGGTTTGTTGTTTACTGGGTATTGTGAACTAGTTACACTCACAAGAACAAAGGTATAACAAAACTCTCTAATTGTAAATTAAGAACTAAAATTGATTCTCCCAGCATGAGTCTACTAGAATCAAAACTGATTCTCGTGAATCGGGACTTATATTAGCCCTTTACCTAACGAATCGCCCGCATCCGCCCGCGTATTATGCAAATTCAGCAGTTGAAAAAATATTATTTTTCAAAAAATTTCAACAAAACCATATCATGTGACCCCTCGTTGGAACGAGCTCGTCGAGCTCGCTCCAACGAGGGGTCACATGATATGGTTTTGTTGAAAGTTTTTAGAAAATTTTAAAAAAATTATATTTAAAATAATAAATTTTGATATCGTCTGCGTTGGGTAAAGGGTTACGGCCTGTTTTTCTGTTCATTTCCAACTCAAGTAGACTGCGAAGAACATAACATATTCTCCTTTTCTTATTCCACCGACGTACTTACAATTATATCACTCCGACAATTGTATGTATTGAATCCAATTGGGTTTTTTTCTTTCAGTGCAAGGTCAAAGTTAAAATGATGCACAAAGTTTAATGCCTCGCAAAATTTCATGTCATTCAAGAAGTAAATGACACATCCTTGACTTATCACCATGAAAATCGAGTTTCGACAAAGTTATCTCCCTTGTAATTATTTGACAAGCGGGGAAGGCCCAATAAGAAGCAATTTATCGTGGACAAAACATATGTGACATCAGTACAAAATTAAGCCACTTTTTCGTGTATTACTTTAAATATGCGAAAGGTAACTTGGCTTTATTTATCAGGACCAACACTAAGCGTCTATTTTGCTCTTTGTTGAGCGAATGTGTTTTTACAGAAATCTGTAAGTTTTTATTCTTTCCAGGAAAAAAAATAGCAAATCTCACCTAGATTTCTACATTAAATGAAATCAACAGTGTGTCACGATGAGCACACGCTGATTTAATGAACAGAGAAAAGTTATAAAAATCAAAAGCTCGCGAAAACGGCGTTTTCTATTTTTGAAGGGGTTTCAACAGAGAATAATAATTGTCAAACTTTTAAATTGATTGGGAAAAATTTATATAAAACCAGCATCTGAAGTTAAATTAAGGGGAGCTAACTTCCTTGTAAATCACTTCCAGTGACAAAAAATGTCGCTATGAAAGTTTAATGGGTCGCAAAACACCATGTCACTCAGAAAATAAATGACATAGGATGTTGTTTATTTACAAATAGTACGTGACCATGGATGTGTTCATAGGCTACATAAACTATGTTTCACTTTCATCGGTTTCTCGTTCATTCCAGAAGCGATTTGAAATTATTTTCTTTCGAAAATGAATTAGTTCAGCTATCGGAACGTAGTGGCTGCCCCTCTACGTTCAGAATCTTCCCATTCAATTATGTAGAAAAAGTTCCCATCAAATCTCGATCTCATTCGTGCAGAGGAGGTTATCAAACTCGATCGCATTCGCACAGAGGAGGTTATCAACCCCCTCTGCGCAAATGCGATTGAATTTTCGATTCCGCATTTATGAAAAGGTCTATTGGTTTTGGCGACATTATCGGGTTATTGTTTTTACTGTTTTGTATTTACACAAAAACATGGACGATTTCGAAACATTCGTTGTCGCTTTGCGAGTATTCAAATAACGATAATTAAAGGATAAAACATGGTTTGGATCAATAAACTCTGCCCAAATGTAAGGAAATACGTGTGCTATCGATTGCAGCCGGTAATAAGGGAGAAAGCTTGATATATATTCCCATTTTCGAGTTTTGAGTTCCCATAAAAACTTGATGGAACGTAGAGGGGTAGCCACTACGTTCAGATCGCTGAACTAGTAAATGGATTAGAGCAGATAAATTCCCTGCACTCTGATGTCAAAATTCTAAAATTTCAAATCACCATTTTTTCTATAGTACAACTAGGAATTTAACCAATTCAATCTTCTTTGACCAAGCTCAATAGGCTCGGCCAAACAAGAATGAATTGACTAAATTTCTAGTTGAATAATGGGAAAAATTCGCAGCCTAAAATTTAGATATTTTGACATCAGTATGCAGGGGTTTAACACGTGTTTAGGTTAAAGCCAACAACCCATGCCTCAATAAACATAATCTTCAAGAATCGTGTACATTGAACAACTCGTGGCCATGTTCTCTTGTGTTATACAAAGAGTTTGACTCCATCCATGATTTTCGAATCTCGAGACCAGCTAATACACTGCGTTTTAGAATTCTGCCCCCTAATATTGATCGGATGAATCTGGCGTAGCCTTGTGCCTCCTAATATTGATCGGATAGATTTTGCGAGCCTGGCTTAGGCTCAAACATGTTAACACAAAAATATATCTTAAACCTGGAAATGGCCGCCGATAACACACTCGATCGAAAGTTAGGTCTCGAAATGACCGTGTATTTGGGTGATGTGGGAGCCATGATAATATACATGCGGTTGGTTCCGATTAGCCCTGCTTTAAATCAACCGATCCCGTATCATGCCGCACGTGATCAATTGGAGATCAAGTAACTTATAATACTAGCAAGCATACCGAAACAGTGTGAAGTCGATAAAAGTCACACATTACCTGTAGTGTTCACGTGGATGGTTGTCAATTTAGCCAAATACACTAAAACATTTGATTTTGCGCCAAAAAATCTTCCTTGGCTACAAGTTTGGCACCAAAAACGTTTCTTTCACTTGTGAAGGAAAGCTATTGCAGCAGGGAAGGCCGCGATCGATGACGAAACAAACAAACAAATAAATCGTCATGATTCCATTTATTTATTTATTTATTGGTGTTTAAGGTCACATACTTAAGCACAATGGCTAATCATGACCGTGACGGTTTTACGGGTGGAGGAAGCCGGAGTACCCGGAGAGAACCACCGAGCAACGACGAGCAGCTGTCAGCTCCCCAACATCGTAACACCGCACTGCAGCACAGGCAGGGTTAGATTGGTTGAAGACATGCGCACCATCGACGTGCAGTACGCTTAGTACAAGGCGTCATCGTACCCCCATGTGGACAGTCGGGGTTAAGTGCCTTGTCCAAGGACACAACGCGGGAGTCCGAATCAATCGCTCAGACGGTCACCCATCCGAGGACTAACCGGGCTCGACGTTGCTTAACTGCGGTGATCTGACGAGAACCGATGCCCACAACGCCACCGTGCCCCCTCATGATTTCATTAAATACAGTCAAACCCAATGATTTATCAGTAAGGCGTTAGAAATAGAGTTTGGATAAAATTCAGCGTTATTTGCCAGTGAGTGATAAAGATGCATTGTTTTTTTTTTCTTAATTAAAACATTGTAGGCTATCAACTTCATAAAAGGCAACATGTAATTAGATAAATACTTCATACCGTCGCGAGTCACTCGCGACGGTTTGAAGTTTTTATCGAATTGAATGCTGCATTTTGTAAAGACTCGCGACCCGCTGGACCCAGTGGATTAGCATTAATTAGTCAATAAGTCAATTATTATCTAAATGTAACAACGGGTGTACGTGCCGACATCATTCGGTCCGACCCTTTATTTAACCAGTGACATACATTTTACTTCGGTGTCCGCCCTTTTCGTCTCCCAAAGATTCAAAGAGCTCTGGTGGAATGTTTTCTGTGAATAATAGTCCGTTCGCCCTTGAAATAATTGCCAGTTCATTTTTCAAAGCTTGATCAGTTTATTTGGATTCAGTAGCAAAAACACCCCCTTCCCTCACATTGCCGTTTTGGAACCAAAATACTTTGTTTGGCACTAAAAATTTAGAATGGCTAATATTTTGACACCTTATAGTTTCGCCGCAGTTCGAACACTGATTACTAGTAGTATCAATGTAAATACAGATTATTGACAACACACCAGCTTTGCTTAACCATGTACCTAACACCAATTACAGACAAGGTCTTCAAAAATTTCTGCACAACCAAAAAATTTCATTTTGCCTCAAATTTATAGATTATGGCCACTCATTCGAATGGACTCAACCAGCTCGTTCCTACGAAAGGTCATAACTTATATTTTAGGGACAAAGTGGTTTTCCAATTTTCGACCAAATTCGTCGACTTTTCCTTTCAGCTGACAACATTTTCTGAATTTCCGACTCGAATCAGTGACCGGTCCATTTTTCGAATTCATCGTTCCGTTTCCCTTACACTGGCCAGGCTACACAATGACTATAAACTGACTGCTGTTCAGCCAATATCTACTGCTTTTCGGCTGACCGGAAACCAGTTGGGAGGAGTAAGTATTGACTGAGTAGCTGTCAGTCTATAGTCCTTCTGTATCCTGATCAGTGTACGGGAAAACTCACGGACTCACCTGGGAAAATGCATTTTCCTGTGCATGTGGATAAACTGCCTAGAATTAAGCCAAATGGAGGTCTTAGGTCCATCTCAGGGGTTCAAAAATTAAACATTTTCTCCGGTGGAGGTACCCCATCTCCGCATCATCAAGATGGCGACAACCCCCACTCGAACTCTCACCCAACACGTGCCTGCGGCTCTCAGGACATGCCCAGTGCATGTAGTGCTGGAACCCAGTCCCAGTTAGAAATCTAACCGATCACACTCCCCAATGAAGACACTCTAGTTACGTGAGCCTACGTCCCTGCATGTCAGTCGGTCTGTCTGTCTGTTCACAGACTTGTCACAACAGCTCCTCCGTTTCAAGCTTTGTGAACATTAATAATGTAATCTGGTTGCAGTCCAACAGTTTTTTGTCAGTTACGTCTCTTTGCACTGGTCTCCCCCAATTGTTCTCAGTGAATTTCTACAAAATTTGGCATAAATCAATAGTATGATCGGTCGATGCGCACAGCAGAGCCCTGCGAAGTTTCGAAATTTGATTCCATTGGATTCGAAATCGACCGGATGATTCGTTTCATCTCGAGTCTCACTGGTTTGGAAATTTTAGAACCGTAGAGATGTTCTCAAAAACTATTAACCCTTTATCCAACGCAGACGATATCAAAATTGATTATATTAAATATCATTTTAGATTTTTTTTCAAAATATTTCAACAAAACCATATCACGTGACCCCTCATTGGAACCAGCTCGACGAGCTCGTTCCAAAGAGGGGTCACATGATATGGTTTTGTTGAAATTTTTCGAAAAATAAAATTTTTTCAGCTGCTAAATTTGAATCCTACGCGGGCGGATGCGGGCGATTTGTTGGGTAAAGGGTTAATTGTCTCTTCTTGCACTCTTCTTCTATTATAGGATGGTAGTAGACGAGTTCAAGGAGGTTTCGCTTCCTAAACATCTTTGATTCCCTTCTAGTTTAAACAATATTTATTCATGAATTATAATATAATACATACAGGTAAATGATAATTACATAATGTTCATGGAGACTTGTGATACAGGTGTATGCATAAAGGTACTTCAACATAGTTGATGTACAAGTTGCATGTGTGGGATTCAGCAGTAAGCTATAAGCTTATGTTAAGCTGTCTCCCAAAATTGATTCCCTTCTGTAATAGTTCGTTTTTATGCCCCCGCCAATTTGGCTCTTGGCATTAAGTGTTACCCTGGTCCGTCCGTCCGTGCGCCCGTCCCGAATATTGTTTCTGGACGATAACGCTAGTTTGACTGAACGAAATGAAACAAAATTTTATGCGCAGGTTTATAACCACGTAATGCAGGTTGCGATTGATATTGGGCTTGGTCCGATATTGTTTGGCAGAGTTATGGCCCTTTTTCCGACTTAGAAGACATGGTGATATTGGTTTCCGGACAATAGCTTTAGTTGAACTGAATGAAATGAAACAAAATTTTATTCATAGGTTTTCACAACATTATACGGGTTGCGAATGATAGTGAGCTTGGTTCGATATTGTTTGGCAGAATTATGGCCCTTTTCCGACTTAGAAGACATGTTGATATTGGTTTCCGGATGGTAACTTCAGTTATAGGTGTCCGATGTCAATCAAACTTGGAATATAGCTTACTGTAGACAATATGCCAGGCGGGGTTGATTATAAGTATGGTGCGATAATTTTTGTCTGAGTTATGGGCCCTTTTTGGACTTTGGACTTTGTTAACACTAAATATAGTTTATCATAAAGCGGGGACATTAGTGTCCTTTGGACACATTTGGTGGCCTGCCGTATTATGCTATTTTTTATGGAGATGAGATAAGATATTTATTAATTCAATATCAACAAAGATAAATGATTAGAAACTTAAGTTTGGAAGTGGGGGCGGGGGCATAGCCACCCCTGGCGCTGCACTTGTTTTTGATTGACTTGCCCAAACAGACGAGTCGTCATTGAATACAAGACTCGAGTATAGACTGGCAATATTTGCGGTCGTAAGAAGGAGCAATATTTTCAATTTGGAGTGCTGCGACATTCGTTTCGATTTGAAATCCAAGATTAGATTCGGTCCGAAATTTTAAATTGGCAGGGTTCTAGAACGAGGAGTGGTCAGGGCCAATAATATAAAAATTTTACAATTGTATTTTCTAGAATTGCATTTTCTACTTATGCCTTTAAATGGGTTGAAATGAACAATTAACATTTTCAAAGATGTGGCAATTTGCCAGTTGGCAAATTGCCATATCTTTTAAAATGCTAATGATTCATTTTACCCAGTTATATTAATAGGTAGAAAATACAATTCTAGAAAATACAATTGTAAAAGTGGTTGTGGTCGGACAATTTCTTCAAGGGTTAGGTCAGGATTAGCCATTATGTAAAAATATGTGACCTAAAACGCAAACAAATAAATAAATAAATAAATAAATATTTAAGGCTTACGGGCCTTAACAATCTAAAACATTCTCATCTATTTTTGTCTTGTGTTATGAACTCCGAACGTCTTTCCTGTTGTTTTTCTCTTATTGTAGTACAATCGTTGGTGTTATTTGTCATGCCTCGCTGTCTGTTTTGGTCAGAACTGGGCAAAGTGTGAATACGTTAAAACTAAAACTGTGCAACCACACCTATTAGCGGGCTTTGAAAGGAGTTGGCGTTACAGCTGCCGCACACGTCATGTCTAAATAGGTGATGGAGCACCTGCACTGTTAATGAAAACAACACATGTGAGGTGTAGTGTGTAAAATTGTCATCAGTAAAATTTATATTGATGATATGGTGTGTCAGGAGTGTGATGGGTGAAAGTTGTTGATGACAAAATTGGCAGTCCATGTTGTGATTAATTATTATTTATGACAGAGGAAAGAAATGTTTCTCATTTTTTTGCTGTTGATAATACCATCCATGATATTGCTTCCCAGAAAGTAGATGAACGGTTGTTTTCCGAGAATCACTGTCTCTGACACCGAGCTGGTATTTTTATTTGAAACTACAAAGAGAGTAGGGTTTTACAGTAAAAAAAATATTTTATGTTGACAACATGAACAAATGTGTGAGCGTGTAAGTTTGTGAGTGAGACTTAGTGAGTTGTGAGAGGGATGTCGTGTGGACATGATGTGTGAGTGTGGTGTTTGTATGGATGGTTGTCTGTCGAGTGGGTTTGTGAGTGAGGGAGTAAATGTGTGAGCGAATCAGAGAGTACGAGAGTGAGCATGTTGAAGTACGTGTGAGGACAACCCTGAGTGTCAAGAAGAAAAATACACATGTTATTTGGGACAAACAGATCCATTGGGTCGAGTGCTTTTTATATCTATCAACTGGAAGACTGCTGCATTATTTTTGGACCTGAAAATTTCTTCGTCTGTTTTTGCCATGTTACAGTTTATGGGAGAGTGCCTTTAGGCACTCTCCCATCAACTATAACAAGGCGAATCCTCACAGATAAAATAATATTACTTTAAAGATAATATGAAGCACATCAACAGAATATGACGCCTTTAAATTGTGGTATCTGCACTTTAAAATAAAGCCCAAATATGGACTTCCCGCACTCTACCAGTTATTTATTTATTTATTAAGGTTTAACGACACTTTAACAGCCAAGGTCATATCGTGTCGGTGACAGTTTAGTTTAAACAATATTTATTTCAAAAGTTTCCAAAGTGATACAAAGCTTACAATATCATTAAGTGTGGATTCGACAGTAAGCTGTTAGCTTATCCGTGGTCGTTTTCACTCATGGTATAGTCAACAGGTAGCAAATGAGAAGACAGTGAGAAGACGTATACAGCAAGATACCTGTTCACACAATTTTTACGCTAAGTAAAAATGAAGAAAGTAACATAAGATGATACAAGTAGGTTTAATTTATCTAATTGATAGAAGGTAAGAAGGGTAGGACAGTTTTCAGGAAGAAAAAGAATAAGGAGCCACCAGTCAGAACCGAACCATCTCCATGTTTTACCGTCAGTCGGTTACGTATGAGTTCTATCTGTTTAGTTAGACAGTTTTAAGGGTGCAGGAAGCCTGAGTACCCGGAGAGAACCACTGAGCAACGACGAGCAGCTGCCAGCTCCCCAAAATCGTAACTCCGCACTGCAGCACAGGCAGGGTAAGATTGGTTGAAGACATGCGCACCATCGACGTGCAGTACGCCTTAGTACACGGCGTCATCGTGCCTCCATGTGGACAGTCGAGGGGTAAGTGCCTTGCCCAAGGACTCAACGCGGGAGTCCGAATCGATCGCTCAGACGGTCACCCATCCAAGGACTAACTGGGCTTGACGTTTTTTAATTTCGGTGATCTGACGAGAACCGGTTACCACAATCCCACCGCGCCCCTTCTGTGCCAGTTAAATTGTTTTATGTACAAAAAGGTTGCACATAACACAGTACTAAACATACCACTACTCAATTTATACAAAACGATCGTGCTATTTCTACCTGATTTGGGGTTCTCCCTTATCCGCTGAACTTTTTTGAGGATTATGCCTTTTAACAATGGTCGTCTGATATTCTAATGTCGCATCCAAAATATTTACATTTTCAGATTTCACACATAACAAATCGAGCTTATTCCAGTCGTGCACTGAGCTATGTTTTGGAGGAACAAAAAATTCATTATGAATTTCGGGAACAGATTTGGGTAGTGTTTGGCAGTATGTTTTATCTGAAGGACAGACAAAATGCGTATCGGAAATCCATCCCTTCACAGCAAAGGGGTGTCGCACCTTTTTGCCTTGAATAGATGATTTGATCCTAAATTTAACTCAACACATCAGTGGTCAAAGCCTCCGTTCACTTTACTTGGGGGGGGGGGGGGGGGGGGGTAAATGTGCCCAAATTATACTTATTTAGTGGCAAGAGATTTTGTGCCCTGGGCAAAAATATCCGCCAGCAGCATGCAAGGAGTTAAGAGACTGCTTTTGCGATCACAGTGCTATTTCTCAGACTGCCTGTATACCAGATCTCCAATCCAAATTGACATTATTAGAACGTGTCGCAAACATCACTTTGTTCTTTTTAATCAGCTAGAATAAAATAAGACTCCGGACCTTATTAACCCTTTGATACTTGTGTACGTCTTATGACGTACGAAATCAAACAGCGCGTTGATACTTTGTGGTCATTTGTTTAGTTATTATTTTTCGATTTTTTAAAGTTTTAACCTCAGTCCCTGTTTTCTCCGGATTTTGCTCAGTGACAACAGTCAAAAATTTAGAGCCAAAATTTAATGTTATCACAGCTTAAAATACTAAGACTTCTTAACTGGTTGAGTGCAAGAAGCCACTGTCGGAACTTTCAAACAATGAGGATACCAGAGCAAAAGCCAACACTTTCCTTGCGTATATTTCATATTCAGTGAAACACAAATAATAATAATAATTTGTTCTATTCCCACAGGCACTCTCCAATAATTTTTAATAAAACAAGTTTTGAATAACAAATTCAGACCAACAAAAATAATCAAGCCCTCAACAAGTTATTCACTAATGTGAAAAATATCTTGTTGTTTGTACTTTACGACGTTTAACCCTTTACCCAACGTAACGGCCAAAAACCGGCCAGCGCTATTCTCAAAAATCGCCAATTAATTTTCACTATTTTTTTCATTTTTTGTCTCAAAAACATAGGTTATGACCCCTCGTTGGAACGAGCTCGTCGAGCTCGTTCCAACGAGGGGTCATAACCTATGTTTTTGAGACAAAAAATGAAAAAAATTAGTTATTCAAGAATTTTTTTTGCAAGTGTCGTCTGCTTTTCACGTTAGGTAAAGGGTTAACGTCGCATTTCAAAAACAGTTGAAGAAACTGAATTCCCAGTGACTTTTGAACGTCAGGATAATTAAAGTCTCAAAGAGTTAAAGCTCTTAAATTGACCAGATAAGCCGTAATGAAGTCTATTGTAACTCAAAGTTATATTCCAAATACATGTGGGGGACACGGATAGTGGTATTGTTTACTAAGGCGTACCTCACATCGAAGGTACACTTGCTTTCAACCGCTGATAACTCTGCTTGTACAGAACGAGTAACTTGGAGAGTCTGGCAGTTGGTCGCCGCTGCTAGTCGGTTCTCTTGGGGTACTCCAGCTTCCCCCACCCGTAAAAACTGTCCGACACGATGTGACACTGACTGTTGAAAGTGTCGGTTATTCCTTTACCTAAGATGAAAAGCAGACGACACTTGCCAAAAAAATTCTGGAATAATTAATTTTTTTCATTTTTTGTCTCCAAAACATAGGTTATGACCCCTCATTGGAACGAGCTCGACGAGCTCGTTCCAATGAGGGGTCATAACCTATGTTTTGGAGACAAAAAATGAAAAAATCATGAAAATTAATTGGCGATTTTTGAGAATAGCGCTGGCCGGTTTTGGCCGTTACGTTGGGTAAAGGGTTAACGCCAATAAATAAAGAAACAAACTACAAATACCTCTGAATCGCCATTGTCGATTGTTCACCGAGATTTTCTCACGAACGTGACAACCGTTACTCATTCCCAGTTCCTTATTCGACATTCGCTATCAACCGATTCTATCGATTGATAACGAATGTCGAATAAAGAACTTGGAATAAGTAACGGTTGTCACGTCCCCGATCCCGATTTTCTCACACAAACTGATTTTAATTCCTAAAAGTGGAAAAGTCAAGCGATCTTTGGCATACCATTTGCGGCACAGTGATTGGATAATCATCCCAGAGAACAAAATTCCTATGTACAAAGGCTACGCACACACTGGCCCACAAAAAAATAAGGTTTGATAGACTTCCTACATTATTTTTTTTTTTATTGTTAAAAAAAATGTCTTTTCGCATTGGAATTGCATAACGAAACATATTTATGTATTTTAACATTTTTTTACTCTGTTAAAAAACTAATGAAATAGCAAAAGAAGTGTAATTATTATTTTTTTAAAAGTTATTTACATAACATTGATATTTGGTAATGTAATTAGTTTTTTTCTTTTATATATTAATATACTGACTGATATGAATTTGCGAGACAGGAGTTGATTTTGAAATTTTTCACATTATCCCAAAACTCTTCTTGAAGTCTTCATGGAAAGATAGAATGGAAGAATTTAATCTTTACCATGAGATTGATTAATATTTCTTATCTGTGGCCATTCGAAAACATGAACAGCAAATTAAACATGAAGTAAATAATTAAATGAAATATTGACATATACAGTTAACTTCAAAACCAGTGAACAAAATTCATTTGAAACTTATAGAATAAATAGTGATTCCCCATTTTGTCTATTGGCTGCCCGCCTTCCATCCCAAGATATTAATTGAAAGCTATACTTGGTTGGAGCAGACAATCTTGCAGAAGATCATAGATATTGTCACTTATTGAATGCTATTTATTTATTGGGGTTTAACGACACTTTCGGCAGCCAGGGTCTCCTTGTGTCGGACAGTTTTACGGGTGGAGGAAGCCGGAGTACTTGGAGAGAATCACCGAGCAACGGCAAGCAACTGCCAGTCTCCCCAACGTACTAACTCCACACAAGCAAGGTTAGCATTGGTTGAAGACAAATGCACCATCGACGTGCAGTACGCCTTAGTACGCAACGCCACCGTGCCCCCACGTAGGCAACTGAGATCAAGTGTCTTGCCCATGGACGCAACGCGGTTGTCGCAGGTGGGATTCGAACCTATAGGACCTTTCGGCTTGCAGTCTGCTTCTCCACTTCTGAGCCACACTTATTGAATGTAATTATGAAATATCCTGAATATCTTCAGTGTAAGTATGAGATAGCTGAATACAGGACGTGGGGGTGTATTGTCTCTAAATCACCCGCGGAGTGGCGATTTCGCCCAAGCGATAACTGAAAATTTGTTGTGTTGCAAAGCATAACAAGCACAAGCAAAATTCCGGCCTATGGACCTCCGGGTTAAACCTTGTATTTTTTGTCGATATGTACAAAATTTGAAACTGATACTTTGGGTGATAACTCCTCTCCACGGGTGATTTAGTTACAATCCACTCTCCACATAACGTACACTAAATCGAGGATATCTTTCGAGTCACGACTGGACATGAAATTTCTGAACAGAGTTCAATAAAAATTCACCTGGATCAAGGCTCAGATCGATTTTAGTTAACGAAGTCCAGAAATTTCATATTTATAAATTATGACGAATTTGAGATTCTCATAAGTGTAATTAACCCTTTACCAGACGTTATGGCTAAAATAGACTCACGCTGTCACATATTTCGCCTACCAAATTTTATTATTTTTCAGTTTTTGCCACGTAAATATTGCTTACGACCCTCACAGGGAAGGCTCATCGAGATCATTACAATGAGGGGTCATTAGCTATGTTATCGAGACAAAAAATGAAAATTTTGAGTTATTCGTGAAATTTCTGCTCTTCGTGTTAGATTAATATAATCCAGTCGCTGAAGGCGAAAAAGGGACCGTCAGGGAAAATATTAATAACAAGCTAAATTTGGTGTCGCTGGAAAGAGAAGTATTTTCTGGATAACGTGTCTAAAATCCGCTTTGGGGAACATTTTTTACACAACGCTGTTTTTTCCAACCCAGTGAGGGGATCTTATCTGAGTTCATGTCGCATTGTATTGTGGATGTCACATGTGTTGTCACGGTAGCTCATGTAAGCTGTAAAATTGTAACGTTATTATCATGTTGATACGTGGTGGCAGTGCGCTTGCATAGCGCATGTTGTTAGGGTAATATGTGTTTCCGACGCCCATTTGGTATCACGGAGCCCGCTGACTCGATTTCTATGGTGGCACGGGGTTAGACGGGGTTAGTGTGTCTTTGGGGTCATAGAATGAGGTGGGATGGTTTGGCTTTTGGGGAGTATGTTCGATTGAATATGAGTATACAGTTAAAACTAGAAGTATTGTCACGAACCGTGCGCTTATCTAGGCTTAGTTGTGCGTAGGAATTGTGCGCAATTGCCATATCGAATGGCATCCAAAGCACGGCAGGTTCTCTTGGTTACTCATAGCAAACGCAGGCAATGTTTCTGCCAATGGACCTCCGGGTTACCCGGAGGTCCATTGGCTGAAACATTGATTGTGCACATGCCATATGTACAGAATTTGATAACCTTACTATAGTCATAACGAGTAGATTAACGCGCAGATCGACGTGCTATTTGTGCGCATTTCATGGCAGGACTTCTAGTTTTAACTGTATCTTGACCGGCAATTACAATAAATTAGCCAAACTGATCTTCCCAGACTTTTATCTTGAGTGGCACGCAGTGCTATATGGCAGTTAGCCATACGGGTGTGTCCAGATGTCCGTCCAATTGGTCTAGAGTATATTCCGATAGAGAGGGGACAATAGGAGTAGAATTTGTGTTTTTGTTTACTATTTTTTGCTTTGCTGGCCTGTTCTGGCAACTCTTGACCCCCACCATTCGATCTTATCACAGCTATCTCTGGTAAGGAGTTCTTTCCAACACTCCGCAGATCGCTCCATTCCCCTTATCCCATATCTGTCTATATAGTGCAATGGCTATGGTGACTCGAGTATGCTCTCTGCCTACTACCTGCACTAAGACAGCCACGTGTTGATGAGATATATCACTCGAAGAATCGTACGAGTAAGGTTTGATACCGTGTGGGCCTTAACTCTTCCCAGTTTTAAGCTGTAGTGGAGACATACACCGAACTCTTAGTAACGGTGTACTTGATGCATAGGGATGGCAAATGACAAGAATAGAAATAGCAAGTAAAGATGTTAACCCTTTACCCAACGTAACGGCAAAAACCGGCCAGCGCTATTCTCAAAAATCTCCAATTAATTTTCTTTATTTTTTCATTTTTTTGTCTCAAAAACATAGGTTATGACCCCTCGTTGGAACGAGCTCGTCGAGCTCGTTCCAACGAGGGGTCATAACCTATGTTTTTGAGACAAAAAATGAAAAAAAATAGTTATTCAAGAATTTTTTTGCAAGTGTCGTCTGCTTTTCATGTTAGGTAAAGGGTTAACAGCAAGGTTTTGGCGAGTTCATGTACCAAAGGTACAGTTAAAACTAGAAGTCCTGCCACGAACTGTGTGCTTATCTAAGCTTAACTGCGCGTAGGAATTGCGCGCAATTGGCATATCGAATGACATCCAAAGCACTTCAGGTTCTCCTGGTTACTCATCGCAAACACAGTCTTCAGCTCCGGAAATCTCCCAATATCCATATGTGCTGGGTGTTTTCGAGACACGCTGCTACCTTTCTCATAAGCACAGATCGCTCTTTCAAGTGTCTGACTATGTTCCAATTACACTAAAATCTCCCCTCTCTCTGAATGGGTGAGATCTATGTTTACCGCTCTAGTACTATATGTTACCGTCTTACGTCATCGCGCGAAATTTTTGAAATAAGATTGCTCATTTCGCAATCAATCCATCAATGGAGTGACATGCAAACCACTCCATTTTTGTAGATTTTTCATACGTGCAATAAACAGTGTTCCGAATGAAGTGTTGTTTAACCTACAAATCAGCATTACCCTTAAATAGTCCATCACCTATTTTTAGATTCAATCGGCTGGAATAATTCAGTTGATCGGAAAAGCGAACATACGGTTCATTTTTCCAAATAACTTAAACATTCCCTCCGATTGAGTCTAAAACTATCATAAACATTCATTTTCTTTGAATCAACATAAAAAATGTTTCTTTTTTGAGACTTGTTTGACCGAATGAGAAATCGACAAATTTACACGCCCATTTGGTATCACGGAGCCCGCTGTCTCGATTTCTATGGTTGCACAGGGTTAGTATGACTTTGGGGGTGATAGAATGAGGTGGGGTGGTTTGGCTTTTGGGGAGTGTGTTCGATTGAATATGAATATGCAGTTAAAACTAGAAGTCCTTTCACGAACTGTGCGCTTATCTAGGCTTAGTTGTGCGTAGGAATTGCGCGCAATTGCCATATCGAATGGCATCCAAAGCACGGCAGATTCTCCTGGTTACTCATCGCAAACACAGGCAATGTGTCTGCCAATGGACCTCCGGGTTACCCGGACAAACAGATCCATTGGGTCGAGTGCTTTTTATATCTATCAACTGCAGATTCTCCTGGTTACTCATCGCAAACACAGGCAATGTGTCTGCCAATGGACCTCCGGGTTACCCGGACAAACAGATCCATTGGGTCGAGTGCTTTTTATATCTATCAGCTGAAACATTGCTTGTGCACATACCATATGCCACATTACCATTAGTGTTAGAGTTGTTTGTTTACTAAATATTTTTGAACGAACACTCACCAAGGCTGAAGACTTTTGATTACGATTTCAAGGTGAATTAAATTCTTATTGATTCCAATATCTATAACTAGAACGCGAAGAAATATGTGTTTATTTTGTGACTAAAGGACATCACACTACTCCAACTAGTCTGTGGGAGCACTTAGGTTTAGTGTTTGCGGCACTGGCCTTCAAACCGAAAGATCCATGGTTCGATCCCCGTCAGGGGTAAGTATGCTGTATCCCCGGGCAAGGCACTTAATCTTGATTGCCTATGTGAGGGTACAATGGCTCTGTGTAGTAAGGCGTACTGCACGTCGATGATGGACTTGCCTTCAACCAATTGTAACACTGATTGTGTGGAGCTGGTACGTTGGGGAGTCTGACAATTGTTCACCGTTGCTCATTGGTTCTCTCCGGGTACTCCGGCTTCCTACTCCCGTAAAACTGTCTGACACGTTAAACCCCATTAAATAAATAAACGATGGTCTGCATGCAAACTCCACGAAAAGTAGCCAATAGCACGGCCGAATTCCTCACTAAATTCGTCTCGTAGCCAGAGAGCTTGTCTGCCTGACATGCTAGTGTATTTTGGGACAATACTTGTTTTACGGTACACTTGGGAACTCTGTGGCTCAGTAGGTAGAGATGCAAGCTGCAAGCCCAGAGGTCCGAGGATCGAATCTCACCTGCGGCAACCGTGTTTTTTCCTTGGGCAAGACACCTAATCCCAATTGTCCACGTGAGAGCAGGGATGGCGTTGTGTACTAAAGCGCACTGCATGTCGACGGTGCACTTGTCTTCAACCAATGTTAACCCTGCTCGTGTGGAGTTAGTACGTTGGGGAGTCTGAGAGTTGCTCGCCGTTGCTCGCTGGTTCTTTCCGGGTACTCTTGCTTCTTCTACACATAAAACTTTTCGACACGAGGTGACCCTGGCTGTCGAAAGTATAGTTAAAACACCTATAAATAAATGGTACCCTTGTACTAGGGCTCTCTGGTATACATAAGACCATTTTGTTGCACGTTAGGTCACTAGCGTTCGAAACTATTAAGACTGAAATGTTTTTGTAAAAAAAAATATCACAAGAATAATATAATTTCGCAGTTTACTGCGAAAATAGCAAAACTCTCGATTTTTCTACACGTTTGCATGAAGAAAATTTGAAAAAAGATATTAGAGGGTGCGTCCGCGGGTCGGCCTGAGTGTACCACTGCTGCATAATCTTTCGAAAAAAATGTTATGTAGCGAAATTACACTGTAAATAAATGCCGTTAAAATAGGGTGAAAGTACTGGCAATCAGCTACCGGTATTTCTACCCAAAGAATTACGGTTAAAATGCCAAACTAAACTATACTATTAGCAATGACGACGAATATTTTGTTATGTTTGGAGCAAAACCAAGGTATAGTTCTGCCATCGTGGACTGGTCAGTTTCCACGAGTGGGCAAAATTTTCGGTGAACGGAAAAAAGCCCTGATGGAGAAAAGCCCTGGTGGAGAAAAGCCCTAAGGAAAAAAGCCCTGAAATTGCATCTGAGGAGGAAAGCCCTGGTCCATTTTTGCATGGAGTCGAGAAAAGCCCTGATTTAATTTTTTTCTGTTATTTTTTTATTCATTATTTTTTATATGAAATCACATATTTTATTCTTTTTTTATTTATTTACTGTTTTACCTGTTTTTGTACAGTAATCACCTTTTATGTCTAGTTTTTTCATTCTTTGTGTAGTCTAAGACAAGTGAACAGCAGAGGGATGTTTTGATAATATTTTTGAATTTCTAAACACAATGAGCTGTGTTTACAACAATTATATTTGGTAATTGTTTTGCAAACATTGACAGTATTGAAAGGTAATTTAAACAGATAAGAGTATTCTTCTGATGTTTTGTATTAAACAGGCAACATTTATATTTATTTATTTATTGGTGTTTAATGTCACATATTTCTGCACAATGGATAATCATGGCCTCGACAGTTTTACGGGTGGAGGAAGCCGAAGGACCCGAAGAGAGCCACCGAGCAATGGCGAGCAACTGTCAGCTCCCCAACATACCAACTCCACACAAGCAGGGTTAGCATTGGTTGAAGACAGGTGCACCGTCGACGTGCAGTGCGCCTCAGTACACAACGTCACCGTGCCCCCACGTGGCCAATGGGGGTTAAGTGTCTTGCCCAAGGACACAACGCGGTTGCCGCAGGTGGGATTCGAACCGAGGACCTCTCGGCTTGCAGCCTGCACCTCTACCTACTGAGCCACCGCGCCCCCAAGTAGATTCTAGAAGAGGTACCAAAATGAGAGAGAAACAACAGGGTCATGCTATATGGATATGTGCTAATTGACAGTACTTGTATACTGAACTGTTTGTTATTATTTTTCATTTTTATTCATGTTGACTGTCCTTTTGTAAAACAAAAAATCAACCAGGGCTTTTCTCCACCCCTTGAAAAAATGGACCAAGGCTTTTCTCCTTTGTTGCAAAAATGACCAGGGCTTTTCTCCGACCGGGCTTTTCTCCACCAGGGCTTTTTTCCGTCATTCATATTTCCACGGACGCAATAATATTAAGTCCAATCACTAATTAAAGCAATAATCGTCAACGATTTAATTAACGGAGCACCGGGTACAGCCCGGTGCTTCGTTAATTAAATTTTTGATGATTATTGCCTTAATTAGTGATTGGAATTAATATTAATTCAGGGTTACAATTGGTTGAAGGCAAGTCTACCATCGACGTGCAGTACGCCTTACTACACGGAGTCACTGTGCCCCCACGTAGGCAACCGGGATTAAGTGCCTTGCCCGGGGACACAGCGCACTTACCCCTGACGGGGATCGAACCGTGGCAACGTTCATTTCGAAAGTTACTGTGGTTCAGAAGAGGCAATCTGTGGAAAGCCTATACAATAGAGGTTTAGGTTATAAGTAAATTACGCGAACTTACGTTGCCATGTTGCAAAAGCAGCAATTAAAGAAAGCGTTCGTTCTAAAAAAATGCTTTGCTTACTTTAAACAATAACAGTCATTCCTGTAATATTTCCGGAAGAAATAACTGGTTACAGTACTTCTACTAATTCTAACAGTAATTGTTTTTACAATGTACTTTCGCAGAAATTTATGTTACCGATCAATTCATTTGTTCAAAATCGAAGATCTGCGTGACAATATCTTATACGTCTTTTGTTTACCAATTATCTGGAATCAGGATTCCTCACGCAAGTTCCTTTATTAATAACGCTTTCTGGTTAATATATAACGAAGAACATGTCACTTTGTGCCATATTTTGCAGTATAATTTGTTCTGATACGCCTATTATGTGTATCCCGTGTATTCGATGTCGGATGTTCCTTAATATAAATATAATTACGGTAAAATGATACAAATTAATGTGCGCCATCTTGTTTTGTGATATTTGTTCATGTTGCAGTTAATATTTTATACAGCTATTGCTATATTTCCTCTTATATATTCCGAATTGAATGGTTTCGCGCACCGAAGGCGCACAGGGACGGTTTGGTGAACAAGCCCCTTTCGACCCTCTTTAGCTGTAGGCTAGGGTTTTGATGGTTTGTCTAGGCACGTCAAAGGGGGAAGGTGTTCGGGTTTAGTGGCGTTTGCTACGTTTGTGCCTTTTCTTCTTGGAAGAAGGTGGCTGAGATGGCGAAGGTTTCTGAGTTTTTGCGTTTTAGCCATCTGTGGAAGAACGGGTCGCGGATCCTGGCTGCTTCCAAGTGACCTGGTTTGTTGATGAGGACGTTGTATGTTTCCTTAGCCCATTCCATCTGGGTTGATTTAAGGTACTCCAAATAATCATCCCCAGTTCCGTCAAACTCCAGCTTGAGTTCGCCAAAGCGCTCAATGGCACGTCCATCCAACATTTCAATGTTGCCTTCATCGGAGGGCTCTTGCTCGGACTCCGAGGTTGAAATGGATTTGAGGCCCGATTGGTTGAGGTTGATAGGAGAGTCAGGTACGGATTGGGCGACCTCCATCTCCTCTGTCTCCTTTTCCTGCTTCGCCTCTCCCTCCGACCTCTTTGGTGAAGAGGTATGGCTTGGGATTGGTGATACAGGTTTTGGAGGTGAGTTGACAGTGATCATCTTTTCCATCTACTGATTCCCGGTCTCAGTCCTCCTTCTTTCGATCCACGCCTCCATTCGCCTGGCATCCCTGCGTTTAGTGGGTGGTTACTTCTTCTTCGTCTTTGTCTTCTTGTTTTCCACGGGTGTCTCGATGGTAGACTGTTTTCCCTTCCTTTGGGGTGGACCAGTGCGGGTGGGCCCGCGAAAGGTACTACCACTCCCAGGGGTGGGTTTTGTCTTGTATTTAACGGTAAGCTGGACGCAGTCACTCTCAACCTGGACATTCCAGTTGAGGAGTGAGCTGGCATCCAGCACCAGTAAAGTGTTCTTGATTTTTTCAGGCAGGTAGTCCATGTTGTAATTGCTCTTCGCACTCTGAAGTTAGAGATGTGAATCGCATGCTGATGATTGATCTTATATAAAAAAACCATTCGGTTTATAAAGACAATGGTTCACTGCTCGGATTCGAGTACGATTTTTATCCTCGAGTGGGGCCAACGCCTCGTGAAATAATCCTCCGCGCGCCCCACTCAGGGATAAACATTGCACTCGAATCCGAGCAGTGAACATCTCTTTATGTTAACTTTTCTATTAATTTTATTTTCACCTTGTTTGTTTTCCCAGAACATACACAGAACGACACGCGTGTGTTAATGGGTTAATCAATATGACATGAGTGCCAGCGCGGAATGATAGAACGAGAGGACACAGGCCTCGAATTTTATCCTTCCGCGATGGCACACTCGATTAACCCATTCACACACACGTGTCATTCTGTGTTTATTACACGCCTTTACGTCTATAAAAAAATTATTGGAAGGACACTCAGCAATTCATTTGACAACTATCAACAAAAGAACACATTTTATCGCCAACCAAACTTGCGAGGGGAACCCGTGTTACTATTTCATCCCCTGAGTTCCAATGCGTTCTATGTGCCTCCTGGCACATGGAACACAGGGGACGATTTTCAGCTGTCGCTAGCGATTCAAATTGTAATTGCATTACACGATTTGTAGAACATTCCTGTGAAATTTCGCTTCTATTTAAAAATAGTCCGTCAATGATTTTCGTTTTTATTTTCCGCATCGTTTAGTGTTGCTGTAGATGGGGATTACATGGAACAGGCGTGTAATAAAACCCTTTATAATTGATTCACCTCAACCGATTTGTAAACAATAAAAAAATAGTCCGTCATCAATGAAAGTTCAACGCCATGCTAGGAGTGGAATACGATTTTGGGCGAGTGGGAGTGGGAGTGGGAATACGATTTGTTTTGGGGGAGAAAAATGAATAAAAATAAAATAAAAGATATTTGATAGTGATTCAGTGCTGCAAGGACATATTTGAGCTCAACTAAAAAAGAACTGGTGCATGAATTAAAAGGCTTCATATTCCGTGGATGTACATCATATTCTCTTGGAAATGAATTTATATGTCCTGCATGAAATACACCGAGAATTAAGTGTTACTCTTCCGACTCTAAACCGTCCGTCTGTCCGTTCGTCCGCTATTCGCAGTGCAACATCACCGGGTTAGGCATACGAATTATCCAACAGTATAGGGTCAATTGATCCTTGTGATGTTAACTTAATCATCTCTATCAGTATAAATCAACATTATGAGGTCAAATTTTCTCTGATTTTGACTCCCCACCCCTCTCCCAACCTCCACAATAATAGGTGCGTAATATTGTGGAGTGAACTTCATCCTGCAGGTTTGCACCCAAGTTCTCCAATCATCGCTCTAATATTGTAAGGAATTCAACACTGTTATGGCCTGGTACCAGCTTAGCCCTTAAAAACCCTATCGCCTGTGATTAGATACTCTCATTTCGAATATTTCAGTTGGTCAGAAAAGCGAACCCACTGTTCGCTTTTCCGAGCAACTGATATATTCCAGACGGGTAAATCAAAAAATACCATAAATATTTATTTTCTATAAATCAGCGGAAAAATTGTTGATCAATCGAGATTTGATTTCACCGAAATTTTGATGACATAAGCTGACATTAGGGATGAAGACACACTACAGCCGTAGTTTTATCATTACGTCATGCAGTTCCACTAATTCTGTTGATATCTGGATCGTGTCAAGGTGAATTAAGGTGAATGTCCATTGGGTGATTCTGTTTCGTTTAGTTTGCCTTCATTAAGTTGATAGTAAAGCAGACACAAATGAGGTGGAATGGCAAAGCTGCTCTGTGTGTGATATTGAGTGGTGGGTGAATCGAGGGGTGGGTATCTGTGAGGCGCAGGAGCATATTCATCGTTCAAGTTGTTTACTGAATTTTTGGATTGTGTGGTAACAATTTATTGGCCAATGCCAATGAACACTCTACAATAAGTTGTTACAAGACAACCCCATGTGAACCAATACTAACAAACAAAATTTATTTAGTACTCAGGGACGTGACTAGACGTTTCCTATTGAGGGAGGGGGTGGGGGAGCGTAGTGAATTTACAACTAGGGAGAGGGACCTGGTGGGGGAACCTCGCGGTCCTTCCCCACTGTTGAAAATTCAGTACCGAGAAACATTTTGAAAATGAAGCCATGAAAGATGGCATAAAATTGATTCTAATAACTGAAATGCCAATACATTTATGATCGAATTATCAGGTTATTATTATTTGGTATTATTCAGGGAACTGAATATGTGCTAAACAAATGCCCAAACTGAGACCTTTGAGCAATTCACACGATCCTAACATCAAATCAGATGTTATGCAGGAATGATCAGTTTTCGATGTTTCATCATTTTGTAACTGTGAATGATGGAATTAACGCAGGATAACTACATGATGTGATTTTCTTGAAGTGCGTTTCGAGGATTTTTTTTTATTACGATGAAAAACGTACTATAGAAATCTCGTACCGATTGACATCATGCATACTTATGAAGCTCGATATTGCGTACACTGTAGTTGTAAATAGTAACAGTTGGAATGTTTGCCGATTTGAAACCGAGTTAGAATTTGAGAAGTAAAGGAGACATCAGCATCACCAAAGAAGCTTTAAAATCCAGATAGATGGAATTTCAAACTCATGATTTGCCCTCCGAATTTCCAACTATAGAAACTTTTTGCCAGGATTGGGAGGAGGGGTGACACCACCACCCTCACCCCCGTCCCCATCGCCACGTCCATGCTAGCACTGGATTAACAGTTGAAATGATTAACCCTTTACCCAACGTAACGACCAAAACCGGCCCGCGCTATTCTCAAAAATCGTCAGTTAATTTTCATTATTTTTTTCATTTTTTGTCTCAAAAACATAGGTTATGACCCTCATTGGAACGAGTTCGTCGAGCTCGTTCCAATTAGAGGTAATAACCTATGTTTTTGAGACAAAAAATGAAAAAAAATAGTTGTTCAGGAATTCATTTTGCAAGTGTCGTCTGCTTTTCATCATAGGTAGAGGGTTAATGTATGATAAAACTCTTACTTGTGTATCTTTATTTGAAGATTATAGGTGAATATGAAGAGTAAGCTGTAATCATTATACGTCCCACCCGTGTGTACCCTCGGAAGTGGACTAGTTCTTCTTTTCTGAAGTAAACAATTTCTGCTTTTCTTCTTAGATATGGCCCAGTAATTACCGCCTGGGGTGGGAAACTGGGAAGCATAGTTCAAACGATTGGCTAAACGTGGCCCCATGCCCCATGCCTATGCCACGGTTGGAGTCATGTTATAACCATAAATGCTGAAAGTTACCTTATACCCCAATAACAAATAACGTATGCAATACTGTTTGCCTCTAGGTTAATTTCTGAGGCACTTTGATGGCGGTTTCTTAATGCTGTGGTTCGGATGAAACGATCCTGGTTAGCAGTTGTCGCCCTTGGACGACCTGACCTACGTCTGTCATCAACATTGCCCGTCTGACGGTAGCGTGACCACAACCTGCTCATCACCGATTGAGTAACTTTGATGAGAATTTGACAATGTCGCTTATGCCACTGCGAAATTTGGTCGGGACATCAAATAAGGAAACAAAAAAAATATATATGCAATAGACCCACTATAAGCCCGCGTTACAGAAATTGGACTAGTCGAAATATAAAATCACTGATTCTACTGTTCATGTCGGGGATATTGTTCATGTGGGTTTTTCGCTTAACGTCATGGCAGTGACAAGTGACCGAGTATCGCCACTGCAATTCATTCATAACCAGTGCCGCACGGAATGAACACTTGATGTATTCAGCAACCAGTATATTGTATTGCCACTACCAGTCTCTAATAAATGACAGTCTAGTGCACATGTACTTTCTCAAAGGCGACGGTCACACCTTCGCACACGATTTTCTAGTCCGTCGATCGTACATTATTTCTCTGCGATTCACATCATTGCATGGTCACACTATATGTACGTTTCCATGGCGTCAAAAGTTCTCCGTAAGGAGCACGTATACATTGAAAATGGGGCCAAGTCACGGTTGAACCCCTGTATATTGGGCATGGGGGCATTTAGCTTTGTTTTTATAAAATTATCTTAATTTTCAATAAACATTTGAATAAAAAAAATCAAAATATTGGGGGCGGCAGTGACGAAGACGTTAAACCACTTGAAAATTAATCATCTACATAATATTCATAAGTTCAGTACCGTACTGGGGAAAATAAGAGACACGAGTAACAGAGATGCACACCTACCTACTATAGAGCACTTCCAGGAATCAGAAAAATGACGTTGCACATGCACAATTATGTGTTTTTTTTATGCTTTGATTCAACTTTGACCTTCAAAATATTGAAAAGATCATATACGATTGGATTCGGGGAGCATGTTCCATTTTATTCGAAAGGACAGGAGCAACGTATACGACAATTTTATCATACACGTAGGTGTGACCACCCTAACGGAAAGGTATAGTTTTCATTTCAATCCGATGGACGTATACGACACTGTCATATAAAAAATCGGACTCTTGACGAACGATGGTGTGACCGTCGCATTAGGCCGCTGTCACACCATCGCATACGATTTTCTAGTCCGTCTATCGTACACTTATTTCTCTGCGATTCGTATCGTTGCATGGTCACGCAAAATGTACCTTTCCATGGCATCAAAGCTCTCCGTAACGAGCACGTATGAATTGAAATATCATGAAAATGGAGCCAAGTCCAGAAATTTTTATATTGGGGAGAGGGTAATTTTGGTATGATTTTATAATATTATCTTAATTTTCAAAACAATTTGAACAAAACAGTCAAAATATTGGGAGCGGAAGTGACACAGACGTTAAACCATTTGAAAATTAATCATCTGCATAATATTCATAAGTTCACTACCGCACTGAGGAAAATATAAGACACGAGTAATAAAGGTGCACACCTACCTTCTATTCAGCACTTCCAGGAATCAGAAATATGACGTAATACATGCATAATTATGTGGTTTCTGATATTTTGCTTTGACCTGGACCTTCAAAATATTGAGGAAATCGTATACGTTTGGATTCGTTCCATCAAAAAATGGAACATGTTCCATTTTAATCAGACGGACAGGAGCTACGTATACGAAAATTGTATCGTACACGTAGTGTGACCACCTCAATGGAAAGCTATAGTTTTCATTTCAATACGATGACGTATACGACTGTCGTATCAAAAGTCGGATGTTTGAGGTACGATGGTGTGAACGTGGCCTTCGTGATTAGATTCACGAGAATCGCGACATTTGGTCCTTCGAGCCTTACAGTTTCTTATGGAATCAAAAGACTATTTAACCATTCAAAGACGCCGCAAGGCACTACGTGGTCACACGACACGGCCATTGAAAGAAAGCAGATGCCATAGTGAATTCAGGCTCAAAAGAGAAAAAAGATGTCGATAAACCCAGAAGAAGAGTGCCTGCACTGATCGAGACAATCGACGAACTGAAAGCCATCGCAACTGAAATGCTCGGCATGATTCCTCTGGATGCTGACAACGATTGCATGAAAGTTTCCGACGAGGCTGAGGAACACATTCATCAAGTTATTGACCGAATGTACTGTTTTGAACAGTACATTTGTGATTATTCCAAACCTGAAACGAAATTTAACCCTGTTACAAGGTAGTGTATTCCTACGAAAATGAAACGACCTGTGGATTTACCTAAACTGACGTTACCAACTTTTGGAGGCGATACTGTGGCCTGGTCATTGTTTTGGGACATTTGGCTACGAGTTGTTCTCCGGAAATATTATTTTATTATCAGTTCTGGTACGAGTACGGCAGCAGACTTCCAAGAGTCATTGGCGCCTGCTGTCAACTCTATGAGTTTATTACATATATTCTTCGTGTTCTATACATCACAACTTGCATTTTGATGAATAATTGGTGTTTATGAAATTTGAATTTATGGAAAGTCAGAGGTGGGAATATCAAAAAAGTCAAATGCCCCTTACTTATATAGCACTTTAAAACACAACTAAAAACCAGTTCCAACTGTCGTAAATCAACTATGTTTGTTTCTTGGCGATTCGTAGCGCGGGTAGAATTGGAAATTGTATTTGGTTCAGTGAAATATCCTATCTTATTACCAACCAGGCCTGAAAATAAGCCGTCTGATATTTGCAGAATGCGGTTCCCAGAGGGTGAATTGGATGATGCTAACCCATACAGTGGGCCAATTTATCCTCTGGGTACCTCTTTCTGTTTAGTTTTGAGACCATGATTCAGATTGAGGTTCACAGAGGGTAAAATTAGTGTTGCTTCCCTGCTGTGCAGGGTAGCAGCACTAAATTCACCCTCTGGGGACATTTTGCAGATGACAATCTGCTTATTTTCTGACTTGCTACCATCAAATCATTATTTGAATGAGCTTGTTATTAGACATGCACACTGTTTAACACTTCATTCTGGTGTCAACCATACAATTTCACTCATGAGACAAACATTCTGGATACCAAGACTGCGCCAACGTGTGAAATCAGTTCTCAAAACGTGTGAGACGTGCAAAAGGAAATCGATAAGCCGTATTTGCCACCTACCTCGCCAATTTACCAGCAGTTCGTGAAAGAGAAACAGATCCGTTTCAAACTATTTGCATTGATTTTACTGGAAACCTAAATACTTCTGATTAGAAGCAGTATGTATATATCTGCTTATATACGTGTGCCGTGACAAGAGCTTTGCACCAAGAACTGATTTGAGTCTTACCCCCTTTTTACATGTCTTCCGTTGATTTGTCACTCGTCGTTGTCTTCCTCTCAAAATGCTTTCTGATAATGCTAAGACGTTCGAGTCTGCATTCAAGGAGACAATTCAATTTCTAAAAACTCTCGAACTTATGCATTCTTTGAGTGCTCAAGGTGTTGAGTGGTTGTTCATACCGAAAAGGGCACTGTGGTTTGGAGGATTCTGGGTACGTTTAATTGGTCTTACAAAGTCTGTTCTTAAAAAGGTGTTAGGCCGATGGCAACTATCCAATAATGAACTCATCACTGTGGTTACCGAGGTTGAAGGGTGTAGAAACGATCGTCCCCTCACTTATGTCAGCTGACGTTAGGGATCCTCATCCCATCACCTCATCTAACTTTTTATGTGGCCGTAACATTACGCAATACCCACATTACAGAACTGACATATACTTGACTAAACCCATTTATGTTCCATTTGATTAGAACTATACGATTCAAAAAAAAGGCAGGGGATATTTGATAAAAGTAAGATATATGAAGAAATATATTTATATTTTCATCAAAATACAATTGAGGTATTGCACCGTGGCATCTGGCGAATGATTTCAGCTATAGTTGGGTGTCTGACAAGCACACCTTTCACGCACTGAGCTGTAGAAGACATAGGCGATCAGTCAGAGAATCTACCACATTCAGTACAAGACCTCAATACCTTGTAAATCCTCCTCGGTTCGCGAGACAAGTGCGGATCCGATGGGGCATACTCCTCACCAAACGTCCAATATCAGCTTGACTGATGTTATTCCATTCTTCCTGCACTGCAACGGCGAGTTGCCGGACATTGGTAGGGCGCTGTTGGCGTTGTCAGGCGCCTGCCAACCATATCCCAGACATGAATTGACGGCCGTGACTTCGCGCAAATGGCACAATGTGAGCTGCTAACATGTTGTCACGGTAGTACTGCCTTGTGACACGCCCTTGGATGACATGTTATGCTGTTTTGCTTGTCATGGTTATACTTCCCCACACCATAAGCGATCCACCACCAAAACGATCGTGCTACCTAATGGTTAAGCCATGGTACCGTTCGTTCCGCCGCCGCCGCCGCCACACTCTCTTTCGTCTGTCGTGGAAGTCGAGAGTGAACCTCGATTCATCGGAAAACATGACGTTGCACCACCGACGATTGTCCCAGCGTTGTCGTGCGCCACACCAATTACGCCTTCAGTCAAACGTGGAATTATTCGAGGTCGTCGAGCGTACAAATTCCAGCTGCGAAGGCGATTTCGGATCGTCTGACCACTGACTCGCTCATCTGCCGTTCGTTGCAACTGCTGTCCAACATCTGAGGCACTTTGATGGCGGTTACGTAATGCTGTGGTTCAGATGAAACGATCCTGGTTAGCAGTCGTCGCCCTTGGTCGACCTGACCGACGTTTGTCATCAACATTGCCTGTCTGACGGTAGCTTGACCACAACCTGCTAATCACCGATTGAGAAACGTTGAGAATAATATTCAACTTCAGCAGTTGAAAAAATGTTATTTTTCAAAAACTGTCAACAAAACCATATCACGTGACCCCTCGTTGGAACGAGCTCGTCGAGCTCGTTCCAACGAGGGGTCACATGATATGGTTTTGTAAGTAGGTGTGTAAGTTCGATTGAACTAGAGTAGTTTTTCTGGTTCGGATTTCCCCCAGAATTTTTTTTGGATCGATATCCCATGACGTTTTTCTCCAATAAAAGGCGCATTCCTTTATATTGTTATTACCCAGAAACCTCTGCTTCTACTTTTTGTGTTTATAAGAGTAGTTACTAACCATTATTCAAATTACAAGTTTGCTCATATGTGTACATGAAGGCAATGAAGCTAACTTCAAGCCCCACCATATACTGATGTGAGGATCTACCCGTATTTTAAGCTAAGAAAATTTTTGTGTCGTATGATGCCACGAGGCCATGAGAAAATCCCTCAGTGAGGTCTAATTTACTATCCCTCTTAGACTAATTTCGTTTTAGGCCATGAGGGCCATGAAAATGTCCCTTAATGAGGTCTAATTTACTATCCCTTTTAGCCTCATCTCGGTGTTTAACACCCAAATCCCCTGGTAGCCCAATTTCAGCACCCCTTTTTAGTGGTATGAGGCCATGAGGGCTATGAGAAAACCCCTCAATTAGGTCTAATTTACTATCCCTCTTAGCCTCATTTCGTTTGAGGCCAAGAGGGTCATGAAAAAAATCCCTCAATGAGATCTGATTTACTATCCCCCTTAGCCTCATCTCGGTATTTAACAGCCATATCCCCTGGCACCCCCAATTTCAGCACCTCTTTTTGAAAACATCTGGCCTACGTCACCCATTTTTATTCGTATGAGGGCTATGAGAAAAGCCCTCAATTAGCCTCAATTCGTTTGAGCCCATGAGGGCCATGAAAAACTCCCTCAGTGAGGTCTAATTTACTACCCCTCTTAGTCTCCTCTCGGTATTTAACAGCCAAATCCCCTAGCACCCCAATTTCAGCACCCCTTTTTTGAAAACGTCTGGCCTTCGGCACCCCTTTTAGTCGTATGAGGCCATGAGGTCTATGAGAAAAGACCTCAGTTAGGTCTAACTTACTATCCATCTTAGCCTCATTTCGTTTGAGGCCATGAAATAAAATCCCTCAGTGAGGTCTAATTTACTAGCCCTCTTAGCCTCATCTCGGTATTTAACCCTTTACCTAACATGAAAAGCAGACGACACTTGCAAACAAAATTCTTGAATAACGAAAAAATAATGAAAATTAATTGGCGATTTTTGAGAATAGCGCTGGCCGGTTTTGGCCGTTACGTTGGGTAAAGGGTTAAGGACACCTATGACCCAGCTCCTATATGGCTCATATACAGCTCCTATACAGGTAGTCTTACCAACGGCTTCCATCTTATCTCCGAAGGTCCAAGGCCAATACTTTCCTATGGTCTATATGTCCTATCATTAGCTTCTACAGCAGTCTTGTGCTGTTGTGGCCTTGTACCATTACTATTGGCTACCGTTATTCTGCCCCACGTCTCATCCATTAATATTGACTTGTAACACTACTTCCTATCAATACTTTCGCTCGGGCCTTCAAAATGTTCAATCAGATTTCTTTATTTTCCCCATTATGTACAATTTAATACAGCGTTCAATGTAAAATATAGAAAGACATGCTGTATACGGATTCCGTAAATGGGATTCCTAACCGACTCCGTACAGTTGGATCCAGTCATTTTGTATGAACCCTCGGAGGAATAAATTTGGGTGAAACATCCGAACTACATTATTTCTCTTCTGTCTAGCAATGGGTAAACTCCATAATTGCGACAAGTGCCAGATATCCTTCGTTCAGCAGAAAAGTCTGTTGCGTCATAGAATATCCAACCACAGACCTAAACGCTTCCGATGCTTCAAGTGTGTAAGATGTTCAAAAGAAGAGACCATCTGAGAAGACAGGAGATGATCCACTCAAAAAAAAGACAAATGGATCATCAGAGAGAATACGCTGAACCAGTCGGAAACCCTTGGACACAAATTGGTGAAAGAAAAGAATGCAAACGAATAAACCGATGGAACTCTCAAAACTGTACCAGGTGAATAACCATAACCCGGCCAAAAACCTGTGGGTACCAATACCACCAACAGAAATGCCTCGGACAGTAATGACCGGAACAGGGAAGAAACCAGAACCAGAGCCGATTCCAACAAGTGAAGACAAAAAATACGTTTTGGTCGAATCCAGTTTATTGGAAAGCTTACTGGATCGACAGCATTTGGTGCGCAGAGAACCAAACGAGCTTGTCGCGATGGACCTGGGCAGAGAAATGAGAGAGATCATAGAATCCCGAACCATGAACGAGAACGAGTAAATTCTTCAATACAACCAGATCTTACAAAGATATAGAGAATTCTACAATAAAGCTTAACAGCCGATAACAATCAAGATACAAAACCAGTGATGACAACGGAGAGAACAAAGTGAACGACGATGAACTGTTGGGCAGAACAAGCATCGAAGCAGATCGAAGAGAACTGAACAGATTTAAAAGACTGAAGAGAATGGAGCACAACAGAGATCGAACACAATGAAGATAACAGAACAAACAAAGAAACATTGAACTATATAACAGACAGTGTACAGAAAAGTCAATAAAATTTCAAACTATAACACAAGTTCTCTTTTTCATAAGGGAAGGGGAATACTCTCGAGGGTTCATACAAAATAACGGAATCCAGCTTTACGGACTCGGTTAGAAATCCCATTTACGGAATCCGTATATAGCTTTTCTACATTTTACATTGAACGCTGTATAAAATGGAAAAATGAAGAGATATGATTGAACATTTTGAAGGCCTGAGCGAAGGTATAGCTATGAAGTAGTGCTACAAGTCAATATCAGAGTATGAGACATGGGGCAGAATAACGGTAGTAATGGTACAAGGCCGAAATAGCACAAGACTGCTGTTGAAGCTAATGGTAGGACAGATAGACCATAGACAAGTATTGACCTTGGAGCTTTGGAGATAAGATGGAAGCCGTTGGTAAGACTACTTGTATAGGAGCTGTATATGAGTCATATAGCAGTTGGGTCATAGGTATCCTTAAATACCGAGATGCGGCTAAGAGGGATAGTAAATTAGACCTCATTGCGGGATTTGTTTCATGGCCCTCATGACCTCAATCGAAATGAGGCTAAGATGGATAGTAAATTAGACCTAACGGAGGGCATCTATCATAGCCCTCATGGCCCCATACGACTAAAAAGGGGTACCGAAGGCCAGACATTTTCCAAAAAGAGGTGCTGAAATTGGGGTGCCAGGGTATTTGACTGTTAAATACCGAGATGAGGCTAAGGGGGATAGTAAATTAGACCTCACTGAGGGGTTTTTTCATGGCCCTCATGGCCTCAAACGAAATGAGGCTAAGAGGGATAGTAAATTATACCTCATTTAGGGCTTTTCTCATGGCCTCGTACGACAAAAAAGGAACTCTCTTAGCTTAACATACGGGTAGATCCTCACATGGGTATATAGCTTCATTGCCTTCATGTACACATATGAACATACTTGTAATTTGAATAATTACTCTTGTAAACAAAAAAAGTAGAAGCAGAGGATTCTGGGTAATAACAATACAAAGGAAAGCGCCTTTTACTGGAGAAAAACGTCATGGGATAGCGATCCAAAGAGGATTCTGGGGGAAATCCGAACCAGAAAAACTACTCTAGTTCAATCGAACTTATCCCTGGGGGCCTTCTCGGTACTTGGGGGCCCTCTCGGTACCATGGTATGGCGGCCCTAAAATGGATTCTGGGGGAAATTCGTATCAAATAAAGTCATTTTTGGTGATTTGGGGTGTATTTTGGTGATTTGGAGGGATTGTCGGGTTGTTAGTGGTAATTCTGCGAAATGGAAAATTACTCTTCTTATTCAAAGAAACACACCCTCCGAACATACCCCTGTCCCATAAGAAGGCTTTAGGTCACATAGCAACCACGTGCTACTATAGGAATCAAGATGGCGACCTTCAGTATACAAAATGAACGACGGAAACACGTATCACCTTAGCAACACGCGAGGCGCATGCGCACTAACACCATGTATCGCTATGGGGTTAACGTCACAAGATGGCCGCTCATGCGAGCGAGCTACCATGACAACCAAACATGGCGCCCCTGGGTCACGTGACTATGACGTCACATCCGAGGTCATCCAACGAGGTCATCCACATGATGCCTCTCCGGGTACATGACATACTGCTCACGCCTGCTGTACTGTGTATACTTTAGTGGTTAGTTTTAGAATGTACACATTGTGTGTGGTCTTTCAGTTTACAGAGAACATTTTGCTGTGAAATCGTATAGTGTAATTAGAAAACAATATGAGATCCTCGACAATTTCTGACGTCATCATGTCGGCATTGTACTCGTTCGCAAAGTTGTGCAATGGCGTACGTGCATACTAAAGCAGTTATGAAATGTGCTATCTATAGTGTTACATTACTCTATACTGTTAATATACATTCATTTTGTGGTCTAATTTCACCCATCACGGTGCCAATTGGCTTGAAAGTTTCATTTCGCATTATTATACCAATAACCACTTTTCGGAGTCTTGATTTTTTAATTTTTTTTTTTGCTGTGCTACCAAGGATGCGCCATTAAATAAAAAGTATTAAGGGCCTCTTCGGCTATAAAGGCATTTATACCACGAAAGGTATTGTACAACGTCGCCATGTACAATACAGACATTGAGAAAGGTGCTAGATGCACCCCGCGTAGAATTTGGCCTACGAGTAAGAACATCGTGTAAGAAAACATCTGATCCAGTAGTCGATATGAATCTGAGTGATGTTATGACGTGAATGAAATGCTTCGACACGAAACGTTGTCAAGCAAAAATGTAAACCGACGCTGAAGATGGTGTTTTTTTTTAAATATCAGCCTTACCTACTTAATCCAAGTTTAATTGTGGTATAAACACAGAATACAAAACTCGGGCCATTGATTCAAATCCCTCATACTCCGCCCTCCTTGTGTTCTGCTATAACTCTTTACTTAACATGAAAAGCAGACGACACTTGCAAAAAAAAAAAATCTTGAACAACTCATTGTTTTCATTTTTTGTCTCAAAAACATAGGTTATGACCCCAATGATTTCCAACGAGGGGTCCTAACCTATGTTTTTGAGACAAAAAATGAAAAAATAATGAATATGAATTGGCGATTTTTGAGAATAGCACTGGCCGGTTTTGGCCGTTACGTTGGGTAAAGTGTTAAATGTTTGTTTTGTATCTGAATCTGCTTGGTTTGATTTTGACAACAAAAACTTAGCCAAATAATAAAGAGAACGAAAAAACTCCCAGCTTAGTACCTTTTAAAACTATTTTTACGTAAAATGAGCTGAAAATACACTTCCACGATGTGCGTAAATATGAGACCGGGATATTGGTCTTACTTATTGGCGTCATTAATTCCTAACCACACAAAAAAAAGGGCTTTAAACTTCACCATTATGCCTGGTAACGCCAATTTTTCCTGATTGAATTCTACGAATAACGATGAATAATTTCGATGTAATCAAATCAAGGGGGGGGGGGGGTACAACTCTAACTTGGTTCATATCGGCCGAGATCAACGCCATATCAGCTGAATTTGAAGTCATATCACCGAGCTGGATAATTGGCATTATCATGCCACCTGTTTAATTTGACCAACCAACGTGCTCTTATGAACTATGCCATATTGGGTTACTCAATGGAGAACCGGCTTTCGGATTGATTCTATACACTATCAGTGACCGTGTATGAGCCCATACAACACCCCCCCCCCCCCCCTCTGCTGGGCGCCATTTTGTTTCCGAATTAATTTTCCCACCTCAAGTTTTCACCTATTTTCGTGCAAATAAAAGACAGTTTCCCGATAAATATTCAAAATGAAGCGATTCGGATCTTTTAATTTATTACATGGGCAGAAATAAGTCCGGTGGAAATGCGCATGCGCGAGTTTTGTGTGAATATCTGATCATTTGTTTTACACTGAAGCCTATGGAGAATTGTTTTCAAACCCATTTTAAAAACTGATTCTGTTAAAGGCTATATTTCCCCTGTTATTTTGATATAGCCCAATCTCTATATTTTGACGTTGTGTTTTAATTTTTTTTTCTATGAAAAGAAAAAGTTCGGTCAAAATTTATTTGAATATTGATGGTGAAATGTGTGTACAGTCTATATAAATTAATACAAAATCGCCGATAGTGTGAGTGTTTATATCGCATTTTTCATATTTTGTGCTTAAAGCACGCGATTTCCCATGTTCATTTAAAAATCTAGAGACATTAACGTTATATCTAAATTACATGAATGTGGATTAGAAAACAGCTTTGGTCACTTTTATGTTGAAAATTTACAAATTTTTATCCGAGGCACCAAATCCAGTTCTCACGTTTCACTCGGCCGCGAAACATTCCCCTGAATGTCCACATTGAATATAGGTTTTGGAGTTATCACGCTTGCCGGAGTCATTTCTGGCGTTGTTTAATTCGTTTGGTGGCATGATAAATACGTTACAGGACGTTTACTGGCCAGGTATGGCGTCATGTGAGACTCAGCGCGATCAATATTAGGCGAGGCCTAGGGCCTCGCCTAATATTAATCTCACTTCGCCTCACATGACGCCATACCTGGCAAGTAGACGTCATGTAACTTATAATTCTGGTAAAGAAAATCATATCTAAACTACCAGTATTTTTGTACACAGTCGACATTTTCGATGGATTGAATAATTTTGTAAGGAACTTCGACACTTTTTGAGAAAACAAACTTTATTTCTTGATTTTACAATGAAAATGATGTCGAACAAGAAGTCAAGGCACAACAATGAATCTTTAGTTGAAAAGTCAAAATATCTTATTCAAACAGGACGGGCAAGTACACTTCTGAGGACATAATGAAAAATAAATAATATTCAACTCGACCAACAGCGCAGATAATAAATATAGGTAAAAATAAACTGATAACAAAACAAATAAAACGACTGTCAATATCACATAATACTTTCATCGCAAGAATGTCAAAACAATTGAGAAATCAGTGTGATACAGATATCTTTACACAAAATGAACAAAAAAAACCTACCCTGATCGTTTGGAGAATATTGCAAGGGTAAGCTCAAGTATTTATTTATTTATTTATTTATTTATTTATTTATTTATTTATCCAATGCACAGGATATCAAAATTTATTATTTTGATTATTGATTTTTCAAATTTTTCAAAAGTTTTCAACTAAACCATATCATGTGACCCCCTCAATGGAACCATCGCGAGGACCTCGTACCAGTGAGGGGTCACATGATATGGTTTTGTTTAAATTTTTTGAAAAATAGACTTTCTTTCAATTGCTTAATTTATAAGTTACGCCGATTCGTTAGATAAATGGTTATTTATTTATTTATTTATTTATTTATTTATTTATTTAGTTATTTATTTATTTATATTCCGACACGAGGTGACCCTGGCTGTCGAAAGTGTCGTTAAACTCCAATAAATAAAGAAATAAATAAATAAATAAATAAATTTATTTATTTATTTATTTATTTATTTATTTGGTTTTAACTATACTTTCAACAGTCAGAATGATACCTTGTGGTGCAGATTTAGGATGGAGGCTTGGATGGAGAAAGGCTGGAGTACCCTGAGAGAACCACAGAGCAGCGGCGAGTAACTCTCGGACTCTCGAACTAACAAACCCCGCACAAGCAGGACAAGTATCGGTTGAATATATGTGTACTGCGGACCTGCAATGCGCCTTAGTACACTGCGGCAGCGTGCTGCCACTTGATTGACCTACAACCTTTAGATCTGTGTAAGCTCGTGTGTATTTCAAGATTATTATGATACGGCATTGAATATATATTTTGTCGACAAGCCGATTACGTCCCGTAAAACGCGAGCCGAAGGTGTCCGCAGGCAGACCCGCGGACACAATCGGCTTGCGATTTGCGGACGTAAATCAGCTTGCGGACGCAGTGGATGTTTGTGGGGCGTTATCGGCCCTAGGTATCCATGCGGGCACAAACGACTCGCTTGAGGACACATTACACAGCCGACTCGTTTGCGGACACAATAAGCTCGACGTAGTCTGCCTGCAGGCATACCCGGTCGAAACAAATGTAGGTTATGGTGGAAAAGCCCTCATATTTGGGCAACTATGAAGTGAATGACAATTTCTCTGCTACATTCTCCGAGTTCTTCCGTTGATGCTTTTTTAAAAAATTGAAAACTCGGCGAACGTTTACTGGTTGCGCTCTTGGGTGTTGTATCTTCCAATTTTCTCCCAAGAACGGAAAAAGGTTTATCCTGTAGTCAGTGGCATGGTACTTCCTGGCATGAGTTGCCTTGGTTCTATTTTGTTTAACCCAAAGAGTCGAATAACAATACAATCATGTTTTTTTTACAAACAGACACCCTCTTGTATGTTTCGGCGCTAGCCGAAAGAGTAATGTCCCCAACGCCAAATCACCCAACGAGTGGTTTAATTGTGTAGCAGCCAAGACTTGATTTGATGGAAAAATCAATTGAATCTGGAATTTCGAAATAGGGGATGTACTCCTTTCCCAGTGGTATGTTTTGTTAACAAGGGAAGGGGTATACCCCTTGTTGGTAAATTCATATTATTGAACTTGGCATAAAAATCCACCTGCAGTGGGCAAATATTTAAATGCACTAACTCTCGCTAAAGCAAATGTCAACAATAAAGCCAAGGTTTTAAAAATAACGAAGAAAGCTATATACATAATTTTTGAAAAATTGCATAAAATTCTAGTGTGTTTTAAAAAAGACTTTGTATTTTACATTTAAAAAATTATTAAATAAAAATATTTTTCACCACAAATGGTAAACGTCTGATGATATGTCTGCTGAGAGTCTAATCAGACCCATAACAGCCTTCAGATATAGAAAGGGGTGGGGGCGGGGGGGGGGGGGGGGCATGTCAATCTATATAACTGTACTGCTGGAAAGTCAGCTAAAAGTGTCGAAACTCAATCTGCCTCCACCCCACCAAGATAGCGTCAAGTCAATCAACGCGATAACTCCTCCCAACCTGTGACGAGGAAGCTGTTACGCTGTGACTGTGGTCACATCGTAACAGGTATTTTACTTCATCACACACCATGGTGTTCACCTTGCACGGCAACTGGTCACACGATATCAGCTTTCCCCATCTCTGCAGTTGTTTTATGTCATAAATAACTGAACTAAATATTCAATTTGTATTGCCGCGAAAAATGTGCACGACATAACGAACTCATTTTTCACAGACATTGGCATATGTTCTTCAACCCTTTACCCAATCTAACGGCAATACCGACCAGCGCTATTCCCCAAAATCACCATTCAATTTCCATTATATTTTTCATTTGTTGTCTCATAAACATAGCTTATGACCCCTCATTGGAACGAGCTCGTTCAGCTCGTTCCAACGAGGGGTCATAAGTTATGTTTTTGACGCAAAAAATGATATAAAAAATTGTTATTCAAGAATTTTATTTGCAAGCGTCGTCTGCCGAAATGTTAGGTAAAAGGTTAAGAAGCGATCGACGTTGCGAGGCATCGGGCATTTAAAACATTCAAGAATATTTTGTTATATATTTGTTGTTGTTGAGAACTTTCTATCTATAGAGATAACACCCCCGCACCCACCCTTAAGATGCCGGCGGTTTAGACAATTTTCTATATGTGACCAATGAACGTACCAGTACCAGCAATTCGTCTTTATGGAGACCAGTGGGGGAGACCCATTCTTGCCTGACCAAGGCCTGATGAAGTTGTCTAACTATTCTCATGGACTCATGCTTTTCCGTAAATTTTCAGACAAGGTGTCTACAATAACAGGAATTAGTTGCGGGAATCACCAATGCCGCAGCTGAAAACGTTGCAGATTGCCACGAGTTTCACCGTGTCATTGCTGATTAAGAGCGCTAATTAAGAGCGCTACCTTGACTCACATATCAGTAAACTCATAATAACAGACTCTGGCTATTATTATCCTCGAGTGGTGTTGGATGAGTGAATCTCACCCAAGGGGGAATGTTGGGGAAGGATGGGTGCACGCTAAAAACTAAAGTGTTAAAAACTACTTGAAGCGCTGTATTTAACACTTACTAAGTGCTTAACTAGCACTTTGTCCAAGTGTAGATATCCCAGAACTTGACAGGTGTTACAATAATACCACTTGACAAGTGTAATGTCGCGACACTTAAAAGGAAACAACGCAGATGACGCGGATCAGGCTCGAACTCTCGAGCCTGATCCGCGTCATCTGCGTTGTGTCCTTTTAATTATGTACCCACCAAGCGCAAATCAAATTATGGACGATTCTGGAAGAACCACCAATGATAGACTCATGGGAAGTGCCATCCATTCAAGTTTCAGATGTCTGACGATTGTAATGTCTAAGTGCTTAAAGCATTGCACTTTGAGTGTTAAAATCAAACCCAAAGAGTTAGAATGGGTTTAACACCTTGAAAGTGTCAGTTTTAACACTTTTGTTTTTAGTGTGTGGTTGTATTTACGGAAACGAAGCGGGAAGCCATCTTTATTTACAAAATACAGAGGATGATAAAATAGACCGGTGGTCAATAAATATTCAAATGAGTATCGTCACCGTTATTTTTTTTATTTAGGGGGTTTAACGACACTTTCGACAGCCAGGGTCACCTCGTGTCGGGCAGTTTTACGTGTGGAGGAAGCCGGAGAGAACCACCGAGCAGCGGCAAGCAGCTACCAGTCTCCCCACATATCAACACCACTCAAGCGGGGTTACCATTGGTTAAAGACAAGTTTGAGAAAGATAGATCTGAATTTCTTAACTGGTAGAGTGCTGGAAGCCTATAGTTGGGCTTTAATGTAAAGTGTAGGCCACAACTTAAAAGCTTCATATTTTGTGCATGTGCCTCATGGCTTTGCATGGTTACAATTTATGGAAGTGTGCCTGCAATCTCCTATCAATTGTAACAAGGCAAAGACATATAAGCAAATCTTGATGACCAAAAATAACTTTGCACTCTACCAGTTAATAGGCAGGTGGTGGCAGAAAGTTACATATCCACACGCAGCTCTTTGAACAAGCCAGGCTCCTACACTGTTTTTAATGATACAGTTTACACTGGTCAGCTGAGCTTTCCATATAGCCAACTAGGATATTGCGTTCTTATTTTGGGTCTGTTGTTGTGACTGTGAGTTGACAAAACTGTAAATTTTGTCTGTCAACCTGTATAAAGCGAAACTTTGTGTATAACTATTCTAATTGAGCAACAGTATTCTCCCCGACGGGTCAAAGAATTTGTGGGAAAATTTTGCTCCTCGAAATCTGGGTATTTTGGCATAGTGCGCAGGTGGTAATTTCTGCACGTCAGTACACCAATCTCACAGCTAATCCCTAAGTTGCAAGGTTTTGCGTCTTTTGGAGTAGACATTCCATCATATGTCATCATGATTCATTTTAATGGGAGAAGTTTGGGGATTTGAACCCCGAAAGATTATTGGACGCCTCACTTTTTCAATCAAGGGTGTTAGTGCCTTTAACATCATGACGGTTAACCCTTTACCCAACGTAACGGCCAAAACCGTTCAGCGATAGTCAAAAATCGCCAATTAATTTTCATTATTTTTTCATTTTTTGTCTCAAAAACATGGGTTATGACCCTCGTTGGAACGAGCTCTACGAGCTCGTTCCAACGAGGGGTCATAACCCATGTTTTTGAGACAAAAAATGAAAACAATGAATTATTCAAGAATTTTTCTTGCAAATGTCGTCTGCTTTTCATGTTAAGTAAAGGGTCAAGTCTGAAATAGTTACAAAAACTCTGTTTTGTATATATTTATAGTTACAAATATTATTTGTTTTTTGTTTTTTTATAATATATTTGTTTGAATAATGCGGCATTTCTGTTGGCTTTAGCTCACTCCTCAAAAGATAAAAGAGAACACGGCTTCCAAATCGTTTTGAGTTTCCGACGAAATCCTTGAATGAGAGTTACATGTTACTCATTTAATGGAATTATCTGAAATTCCTTCATTTTAAAGAGAAATTTTGTGTAAAAGTGTTTCCTCCAAAAATGAGAGAATTTACAAATCCTAATAAGAAAAGGAAAATAGATGAACACATTTAGTGAAATATACAGAACGGCATTCGCGTTCGAACTCGATCGCTTTGGGCGGAGGGATAATATTGAACTCGAAGCCTTCGGCTTCTCGTTCAATATTATCCCTCCGCCCAAATCGATCTCGTGCGATAAAAAATAACAGTTCGAACGCGTATGCTGTTCTGAATTTATTGCACGCATACAGTTTACTAAAACATTATTAATCGAATTGGGCGATGGGATAATATTGAACTCAAAGCTTTCGGGTTCTTGTTCAATATTATCTTTCCGCTGAAAACGATCGAGTGAGGTACAAAATGGCAGTTCGAATGCGTATGCTGCTCTGCATTTATTGCACGCCTACAATTTACTAAAACAAAATATTAAAAACACAAATTATTGTCAAAAATAACCCAAACGTAAAAAAGGAAATAATTAAATAGTTCGCGCACGTGATCCGTATTGTTCAAGTACAATACAAAAAAAGTATTGTTCGCTTCGGTTTTGCCGAAAAAAAGCGTGTACTTTATGAAAATAAAAGCATAGGCGTGCAACAAATTCCTTTATTGTAAAGAGTAATTGTGTGAAAACGTGCTTCCTCCAAAAAAAAAAAAAAACGAGAGAATGTTAAACAACAAAACGAATAAATAATGAAAGGATGAACAAATAAATAATAAAAATGCTCTACAGATGTTTTCTTATCATCGATTTTCGTGGGAGTGATAACGGGCTGAAATTTAAAATTTCAACGTTTTGGCACACAAAAAATTAATAAATACACAACAATATCTAAGACCATTTTCATGTGTGTTTGGGATATAAAAATTTTAACGTTTCGTCACAAAAACAATCAAAACAATATATAATTAAATAGAAATCAACTGTTGACATAAGCCACGGTACTACTTTTAACTCTGGTCTCCGTACCTCTTCTTGTCTGATAGGCCGACTGATCTCTGTATGGAGGTCGGTGGGTAGGCCCTTTTGTGCACACCACGATTTTGGATCACTATATTAAGCTGACGTCATAAGTTGACGTGGTAACGTCGTGAGTGTGTTGGTTTCGAAAGTAGAATGAAATTAATCTTCTCATATTTTTCATTAACCGTCTACGTAATACAAATAGCAGACGACATTTGCTGAAAACATTTCCTGAATAACAAAATATTTTCATTTTGTGTCTAGCCCATTTGACAAGGTTAATTCGTTTATATTCACTGAAGCAGTCTGGATATACTCCATCAATATTTCAATAATTACCAGATGCATGAAACGTGAGCCTGCATTTTTGTTTCATCTGAAGCCCAGAAATGTCGTTTTATTTCATTAATTCCATTCGAGTCGAACAATGGGCACATGAAACGATCGTTTAATTAATTTGCAACGAAAGACCTGTTTCTCCATAATTTTCACCAGTCATTGTTTAAATGCTCCGTGTGCAGAAAGCATCAAATCATTTTTAGCGTTGATGACTATCTACCCAACATATCAATAAGCTATGGAGAGTTGATATGTCGATAATGTGAAGCTTTTATTTTTGTCAGGGTTTAATTGAATTTCACCACCACTTAACCTATTGTACCACACACGAGGGTCGGAGGCAACTTAAGATTGGGCAGCGTCAGACTAGAATGCGTTCATATGGACACGGGCACCTTGTTCCGGTCATTTGATGAAATAAAAATATGGAGAAAAATACCCCCTCGCTATATTACCAAATAAACATTGTTTATTAAGTAATATGGGGGAAGTTATTTTTCTCAACACTTTCATGTCATCAAATGGGTGGGATTAGGTGCCTGTGGTACGGGTCACTGAGAAAACCAAGAGAAGGACGAACAAATGAATCCTGACGACCCTCGAGTGTTATTTTGTTAACAGAGCGAGTGCAGTTAAGTCCTAGCACTCGGATAGTATTTTAAAATTTTCGTCATTGCCCCCCCCCCCCCCCCCCCCCCCCCATATTGCTCATGCAGTATGAACAATTTAACAAATTACACTTGTTTGACAGAACTCACTAAGCTCTGGCAAACAAGATGCAATTTATTAAATTATCAGTTGTATTTGTTGGAAAGATTTGCTGTTTAACCCTTTAACCAACGTAATGGGAAAAACCGACCAGCGTTATTCACAACAATCGCCAATTAAGTTTCATTATATTTTTAATTTTTTGTCTCAAAAACATAGGTTATGACCCTTCTTTGGGACGAGCTCGTCGAGCTCCTTATAACGAGGGGAGGGGTCATAATCTATGTTTTTGAGACAAAAAAATGAAAAAAAATAGTTATTCAAAAACATTTTTGCAAGTGTCGTCTGCTTTTTATGTTAGGTAAAGGGTTAAAACATTATTATTTTGACATCAGAGTGAAGAGGATTATCTTTTTAACCGCCACAAATACTCTATACCTCACCAAAACGGAAACACTATAACAATTAAATAACCACAAGCAAAGTATCCGCATTGGATCTCGGAGTTCAACTTTGGGATCCATTTGCTGGGAAAAGGAACATCGCGAAGATGGCAGATTTGTCCCGATTGTAGTGGCTCAAGTTCTCACTAAAATATATTCCAACTACATCGTGAAGGCATTCGTTCGCAGAAGGCATGCCTTGAAGATGCAGTTACAATATTAGGGATTATTGTTAAAAAAAAACTCAAGTCGTCTTGAACATTCATTTGTGGATTCATAAAATATTATACATGTAGTACTCCTGACAAAACTTGCTGTCAAAATTAAAACGAACCACATTCCAAATTGGTCATGTTGGAGGGGGTCCTAACTGCCAAAATCGATCCCTTCAAGGATCTAATCTCTCAAAAAATGGACATGTTTTCAAAAATTTACACCCGAAAAGACATTGATTACAAATGGCAACCGGTTATAACATTCGCCCATTTAAATTTTAAGAATGTCCACAAGCCCAAAGCATATTTCCAACAAGTCGGTAAATTTTCCAATGAAACGTTTGGCCGCCTCGCATGTCCTTGTTTCTTCGCTTTCCGTTTGTTTCTGGAAGTCAAACTAGTTAAGGATGATAAGGGCCCACAAAGTAGATCTGTTTTTCAGGCCTTTGTTTGTGAAACTGCATATGTGCGGGAGGTTTATTATTTTATTTCTTCTTTTTGTTATTATTTCTTGGCCATCAAAAGTTCATGTTCTTGGATTGTTTTATGTTTTAGGCCTCATAATCTACAGAATAGCATGGGTGGTGGTGTATTTTGAACCTTGAGTGTAGGAAGGCTTTGCAATGCTAAAGCATTGCAAAGCCTTGTTGCACTCAAGGGACAAATTTGTCAATTTTCTTAACATGGGTAAAATATCATTTAATTTGTATTTTTTTATGTTTGCATTGGCTATAAAAAGACAGCACGCGGCAGCCAAAGGGACCATGCGGCAGGGTCTGAAAAACAAATTTTAACTTTTTTAGGCCAAACAGGCAGGTATTTATTGCTGTTGAATATACGTTCAGCTCAAACCCGTGCGAAATCAGATAATTTAGATTTCATTAACCCTTTGAACTCTAGTGGTATATTCCATGCCAGTTCAATGGCTGCAATTAGAAGAGTCCATATTCATTATTTGGGGTAGACCAATCAATATTTTCAGCGTGCAGCCTCGAGGCTGCACGTTGAAAATATTGATTGGTCTACACAACACATTTACTGAACAGTCATCCTATTTAATGATGTTATGACGTATCATGTTGCTGGCCGGAAAAACGGCCGCTAGGGTTCAAAGGGTTAAAATAACATGAAAGACAACGAAACATAATTTGTGACCCGTAAAAAACGAACACATAAAGTGAATATATGTTAAAAATGTAAACGCATTACCCACAACATCGACACAAATCATAAAAAAATAAAAGTTTTCAGTCGCAAATAATAAGTACAAGAAAATGAAATTAATTAGCCCACAGTTAGAGCACCGCGAATCTCAAATTTCGGGTCGTATCGAATCAGGAAGATGATTTCGAATCGAATCTCTAATATGACTCCTCGAGTTGTAAATACTGCACACTCAGATTACAACCATGAAAAGTCTCTCCAAAGGTGATTTTGATTTCAGACGAGCAGTATTTCCAGCAATTTCCTGCATGCAATTTATTTCAGCCACATGTTGCATGAAATATTGCTCATGTAAAATGGATTTATGGCATCAATTTGTTGATGCAATTTATTGAAATAATTTAGAATCTGTTTCTATTTTCTGCAAGTTCATAACAATATTTCAACAGAAACCTTTCTTTTCAGCCAATAAATGTGACTGCAAAGGCAATATTGCACCTACATTTTTTATGTTAATAGAACAAAAAATATTTGCGCAACATGTTAATGCAATTTATTGGTGCAATTTCTTGACCGTATAAAACCACCTCAATTAGTCTACTCTGAAGTAATGTACTTTCCTGCGGATCGTAGAAAAGTGGGAATGTTTTGTCTTAACGGTAAATTGTTTCAAATGTTGGCAGGTCAGAGTTGGAGATTAGCCAATGGTTGCACAGAAGCAGTTTCGTGAGTTTTTCTAAGGGGCTGGGATTCGAAAACGAGTCAATTCTAGTCTGGCCTTTGCTGGAACAACACGTTAAAACAAGTAACGTATCCAAGTTTGCAGCACCCACGTCCTTACAAACCACTCCAATTTGTTATATAACTTCCAGAAAAAAGGTCAGGTTCAAAAGAATAGTTACAAAATTTGGTCTAGATCGTAAGTCCAAAGGATTTCACCCTAGATGGCGTTGACAGAATCTTAATAAAAAGGCTCGGCTCTTGGACACAGGTTGCTAGTTTTTTCCACCGAAAGCAGTGGATTTATCTCTAGTTTTTTCCCGAGCGGTCAGGGTCATCGTTAACGGGTAGCTCAGTAACTGTTTGAAAAACATAAGACAGATATGTTTTACAAAAATATGGCTTATATATTATTGTGAAGAAATAATATGTAAAAAGAAAAATTATTCTTGTATGTGTATAAAATAAATATTCTAAGCCAGCACACAACAAGGCTAGAGAGCAATTAGATGCTATCTGTTTTGTTTAGTATAGTTTAGTCTTGTATTAAACGGGACCTTGTCTGTTTGGGCAAGTCAATCAAAAGGCGGAATAAACAAGGCGGAAATAAGAATAGTTTCAAAGCGGAACCTTGTTGAACTCTTCTTGTATCATCCGATCTCCCGTACGGGAGATCTGGTGATAAAAGAAGAGTTCAAGATGAGACACATGGGAGGATTTTGAGAATATGTTTACGATTCGTAAATATCGGAATCGGCTCTGCTCGTATCGATCAAATCGAATGATCGGGGCGATTTCGAATCGAATTCAATTTCAAATCTTCGTTGCGCCATTTCTAGAGTATGCTACTAAAAATAACATTATAAAAAACAGATATGGAAGGAGAGTTCCTATATTCTGTGGCATATGCTTTGGGTGCTGAAAAATAGAACTTCGATTGGTTAAAATTTCTACTTAAGACTGGGGTTAACTCTTTACGTAACACGAACTGAATACGACACTAAAAACAAAATTCTCGAATAAGTAAAAAATTGTATGTTTTGCCTCAAATATAGCTTATGATTTCTCATTGGAACAAGCTCAATGAGCTTGTTCCAATGGGAGATCATAAACTATCAAATCTAACTGGTGATTTTTTGTGAATAGGACTAGTCTGTTAAGGACATTACCTCAGTCGCGGGGTTTTGACAAGACCGACAGTTATATGCAAGGAGTGTATATACCATACACAGTCTGTTCAAATCTATACATGGCTAACTGTCAGATTTATCTCCACTTTGTTTATTCCTTTACCAAAATGGTGCCACATGTTAATCGATTCACGTTAAACAAGTAAAGCGTCTACCATTTGATATTCATAGCAATTCCTACTTCAGTAAATGAATTAGTTTATCACGGGCTGATGGAGGTGGACGTTTATTGCTCGTCTTATTTTCAAACCGTGCGGGCCATAGAGCGCGAGTGTGATCGCCTGTCTCGAAAATGCAGTCCCGCAGATGGTGTCCGAACTCGACTGATCGTTCTGCTGCTCCCCTATATGGAGTCCTGCAGGCGAACTGTATGCATCCGCACATTTTGGTGAGCCCAACTGGGTATTAACTCCACCCCTACTCGCCCACTGGTGAAAGTGTTCGTTTCAATCTGTCAGTGACTCATCCTAATTTTTACTTACTGTTTCTCCCAGGTTAGACTCGTTGAACTATTAAATGTTATTTTTTTATTCCCCGCGACAACATCTTTTCAATCAACAATCGCTCAGAGAATATAAAAAGAAAAATAACTGCGCGTGGTAAGGGAATTCTTCGCAAAGAGGGGAATGTATGGAGAACATTAACTCTTTCTCTAATGTAAAAAAAACCCGACCACTTCTATTTACAAAACTCGGCATTCAAATCTTATTACTTTTTGTGTTAAAAACATAGCTTATGACCCCTCTAATTGGAACGAGCTCACCGTGCTCGTTCAAATGAGTGGTCATAAGCTATGTTTTTCAATATAATATATTAAATTGAATATATTTAGTTATTCAGGAAATGTTTTTGCAAATATCATCAACAGGTCGTATTAGTTAAAGGGTTAACGAAACTGGATACTATCAAATTTTGGTGAAGCTGGAGCATTTTTTTTATTTTAAATGACGAAATGATTTTACTTGTAAACGAAAATTTACCCCCCAAAAATGATATGCGCCAACAATGATTAATTGGTGATTTTTATGAGACTAATTAATTTGAAATTATATTGGTTTTCAGATCTTAATTACAGAGAACGTAAGTCTCACTGAAACAGAATCGGTATCAATGAAATCAACAGTAAATGAATAATATTAAACAATGTTTGATCTCCACACTGCTGTGATTGGATCCAATTGATTCATAACAATATATATTTTATGACAATTCATTTAATTTCTACAGTGTAGTAAAAACTGAGATCACAAACAAATTAACAATTGACCAAATGCTCAGCAACGCACACATCATCTATTAACAATAACAAAACGCAAGGTCCATTGATTTTGATGAAACGTTCTAGTAGCAGAAAAAACTTCACCTTTGAAAATATATATATTTCATGGATTGAATACCTCGCTACAAACATTAAGAGAATATTCCAACATTGCACGCATGGCGGAAACCATTGTCCATATACGGTGCATATAATTTCCAACTGTCAATATGCAATATTAGTTATAAAGTTCGGGAGGGGGTGGGGGGGGGGTGGCTAGTGGACGGGCTATGAACCCTGTAAGAATTGCATTACGTTGAGACGCGGACGAAAGTACACCGAATTCTGAGAGGATAACAAGGGCCGGGATACCGTCAAAATCCCCACAATATCCCTCCTCGACTACCCACAATCCACGACCTTCCCCGACAAAATATCTCCCTCAGTGCTAGCAAGTCCCTATTACATACTGAAACTCAGTGGGACTCCCTCTACGAACGACGTCGCAAACAAAAACTAATTCAGTTTTTCAAATTGAATCATCACATGTCACCTCCTTACCTATCCAACAAAGTCCCCCCTCTGGTCTCCTCAACTAACCCATCGCTCAGTCTTCGATCGAGTCAAAGCCACAGAGTGCCTTTCTGCCGAACTCAGTTATACCAGTCTTCGTTTATCCCAAGCACCACTGATCAATGGAATAACCTGCCCTTATCCGTCCGGTTGAACACATCTCTATCCAATTTTAAGACTTACCTTAATTGATGCCAAGCAAAGGCCTCCAAAGTTTTAAAGTAATGCGAAGTCTCGCTCCTCACAAATATACCATTGGAGGCTCCGGTTGCATTGTAGTAGCCTTAATTCTCACCTATTTGATAACCACTTATTACCCAGTCCCTTTTGTCAGTGTGGCGAGCGCGAGACGACGGATCACTTCTTTTTCCATTGTCCAATCTACTCAGACGCTTGTAATTGTACGATCAGTCTACTTCCATTTGAAGTGGATACAACTACGCTTCTCTTTTACTTTGCAATATCACAAATATTGACAACAAGCTGTTATTTGTAGCTTGAGTGTAACATGACATAAGTAACAAATTCCGCACAACTCTAAATTATTGACGTCTCCCTCCTTCCCATCCCTCCTTTCAGGGGCTTGGCTAAGATGACCAGTTGGAGGGGGGCTGGATAATTCCAATTTGTCCCTGTCCCGACTGTCACGACTCAAGTCCTGACTGACAAAATATTATTCCAACTACATCACCATGGCATGCCTTCGGAGAATGATGTAGTTGGAATATTTGTAAGTCGGGATTCATTTGTGGATTGTTATTATCCTTGGTGGGTGATGGTGTGAGATGGGGAAATCTCACCCGAGGGCAATATATTTGGGCCAGACACGAGGCTTGCCGAGTGTCTGGACCAAATATCTTTTCCCATCTCACACCCACCCCCATCAGGGATAATTTTTATCCCCCACCAAAACACCCTGACGTCATCAAAAATAATTCAGGGCCACGTGGAGCTATATGGAACAATTTTGTTGTCCATTTCTGAAAAAAACCCTGATTTGCTTATCGGAATGAGTACACAAACATTCTGTATATACCACATGTATATACCACGAAATTAAATCCCAATGCTGGCAAGACAGGGGTTAAAGATTTGTAGAGAAATGAATATTGACACATTCCGATGACGTCATATTATGAATTCTGCAATGTATTCGCATAACTTTTTGACGGGCATTTCGTGCAACTCTCTCCAGTCATAACGGCGTTCACACAAATATTCATATAAAAGAGTCAAGTGTCCTTTGGTTTTGCGGTCTGTGTTTCTATTTCTATTTTCTTCGATAAACGTTCGACTGCTAATATTTCCGGAACATGACATCATGTTGTTTGTTTACAGAAGAACGTGCGATGATTGAATAGTCCTGCGCTCATTAAGTATGCTAATAAGCCGGTCACGTGGGTCATGTGAGATAGATATTTATCACACACCTATTAATGTGAAACACGGGTTCTGCCTGTACGATAAAAATCAAGTTGTATCGCACATGTGGTGATACAAAACACATTCGATTTCGTTTCTAACGCGAACAGAGGTGGAACCCTTCTAAATAAATCACGTCATCGTTGGTCGAATGCACCGCAGTCGAGATCGCTTGGAAATTCCAAGTTCCTCATTTAGATTTGTTTACCCGGGATATTTAAACAATCAGATTCAAGTCAAAAATCTCCAAAATAAAAATAACGTTCTGATTGCTTGTTCCTTGACAAATACTTTGCACAACTAACTGGTCATATAAAAGTTTTTGTTGTGTTATTCCCCACGGTTTAGTCAATATTTGAAGATCGATCATCGTGACCATGTCACTGATCGGCGTCAATTGGTTTCGACCAAATGAATGCTGTAAAAATTAAAAAGTAAATTGGGGTTGGTACCCTACCACCTAATAGTGGAGTCTCGTAACAACGAAGGAAACGCAGCAATTATCCAATTGAAAAATGCTTTTTGTTCAATTTTCTTGCAGACTTGTAGCAACATGGGAGGTGTGTGATAAATACAGAACAACACATACGTTTGAATGGATTAAGAATTATCGTACTCGATTGTTTTGACCCGGGATATCACTCGAGCCGGCTCGAGTGATATCTTGGGTCAAAGCAATCGAGTGCGATAATTCTTAACCCATTCAAATATATGTGCGGTTCTATATATCTATCGCACATGAACTTCTCACATGAGACACGCATACCTTGCATAGGAAGTGGGGGAGAAAAACATGTCCAGTTGTCGTGACGCCTGGATCTCCCAACCTATTGTCTAATACATAGCACAAACCGGACTCGGAATTAGTCATGTCTGGACTGAACCGGACACATTCCTCCATTTGCATGAGACCAGCTACGTGTGTGAAATAAGACCAAGTAGTCAGTCTAGACCTGTAGGAAAGTACATGCTTAAGGCCAAACAAAATTACATGGTTGATTCTCAGGCAATTGTTTTTTAAACGAATGAGGGAGGGCGGTTTTTATTTTTTATTCCTGATGGAATGGTCGCCGATGTCTAAAATCCAGTTGTGATAGCATAAAATTAAATACTTGAGCTACCATGTTGATTTCAGTATAGTTTTGTTTTGTAACAGTGACCATACAACCCAAAATCGACATAGAACTACTAAAATGGAGATAAAAAATAAGGAGTTTTTGAACTGGTTGAGTGCTAGAAGCCACAATTAGGCCCTGCAAAAAAATAATGGTACCAGTGCAAAAGCCAACATTTTCCTTACCCATGTTTCGTATTCAGTCAAACGTAAATAATAGTTTGTTTATACAAATTTGTTCTCTTACAAATTATTGCCGAGTGCCTGTTAGCACTCTCCAATAATTTGTAATAAAACAATTTTTGATGAATAAATTCAGACCACCAGTTGAATAAATATTTATTTTGTACAAACAAATGAGAATCGTGTCACATTTCGCGAAGAGAATAACAATACTGTATCAATGTATACGACATTTTACAATGCAAATCGAGATGTGATACCGCTAAAATCACAAACTATGATACACACTAAAAACTAAAGTGTTAAAAACTACACTTGAAGTGCTGTATTTAACACTTACTAAGTGCTGCACTAGCACTTTGTTCAAGTGTAGATATCCCAGAACTTGACAGGTGTTACAATAATACCACTTGACAGGTGCAATGTCGCGACACTAAAAAGGAAACAACGCAGATGACGCGGATCAGACTCGAACTCTCGAGCCTGATCCGCGTCATCTGCGTTGTGTCCTTTTAATTATGTAACCACCAAGCGCAAATCAAATTATGGACGATTCTGGAAGAACCACCAATGCTAGACACATGGGAAGTGCCATCCATTCAAGTTTCAGATGTCTGACGATTGTAATGTCTAAGTGCTTAAAGCATTGCACTTTGAGTGTTAAAATCAAACCCTAAGAATTAGAATGGGTTTAACACCTTGAAAGTGTCAGTTTTAACACTTAAACAGTTTTAACACTTTAGTTTTTAGTGTGTAGTTTTTTAATTTTGCCTCCGAAATAAATATGACGAACGCGGGCCGAAAAAACGAATGCGCCGCTGCCTGAGATTCAAATTAATTTTCTTCAGCCTAAGAACAAATAGATATCAAAGACTGCAGTACAGACGAAAATGTCCCGCCTGGAATATTATCGGGGCGAGGGTCACACCCGTACACCCCCTCTTCATAGTTACACTCCTGCCTCCTTTATCCAAACCACAAATCGATTCACTATTTGAAGAGATAAAAACGGTTTTCTTCCATTGCGAAGAGTGATACTGTCGTCTGCAAACTTCATTTTGGTAAAATGTTCTATAACAATTACACGATCACAATATGTACAAACAAAAATATATTTCTCATATCACAAAATTGCCTAATGATGAAATTATGAAATGTTTAAAAAACGAAAGAAAGCAGTCATACATTTCCCCGCGAGCAAATTTAACAAAGCAGCAAAAAATCTTATGTTTATCACAATTTCCAGCTTTTATAGAGTTATTCAAATAGTGCTGAATAACCGATGCACTGATTTCATTGCGATATGCTTTGGCATACACCTGGTGATATATGCTTTGTTTAAATCACAGGGTTAAATATTACTAAAACACTCTTGGGGTGGATTCCTCGCCCAAACACTACTCCCATGTCCTGTGAAAAAAGAAAAGGAAGCGTTAGGAATGTTTCTGGAAATGGACCTCCCAGTTAAACTCAGAGGTCCATTAGTTGAAACAGTGCTTGTGTTTGTTATGATTTCTCACAGAACTTAAGTCGTGTAGAAATTCCACTGCTTGGGTGGTTTGACGATAATCCACTTTCCGGATACTGTGCACAGAGAAGCTCTCCCATTCTCTGACTGATCATGAAACGACAAAGGTTAATTCAATAATAAAGCCTCTTTTCCAAAAAGTATAGCCGTAAACAATACGTTTTAAAGGTTTAATGGGCGTTTTCATTTTTATTCTATGTGAAGGTTCAGTTATAATTTAATCCTACATACCTACAAGGATGAGGGATCAAATTAGAACTTTATCTTCCATTTTTTAGTTGTCATTTCATTGCCTTCTCGCTGTCGTCTGCATTTCCATTTGCAAAATAGATATGCAGACTGAAAGGCATTTACCACTAACCCATTTCTACGAAAGCCATTTCCATCGAGATATCAAGCAACATTACATTGTCTGTCGATTACACATTGGACGGTAGGGTAACTCCAAGCTCTCAAGCCACCAGTTCATATTTTGAAAGGGATGCGACGCTTGTTTGACATGGAACCAGTCTTGCTTTTAAATTAGTAGAGTAAAATCCAGGTTCTCAAAAGACTTGTCAAATTTGTAATGAACTCCTCGCTGAAACATATAACACTGTTATATTCGGGAACCAGTCTAGCGTTAAATAGTCCATCGCCCATGTTTAGATTTACTCGTCTGGAGCTGTCTGTTTTCGTTTATTATAACTTACAAATGGAAACTTAGCTTTTTATGCAAAGCTATTTAGAAGCAACAACTAGCCGTCTAATTTGACTCTTTGTTTAGCGAATGCGTATTTACGGTAAGTTGCAAGTTTTTATTCTTCCCAGGAAAGAAAAATAGCAAATCGTAAGTTCAAGACTATTATTATATTGATGGAAACGATAGTGTCTGTATTATATGTCACGATGCGCACATTATTGATATAATGAACGGAAAACGTTACAGAACATCAAAAGATGGTGAAAGCGCCGTTTTCCTATTTTTAAATGGGTTTAAACAGAGAATAATAGTCAAACGCTTAAACTGATTGGGGGAAAATTATAAAAGCCAGGTTCTAAATTTTTATACTACTCCACAGGAAAATGCCTGAAGTTTGTGAAATGATGCAGCACGTCGATGAAACAACTTCGGTAACATTTCGAAATTTCAGTACTTATATGAAATTCCCACCCCCAAGTGTTAAATTTACTACAAACTTTAGAAATCTCTCTCAATGACGAACATTGTCAGCCATGCAATGTACCTGAAAAAATAATGCATTTGGCCTTTAGTTTCGATTGGTCTTTCGTTCTAAAACAGTCTTTTCCTTTCATAACCACGACGAAGCAGCGAGTACCAAAGATATATTATTATTATTTCATAAATCTCTTCAGATTTTATCCCTTTCAACACGGTGTGCATAAATTTTTGCGTGACTAAAAAAATGATAACGGACGAGCAGACGATATAAAAAGTAAAAAATATGAAGCGAGGCTCGGAAATAATTAAATCCAACAGCTCGACAGAGCTGTTGGATTAAATTATTACTCAACCTCCCAACAATCCATGATGGTATCGCCCATTTCGCCGTTGGCAGTATTGACTGAATGATACCTTCCAGGGCGCCAGTGTTGAAAGGGTTAAATTCTATCTGCTATCACAGAAGGATAAACTGCGTGATGCTTATATAGCATTTTTGTGTACAGGTGTGGGTTCACACAGCCTGTTTCCGAAAGCCACAAAGCCTTTGCGAAGCTTGGGCCGTTAACAAATGTCATGAACTACTTTCCAATGAAACACCTTCACTATTATCTGACTCTCAAGTGAAGAAATATTCTCTGTCATTGGTAATTGCTCTTTGAGCCATTCGGGTGATTCTTGTAGCTGTATCTCCTCTATCACAAAAATGAAAAAAGTCTTTTTGATAGTTTCGTGTTATTATTTTAAGAGACAAAGTCCAGCACATATTTCGTCCTCCTTCTTCAACGACAACGTCGATGTCGGATTTGAGAAAATAACTTGACGGGTTCTGGTGAATTTTCAGGTATCCACAGGACAAGCAATGACGTCGACTTCAAGGAGAACACTCAGAACTACGAATACAGCATAAAGGAACAGCATAACGCCTGCGAAGATTTTACTCATTTTCCATTTGCTAAAACCTACGGTAACAATGACAACAAGAAGCATTAGAAAAAGTAGCAGTATGGAACAGAATAACCCTGTGTTGTCAACACTGATATAATCTTTAGAAAAAATTGCTGAGTATAGTAACCACGGAAACGGCAACCTGAAATAAATAAACAAGTATATATTTTAGTTTATTATGCTAGTAAATTTGTTTATCCAATCAAATGAAGTTACTAAGAGACATAGACTCCGCGATATTAGGTTCAGGATGGCTGAAAAGCACCCAATATTAATTTAATATTAGGTGCCCGTCAGCCATTTTGTTTTATCATTATATTCACACGCCTCAGCTTTTAATTTGCACGTACGTACATGCTGCTGCGCAGTCGTACAGAGGACCCACCATATAAAATAGCCCCGTCGTATAAACATTGTATTCGATTGAATGAAACTGTTATAATAAAATGCCAAACCAGCCCAAAACATTGGCGGTTATAGAACAAGTCACGAGTGATTTATTAGAATGCGGAAGCAAAATTACTCCCCTTGCTGCGTGTGTAAACATCGTCTGCTTTGTTTACATTTTTCGATTAACGAGAGTTAATTTCCCCAATGACATTTTAGTATGCCGTGAATAATAAATACGTTACAGGACGTTTAGTTGGCAGATACAGTGTCATATACGGCGAAGAGAAAACAAGATTAGGTTCGGCTTCGCCTCACCTAATATTGTTTTCTCTTCGCCGTATATGACACTGTATCTGCCAACTAAACGCCCTGTAACTTTTATTATCATATGACTATGACATTTTTACCCTAAATATCACTACTGTTTGACGATGTTTTCCAAACTGTTGTATCACACCGGGTGAGATTTTTCCGGATCAAAAATCCATATCACACTCCCACGGAAATATCCGAAAGTTTCCGTGAATAGTTTTCGTAACTAGGGAAGTCATTGTTGTTTCGTCTGCTATTTTGTAACCGGCTTTTCACCGCATATTAATTAAAATGGCAAATTTGGGTGAATTTGACATCGAAACAATGTCATATGATAAACATATCATCATAACAGTGTGTTGATCCGTGTCGTCGCATCACGTCTCGTTGAGGTGGCCAGATTTTCGGATCACACTCGCTGCCTGCGGCAGCTCGTGTGATCCGAAAATCTGGCCACCTGAACTCGACGTGATACTACGACACGGATCAACACACTGTTACGATAATATCTATTTATTATGCCTCAAAGTTAGTTTGTCCAATCAGAATGCTGGAATACCATCTAAGGGTTCCATAGTATCAGGTAATTCACCTGATATTATTTGATACCAGGTTAGTAGCAGCCATTACTATTTTGATCAAATCGAAGCATTTCTACTCGCTTCGAATTTTCAAAATCTGAATTGAAACAAAATAAGAGAATTTAAGTACCAAACATGTTTTCAATGTGCCGTATTTATTGATTTAAAACATTAAATATTGAAAAATTGGACAGAAAATATTACTTCGTAGTTCCAAAAGGTCTTTGCTGTTTTTACGACTCTAGCCGAAAAGCTACCGACCAAAGTCTTTCGATTTTTCAGGCTGAAGCGAACATTTTCTTTGCAGTTTACTCAACAGATTAAAAGTGACTTTTTGAACATTTAAAAGTGCTTTGTTAGCCCTTTTCAGGTGGTAATGACAGTAAATGTGTGTAAAGGAATTTCATATATGCTTGTTGTCAAAACATGGCCTGAAAGTTAGTAATTTAATTTTTTGGTTCCGTACGTCCTTTGAAAGGACTAATATGCCTGTCGCGATAAGTTTTATTTTGTAAACAAATACCACACTTCGAGCCGTGAAGATTGTTTACTGTCACCATGGTTACATACAGATTATCATGATAATGCGCATGTCTTGTGATTTGTATCAAATTCGGGGCGGTGTCCAGAATGGGATCTCAACGAGCCGGCTTTGCCGGGGAGTTGTGATCCCATTTTTGGACACCACAGAGAATCTGATGCAAATCACATGGCATGCACATTATCATGATAATTCATTTATCTAACAACTCTGTCACATAAAAAGATTAAATCTTAAATTATCAATACAGTTTTTGGACATAATGTTGGGCGAGAAAAAGGTTTTAAAAAACGTATTTTGTGGGACAAAATTGTTGTGCATTCTAACAAACAACGAGTAACGCGGTCACAGCAATTTTCAAAGTTGTGTTGTCAAATTATTCACTCTCAGTGTCACTTCATTTTTAAATAGTTTGCCCATTCCAACCATTCAACTAGTAACGGCTTGTTTTTATTTCGTTTAATCAGTGTTTATTATGGAGGGGGGGGGGGGGGGCATTGGCTATTAATAGTTCTACCGCTAACTGTAAGGAATTTTGTTTTGTTTTGTAAACGAGCAGCTGCGTCGATCATTGAAACGCACATAGCATGTATTCATGCGTCTGTTATGATAGCCCACCGCGTTACCGGAAACGAGTCGTCTAGGCCTATACGATACGGAATCAGAATGAGTCGTCTGTATGATACGGAATCCGAACACATTATGTGATACGTACCGTTTCTCATGGTTTTCATGCCAAAATTTATATGATTGTTAGATAAATACCGGTGCCAGTTACTGTTGATGATTCTGCGCGGTGCTGACAATAGCAGCTTCTAAAAAATAAACGACCGGTCATTCTTTGTTTCTCGTGAACATTTATTAATCCCTTGATTTACATGGACTTTTGACATAATAAATATGTTACATGGCGTGTAGCTGGCTGATTCATTTCCAAACAAGGGGAAGAAATTTCATCTCAGGTGAAGCGAAGCCGAAGCCTCACCTGATATGAACTTTCATCGCCTTGTATGGAAATATATCTTAACTCCTACAAGTATCTGGGAATTTCATTGGTTCAAAGACGTCACATGCGGACTGCATATAAAACCATATACTGTCAACACCAATATACGCTGACAGCTATGGGTAATCTCCCCTTTGTTCATTGATGATTCAAAATGGCGGCAGCCGATAAACGCTTCAAGTTGAAAGATTGAGTGTTGGAAGCCCACATTTGATCTGAAGTGCAGGTTAGGCAACTCAAAAGGCTTCATATTCTGCGGATGTGTGTCATGTTACCTTCGAAATGAAACTGCTTGGTATGTATGAATTTGCCTTGTTACAATTTGTGGTAGAGTGCCTGTAGGCACTCTCTCATAAATTGTAACAAGACAAAGACACGTGAATACATTGTGAGAATTCTCTCATTTAATTTTGATCGCTGTTGGTTTTAGTTCTGTGCAACGATGCAGCAGTCGGTAAGATATATTCGCTACACAGTTTATTGGGTGGCCTAATATGGTATATATGGTGTCAGTTAATTCCATATTGGACTCGAGCTTCGCTCTTGTCCAATATGAAATTAACTGACACCATGTGTACCATATTAGGCCACCAACAAACTGTGTAGCTAATAGTATCAGCCAGCTACATGCCTTGTAACTTATTGTATGTTGTATTGGTCTGAGTTTCGGTGGTAAACACGGTATTCCAATCAACGAACTCTGTCAGGTGCTAATGGTGCCAAATGGAATAAAATTAGTTTGCAACGGCCGAACCGAACTGAAGGACAAAAAGAGAAATTAAGACCCTGTATGTATGGTATATCATTATTAATGATAAATTAAAGCTGGATTACGAAACATTCATCCGTTTCAGCATTTTATTGTCCATTCGTTTATCATTTGTGATTTGTTTTTGCAACTAAAAGTCTTAAAAGAGAGAGAAAATACTAAACTAAAATATCTCACTGTGAGTGCCACAAGGCGCCATCTGCAATGCTTTAGCATTGCAGCTGACTCTTTGGTGCTCTCAAGGGACAGTACATGGTTAATTTGTTCTCTTTTACAGTCTATTTTGGCATTACAATTTTTCATTTGGCACCAAAATATTCATTTAGCACAGAACAAAAAATTCCTCTTGGCACCAAAATATTTCGACCCACCGTGTATACTGCCTATCATAATGAGACATCCATGTTGATGAACTTGCCTGAATACTTGCGATGCACGGTATTCGAAACTGAATACAGGTATCGGTGTTAAAAAATACCGCGGTATTTATTTATTTATTTATTTATTTATTTATTTATTTATTTATTTATTTATTTATTTATTTATTATTTATTGGTGCTTAAGGTCACATATTTCTGCACAATGGCTAATCATGACCTCGACAGTTTTACGGGTGGAGGATTACAAATTATTATTACAAATAAATATGGTGCCTATAGGCACTCTTCAATAATTTGTGATAAAGCAAATTTATATAAAAATATATTATTTGCTATTGACTAAATATGAAAAATGAGCAAGGAAAATGTCTTTTTCTTTGGAACCCTCATTTTTTTTAAAGCCTTGATAATGGCTTCTAGAACTCAACCAGTTAATTAAAATTTACAATGGCCGTGATTAAAATGAGGATGTGCTTGCAGCTGTATATGTAGCCGATGGTCTGCTGAATTATTTGCGAAAGCCTTGTCAGATGTATGTGTATTATACTGGTACCATCGAAGAGCTTCCCAAGGATCTGTCTAATATGTAAGTATTGAGAGCACCGTGGCTCAGTGATCAGGGTATTGGATTTCAAACCTAAAGATCCACCTTTCGATCCCGAGCAGTGGTAATATCATTATGTTCGTGGTCAAGGCACTTAATACCGTTTGTCCCCGTCGGAGGAAGGCAGCGCTGTGTACCAAGGCGTCCTACACGTCGATGGTGCACTTGTCTTCCACAAGTGCTGTCCTTGCCGGTGCGGTGTTAATATGTTCTGAAGTCTGACGGTTGCTCGTGGCTGCTCGGTGGTTCTCTCCAGATAATCCGGCTTCCTCAGCCCGTAAAACTGTCTACAAGAGGCGACCTTGGTTGACAGGAGTGTCATTAAACCCCAATAAATAAATAAACTAAATTATTGGTTTGGAAAAAAACGTATGACGGATGGTAACTGACATGTATACACACATCAAATATCGTCTCGTGAGTGCATCAAGCGTCATCTGCAATTGCAGACAAGGCCTTAATGCATTCAAGGGACGATATTATTAAAACAATTTCAAGGAAGGTCCAAGGAGTAGCTTGAAATACCAAAGAGAAGACCTTAAAAGTCTTGGATTATGGTTCTCTCTTGATGATGCACGGAGTATGTTCAAAGAATAAATAGACAATCGTTCATTGCTCGGAATCGAGTACGATTTTTATCCTAGAGTGGGAAGCGCGGAGGTTATTTCACGAGGCGTTAGCCGAATGAAATAATCCACGCACCCCACGAGAGGATAAAATCGTACTCGAATCCGAGCAGTGAACTTTTGTATTTATTTTCTTTTCTTATTTTTCCCCAAAACAACCCTTTATAATTGGTTCCATGGTTACTTTCAAAACCTGTCATCACACTGATCCGACACTGATCACCGTGATGCAAAAAGAATTGAGACATATGACGGCATTGTTCATTCATAAAGTCGGCGACTGAGGGAATAGTTTTTAGAGAGATTGTTCAAATAAACACTTTTATGTAACAAATTAACAATTAATTTGTGGGTGAATTAACTGGATTTTCATTTCAAGACTGAAGTTCTTCATTCTGCAACATTGGAGAAAGTTCACTCCTCATTGTAAACAGCATTTGGGAAACGAATTTCTGTCGAAGTGGAACTGAACGTCTTGTTGCAATTAAACTGATTTGTAAATAATAAAAAATAGTCCGATAGGCTGAGAGTGGAATACGATACTGGGTGTAGAATACCATTTTCGGCGAGTGAGAGTGGGAGTACGATCTGTTTTTTTTTTTTGGGGGGGGGGGGGGGGAGGACGAATGGAAATAAAATAATGTACTATAACAATGAACTTACCCCACAGTGATATCAAAAATATTACTGCCAACAGAACTTGAAACAGCCATATCACCAAGTCCTTTCTTTGCAACTATAACACTCGTGATGAGATCAGGTATGCTTGTACCGGCTGCCAGTATTGTTAACCCCATCACCTGCAAAGCAATAATAATTAGATTACTCAGCAAACTGCACGTTAAATGTCTCCACTGATCTTTTCAATGTGATTTTATTTTGCCTGCCAACTGTAATGGTGTAGCTTATTCTGGTCTGGGTCATCGCTGCACGCAGGGGCGTCACGAACATCACCGATCGGGGAAGAGGGTGCTGTAAACCTGACTTATCCCGACTTTGGCTCAAGTCCTGACTGACTAATATCCAACTACATCATAAAGGCATGCCTTCATCGAAGGCATGCCTTGATGATGCAGTTGGAATATTTGACAGTCGGGATTATAGTTAAAAACACAAGACTTCTAGAATGAAAGTGTCAGTGACACTGTAGCTCAAATTGACTGTGTGCTGTGTCTGAGGTGTAGACTGCACTAAAGAACTGAGGGGTGGGTTAATGTTGCGCTCATAGCTAATGTATGTCAACCAAAGTTACCAAGTTACAGTGACATTATTCCAAAACGTGTCATCCTATCAAGTTACAGTGAAATGCCCTCATTAAAACGGCCTGTAGACTGTGCTAAAGGTTTTCGAGCTTCGGGCCTGTATAGCCATCATGGTTGACCCATCGCAACCAAAAAGGGACGTCCTCAACTAGACATTATACAAAGTCATCCTACAAAGCTACAATGAAATCACTTCACAAATATGACCTGTAGTCTGTGCTAAAGGTTTTAGGGTTTTGTGCTCGGGCAGCTGTCACGGTTGAACGATCCTGACCAAAAGGGGATGTTCTCAACTAGACATTACCTGGAGTCATCCTACCAAGTTACAATGAAATCCATTCATAAATACCTGTAGACTGTGCTAAAAGTTTTCGAGCTTCGGGCCCCTGTAGCCATCACAGTTAACCGATCGCGACCAAAAGGGGACATTCTCATCTACACATTATATGGAGTCATTCTACTAAGTTACAATGAAATCCCTCCATAAATGCGACCTGCAGACTGTGCTAAAGGTTTTCGGGTTTTGTGCTCCGGCAGCCGTCATGGTTGACAGATCGCTACCAAATGGGTAAGTTCTCATCCAGACATCATACAGAGTCACCCTACCAAGTTACAAGGAAATCCCTCCATATTAAATACGATCTGTAGACTGTGCTACAATATTTTGGGTTTCGGGCTAGGGCAGTCGTCACGGTGGACAGACCATGACCAAAAGGGGACGTTCTCATCTAAACATTATACAAAGTCCTCCTACCAGGTTACAATCAAATCCCTTCACAAATACGACCTGTAGACTGTGCTAAACGTTTTTTGGGTTTGGGGCTCGGGCAGCCATCACGGTTGACCGATGACGACCAAAAGGGGACGCCTCATCTGGACATGACCTCAAACCTGCATATGGAATTCCGTGGCGATCGGATAAGAACTACGGAGTGCAGCATGTGCTAAAGGAAAAGTGAACAGACTGACAGACTCGCAGGCTTACAGACTCATAGTCTAACCGACTTCTGTACGCGTGATGACAATAGCTTTGTCATAGACTTTGTCAAGTTAAGCTAAAAATTATTAGTGAATAAAGAAAATATCTATGTATTAGTCGTGATGCTACTTCTTATTATGCCCCCGATCTCCGAAAAGGGGTATCCAGTATCTAGTGGAGACTAGGGATTAATATATTCCCTGGTTTTCGTGGAAACGGGAACGGCAATGAAATTACTCTCAGAACTGGGAACCGGAAAATTTCCTGGGTAATATCAAGCAAATTTACGAGGGTAACATGACGCATTTATTTTAATGATAATGAGCATAATCCGTTGGCAATCTCCCATCTCCAAACGGAAAAGTTCTTTTCCTGAGATAAGTATGAAAACCCAAAACCCGCTTCAATGTAGGCTTTATTTTTTTTTTTTTTTTGATCACCCCTACCTTCTCCAACATCAACACCCTCTTCACTGCCGTCACCAGTCTCCTCTGCTTTTAGCAGAGAAGACTGGTGACGGCTGTGAAGAGGGTGTTGATGTTGGAGGAGGTAGTGAATAGTGATACTAGTGATTCTGAAAATGAAGACGAGTTTGAACTTTGACACGGGTGAAATAGATCTTGCTGTTGAAAGGGTGGGGGGGGGGGGGGGTCCTCCAAAACTGATTGAGATCTACAGTGCTTTGTTGAAAATGGTTCGTCAGGAATCAGGACTGTAAAAATTTCAGGCGTGGAAGAGCTGACGAAAGCCTACCAAGTTTCAGGTCAGAAAACTCCAGTTCAATACACAAACAGCTCCACGCTCCATTCCCGGTTCCGTGCTGTAGATTTCCCGGGTATCGGGGCCGGCTTTCTGTCCGTACGAACGTTCTGGATTGTAATTTCATCCGTCGGATTTTGGGTCTCTTTTGGTATGCTGATAGACCCGCATGGGGGAACAGATATGTACAAGGAACGGGTTCCGTCCAATAATTTCCCCAGAGTTATGGCACTTTTTCATTCTTTCGACTTGGAACATTTTTCTGTACCACAATACCCATAAGGTTACTTCGAACATGCCTACGGGTCGGGGGCAGAGGTCCACGCTTTGCGTAGCCCTGGCTTAATTAACATGTACTGGTACTACAGAAAGGTCATGCCTGGTCCCCAACAGTCGAAATCGGATATTACAGTCCTTCATTTGTTTGACGTTCTGGGTGAGAGTCCAAGTATCAAATTCTTGTCTTGTTAGAAAGTACATGATTACTAGCAAGAAAGAATGATATGTTATACAGTACATGGAGAGTGGATTGTAACTAAATCACCCGGGGAGTGGAGTTATCACCCACAGTATCACTTTCAAATTCTTTACGTGTGGACAACAAACACAAGCAATGTTTCAGCCAATGGACCTCCGGGTATAACCCGGAGGTCCATTGGCTGGAACTTTGCATGTGCTTGTTATGCTTTGCAACAAATTTGCAATTTTGCTTGGGAGGAATCTCCATTCTGTGGATGATTTAATGATAATACACTCTCCACGTACTGTAGATACCATCCAAGCTGGAGGTATTCATGGATTTGAACAAGCTGACAGCGTGCGGTGGTGACGCCCAGCCGCATAGCGGCGAGGTGTTACAGCACGCTGGCAGGTTGTTCAAATTCACGAATACCGAAAACTAACTTGGTAGCTGACTTACACCCTGTCTTTTGTTGAATCAATAAAACGCACGGACTAGGGTATACTCAGTACACGCGAGGTATTCATTCAAGTGATGTCACTTGAACACTCGGCCCATTGTTCAATCGAGTATTTCAGGTTGGTTACTACCCACGAAAAGACAAAAGAGCCAGGGTGTAACTGAGACTCCAATCCAGATGAAAATATCCCCACCTGAAAATTATTGGGGGAGGGGGTGGGGGACACTCTACACCACATAGGTATGTCACTAGCGGGGTTGGGGTAGAGGGATATAAGTGGAATGCTTTTCGTCGACTATTTCAGTCGGGAATTGGAATTCAATAGTGAGGATCTCCGCGTATTAAATGGTAAAGTGTCCCTCTCATAATTTGTCAATTGTTAGTGAAATCGATGCTTAATGGACGTATTCAACTCGTCTCCAATTAATCAGTAGATTACAAAGAGTAAAAAATAAAAAGATCGCATACATCAGCTGACGGGATTGGGACGGGACGGGTTCTTTAGGTTCTCCCTCTTTGAAAAAGTCTATAGCAACCATATAAAGGAAGAGTTTGTTGACAGCGCGATTGTACCTGTCGGTTCCATCACCTTGGCGTTCGACAACTACTCATTAAAAGGTGATGTAAATTGCTCAGATAAAATCAATACTTAGTTAACTTAGCTAAATACTATTGATTTCAATCTACCATTACGCTCTTTATTGCCTCCACCAAGGCCGGTACTCTTTTTTTGAGACATAGTCTTCGATCGCTATGTTTCGCCGTGATCTGTCAGAGAAGAAAAGCTCAAAGGGGGTTAAATTAGATATCAATTTGGTTTTAACCCTTTACCTAACATGAAAAGCAGACGACACATGCAAAAACAATTCTTGAATAACTAATTTTTTTCCACTTTTTGTCTCAAAAACATAGGTTATGACTCCGTTCTAACGACGGGTCATAACCTATGTTTTTGAGATAAAACATGAAAAAATAATGAAAATTAATTGGCGATTTTTGAGAATGGCGCTGTCCGTTTTTACCGTTACGTTGGGTAAAGGGTTAATTCTTTCAACACACGGGACGGCATCGTCGCGTATAATACTGTCTTTAAAGAAATGGGTGAATCCATTCGGAATTTGTGGGGGATTGTAATGACTTATTTATTTATTTATTTATTTATTTATTATTGGGGTTTAACGACACTTTCCATAGCCAGGGTCACCTCGTGTCCGACAGTTTTACGGGTGGAGGAAGCCGGAGAGAACCACTGAGCAACGGCGAACAGCTGTCAAACTCCCAGCGTACTAATTCCGCAAAAGCAGAGTTCGCAATGGTTGAAAACAAGTGCACCATCGACGTGCAGTACGCCCTAGTACACAGCACCACCGTGCCCCACGTGGGCCATTGTGGTTAAGTGACTTGCCCAATCACACATCGCAGTTACCCTGGCGGGGATCGAACCGTGGATTAAAGTCCAATAGCGTAACCACCGAGCCACCACGCGGGAATGACGGGAACTCAAAAGAGAAATACAGATTTAACGTGCATGCACGCACTTGAGCCGTGAGGGAACGCCTGGTCTCTGATGGTAGTGATTGTTGTGTTATGGGGTAAAAACAATATTAAAGATACGATTCATAATCTCTCTCGGGAAGTCCATTTGCCGAAACATTGCTTTTGCTGTTTTTGGCACATTTAGGGCCAGGGAAGGTGTGGGGGCCCGGGGTAGGAACCCCGGAGCGCAGAACTTTGAGTGCCCGGGCCTGGCCCGAGAGTCCAGGATTTTTGGGTCAGGCCTGGGTCCCCCAAAGTTCTGACTCCTGTGCCAAGCCTTTGCCCCTCCCCGCGATCCCCGAACGAAAAGTTGCCCGTCGTATTGGAATACTGGTTACCACTCATGTAAAGAAGGAATGGGAGAGCCCCGTGGAGATCCTCAATCTGTTAACCCTTTACTTGACATGAAAAGAACACAACACTTGCGAACAAAATTATTGAATATTTGGGTTTTTTTTCATTTTTGCGTAAAAAACATAGCTTATGACCCCCTCATTGAGGGTTCATATGCTGAGGCAAAAGTGAAAAATAATGAAAGTCGAATGGCAGTTTTTGTGAATAGCGCTGGCCGGATTTTGCTGTTAGATTGGGTAAGGGGCTAATAGACTGTTATCTGTATACATATACACCCGAGTGACCAGACCCAGTGTTGTCACTCTTTAGATTTTGAAAATGGAGGGGCGCGGTGTAGTACTGCACTGCTCGCTACCATAAGAAGTGAAGCGCGCTATTGCTGAGTCCCAGCATCGGGAAAATGTTTTCAAGGAAAACATCAACGAACATCTGCACACCGTTCACTCCACTGGTGCGCAGTAACGGAATTTTGTTATTTTACCCCCCCCCCCCCCCCCCCCCACCCCCTCAGTTCTTAAAAAAATCTACAAAACCATATCATGTGAGCCGTGTGGTATAGTATTGGAGGATTCGCTCCAGAGTTGGGCGATTTTGAAATTTCAAGTTCGGTATCGGTATTTTTAGAATGATTTACCTCTGTATCGATACGGTGTTTGGTGTCAATAACATACGTGTACTCACACCAATACCCACATCGAATGGTATATTTGGCATTCGACTCAGCTGCAGTCCACCGTTTTACAGCAGACAAAGCCGCCTAATTGCCAGATTGTTGGAAGCAACGCGGGCAATCGCCATCGGTCATTTGATGTAACAAAAAATCTGAGAGAAAATACCCCCAAGGTATTTTCTCTCAGCTTTTTGTTACACCAAATGACCGGTGCTAACTGCCTTTAGAAATACATAGTCCATGGTCGTTTCTTGTCATGAAGTTTGCGTTATGTTCTGTTGTTTGTCATGTTGTTTTTTAACTAAAGTCGTAAATATTTTTCAACACCGAAATCTTGGTATTTTGAGATTCCGTCGGTACGGTAAATCGGTGCTAGCTCTAGACCGATACAGAACGGTATTTACGGTATACCGCCCATAAATTCGTTTCTAAGGGCCTGCAAATTACAAATTTTGGGTCGGATCGAACCTCGAATCGAATGAGGCAGTGGATTTCGAACCTCGTCGAATCTCGAATCGAATGTCACTGTTCTTCAATTAGTCAAACAGTTCATATATTGCACCTTCTTACAACCATGTAACGGAAAAATACTGTTAGTCTACGCTCAAGAATGTTATTTCAAGTTATCGAACTAACAAATTCAACGGCGATTCGTTTTCTATGTGGGAGTGTCAATCATAATTCCGGAATATTCCGACTGCGGCACTGAAACAGATTCGGAAACGGAACGCCTTGAACTCTTCTCCTATCATCAGGTCTACTGTAAAGGAGACCTGGTGATAGAAGATGAGTTCAAGGGGAGATAATTTCTACGGTTTTGTGAAAATTTACGAATCACCGCGACTCGAATCGAACCATCCTGATGATTTCGAATCGAATCGAATTTCACAGCGCCCTACACTCTAAAATCAGTTGGGTTAAAATTAACTGGGTGGCAAGAACCGAATAAGTGGAAAGGACTTTACTTTCCGAGAACTTATCGAGTGTTCGTTTGTAAAGTAATATAAAAATAGGTGCAGCCATCAAGCAAACGCAGTTTTGGAGAACACTGTACGGTACATGTATCCCCCCCCCCCCTCTCTCTCTCTCTCTCTCAAGTATATACTGACAATCAGCAAAGCTTTTTTTTAAAAAATGCGACTAAGTTATTTTAACCCTTTTCCTAACATGAAAAGTAGACGACACATGCCAAAACAATTCTTGAATAACTAATTTTTTTCATTTTTTGTCTCAAAAACATAGGTTTTGACCCCTCATTGGAACGAGCTCGACGAGCTCGTTCCAAAGAGGGGTCATAACCTATGTTTTTGAGACAAAAAAATGAAAATATAATGAAAATTAATTGGCGATATTTGAGAATAGCGCTGGCCGGTTTTGAGCGTTACGTTGGGTAAAGGGTTAAGGACTATAGGACTGTAGGAACCGAACATCTTCCCATAGAAACACTTGTCTGTATTAATGTGGTTTGGTTATATGTCATATGTCATAGTGACGTCAATATCAAATATGTCCACCCATTTAGCACGCTCAAATGTTCGATAGTACCTCCTCCTACGCGGGTCAATGGTTCACAATTTGCATTTCTCGTAAAATTTCGTTAAAGCAGACAAAATGTTTGCGATCTAAAAGAAACAAAAAACAACTGGATAATTAACACATGTTTTATATTTACTTTTAAATGATTTATATTTTGAAAGATTAGTAGAATAAACGAAAAGCTATTTTTGAAACTCTCGCACCCGGCTTCCGGAGAGTTTGAACATGGCCGTCGGCATAAAAACACGATTTTCATTTCATAGCCTATGGAAATGGAAATACTAAAATATCTCACGTGTTATCTATAGAGCTCACGTCGTGAGACGCGCTGCGTGTGTCTCAAACTGCTTTCGCTATTATTCACTCAACTCAGTTGATTAGGGTTAATTTTTTACCCAATTGATTTTAGAGTATACTCGTTTGGTAAAGGGTTAACGTTTTACAAGTAATATTTATTGATTGAAGGGAACAGTAACTGTTTCTACTTCGTTTGTTTACCGATATTATTTTATCCAGGTAACGCCGCGGCTAACCTATTGTATGTCTACGTTCCACTGTTCTTTGTGTGGGTTGGGTGATTGAGTTCTCCATGAAACATGCAGAGAATCGATTTTATTCTAGCTCGGAAACTGTCGACAAAAACGAACAGATCCATATTCCAGCGTGAAAGTATATAATTTGCTCGCTGCTTTTTATTATCTAGTTTTGTACTTGAAGTATTTTGAATGGAAATTTAAAAAAAAAGATTGTTCGAATCACGATTGTTGGCGGGCATCGGAATTATTCCACAATCTACAGAACTCTCTCTGTCTCACACACACACCCTCACACACACACACACACACACACACACACACACACACACACACACACACACACACACACACACACACACACACACACACAGTCACATGCATCCCCCTTTAGGCCATCCCATCTGAAGCCACACACACATACACCCTCCCTACACAGACTCACCACAACACAGACAATGGAGTGGGAGCACAGCGGATAGGAACTGGGTGGATTGGTATAGGTTGACAAATGCCCTTACAATTTCTTGCTCCTGTGCAAACATACAAAGCCTACGATCTCTTCAGGACTATTTTCACCATGAATGAGATATCAAAAAAGCCCAACTCACTCACGCTCCTCTTCAACCTCAACTTTCGAAGCCTTAATGCCAACCGGGAGCCCATTCACAACATGATATGCTGCCTTCAACATGAATCAAACTTTTTAGACATTTTTGGTTTAACAGAACCATTCAACGTGAAAGAAAACATTACCTTCTCACTAGAAGGCTACCTTCCCTTGATTACTCGACAACGACCTAGTAACGACGACGGTAGGGGACGTGTAGGACTTTATATAAAAGATACCATCCCTTTTAAAATCCGAAAAAAGACCATTCTGTGTTTATCCGACATGTATTTGAATCCCTTTTTGTGAAAATCTCGACGAAAGAAAAATATTGTTGGAATTATTTATAAACCAAATACAGCCCCTAAAGCGGTGCTTGCTTTATTCTTGGAAAAATTGACGAGTTTAGTAAACATCTTAGGTGACTCAAACAAAAATGTTTATCTTATGGGTGATTTTAATATTGATTTACTTGGCTTTTGTAGACATAACAAAACCAATTTATTTATCAATACTATGTTTAATGCAGGTTTTATGCCATTTGTTACAAGACCAACCAGAATTACAGACCATTCAGCCAAAATAATTGATAACATGTTCAGTAACAAAATTAATCCCTATACATCCGGAATAATTATTACAGATGTAAGTGCCCATTTTGCAACATTTTTTGTTGATGAATCATCAAAAAGGCACCCCCATCCCATAAAAACTTCTAAAAGATCTTTTAAACAGGAGAATGTAAACCAGTTTAAGTCTATTTTATCTAACAGTGACTTCGCAAATGTAATGAATGCACTCTGTCCCAACGAAGCCTACAATATTCTTGTTGAGACAATTCGTGTAGCCTTTGACCAAGCTTTTCCAGAACAACTCGTAAGAGTTCCCCATAAGTTTGTGAAACGGGAACCATGGATGGCTTCAGGCCTTTTGCAGTCGTCATTGGAAAAAATAAAAATATACGTCAAAAAATTAAAATCCCCAACCACACAAAATAAAATAAGATACAAAACGTATTGTACCATTTTAAACAGATTGAAAAGGCCTCGCAAATCTGATTATTACAAGACTATACTTTACGAAAATAAATACAATATGAAAATAAAACTTGGGACATCTTGAAGAAAGCAATTAGCAAATGTAATTCTACCTTTACGTACCCGTCCACATTTGTCGTTGGCAATGTGAAAATATCGGACCCTAAAGAGATAGCTGACAAATGTAACTCCTACTTCATTAACATTGGATCAAAATTAAGCGAGTCAGTACCGACCTCCTCTCGTCGTTTCACCGATTACACTCAGGGAAATAATCTTGAGTCATTTTTTATTTTGCCAACTACTCCGCAAGAAGTAACTCAATGTATAAAAAAACTGAAATCCAAAACAAGTAGAGACCTTGACAATATGTCCTCACAAAATGGTAAAGGAGATAATATATGAGATAGCTGACCCTTTAACGCACGTAATTAATTTATCTTTCTCAACCTGTATTGTTCCCAGCAAAATGAAAATTGCAAAAGTAATTTCCGTCTTTAAATCTGGCGATCAACGAATATTTAACAATTATAGGCCCATTAGCATCCTACCAACCTTCTCTAAAGTATTAGAAAAATTAATGTACTCTCGGTTAATATCTTTCTTAGAAGATAATAAGGTAATTCATCGATATCAATTTAGCTTGAGAAAGGCACACTCAACAATACATCCGGTATTGCATCTCATAAACAGTGTTGCTGAAATGAACGATAAGCCAACAAAGGACTGTACTTTAGCTCTATTTCTCGATTTCTCCAAAGCGTTTGATACTATAAATCAAGCGATCTTACTAAAAAAAAGCTAGAACTCTATGGAATACGGGGCCATGCAAACGCCCGGTTCGAGGATTATTTGACACACAGATCCCAGTTGGTGTCCCTCCAAAAGGCCAGTTCCGACGTCCAGGTCATACCAACTGGTGTCCCTCAGGGATCTATTCTTGGTCCTCTTCTTTTTATAATCTACATAAACGATATTATAAATTCGACACTTCTGAAAATTTTTATCATATGCAGACGATACTACTGCCTATACATCTGGTAATAACATAGATACTATTATAGAATTAGGTAACAACGAACTAAATAACATATACTATTGGTGTACGGCTAATAAACTTGCCCTAAATGAGAGTAAAATAAAATTCATTATTTTTCACCCTCAGAGTGACGTGTACTCCATTGAAAGCGGAAGAATTGTGCTTAACAAGTCAACGATCTCACTCGTTGCAAATAATCAAGAGGAAAAATCTGTAAAATTCCTCGGAATCCACGAAGATGAAAATTTAAATTTCAAAAATCATATTTCAGAAGTCTGTTCTAAAATTTCCAGAGCAATTTATGCCATAAACAAAGTGAAGAGGATTCTACAGAAAAACTGCCTAAAACATTATAATACTCTTTGATCCAGGGTCACATGCTGCATGGTATCCATATCTGGGGTCACTCGCCATCAACTCGAAAGATTACAAAATTACAAAAGAAAGCCACCCGAATTATATCTAACAAAAAATACAATGCTCATACAGACCAACTGTTTAAAGAACACGGTATTTTAAAATTTACAGACCCACACAGACTCCAGACTCTTTGTTTATGCACGACTGGTACAACAACATGCTACCCGAAAGCTTTGTGGACACTTTTAGAATTTACCAACCCCCCCCCCCCCCCCCCCCCAGGAATGGACACAAGACAGTCGGGTAAATTACATACATTAACACCAAGAACTTAGTTCTCCGCAAACTGTCCAATTCATACTTTCCCTACGATGTGAAACGCAATAGAACCATCGATTCAAAATTCTTCCAGATCACCATTCAAACATTCTCTAACGGAGCAGTTCTTGAATTCGCACTCTTTTCGCGTCAGGTATAATAATCCAGTTTGCCTCGGCTGTAGGCCCTAGCTCTGTAATCTCATCCTTATCTATTAACTACTCATAAGTTGTTTCATTTTCTAAAAACGATGGAAAATTATTTTATTTATATGGAAAGAACCATTTTAAAAATTAATCCATTCATTGTCTCTTCATTAACATAGCCGTTGCAAGAATTGTCTCACATTTTGCTTCTTTGTTTTTATTGGGAATGGCGGTAAGACAGCCCTAGTGGCTATGCCATCTCCCTGTATTGCAACCTTGTATGTGAAATAATTGTATATTGCTGTATTTAGTTTGTATTTGTATGCATGTTGCATTACAAAATAAAATCATTCATTCATTCACCATTGATTTTCGTATTTCTCTCACTTGGCGATTCTTTCGTTGTTGCGTGAGACAATTACAGACTATTTTCTTAAGTAAATAAGAGTTCAGATATTTTTCTTGTTTATTTTTGTCTGTTAACCCTTCACCTAACGTAACGGCCAAAACTGGCCATCGCTATTCATAAAAAATACCATTCAGATTTCATTAATTTTATTTTTTGTCTCAAAAACATAGGTTATGAACCCTTGTTGAACTCGTTGTTCAAGAACCGACCAGCGCTATTCTCAAAACTCGTCAGTTAATTTTCATTATTTTTTCATTTTTTGCTCAGAAACATAGGTTATGACCCCTCATTGGAACGAGCTCGTCGAGCTCGTTCCAATGAGGGGTCATAACCTATGTGTTTGACGCAAAAAAATGAAAAAAATTGTTATTCAAGAATTTTGTTTGCAAATGTCGTCTGCCTTTCGTAATGGGTTGACCGAAGAGCCTAGCACGAAAAATAGTAACACGGTATCAGTTTTCCTATCTCGACACTTGTTTTTTTTCAATAACAACTAAAATATCTCATACATACTCCATCTGTATTGCCATGGAAAATGTGCATATCATTAATGCATTCATTTTTCTCAGTCATCAAAGTATAACCTTATAAATCTTTAGGCTCTGAAATAACCTGCTAACGACCGTTTAGGTTACGGGTGTGTTACGTAAATTGTAAAAGTGGAGAGAGTTGGTGGTCGAGTGGATAGGTGCGCTGGTCTCTCATGTTATAGGTCCCAGGATCGATCCTCGGTCGGGGAAAGTTCTCGTGGTGTCCGAACACACTGTGGGGTTGATGCTGACACATCGTGTTGTCCTATCGGGCGGGGGCGTAAACTGGCTGTCCTCTGTGCGGAGAGAGACACACTCTGTATAGGCTAAAGATCCCTTCGAAGTATTCGAGCAGAGCGAGGCCAGAAAGTTGCCGCTACGAAGGCCATCCCACATACCTGCGCCATTGGGCCAATGAGAGACGTTAATATAAGTTGTATAACTTGCTCGCCAATCCTTGTAAAACAAATAAGCTTTATATAAAGTTATGTTGTATTACTTTGCTTACAGGCATTAAATTACTAATATCGCACATTTTACCAGAAACCCTTCACAGTCTTTCGGAACTATCTCAACTCAAAGGTAGAGTATTGCACGCACATAGAATGGCATGTTGTTCCCATCTTAAAAAAGAATTTCCGCCAAAATAAATAGCAACAACTAACGTGTGATCTCGCTAAGGCGAGATCGCGCGTTAGTTGTTAATATTGGAATAGGTGGAGAAGCATCACAATGCCCCTTTCCGCCATGCTATATAGCATAACCTGCCTACGAGTTACGATATAACCCCTTCATTTCCAGGCCCGAATCCTTAAAACGCGATTGCCCGGTGTTGGAGAATCGAAAACCTTCGAGAATTCGCTATTGTTGAACACTGATTATTTATTTACAGTAACAATTGTCCCCCACCCTTGAGATAGCGGCAGGGAGAAACCTTTCTATATGTGACCCCTGGCAGTAGCCAGTAATCCAGTAAAAAAAAGATCTCGTAGATCACTGAAACATGGCAGGTTCAAAGATGCATTATGTCTCATCTTATGTTTGTTGCGTCCCGTGGAAACCCCGAGAAGTGAAGCTGTGCATGTTTATTATGGTAAACAAGCTCTGCTTTACTGGTAAAATAGGACCCGGTCACCAATGCCTGGGGTGAAAGTCCTTCAAAATCGCAACATGTGTATAAACGATTGGCTGGACTTGACTTCACCTCCATGTTGCGGTCAAGATTAGTTATTGTGCAGAAGTATGTGACTGTAAACAACAATAAATGAATAAAAAGATATTTCGTTGCGAATCAATAATGCTTGAAAAGTAAAAAAATATATAGAGGATATTCACGAAAATTTGATGAATACCGAAAATATCTCGTGAGTGGCTACAAAGAAATATGAGGATCTTCACGAGCGACGCAGTCGCGAGTGGAGATCCTCATATTTCTTGTAGCCACGAACGAGATATTTTCGGTATTCATCAAATTTTCGTGAATTTTCTTTTTATTTAATGCTCTACGACTACAAACTCTCCAATTTGTGGCCTTTATTTGTCATTAAGGCGCAAAATTTATGTGCCGAACCGGCGTCCATACAAAAATTACAACAACCAAACTCCAACCATTGGAATGTGTGAATATCCGCACAAAAAGTAGTCCCGTCTTATTTCTCCCCTAACTTTACGATTTACCAAGGCTGGCGAATTGAAATAATCGCAATGTGTTTCGAAGAAATAGAACAATAACAAAAAACACCACTTTCTTATTTTCAATAACAAGACACGTCATTTTATTTTTTTTGAACTCAATGCACTGAAGACGTGTGAAGTTGAACTGAAGAAATTTGAAAGTGATTTCGGCTTTTCGCTGGAAGGTGAATGAGAAAGTCAAACTTTGAAACCGCTGATTTAATGAATTGATTTAGTCACTGTCACTATCAATTATTCGAATTCGTTTGTATTTGGGACTCTGGAATTCATTACTGATGTGCTGACTCGTTTAAAGTACATGTGATTCGTCATCCGAACCTACGATGAAATATCGATTTCTAAATATCATTTTGATATTTCGTTTTGCCGACCGACAGGGGAATATGACTTAATTTTTCAGCGTGAATTGATGCCTGAGCATTAAATAAAAGGAGATTTGTCAATTTAAGCTTTGTATCGGAGTCGTATGAATATAAGGCCTTCAGGGTGTTGTACCGATCATTTTTTCATTATGTAGTATCTTAAAAATTATAATGAGCTGACCAATTTTTTCATTTGGCGATATTGTTTCATCATCCAGTAAGAAAAATCCAACGGTTGGAATTTTCGGCATATATCCTTTCAAAAAGAAAAACGTCTATATCAGTGCTGGATATGAACAAAATTGACGGGTGCAGTTTTAAGCTCCGGCGACATCAGAAACGAGAGTAAATTGCACCCGTAAAATGTTAGTATATGAATTTTCGAGGGAATACTGTCACCAAACACCAGAAACCTTAGCCCTTTGAACCCGAGCGACCGCTTTTCCAGCCAGGAATATGATACATCATAAACTCATTAAATAGGATGGCTGTTCAGTAAATGTGTGGGGTAGACCAATCAGTATTTTCAACGTACAGTCCCAGGCTGCACGTTGAAAATATTGATTAGATACCACTAGTGTTCAAAAGGTTAAATGTATAAGGAACTGCTGAATTATGACAGTAACTTGTCACTGGCCACAGAGAGCTGCTTTCTCAAAACAACACACATTTATATGCCCTCACAGTGTATTAGTGCTCCACAATATTTTTCAACGAGTGCATTTTTTAGCTCCCGTAAAATAGAAAACACGGGTGCTGACGGGAGCAATTGCACTCGCACCCGTCTCATTTCCAGAACTGCTATACATATAAAAAGTGTTGGGACAATTGTAAGTTGGCAGAAATAATTTTCCAATATAAATCCGAAAATAAGCACTCAAGCTTGTATACACTTTGATGCATAAAATATTCATGTTTCACTTGGTGGATCTCAAGAAGTAAAAATCAACAACAAACTCAGGACAAATGGCTTGTAAATTTGATTCTTTGATTGGTGGATTAACCCTTTAACTAACATGAAAAGCAGACGACACTGCGAAAAAAATTCTTTAATAACTAATATTTTTCATTTTTTGTCTCAAAAACATAGGTTATGACCCCTCGTTGGAACGAGCTCAACGAGCTCGTTCCAACGAGGGGTCATAACCTATGTTTTTGAGACAAAAAAATGAAAAAAGAATGAAAATTAATTGGCGATTTTTGAGAATAGAGCTGGCCGGTTTTGGCCGTTACGTTGGGTAAAGGGTTAACAATCTCCACTTGGCACGAAAACCCCATTTATACTATGCTCGCGTATGTTACTACCCGTGAAAAGCCTCTATGTTAAATTTTAGCTTTAAACTCCACTACCGATATAAAGCTTCTACTGCGGTTAAAAAAAATACACCTATAGCAGGAAGTTCATCCAGTTTGACCCCTTCGAATCATTCACACTTCGCGATGTTTCATTCACACTTACGACGTTTTGCGGTACTATCTACTACGTGCAATGACTTATTAAGTTTAAAATACCTACACACCCCTCACCCCTCATTGCAGCGACTATGCGCTTAATGAGCTCATATTAATGAGGTATCATAAGCTATGCTTTTGAGAATGTTTTTTGCAAGTGCCGTCTGCTGCTAGGGTTGGCTGAAGAGTGAACAGAAAATCCATGCTGGAGGTGCAGTCCAAACAAAATCTGGAAAATTCTCTTTGAGTTCTGATTTGGTTTACCATGTTACTCCGATCATCATATTGACTGGATATCGACTTGTCCTTACTTATTACTTAAACACCTGGAGCTTTTAAGAATAGGTTTCAGACAATCATTCTTTCAATACAACATTGATTTTCTGCCCTCTGCGACAGGGGACGTGACAATCGTTACTTATTCCCAGTTCCTTAATCGACTTTCGTTATTAACCGATAAAATCGGTTGATAACGAATGTCGAAAAGGGAACTAGGAACTAGGAAGTAGTTACGGTTGTCACGTTCGTTCCACGGCAGTTATTGTAATGCTAGGCGATAAAGTGGGTATTTAACGCATCAAATATACACCGCGATGATCCGCCGTCTCCAATAATTTTACCCTCCTCGCGCCCTTACTGCTACCGTTCGCTCCATTCTATCTCATCCCTTCCCTTTCCCACACACACGCATCACAACAAACGAAGACATCCTCAAACCAACACCCCCGTTTTTACTTGGCCATACATGCACAGGTACACACGGCGAGGTTTGTTACGGAACCCTATGCAGTTTCACAATTACAATCTGCAGGTATTACGCCAAGTATGCAAATTAAACTAATTCACTTCCTCGATTGAAATTGATGAAGGCTGTAATATATAGACCACTTGCGTAGGTACACGTGGGGTTGGGGGCCAGTTGCTTCCCCACTAAGGATATTATCAAAAATTTGGAACTTCTTTTACCCCTTTACGTAACACAACTGGCAGACGACACTTGCAAAACAATTCTTTCGCAGCTAAAAGTTTCATTTTTCGCATCAAAAACATAGCCTATGACACCTCATTGTAGCAAGCTATGTTACTCAGTCAAAAATTGAAGAAATAATGCTTAAATGGCGATATTTGTGAACGACGCTGATCGGTTTTGGCCATTTCGTTAAGAAAAATATGACCTGTCCAATAAGGTTAACTGCAAATTAATTTTTAATGACAGAGTCAATGAAGTTACTCCATTTAGACACCATTTTTCAAAAACAGTTTTTAAATTAAGAGGTGGAAGGAAAAGGAAAACGTCTATGGGTGAGGTGGTGTACATGATCACACCTTTTCAAATTGTTTATCAAAAATTATGTCAACCTTTTAAACACGAGACGTTATCTCGTAACATATAACACAGACACTGTCATTTTCATTAATATAAAGGTCTCAGAGTTAAGATTTGCCAAAAATGTTCCCTGAAAAGAATAAAAACTTGGAAATTACAAAGAGAGTAATTGCTTGACTGGACCGGTTACGTGAAATAATTCATGAGAGGTGAGGGATGTTGTACAATCATGAGTGCCCGAATGCGCACGAGCATTTAACAATATAGGCCCTCGCCTTGAATGAATTATTTCTCGCAACCAGTCCAGTCAAGCGATTACTCTGTTTATTACTTTTCATTATTAACGATAATTATATTATTTAACCCTTTACCTAACGTAACGGTAAAACCGTCCAGGACTATTCTAAAAAAATCGCCAATTTTTTTGTCTCTAAAACATAGGTTATGACCCCTCATTGGAACGAGCTCCTCGAGCCCGTTCCAATGAGGGGTCATAACCTATGTTTTTGAGACAAAAAATGAAAAAAAATAGTTACTGAAGAGTTTTTTTTGTGTCGTCTGGTTTTCATGTTAGGTAAAGGGTTAAAAAAAACCCCCAAAACAATGAAGTCCCCATTACACCCACGGTAAAGCGTCTTCGTTTGCGCGCACGGATACATGACACAATTGTTGATTGCACAATTCACTTGTGAAGTCATCGTTTATAATCAAACCCGGAAATCCCAGTAAATCAAACTTTGGAAAGTAATAATATAAAAATACATTCGCTAAACTAGGAGCCAAAGTGGACTCTTTAGTGTTGGTAGTTGTAATACTGATAGATGCTCATAATTACGAATCATCTGTGAATTATTTGCTTCTAATTAGCTTGCATAAATACCAGGTTTCCTTTTGTTATTTTTAATAAACGAAAACCACAGACAGCTATGGGAGCTGGGTTTTTTTCGTTTATTAAAAGTAACACAAGGAAACCTGGTATTTATGCAAGCTAATTAGAAGTAAATAATTCACGATAATGATTTCATAAGTATTTTATCGCCAATTATTTGGGGGCGCGGTGGCTCATTAGGTAGAGGTGCAAGCTGAGAGGTCCTCGGTTCGAATCCCATCTGCGGCAACCGCGTTGTGTTCTTGGGCAACAAGACACGTCACCTCCATTGCCCACGTGGGGGCACGGTGACGTTGTGTTCTAAGGCATACTGCACGTCGATGGTGCACCTGTCTTCAACCAATGCTGATCCTGCTTGTGAGGAGTTCGTATGTTGGGGAGCTGACAGTTGCTCGCAGTTGCTCGGTGGTTGCCTCCGGGTACTCCGGCTTCCTCCACCCGTAAAACTGTCGTGGTCATGATTAGCCATTGTGCATAAATATGTGACCTTAAACACCAATAAATACATGAATATAAATAATCATCAATTACTTGCTTCTCAATTGTACTTTCCTTGCCGAGCTAATAACTTCAAGGGAGATAACTTTCTCGAAAGTCGGTTTTCATGACGAAAAAGGCCAGGGATTGATATTCGCGCTCGCTCAAATAAGGTGTCATAAGCTAAGTTTTTATGGCAACAATTGAAAAAATAATAAAATTCGAATAGCACTTTTTTATGAATACCGCTTTCATTCCGATTCTGGACGGTACAGAAGGTAAAGTGTTACTAGGTTGATTTGATTTCACAAACATGGGGGTTGAAAGTGTTAACACGGAACGGGTGGGAAATGAGAGCGTATCAAATTCCATCTTTCTGAGTTGCGAAAGACATCAGTGGTCCGCAAAATGAAGCGTACTTGGCCAGTACGTGCAAACTGGCATATCGGCATTCGTTCACCTTCAAGACGATAATTTGCACACACGACAATTTCTGACAGTACACTCGTTTTTAGTTGGGGAAATAAAGTGGATGCACACTTTCCGAGATAAATGATTAGCATTTACAGCAGCAACTACTTCTTTTAATATCCTGTCATTATTGATTCTAAGGAATGTTGCATTAGTTTGGATTACAGTATAATGAAAGACAAATTAAGAACATACAGGCAATACCATTACAGTGTTCGTGTATCGCCTATGTGATCTCTCTATCTAGATCATAATGTTGTATATCACGTGATAAGTTAACATAATACAATTGGCTTAGTACGCCAAGGTCAAGGAATGTACTAAGCAGTGGTTACGAGCAATGTAGTGTTACCGTTTTTTGTTTAGCAACAGTGGACCGTGTGTGGATTTGAGGCTCTAAAGTTATTATTATTATTATTATTATTATTATTATTATTATTATTATTATTATTATTATTACCTGTCATCAACAAAAAGAATACCGCAATTGCCCAAGGCTGCTCGCCCGCGTACATGTGTTTGCATGTGTGCTCTTGTGACTGGTGTAAATGCGGGACACACACGGACGGATGACCTTTAAACAGACGAAATAGCGTGAAAAGACGGGGTCCCCGGTTAATCGAGGACGTCCTCGGTCGATAAATCACACGCTCAATCCATCTAAGTCCCACTCCACAAGTACTATACAGATTAGAGTGTTCTGTTATTGTAAATACCCCAAAACATGATGTGTGTCCTTTTTGTGTTGTCGTGACTGGGACAATGGTTGTGCACGCGTCCTGGTTTGATACGTGCAGACCTATAGGCGTGTGTCTGTGTGTGCGCGCGCGCGTGTGTGTGTGTGTGTGGTGGGGGGGGGGGGGGGAGTCCATCGAGCACGATTGTGGGCATTTCCAAGCCCTTTTCACTCTAATTGGGGCCCCACGAAGGTCGGGGGACATCCCAGATTGTTGTAATGATAATATCACGCTCTGTAGGTTACGAAAACGAGTTTTACGTTCGCAGTTACTCAGGAACTTGTCTAACGATTTTTGTAACAGACAAACATGAAAACTTCTATATTCGGTATGTGTGATGCTGCATTAGCCGTCGATTCATGCTCACTACAGATCCATGTGACGCCAGAAGAAGAGTTCAAAAGGAAACACGTGGAAGGATTCTGAGAAGATCTGGGGGATTTCAAAATTTTCAAATTCGCGCGACGCGAATCGAATCGAATTGAATAATCGGACGATCTCGAATCGAGTCGAATTGCGATCTTTCGGAGGATCCTATTATAATTTTGACGCATTAACCCTTTACCCAGCGTAACGGCCAAAAACGGCCAGCGCTATTCTAAAAAATCGCCAATCAATTTTCATTATTTTTTCATTTTTTGTCTCAAAAACATTGGTTATGATCCCTTCATTGGAACGACCTCGTCTAGCTCGTTCCAATGAGGGGTTATAACCTATGTTTTTGAGACAAAAAATGAAAAAAATAGTTATTCAAGGATGTTTTTTGCAAGTGTCGCCTGCTTTCCATGTTAGGTAAAGGGTTTCACTTTGGGCATTGTATCTAGTTTAACTAGTTGCGTACTAGAAGCCACCATTAGGGCTTTGAAAAAATGAAGGTAGCAGAACAAATCTCAACATTTTCCTTACACGTGTGTCGATTCATTCAAATGCATATAATATTTTGTTTACATACGTTTATTCTGTTACCAATTATTGGAGAGTGCCTGTGGGCACTCTCCGATACACACAGGCACTCTCCGATAATTTGTAATGAAACAAATTTTGTATAACAAATTCTGACCACCAAAAAACATTCTAGCCCTCAATCAGTTAAATTCTGGTTGACAATGGTCGACAGCAGGGCTAAAATTAATAACATAACACTTTGTCAAAATAAGGGGCATCCTTAAGGTGGCCGATTCGTGCGTGAGTGGGTGTAAACCTGACCTAAAATATTCCAACTACATCGTCACTTCGATATGGCATCACCCCCCCCCCCCCCCCACCCCCCACCCCCTACCGCTACACCTCTGGTCAAAATTACAAACGGATAGTGAAAATCATTTATAATTACTTTGATGTATCGCATGCAACGCTCGCATGAAGGTAAGTATGTGAAAGACTTCAGATTGTTTGTTTGTTTATTGTGGTTTAACGGGACTTTCAACGGCCAAGGTTCACATGTGCAGGAAACGGGAGTACCCATCGAAAACCACCAAACAGTGCCGAGAATCTGTCAGACTCTCCCACTTAACTATTACAAACCTGTTCCATGTAACTCCCATCTACAGCAACACTAAACCACACGGAAAATGAAAATCTTTTCCGCACATATGTGCGGAACGGAAATCGTTGACGGACTATTTTTAAATAGAATTGACATTTCACTGGAATTTTCTACAAATCGTGCGCCGCAATTACAATTTGAATCGCATCGTTAGCTAAAAATCGTCCCCCGAGTTCCAATGTGTTCTATGTGCCAATAGGCACATAGAATACATCGGAACTCAAGGACGAAATGGTAACATGGGTCCCACTCGCAAATTTGGTTGGCGATAAAATGCTCTCTTTTTGTCGATAGTTGTCAAAAGAATTGCTGAGTGTCCTTCTAATAATGTTTTTTTTTTCATAGAAGAGAAGGCGTGTAATAAACACAGAAAGACACACGTGTGTGAAAGAATAATCGATATGGCACTTGTGCCATTGAGGGAGGATGAAACTCGAGGCCTACGGGCTCTTGTTCTATTCTTTCGCTCTGGCACTCGTGCCATATCGATTAACCCATTCCCACACGTGTCTCTTCCTGTATATTTACTCTGCACAAGCAGTGTTAGTAGCGGTTGAAGGAACCTGCATCATCGGCGTGCACTATGCCTAAGCAAACAGCGCTATAATGAACCCATGTCGGCAGTCGAGCTAAATTGTCTTGCCCAAAGACACAACGCAGCCACCGCTGGTCAGGATCGTACCGTCAAACCTTTTCTGTTAAACTACATCGCTCTAACTACTGAGCCACCGCGCCCCTTAAAGACTTAAATACATGTCATGTATGTTTTGGAAGGCGAAAATAAAGTTTAAGGCAATCGAGGACCCAATATTGCCACAACACACGAAGGAAATCTTTGGAGGGCTGTCGTCATAGTAACAAACATATTATCCAAAAAAGAGAAGAAATAGAGATCATTATGGCCGTCGAGACGAAATGCGACAAACCTGACCACTTTACTGTCATAATGAACTGAACTGTATATTATATACCCTTATGAAAATTAAACCTTCACACGAGAAATAAATATAAAATTGGTCTACAACAATATTAGAAATTCGCGTTATTCGATAGTGTTTATTTACTCAAGTGAAGCGTACCTAGAAAGAGTTGGTAACCTGGACGGACTCCATCGACGTTCCCCGGTGCCATTGGCGTTCTCCAGTGCCGTCCTCGTTCTGAGACCATCCAATCGGAAAAGCACTCAGTGTGATCCGGAGAACAGATTCGATGGATGAAAAATACGGCGTATCATTGAGAGATATATAATAAAAAGAAATAGCTGACCTTTAGATTAGTCTAATTTGGGTACTACGGGAAATACGGACCCACAGCGTTCCGGCCTGGGATTGGAAAGAACGGCGCCTGTATTTTCGCCTTTTTTGCATCTGTTTTACATACTTTTTCAGGTTTCCCTTAAAAACAGACGCCCAAAGTCTATAAAGCCTCTTGGTATGTACTCAGGGAAATCCGCGCCAAATTCGGTTTCAAGTAGAACCAAAACCCATCGAAGAATCTAAACAAATGAGTCTTCATGCGATCTAGAACCATGCAATTTCATATCTTGCTTAAAAATGTGGTTGCCACGCAACGTAACGTATGCGTGATGGAACAATTGAAAACGACGCCACTTTACCGCAGTTTTAAAACTTCTGCTTTATATTTTATAATTTATACAATGTTCCGAGTCCTTGGCAGTCCAGTTAATGCGAATGACCGAAGGACCAAAGCCTGTTTGGTTCCATGCAACCAAATTCAGATCAAGGTCAAAGCAACGTATCAAAAACCACATAATATTAGTTACACAGTTTGTGTAACGAACATATCTTACCGACTGCTGCATCGATGCACAGAACTAATAACAACAGCGATCAAAATTAAATGAGAGAATTCTTGCAATGTGTTCACGTGTCTTTGCCTTGTTACAATTTATGGGAGAGTGCATACAGGCACTCTCCCATAAATTGTATCAAGGCAAATTCATACGTACCAAACAGTTGCATTTTGAAGGTAACATGACACACATCCGCAGAATATGAAGCCTTTTAAGTTGCCTAACCTGCACTTCAGACCAAATATGGGCTTCCAACACAATCTGTCAACTTGAAGCGTTTATCGGCTGCCGTCATTTTGAATAATCAATGAACAAAGGGGAGATTACCCATAGCTGTCAGCGTATATTGATGTTGACAGGCAGTGTATGGTTTTATATGCAGTCTGCATGTGACGTCTTTGAACCAATGAAATTCCCAGATACTTGTAGTAGGTAAGATATTTATTCATGTACGACGTTATTTTTCTGATTTCTGGAAGTGCTGTATAGAAGGTAGGTGTGCATCTTTGTTACTCGTGTCATATATTTTCCCCTGTGCGGTAATGAACTTATGAATATTATGTAGATGATTAATTTTCAAGTGGTTTAACGTCTACGTCACTGTTGCCCCCAATATTTTGACGTTTTATTCAAATTTGTATTTAAAATTAAGATAATTTTTTGAAATCAAAGCAAAATGCCCCCTCCCAAATATACAGGGGTTCAACCAGGACTAGGCCCCATATTCATGATATTTCAATTTATACATGCTCCCTACGGAGATCTTTCGAGTTCGATCCCCATCCGGGACGACCCGCCTTCTGTCCTTGAGCAAGGCACTTTATCTCGATTGCCTACATGGGGACACAATGGCGCCGTGTACTAAGGCGTACTGCACGTCGATGGTGCACGTGTCTTCAACCGCTGTAACCCTACTTGATCGGAGCTTGAACAGAATTAGAATGTTGAGGAGCTGAGAGTTGCTCGTCGATGATGGGTGGTTCTCTCCGGGTACTCCGGCTTCCTCCAGCCATAAAACTGCCACGGTCACGATTAGCCATTGTGCATATGTATGTGACATTAAACACCAATAAATAAACAACTAAATTACGGAGATCTTTGACGCCATGGAAACATATATATAGTGTGACCATGCAACGATGCGAATCGCAGAGAAATACGTGTACGACAGACGGACTAGAAAAGCGTATGTGATGGTGAGACCGCCGCCTTAAACTATATCGCGTGGAAACTTGATCAAATTACATATACGGTCTAAACCCTGCAAAACTTTTTAAAAAATTCAAACACCGCATAATTTGGGCACTATTACATTTTAAGGGCACAGCGTTTACCGTTACTGTTTGGGAACATGTAGAGGTCTGATAAACAGTCTCTGTTTTCTGAAACTTACACCACCACTTTTGAACAAGAAGGGCAATTCGTCGCGCAAGAAGTGATTCAAAACGATCGCATTGGCTTTTACCGAATAATACACACTGTGGCAGCCACATTCTAAAAACTGCAATATGAACTTTTCTAATGCTCAGAAATGTGACTTGAAGTCAATGTAATAAAATAAATTTACCTCTTCTGAAATCCCGGCTGTTGTGCCAGTCTGGTTTGCCCACCACACCATCAGGTATGAAAAGCCTCCAATCCACAGAATGCTTCCAAAAAATGTAACCATAAACCACTTCCTCTTCTCCTGTAATTTGTAATAACAATTTGTCATTTACATGTCTATACAACACAGCTAACACCATGTCCATTATATCATCCACATGGACTACACTTATTTGAAAGGGGTTTTGCGCATTGGTGGCACTCTTTTATTGGCAAGATGATAATGTGTTCGGATTGAAAAAATATAATACAGTTGGTACCTCATTATAAAGTCACCAATGTTTGTGCACAGACTATAACTGTTGATATTCGCCAGTGCATAATCAGATTGAGGTGGAAATTATATTCTCCCGCATATATGGACGGGTCTAAAACTACTTTCAGATAGTAAGGGTGTGGTTGGGACCCGTAATTGTCAGAGCAAAACATAAAATTGCCAGACTCTTTTTGTGTACACATACCTTTTTGGCGGTCTACTCAGATAAGGAGGAGAAATTACTACAGTTGGCAACACCGTTGTAAAAGACGTATGGCAGACTGCCACGCCTTTCCGCGCGGCACTGCGACTGTCATGGCTAATGTCAAGAGCCGGTCAGGCTCACACTAAGAGTTTGTTTCCCTATGCGACGGTCGCTAATCAGGCCAGGTCGCCAAGCTGGGTACCATGTGCAGCTGGGTATTCAATCTGACTCAAGTTCTCAGGTCACGAGTTAAATTCTGCAAAGAATTCGATGCTGTTATGGGATGATTGTTCACCCACTTTCCGTGACGTTTCCGTACAGACTACCACTAATGTGATTCCCCTTGATTCACAAAGATATACAGATATTCATTCCTGTTACAGTTTTAAAACATATCACTCAAGAGGTATTTAACCCTCTACACTCTGATGTCAAAATGGCAAAGTTTTCAGCAGCAAATATTTCCCACAATGCAGTTTGATATTTAACCAAATATACCTTGTTTGACAGAGCTCAATTAGCTCTGTCAAACAAGATATAATTGGTTAAATTCATAGTATAGTAAAACAAGAGACAAATGAAGTGATTAGAGAAAATTCTGTTGCTGAACCAGAGTACTGGGAGTTAATTCACCTTAAAAACCTAACGATATTGACACAATTAGTGGAACTACGCGGCGTAATCATAAAACTACAGTTGTGGCGAGGCTTCTTTCACATTTTTCTGACAACAAACGTGTCTAATAATAGTAACAGTAATGTTATTAAAGAACTGGTAAAATCAAGTGTCAATTGAGAAACAATTTTTACTTTGATTCCAAGAAAATGAATGTTTATGGTATTTTAGATTCAGTTTGATGGAATATTTCAGTTGGTCGGAAAAAAAACGAACCGTGTCGTTAACTCCAAATAATAAATAAATAAATAAATAAATAAATAAATAAATAAATAAATAATATTTGATACTGATAAGTATACACAGGTCGAAGTTTAACTACACATCCCGCTGAGTCTTCAGACTTTCTCTTAAGAAGGGTGACTTTTCTTCACTAATTATTGTGATAAAAATACTCAATTAGGAATGAAAAAAATAAAATCTGTTTCTGAGGCACTTACGCATGGTCCTGTTGGCTGTCGCATGCTCTCGTTTTTTATAATCAATGTAAACTTTTTTAAAAAATTGAATTGTCCATGTCTGATATTTTAAGATAAAAAATTGATAAATTTGTCCCTTGAGTGCAAGAAGGCTTTGCAATGCTTTAGCACTGCAAAGCCTTCTTGCTCTCAAGGGACGAAATACACCACCACCCATGCCGTCCCGTAGATTACGAGTCCTAAACATAAACCAAGAACATGAACTTTGATGGCAAAGAAATAATTGCAGAAATAAAACATAAAATAAAAACAATTGCCCGCAAGCAATTTTACAAATAATGGCCTGAGAAACAGAATTATTACTTTGTGTGACCTTAGATGTATTTCTTTATCAGATATGATTTTCAATTCCAGAATTGCTCGTTACCAAGCTGGGCAGATATGACTTCCAACTCGGCTGGTATGACAATGATCTCAGCCGTTATGAACCAAAGCTAGCGTGGCACCCCTTGATGCGTTACTTGGCCCAACCTGTTTGTTTACAAACGAAAATCCTTCACCGTTTTCTTCGAATGCAATCGGGAAAATTGGTGTGACCAGGCATAACTGATTGGCTTGAAGGTTGTTTTTTTGTAGGATGAGGAAATTAATGACGGCTAAGTAAGAACTAGGTGGATGAAGAGAAGAAAGAAGAGAGCTGTGTTGAACATTCAAAGTAAACTGAGATTCCGAGTTGTAAACGGAGATTCGCCGAAGAGATAGTTCAACTATCCGAACGCCGCAGCTTCCCTAGTGGGGAAGCTGAGACGTTCGATTACCTGGACTAGGAGTACACTGCAAAAATATAGGTTCTCTTTAGAACCAAAACTGGTTCTAATCTTGTCCCTGAGATGGAACCAGTTCTGTTTAAACAGTATTTATTTCAAATCAAATAAATTTACCAAGATTAGCGTTCAATTTTAACAGAATATTACATGAACTGAAGTAGATTCAGCAGTAAACTTGGAACTTATTCAACGCAGTCGCCAAACATTTTGAAACAAAGGAGATATGAACAGTTGGCATATCGAACCAGTTTTTGGTTCTGTATAGAACCAAAACTGGTTCTATATGCCAACTGTTCACATCTCCTTTGCTTAACAATGATTTGAGGCAACCTCGTATAAGCTCTAAGCTTACGACTGAAACCCCCCTCAATTTATGTTTAATTCGGTTAATATTTAATGTTAATCTTTATAAATTTATTTGATTCGCAATAAATACTGTTTAAACAGAACTGGTTGCATCTCAGGGACAAGATTAGAACCAGTTTTGGTTCTAAAGAGAACCTATATTTTTTGCAGTGTAGAGGAATCGTCGGACTTTGTGAAAAGAATGAGAAACAATAACACCGCCAGAAAACTGTAACACGTTTAAGAACATTTTTGTAATTTTTTGTTTGGGTTTAATAAATAAGGAAATTATTACGTGGTTAGTTTCATATCGGCCGAGATATCAGCCCTCGGTAACTTCGCATCAACCTTCGACCTTCGGTTTCAAGCCGATATGAAGTTACCGTGCGGCCGCCATGGACTGGTCACTTTCCACGGATGGGCGATATTTTCACGGACGCAATAATATTAGATTTCAAACACTAATTATAGGAATAATCGTCAACCCGTTGCTTCATTATTTACACTTTTGCTGATGACGATTTTTATTACCTGGTAAACGCATGCGTGGACATCACTGTCTACGCGTGGTTTACGACCAGTCGACGGTGACTGTACTGTACCTCGAGCTGATATACCTTTAAGGATCAGAATTAAGCGTATATTTTCAGAACACATCGGAAGTAAATCAATTATTTTTAAAATCCAGAGAAGGGCAACATTTGCACATATAGCTTAATGAAGACCAATTACCTACACGTTTCGTGCACAGTCATATTTTTATAAAATGCTTTGAGACCGATCTACATCTGGCCAGACTGGCCAGCTGTGAGATTTTATGATTATCGATTGTTGTTGTTAACAAAAATGGGAACGGAATTTTTTGCACAGAATAAATAATTTTATCAAACAGCGATTTTCGACACGAGATGACCCTGAATGTCGAAAGTGTCGTTAAACCTGGATAAATAAATAAATAAATCAAACATTGACCATTTTCTGGAAATCGTGAACAAATGAGAAACAGTCGCTTTACAGTAACATGTTCTGTTTCTATTCTATATTTAAAAAATGGTGAACATTTTTGAAATATAGAATAGAAACAGAACAGGACCAAGACAACTGCCCTGTGGGACTCCACATTCAAGATGGAAGTCTTTTGACAGATTACCGTTCAGGAGAAAGATGGTTACGATGTCAACATCTTCTAAAAGTAACAAGCTGGAAGCTCAACTTAATTAAATTCAACTGCAAAGATAGCCACTTTTGTTTCTTTTTGTAGAAAAGTTTATTAAATAACAACGTAAACTGTATTTTCCAAATTATCATCAGGGACGCCGGAGGCACGGGGCAGAGACAGCAGCTGCCATCCATGCCTTCGGACCACGGGGAGAGAGAGGGGACAGACAAATGAGAAAATGTCTTTCCAGGTTCGTCACTCAATTTCTTTCAATGATTTTTTCTCGAAGTAAAGCTAAAATACATCCCAAATCCGTTCTGGGGATTTTCAAATTCAGCTCCCCCATCTCGGGCCTTCGAGACATGCATGCTTCGGCATGTCAAGGTCGAGCTTCTAGTGCGAGTAAATGCCCTATGCCTGGGGTATGAGCCATCCCCCCCCCCCCGCCCTTCAGTGTGTCTGGCGCCCCTGATTATCATCTTGGTGTAACCGTCAAAATATCCCACTTGAGGACTTTCACATCAACGTTTCTGAATACGACAATGTTATTATTTTCAACACAGTGTAATATAAACGGTATCGAATGCTAAAGATAAAAAACTAGTGTGAACAACCCATGGAATACCAACTAACAATCCACCTCCAGCATTTACATTTTAATTGCACCGTTGGAAACGCCCATAATCTGTGATTTAAAAAACAAACTGTGATAAGCAAAACAGCCCGCCTGTAGCAATTGCAGTTTAATACTGTTAAAACTAGAAGTCCTGTCATGAAATGCGCACAAATAGCACGTCGATCTACTCGTTAATCTACGCGTTATGACCACAGTAAGGCTATCGAATTCTGTACATATGGCCTGTGCACAAGCAATGTTTCAGCGAATGGACCTCCGGGTAACGCGGAGGTCCATTGGCAGAAACATTGCCTGTGTTTGCTATGAGTTACCAGGTGAGCCTGCCGTGCTTTGGATGCCATTCGATATGGCAATTGCGCGCAATTTCTACGCGATATTAAGCCTAGATAAGTACACAGTTCGCCGGTGACAGGTCTTCTAGTTTTAACTGTAATTTGTTATTTGACAAATGGGCAGGACACAACAAAAACATTCAAATGATATGAAAATGTTTCACTGGGTTATGAAAAACTGACCTCTACCAACCATATGCAAGCTAATCAGATATTATTAAAGAAAATTAAATTATACCCCAATAAATTAACAAACAAACAAACTTACCGGTCGTCTTACATCAGGCAGTGTTATCCACAAAAGAAAAACTATTGGAAATACAACTATGTATATGATTCTCTTCTTCCACGTCTTTGGCCATGACATGTCTAATGGCTCCTCCTCTTCCTCGCCATCTCCCTCATCATCAGCTTGCTTCTATATAGAAAGAAATCGGGAGTTAAAAAGAATCTTTGTGATACATATTCATACATATATGTTATTACCAACATGTGAGTTTTCCGAGATGGTGTATCGTCCCTTGGAATATATCGTTGAGTCCTAACGGCGAGGTCGAGACATCAATACCCCATCTCGGAAGCCCACATGGTGCTAATAATCAGTTTATCTTAAAAAGTCCTCCCATTTTTTAAGAAAAATCAGGAGTTATAATAAATCTTTGTGGTACATATTCATGCATATAGGTTATTAGGACCGTGTGGGTTTCCGAGATGGTGTATTGAAGTCTCGATCTCTCTTCTGCATTACATATCGTCGAGTCCGTCCTGACGGAAAGAAGAGGTCGAGACTAAATACACCATCTCGGAAACCCACATGGTGCTAATAACCAATTTATCTCAAATAGGTCTCCCTTTCTTGACATATTGAAGGGATTGGGTACATTTTTAACGGCGTCCGTTTTGACAGTCATCCAGCGTCTGTGAATTGATTTTTTGTGAATAAAGATTGTGACACCACGGTGTAGCGTTCTTGTGCCATGCATGATGTAATCCCCATTCATTGTTCTACATGTACTACAACTGCGGACGTTTATAGTGTTTCAGCGACCACCATTTGTTATCCTTATGTATATGCAAGTGTTATGCTTGCCACACGGGGGTGGGAGGACTCTCGGAGTCAGACACAGTGTTCCTTATTTTCGTGTTGCCAGGATAATAATCCTGTAATAGGGATCTGCGAATCACAAATTTCTTTTCGAATCGAATCTCGAATCGAATCGTGTCTCTGATATCGACATCGAATCGAATCCCGAATCGAATCTTAAAGGACAAGCTATTTCATATTGCATCAAACGGAAGTTACGGAACACTGTGATGACCCTTACGCGACGGAGTGAACACCTTAAACACCAATAACTAAATATTCTCTGTAGCACCGTCGCTGAAACAGCCAGGCCTATTGTCCATAGTTTTAGTTTTTGAAGGCCTAACTTGTTACTATTCACGTTCTTAAGAACGTGAATAGTAACAAGTTAAGCCTTCAAAAACCAAAACTATGGATAATGTTCTGGGCCAAATTCACACCTTACCTAACAATTAAACATTGTCAATTACTCAAATAAATAGGAATTGAGCCTACATGAATGAATTTTCTAATGACAGTTTTATCCTATTTTTGTTGGAAATGTAACAAATTGAAGTCAGTACGAGAGATTCGAAAAAATCGAATCCTGAGACTGATTCGGGATCGATCTCGAAGCATACGTATGGTATCGATATCGAATCGAATCTCGAATATTCGCAGGACCCTATCCTGTAAAGAGGTGGATCCTTACATGGATAATAATGCTTAATCAATTGCCCCTTCTTCTATTTTTACGGTATGGCCCTAAACAAACATGTTGTTCAAGTGAACTTCAAACCTTCGAATTACCCAATTTAAAAATAATAATGTGAACTCTACTTTCTTTATAATTTTCTAGGAACAGACATAAACGTCTTTTGTATTCAAATATTATTATTATAATTTAGTAGCCCATATAGTTTGCCATGTGAGGGGTGTTGCCATTAGTGCTTGAAGATATATTTTCGCGCAGGTGTTTCACAAATTTACATTCCACAATAAAGTGATGCTCGTCACCTACTTTTGAAAGCACTGGCCATAGACCATCGTTATTGTTCTCGTGATATTTTTGATATACACCTGGAACTTAATGAAGCACCCCCTGTTTTTTCGCAGTGATGTCAATAGAAATTGTCATTACTTCCATTCTATCTTTCAGATAGCCAAAAGTGATTGTTAAAGGAAAGAATTGTCCATTGACAAATGAAAGACAACACAATGATGAAAATATGCAGCATTTAATGGCGCAGATAACATATATCTGTCACGAATGTTTTTGATGGAAAAATGTTCTCTCGTCAAGTATGGTGCTGGAACGGTCCAAGATGAAACACTGCCGGTAATTACTAACAAAAAATGTAACTTGTGATCTCCAGAACACAATAGCAGTGTCTGGCAGCAGTAGCGAGTGTATCCACTACGTGCCCCGATGACAGCCTGAACCCCCCTTCTGATACGGTCTAGAGGCAACTGCTGCCACTTTTCATTCAATGCAGCTTCAAAATCGGCCAGATTCTATACAGAAGGATCCCTTGCTTGCACACGACGTCCAAGAAAATCCCAGATGTGTTCTAAGGGATTCAAATCTGGGCTCATCGCAGGCCAAGGTAGTGTTGTAATAGCGTTGTTCTGAAGGAATGCTCTCACATAATGGGAACGACGTGACCTTGTATTGTCGTCCATGGCTACAGGGCGCGTAGCCAACGGATGGTTGTCAAAATGAGGCACGACAACCAGATTGAGAATGTTCCGAATGTACTGATGACCAGTGAGATTCCCAAGTACAGTCACCATATCACGTTTACAATCACCAGATAGGCATCTCCAGATCATTACTGATCCCCCACGATAAGGAACAGTAGGGTAGGTCTGATGTTCCTGGTCTCGTAAGCAGTATGTCTATGCCTCCACACTCTCATGCGACCATCTGTGACACGAGGCAGGAACCTACTTTCTTCTGACCAATGGTCTCTCCTCCACGTCCTGAGATTCCAATGTTGTCGTGTCATACACCATTCCAAACGTCGTCTTTGATACTGATCTGACAGAGCTGGACGCTCGATAACCCTTCTGGACCTCCTACCAGTGCTTTCAGACGGTTTCGGAAATTCTGTTGCACAAACGCCTGTTGCGGAGCCAAAGGCGTTTCAAAACCCCACTTGAAGCAAAGAGTTTACGGCCAAGGAGGCCTGCCAGACTCCGATCTTCCCAAGAAGGTTCGTTGGTTTGTTGATGTTTTCGGACAAGTCTGCTGATGACAGAATGACTATAACCATGTTGCCTTCCAATAGCGTTGACTGACATGCCTATTTCATGCATGCCAACGATTTGCCATCTCAGTGCTTCTGACAGTCTCTTCCTTGGCATGTCAACATTTATTGATAAAAGAAGTGACAAATTTTCTTGTTTTATACCCAGATATTGCAAGATGATAGTGTTTTTTGTGACATTCGTGGGAAGCACGCTTCAGGTGGACGAGAGGATGTGTTTTGGGTACGCTATCAACCAGAAACATCATGTTTCACTAGGTGAAATGTACAACAAGACATAGCAATCATTAAAATATAATAATCAGGAACTGTCATGAAACATTTCAGGGGGTGCTTAATTACGTTCCAGGTGTATATTTGCTAATTCCATTTGGTAGTTTTTGGTTAGATCTTCTAATCTTCAAGGGATACTCTACAAATATGGGAGGTAAAGGAATACCTACCGAGCCCTGACAAATCTTTGACGTTGCAATGGATTCACTCCTTTTGGACGGGGAGACATTTTCGTGCCTTTTTGGAAGAACTGGTTTATTAAAGTACGTCCGCTAAAAACTGGCTTTGAAGAAGGGTTTTTGGTTAATCCCATAATTATTTTGACCTACTTCCTGCCAAACTTTTGAAGCTCAAAGCTGACTATTGGGGACAAACTGCAACCCATGCATTACTTAGTTCCTTGTGTTTGATTGATTACAAACACTAAATATTGAATAGGGTCCTGCGAAGCTTTGAAATCAGATTTGATTCGAAATCGTTCGTTCCGATGATTTGATTTGATTTGATTTCTGCCTCGGCAAATCATTGAGATGCTCTGAAAATCTTACAAAGTGTCTAGTCTTTAATCTTTCTTCTATCTCCGGGTCTCCTATACAGAAGAACTGATGATAGAAGAACAGTTCAAGGAGATTCCACTTTCGAAAATACTTCGATTCCGTCCTGGAAGATTCTGCATTTTTGATTGATTTGATCAAACAGACAAGTCGCTGTTGTATACAACACTTTTTGAGTGGAGACTGACAGTATTTACAGATGTAAGAAGGTGAAATATCAACAACTTGAGAAGCTGTGGTATTCGATTCGATATTCGATTGGATTTGAAATTTGAGCAGGATTGGATTGGATTCGACCCGACGCTTGAGATACGCAGGACCGTAAGTAAAGCGCAATTCCACAGGAACAGGAGGTAGGGGCGGCGATTTATTGTGCCATGTCATGAAATAATCCCTAAGTTCACCGAAAGATTTCTATTCTGTCGCACTTTGTAAAATGAATTATAGAATAACAACAAAAGGTCATTTTTTTCTCTCTTAAAAAAGACCGCCCTCAATATGGTTTGTAAGAAAGCGCCCCACGAGAACTTTCTCTCAAACCAAATTGGGGCACATATTATTTTACAAGTGAAAAAATAACATCGTTTTCTAATAATACGTTAATCCTGTCCCTAAAGCAATGGAATATACAGTGAGCGCTATTCACAAAAATCATCATTGACATTTTCAAATTTTGCTTCCGAAGCATAGCTTATAAAACCACATTGAAACAAGTGGGTCGATTTCACTCCGGTGAGAGGCAAGATATGTTTTTGAGGCTACTCAGAAAACATTTTTTACGAAGTATAGATACTAGTCGAGCAAGGTAAGGTGTTCGCACAAGTTCATAATTAATCACTCGAATATTTGTTCGAACTCAAGTATCTTCAAGCACACTTAAGTCTAATGAGGCTTTATGTATCCACACGCGTGGTGTGGCGTGTTCCAACACACCGCATTATATGTATAAGCCAATTTGAATTCTATCGAGTGGGAGTAAACAAGCATCATGCTTCAAACTCCAGAACCAGACTTTTGTTTTATCATAGTTGTGGCCTTCGTCTGTATTATCGTACATGTGATCCGTACATAATCTTGTGAATCTTTCTGTGAGTTATACAGGTAACACACAAAATTAAAGACGTGGCTGGAGGGTTTGATTCGGGATGAGTTCCCTCTCGGAATTTCCAACTACACCCCCATCTGCCAAACATCCAACGTTTGAATGTAAACGAACGTTCGCACATCGCCTCACACCTTGGATGAGAATTTTCCAACTGCTTTACCTGTAACTTTTCCAACTTCTGAAGAAATCCGAATGCATCATGTACTCCTGTGAGATATATGGCTTTGGGGTTCTAGAGTTGGAATTCGTCTCTTGGATGCAACAAGGCGTTATCCGCAATGCTTTAGCATTGCAGATAACGCCTTGTTGCACACAAGGGATAGAATATTGCCTACAATTTGAAAATTTCACGAAATATGATTAAATATTACTACATGTCTGATAGAGACGGCCACAGCCACAGATAATGTACCTCGAAATCTACTACCATAGGGCATGAAATGTTCAACTGTTTGTGGTTTGAAGTCTAAAATTTGTAACAATTGAAAACAAATTAGAGTGGGTGAGACAGCGCCACTCCCTCGACATGTTCTCATACAATCCACGATTGTGCATAATGATTTCCAAAGAGAGGAACATGGTGTGGGGAAGAGCAATACATGAGGTTATATGTTGTCAAAAGACTTTTTATGCGTATGAGAATCCGACACCCAGTTACATAATGTGTGGGGTTGGTTCATACATGCATCGCGTGTGCCAACAAGATACCATTTGTATGTGTTTTCTTTTCTCACAAAACCGTGTGCTGAACGAAACAGGTATTTTTATGACAGAAAAAAATGATAAGCAAAAAGCTCTCACTGAGTATGGATGTCGCCTCTGTAAAAAAAAACATTTAGCTTTTAAAATGTTATCTCAGATTCATCCCCTGAGACATATGTAATGGGAATATGATGGATCGACATTGTACAATATTTAGGTTTCCAAACCAAGAAGTTAATTATTCTCTTTTTCTCACAGAATATAATTTGTATCATCGATCATTGATATTGTATCAAGTTCTCTGCCACGGTGAAGGTGTCAGTTGATTTGAATCGAGTGCGCCCATCGCCTCTGGCAACAAGCTGCAAACAACTTCCGACCTGTTATTCAATTCATTTCTCAGAATAACAAAGCCTTGTTCGGTTCGAATTAATAATTGAGTGGGGGAGTTCTGTATTCCGGAAGGTAGCAGCAAACTTCTTAGTGTAGGAGAGACAGGTGACTACGAGTATCTGGGGGTAAATATAAACATCACAGGAAGAGGCATCTACCGAAACCACACAAATAAATTGATTCTGAAGGGGAGGTGAATCCTTAACAAAATGAAACTTATAGGGAGAAACAGTTTCAATAAGGTTTTCGTGGGGAAAACCATTTGGGAAATGGTGGGTCTGCTAAGTATAACATATGGAGGGGATGTGGTACTTCTAAACCAGACGGCTGTAAAGAGCTTGGAAATCATGCAGAACGACGCAGGCCGATGGATAACGGGGTCGAGTAATGCCGCAGCAGTAGAAGCAATCAGGGGTGAGCTTGGGTGGATGAGGATCAAGGACAGGATAGACTTATTGAAACTCGGTTATCTTAATTATTTGGTAAATCTCCCCGACAGCCGATGGTGTATAGTAATGTTCCTGCGAATTTTCAACTCAAATATCAAGACAGGATGGATGGTCCAAGTGAGGGAACTAATAGAGAACTACTCATTGGAGGTCTCGGACCTAGACGTTGGGGCAAACCAGGGTAAAAAAAAATCGTCAGAGAAAGGGGCACGGAGGATGGTAACCTTAATTGGCGAGAGTGGTCAATTCAAAGAGATCTTTGGGTGGCCTGCATGATAAAGAGAAGCCTGGTTTTGAAGAGTACCTTGATGGCACCTTTGGGGGGGGGGGGGGGGGGGGGGGGGTCACTGTTGTTCAAATTGGGAAAAACAGTGAAAATGAGTGCCAGATGTGTAATTTGGGCGTGGTGGAGACCCTGACACACTTTCGTCTAGAATGCCCAAAATATCAGTCTAAAAGAATAAGATTCATTGGGAGTGTAATGGGGAAGTGGGATATGAGAATGAAGGACATGTGGTTAGTGGGAGACTCAAAGGAGAGCGTTAATATGCTAATTTGAGAGATTGGGAAGATTGGGGAAAAAGATGTCATCAAGCAGTTCGTCTCCAAATGTTGGGAGGAGAGAAGGAGCGTAGGAATAGGGAGGCAGTTGGGAGTACAGGGGTAACCAAGGCCTTCTCATTCGAGAACCGCAACAAATCAGCGGCCGACCAAAGTGTTATTATTATTATTATTATTATATATATTATTTCAAAAGTACATGTATCAGTTCAAGACTCGTCTTAAATACACAAGAAGATGCGATAAAAAAAATGTAAAGAGAACAAAGCTTTCGTTTTTGTGGGCTCATATCATGGTGAGAACGAATCTGAATACCACTGAGAACAATAACAGCTATGACATCACGTGTTTATAACACTCAACGTTATACAAACTGATAACTGCAACACTCAGTTATTTATTTATTTATTTATTGGTGTTTAAGGTCACATATTTCTGCACAATGGCTAACCATGACTGTGACAGTTTTACGGGTGGAGGAAGCCGAAGTACCCGGAGAGAACCATCGAGCAACGGCGAGCAATTGTCAGCTCCCCAACATATCGATTCCACACAAGCAGGTTAGCATTGGTTGAAGACAGGTGCACCATCGACGTGCAGTACGCCTTAGTACACAACATCACCGTGCCCCCACGTGGCAGTGGGGGTGAAGTGTCTTGCCCAAGGGCACAACGCAGTTGCCGCAGATGGGATTCGAACCGAGGACATCTCGGCTTGCAGCCTGCATATTTACCAACTGAGCCCCCCCCCCCCCCCCCCACCCACACACACACTCAGTTATCACCTATCGAAACGATTTTCAACTTTCAACCAGCGCCATCTTCGGGAGGGGGTGGGGAGGGGGTGGGGTGGGTGCTATAAATATAGAACGTTCAACAAACAAAATATTGCCGAAGGTTTCCCAGTTTCTGAGGGCTCGCAATCACCGATCGCCTTTTAACACTTTACCCAAAGTAACGGCAAACAACGGCCAGCATTTTTCACAAAAAATACTAGCCAATTTTCATTTTTATCACAATAACATAGCTTATGACTCCTCATTGGGACGAGCTCAGCGAGCTCGTTCCAATGAGGGGTCATAAGCTATGTTTTTGTGATAAAAAATAATTATCCAAGTATTTTATTTGCAAGTGTCATCGGCTTTTCGTGTTAGGTAAAGTGTTAAAAAATATACCTCGATGTCTGTAAACAATGGATACGTTGATGATTTGCATTTTTTTGGCGGCAATGCAAATTGAATATTTACAACATATTTTAGATATTATTGAGAAAAAGATGAGCGGAGATTGAAAAGTTGATACATAGAGGATATCCAGTATTTTTAGTGGATACCGAAAATTATCTCACTCGTGACTTGGACAAATGGTAAGTTTCGCTGGCCCTTGCAAAAACACTAGATTTTCTTTTTATTATTCGCTTTTTTATAAAAATCGGATTATTTCTATCGATAATTCCACTCGTTTCAGCCTCGAATTGATGCATGAAAGTAAACAGCGCATTGACACGCGGAAGTGATTTGATCGATACTCGGAACAGGTAGCCATGCGATCTGATTCAGCTGGCGAGTTTCATGCATCAATTCAAGTTGAATACGTGTTGAATTATTGCTGGAAATGATCGATACCGACTCAAAAACACTAGATTTTCTTTTCATTATACGTTTTTTGGAACCAATTGATCATTTCCAGTGATAATTTGACCCGTATTTACCTTGAAGTGATGCTTTGAAAGCCGCCATTTTGATTGATAAGGGGAAATTTCTATATCTTCACAGTGGGGGATACGATTTATACCTTTCCGCAATTTTTTCCATAATCTATCGTTTAGCGTATAATAAAGTGTTATTATTTTTCGTGTTGTGTAAACACCACGACGTTTGATAACGTGAAAGCTGTTACGCGGCGACTACAGTCACCGCGTAACAGTTTTATGTTATCAAACGCCATGAATTGGGAGGAGTTACCGCGTTTATTGACTTAACGCCATCTTGGTGAGAGCAGTTTGAGAGGTGGCGTTTTTCGCAAGCGTTCCTGAAATCTAGTTGTATAGAGATCAATGGACCCAAATAATAAATATAGACCATTCCAACTGAAGCAATTCACTGACATGGAATATTCCATTAGGTTTTAAAAGGTCTAAGAGCAGCTCCCAAACGGAGAAATAAATCTGATTGCACTCACACTGATGTATTTGGTACATTTCGAATTGGAAACGTAATGCAAATAGTGTAAATGAAAAGGTTTCAATAAAAATTGGAACCTGGCGGAATCATGAGACTCTCAGCAACAAACTGGAATTTAGATTGATACTGGTGGAAATTGCATTCAAAGTTTCTACTGGAAAAATGTAAGATTAGTTGAGTAGAACCAAGCATCTAATCAACAAAAACTTGAATTCCAGTTTCCAGTTTATAAATTTGAATTCTTGCTTCTACTGGAGGAATTCGGGATTTTACCGGAAGAAACCACAATATCGGGATCAGTTTCTAATGGCACATTTTTCATTGAGTGACTAACATAATATTTAGTGCCATGAGTTCTACAGATATTCCGCCCTACCCTATTCTAGAAGCTAAGTTTATGACTGTGTCTCGCTTGCCTTCCTACTCATAGGCACCCCCACATCAAGGCATGCCTTATTGGATCGTACGTGGTGTCCGCCGATGACGCCCCTGCTTGAAACGCTTCGCAATGCACACTCCATCAGCCCCAAAAGTCCTCTTTCTCTATCACTGTTCTTTTCCTTTTCTCTCTTCTGTCTTCTAACTACATTAACCATAGCCAAAGTATAACAATAGTACAACGCCTGCCCGACCGGGACCCACCACTCGGTGAGAACTGGCCAACAGTTACTTTACAAAGCAAAAAGTGAGGAGTGAACATAAAACTAAACAGGCACCCATGGTGGGTCCTGACCGTGCGAGCGTAATAGTGTATGTATAACTATCAGCCGCATATGATATATTTTTACAAAATATTTGACTGGAAACAGCCGAGTATAAGCTCTTTAGCTTGATGCTGAATCCATTTCCTTAATAGTTGTATGCTTCTATTGAATTGTGAAAAAATGTACTTTCAAACTTTGGAAATAAATATTGTTTAAACTAACGGCATATTGGACAATATAAAAAAAAAAACCTTCTTAGAAGTAAACTAGTCTTTCAACCACTATTCCAAGTTTCTATCTGACATACAAACGTAACAGTCAATGTGTAAACTCAGTAAGTTTGTAAAATGTCAGTCATTTTGTTAACTTCCCGATTCACCCAGCTACTTTGCAAACTGGCTGAAATTTTCAGTCACTTTATAAATTAACTGAACGTTTTCGTCATTAAATTTTTGATGATTATTCCTATAATTAGTGTTTGGAATCTAATATTATTGCGTCCCTGAAAATATTGCCCACCCGTGGAAAGTGACCAATCGACGGCGGACGTACTGTATGTAGCGTTGAATATTCTATTGAAAGTTATCTGAAATAGGCTATACCATAATCCAGAAATAAAGCAGTGGTGGCGCCATGATTGTACCCGACAGTGGTGGGAGGGGCTTGTGTTGTACGGGGGAGGGGTAGTGGATTCCCCGACGATCCCACAGTAAAGGACGCAGTTCCCCCGACGATTGGGATAAACCTGCCGACGGGGTTGGGTGTACCCATCCCGGCTACCACTAGTTTAAAGCCTTCTCTTCAACAGCACGTGCCAGTCATCATTCTTTTCAAATTTTACCTGTTGATAGCAAATTTCAAAGGGTGTTATAATTAAGAGTACAACGCGCAATGATCATCACGCCCAGGCAGTAGTGATAAAATTTCATTTTAGAGAATTACTACAGTACAGTCGCCGCGGACTGGTCATAATCCACCCGTGTGCAGTGATGTCAACGCATGCGTTTATCAGGTAATAATTTATTTATTTATTTATTTATTTATTTATTTATTTATTTATTTATTTATTGTCACAGTTTCACATATTTCTGCACAATAGCTAAGCATGGCCGCGACAGTTTTACTGGTGGAGGAAGCCGGAGTACCCTGAGAGAACCACCGAGCAACGTTGAGTAACTGTCAGCTCCCCAACATACTAACTCCACACAAGCAGGGTCAGCATTAGTTGAAGACAGGCGTACCATCGACGCGCAGTAGGCCTTAGTACACAGCTTCACCGTGCCCCCACGTGGGCAATGGGGATGAAGTGTCTCGCCCAAGGACACAACTCTATTGCCGCACGTGGGATTCGAACCAAGGACGTCTCGGCTTGCAGCCTGCACCTCTACCTACTGAGCCACCGCGCCCTCTTTCAGGTAATAAAAATCATCATCAGCAAAATTTTAATTAATGAAGCCCGCGTTGTGTCCTTGGGCAAGACACTTCACCCCCATTGCCCATGTGGGGGCATGGTGACGTTGTGTACTGAGGCGTACTGCACGTCGATGATGCACCTGTCTTCAACCAATGATAACCCTGCTTGTGTGAAGTTAGTATGATAGAGAGCTGACAGTGTTGCTCGTTGTTGCTCGGTGGTTCTTTCCGGGTATTCCGGCTTCCTCCACCCATAAAACCGTCGTGGTCATGATTAGCCATTGTACAGAAATATGTGACCTTAAACACCAATAAATAAATAAATAAATAAATAAATAAATAAATAAATAAATAAATAAAGTAACGGATGCTATTAGTGTTTGGAATCCGTGGAAATTTTGCCCACCCGTAGAAAGTAACCAGTCCACGGCGGCCGTACTGTAATCCGACAAGAGACCTGGAAAGTCAAATCGGAGGTCTATTGAGTGACATATATATTGTAGCTCGCGTGTTTATGCCTTTTCGCAAAACTAGGGTTATCATTCGGGCGAAAACATATCAGAGGTCTGATCCAGTGTCATCGGACTGAGAAATATCAGATTCACAACATTCGACAGAAAACGAATAGTTTTTCTTGTTCGCGAGATCTGAACAGCACTGACCTAACTCGTCATGACAATCAACATTCGATAAAGTTATCTCTCTTGAAATTATTAGACGCCAGTTAAGGTCCAATTAAGAAGCAAATAATTGTTCATTTCAGTAAAATATCAAGCCAAGTTTCCGTATGTTTCCCTTAATAAACTAAAACAACAGAAAGCTGTCTGTTGTTTTCGCTTAATAAACGTTACAAAAGGAAACTTGTCCTTTTTATGACAATCTGATTGGAAGCAACCACTTCACAGATAATACGTCATTAACCCTTTGAACTCTGGTGGTATCTTCCATGCCAGTTCAATGGCAACAATTAGAGAGTCCATATTCATTATTTGGGGTAGACGAATCAATATTTTCAACGTGCAGCCTCTGGGCTGCACGTTGAAAATATTGATTGGTCTACCTCACATGTTTTCTGAACAGCCGTCCTATTTAATAACGTTATGGCGTATCATGTTCCTGGCCGGAAAAGCGACCGATAGGGTTTTTAAGGGTTAAGAAGACCCAGTCGTGAACAAGGGTTAATACCGAGAACATGAATTTCAGGGCTCTTCGGCTCCAGGTTCTGACAGGTTCTGACTGTCAATCACAATACCCGGAAAATTCATAGACGATGGTATCAATGATTGTGTATTATAGATTATGAGATGACGGAAAATATCAATTTCTTCCGAGACAAGAACCGCTGTTAGAGCTATGTTTTAATTTCACAAACGGGAATTTCCTGGACATCGGTTCTGAAAATGAGTGCTAATGTCCGGGAAATTCATAAACTAGAATTGGGAATCAAAGGTTGTGGAACGCAACCGTTGATCCTCGGTTCTGTCCTATGAATTTCCCGGGTATCGGAACTGATATTCAGAAAAGACAGCCGAAAAATTCCCGGTATCGTGACTGACTTTCAAAAACGAGAACTAGAAAATTCCCGTTCCCGGGACTAAACCTTGGTCCTGAACCGGTAGATATTGTATGTCCACTTTTGTAATCACCGTACTATAAAATAATGTGTACAGATTCGCAGCATGGGGCGAATGCTATAAAACTTTTTTACAATTGTATTTCCCAGAATTGTATTTTGAGTCTGTGACTAGTAACGATTTGAAGGGAATCGTTAGCATGTTAATTCGTAGAGAGCCAGAAGCCCATATTTGGGCTTTATTCTCGTGTACAGGTGCCCCAAATTAAAGTCTCCATACTCGGTGGGGTCACTTTGTATTGTCGTTGAAGCAAAACTATTAAATCTAGAAGAATTTGCCTTGTTATAATCTATGGGAGAATGCCTACTGGCACTCTCTCATAGATTGTAGCAAGACAAAGACACTTGAACTAATTTAGACGACCGAAACTAATTTAGCATTGTACCCGTTAAACTGCCACGTCGTTTAAAATGTCAATGATTTGTTTCTGTTATATGTGTTCAAAGGTTAAAAATACAGTTCTGGAAGAGAGCTGTCTGTTGATGTTTTCATTTATCAAATGTAGCAAAAGCTACTTATATCATTGGTGTTTTCTCAACAATTACTTGCTTCTTAATTCTACTTTCCTCACACGTCTTATAATATCAAAGGAGATAACGTTATCGAAAGTCGATTAACATGACGACAAAAGTCTGGGATGAATGGGATAAAAATACACATGTACAAAAGGCATGTCTGGGTTTGTTTTCCGCAATTTACAGTATTTGAGTGATAGCAAAAATGGACAGACAGTTTCGTTCAAATCATGATTGGATTGCGACCTAGTCGAAATTCTCAGACTGCTTCCCTCCTCACAACACAAGAAATCCACCTGTCGAAAACGAAATACGAGAACATTGATGTTACACTCGTTTATTTTTCTTCCTTTTACAATCTTTTATCCATGAAATCTCGTCCGACTGGTAAAAGTGTGTTCTGAGTAGATCGCGCTTTGATCGAGAGAAAAAACAAACATTTTTGCGATTACAGTACTGAATTATGAAATATCCGATTGTCCATAAAGGAACTTTAAAGACATCACCCGTCATCCCGCAGAGAAACACTGAATTGTTTTTTGTCCCCATGGAAAGTGGCATTGAAGCTCCCAAACTTTTTCTGGATCCGCCTATCCGAAATAAATGAAACAAATTGAACTAAGGAGAAATAAGGCGTAAAAAAGATAAACATATGTTTCTCGGGCCCTCCCGTATGGAGCTTTTTGGCTGCCGCGTACTCTCTTCTGCTAAGAATACAAACTTACAAAAAATAATAATTAAATGACTTATGTCTGATATTTCACCAAACTTAATTAAACTGGTAAATTTGTCCCTTGTGTGCAACAAGGCTTTGCAATGCTTTAGCATTGCAAAGCCTTCTTGTGGTCAAGGGACGAAATACACCACTCCCATGCTATTGTGTAGATTCGGAGGTCTAAAACATAAAACATCTCTGAACATGAACTTTTGATGGCAAAGAAATAATTACAAAAATTAAAAATAAAATAAAAAACTGCCCGTCTACATGCAATTTTACAAAAACATCTACTTTGTGTGGCCTAATGTCCAGAAATTAGTATTCTGAGAAATTAGTACAAATATATGTTACCTCAGATGTTGAGTCGTCAGAAGCCGCATTCTCTATCTTTTTCATTTCCTCATTATCTTTCGATAGTGAGTTGCCCGTCACTTCCCGTCTAAAGTCTGCTAAAGAATTATTGGGCGACAGCGTTGTTCGCCGGGTCTCACCACCGTCGTTGTCAAAGTTTTCAACGGTGGTTGAAACAGTTGAAACAGTTTGTTTAGATGAATTAGTCCGTCTGTCAGGCGAATCCTCGGACATGAACATTCCGTTAGAAATAGTATGCACGTTCACGTTCCTATCGTTACTTTTACAGTTTGCATTAGAATCTTTGGACGGCGAATGTGTACTATTCTTTAGATTTGCATCACTTGACGTTATTGATTTCCGTTTGCCCCCTGTCTGACCGTTTTCCATTGATTCCGAATCGAGCATTACTGACAAGGTTGCAACTGCTTTCAATTTCATTGCTTTTTCGTGGACTGTCATATTACCTGAAAAAAAAGTTCAAACAACATGAATAGTGCTAAAATAAATAGTTAAAAATTTACAGACTTTTAACCCATTGAACGCGAGCGGCCGCTTTTCTGGCCCACGTACATGACGCGTCATAATTTCATTAAGTAGCGTGACTGCTAAGTGAATGTGTGTGGTAGACCCGTTAATATTTTCAACGTGCAGCCCTAAGGTAGGGCTGCACGTTGAAAATATTAATAGGTCTACCCCCAAATAGAGAATATGAACTCTTCCAATTGCTGCCATTGAACTGACTTGGAATATACCACCATCGTTCAAAGGGTTAATAAAACTCTCTTGTAACCAATATTAACCATACGTGTGAGTTGTGATCTCGAAATGGTCTCGCACTCGTTTGAAAATAAATTAAAAAATATTTAGGCAGTTTTAGCATAAAGTTCAGTTGTTTCAACGAGGCTGTCTTTAAAGTGGGGGTGTCGGAATTTTTTGCCAAAACAGACCGTGGCTTCAAAGCAGTCATGGCTTGGTTTGAAAAAAAATTGAAAAAGTTCGAGTTTCGTTTACTTCTGTGAATATTCTGCCCAAGTAATTCCCATTTAATTGAGTGAAAAATTTAACTGTCTGACAAAAAGCAATGAAAATGGCTTTTACTTTTTAGGCCATCCAAAAAGGGAGGTGACGTGGATATCGAGATTAAGTATTTTGCCCGAGGATGGCGCAGTCAAAATCGAACCGTCGACCTTGCGATTTAAAGTTCATTACTCCAACCAATGAGCTACCATGCTTCGGTATGTTCGTAATGAATGAAAGGTGGAAGCCTGCTGTCCTTATCGCCAGTTAAGACGTAAGCGCATGCACAGTAATTTTGCACTTCAACAAAATGAACCTGTGCGAAATAGCGGCAGGTCTTTCACTATACGGTCCATTAAAATGTCTCAGGCGATGTGGTATATAACGCTCGATACATTCACGGGAAACTATTCAACTGACAATGTAATAATTGTGGGATAAAGTCCTCAGTTGCAATGTTGAATCCGAAAACTGTAGAAAGTAACGCAAGTTTCAGCAAGGGATTACTACGCCACCGATTCGAAATACTATTATTTGGTTGTTGTCGATGAGCAAAACATATAACTGGAAAATTAATGTTTGAAAACAAAAATTCACCTCAACATACATTGCAGTCCTCACAATTGTATATTTGCGAAAAAATAATTTGATTGTAGCCGAGCTATATTTGTGACTCAAAGGAGGCTTAGTGAAGTCTACTAATCGAAAAAGAAGACCAAAGTTTCAGAAAGTTCTTCTTGTGTTCACCAAATATAGTGAAATTAAGTACCATCGTAAATTAAAAGTTCTTACTCGCACAACCGCAGTGTGTGTAAAATGGATCCAGGTCGATTTTGATCGCCATTAGAACTAGCGGGAACCAATACCAGAAAACTTTTACATTTTTAGAATTGTAATTTGTATCTATTAATATAACTAACTAAAATGAATCATCAGCATTTTAAAAGATATGGCAATTTGCCAACTGGCAAATTGCCACATCTTTGAAAGTGCTAATGGTTCATTTCAACCCATTTAAAGTCATTACTAGAAAATACAATTCTAGAAAATACTATTGTAAAAGTTTTATAGTATTGGCCCCTGGTTGCAAAAATCTATGTTTATTGAACAATCTGTTGCCCGAAATAGCATGAAGCCGCCTGGCGGACAAAATCACACGAATTTCCGAAATGAGACCACAAAGACTCAGAAGATATTAGATAAATGAATTTAATAACCCACATAATTGCGACATTGTTCAGGTCTGTAATTCACTCCCTATAAAATTAGAATTGGTGGGCAGATCAGTTATTAATGTTCTTGAATCTTACGAGTAAGCAACAGACAATCCTCCCAAACAGCAACTTCAGAAGGGCAATAGCTTCAAAACAAATGAAGTATACCATCCTTTGTTCAGACATGAATTGGAATCCATGCTTTCTAACATAACGATGCCGATTGATGAAAGTCTTCGGCATGCAGGGCAGGTAATTTTTGTTGTTTGGCCATACATCTACAGTACGTGGAGAGTACATTATCACTAAATCACCCACAGAGTGGAGATTCCACCCAAGCAATAATTGCAAATTTGTTGCAAAGCATAACAATCACAAGCAAAGTTCCAGCCAATGGACTTCCGGGTTATACGTGTTATATGTGTTTTTTGTCCACATGTGCAGAATTTGAAAGAGATACTTTGGGTGGTAACTCCACTCCCCGGGCGATTTATTTACAATCCACTCTCCACGTACTGTATATGGCACTCTTGGCAGCTGTCATTGCTCATGCAAATAATACCAAATGAGGAAGGTTTCGTTTTTTGGTGTATCAATCTCATCTGTTTTACCAATTTGACACAAATCTCATGCAAAATGCCACAGAATTGTGTGTGTGTGTGGGGGGGGGGGGGGGGGGGGGGGGTATGATGACTGCAGACTGACAAAAGCCACATTGCACATTCTTCATTTTACATTGATACACTCTCCTATGACTCCATACTTGTTCTTGCGAACTGTGTGGATTTGACCCTTGTTGAACTTCATAAAAGGTAAATAAACAAAAGAACAATGGCAGCCCTTGTGAAATTCAGACACCCTAAATTACAATTAGACTTACAGTACAAGAAGGATTGCAGAACATAACTCTTCAGTAAATTTAAGGTATATTATTGTACAAAATCTGGTCTCTTACTTTTGCCATAGCAGACTTTCAGGCAGAATCATCTATCACATGGTAACAGTTTCGTGGCAAATATTAGTTTCCACATGATCTATGTTTCATTCCAAAATAATTGACATGTGCTTTATTATTTGGGATTATTCCTTTCTGGTCTTTTTGTATTTGCAGAGAATTACTTGAAATTTGACCAAAGTTAGGTTGGACGCCACCTTTACATGCACAAAAGACTGTTTATTGTACATTTCTTCTGGTTGCAGGTGAAGGTCAGAAAGCTTGTTTTCAAAGTTTCGAGTGACTTATAAGTCAATGTTGTTTACACTGGTAATGTTGACAACAACACGCATACGGAAAAATAGCACAATTCATTTTTCTACAACGTTTAGCGCAATATTCAATTACGAAATCACAACTAGGGCCGATTTTAATTTTCCAGGTAGATGATTCATTCAATAAAAATAATCTCTACACACCTTCACGATAATAATATATGTACGTGAGGATGAACAGCGCATTGATATCTACAATTTGGACCAATGGCTAACGCATAACGCCAGAGTCTTGCTCAATGAGCTCTGTCAGCCAAACAGAATTGGTAAATTCCCGTTTTTATCCCATAAATGTCTGTTAATTCCAATAATAAAAGCCTTGGATAAATTTTTGCTTTATTCACCTAGCAGGGTCATAAATTTTCCCCATAGGTTTAACACTGAAAGAGCCAGAGGCTCGTCGGTTTCATTCTTAATCCTACTCGTAGAAAAATTTTTTTACTTGAAAACACTATACGTTTATTCTGTATTTATTGGAGTTTAACGACACTTTCGACAGCCAGTGTCACCTCTTGCCGGATAGTTTTACGGGTTGAGGAAGCCGGAGTACTCTGAGAGAACCACTGAGCAACAGCTAGCAACTGTCAGACTCCCCAACGTACACATTCCGCACAAAGATTGGTTGAAGACAAATGCACCAACGACGTGCAGTAAGCCTTAGTACATGGTAATAAGACAGAAAACAACGAGTATGGGGGACCGGAATCAACCAACTGAGGTGTAGTTTTTCCTGTATTTCACCAGCACAGAAAGCGCGCGTGAATTACAGAAAAAAACTCCATCAAGAGTAGTTGAATACTGTTCCCCGCACTCTACCCTAGTTGTGTTATGTCCTAATACCATAAGGTATGTTTCGAGAAACTGAAAACTCTACCCGAGTTGTGTTCAGTATTTATACCACAATTTACCCTTTGATACTATTGTACGTGTTATTACGTACGAAATCTTTTGTTTAATTTAAACACGAATTAAGCAGCTGAAGCTTACATTTGTAAAGAAAACTGGCACCTTCCGCGGCCTGATAACCCTCTTGTTTTATGTCGAAACAATTCAATCACGCCATAACATCACTCAGACGCGTGACGTCCAATCAGATATGTTCCTTTATGACATTCTTACGCATAATCCAGATTCCACGCGTAATTTACCTTGTCCATTTCTCAATGTCTGCATTGTATCATGTTAAATACACAAAGCAATCGTAATATAATAGTGTCTGATTTCGATAAAGTTCAACGAACTCATTCCAGAAAAGGAGGATAAACTATTGTCTGAAAAAACATATTTTCTTTTTGTTTTTGTAAGCTGCTGTTTCTGTCGACCGCAACTCGTCACAGAAAAGGCACACGCAGTTTAATTAGATATTCTCCCACCTCAAAAATGTTTCTAACCTACCTATGTGTATCATATATCAAAGTATACATCAAAATGAAGGAGGAGATGCATAGAACACGAATAATACATGAAACCAACTCACAGAGTTGACAGCAGGCACTACTGGTTCCTGGAAGTCTGCTACCGTATTTGTACCAGAACTGATAATAAAATGTGCTTCAGATATCCAAAAACAAAGCTAGGATATCACAATTCCTCAAAACGCAGCAACAGGGCTGCGTGGCGGTAAATCCCAAGACTCTTTAATTTGTTTACATTGACTGTTTGTTTAGATTTTTGGTCAAGGTCATCGGACGGATAAAGCATCTATATACAATGCCGTCTAAAATCAAATGATGAGAAAGATCTCCTTAATACTGCATACTATTATTATATGGAGACTTCAGTGTCGCCACATTACTTGCAAGGTATCATGACACCCGTTGGAATTTCTTAGAATTACGCGATTGTTTTTCGATGAAAATTCGTGGTATCGCGTGAAACGCGCATGTCCATCGGTCATGGAACCCATCTTCAATAAAAAATGCAGACAGTGTTGTCCTTATCCCAAAATGCGGTCATACCGCTGCATCCTAAAGTGTCCTAATGCCCGGAAACAAGCAGATAGCATTCTGTCGGACACTGATTTCCGTTTTTTCTGGGGTGCCTCCTTGTCCAAGAAGGGTATTTTTCAGCTTTGAGGCAGAAAACTAGAGCTCTAAGTTCAGGACAGAGAAACTTATGGGTGTGTTTTGTAAATACTGTCCAGAATCCTTTACGTTTGTAAAACAAAAATAAATATAATAAGAAAATAGATAATAATAATAATAATATTGTTATTTTTAACACTGAAAAGAGAAAAATAAAAAGCTGCCCGAACGATTGCAAACGTCTGGCTGGTGAAAATTATTGGTGTTTCTCCAATTATTTCTTCTCGAGGTGCAGGGAAGACCTGTGATTCCGTTCTTGAATATTTCGCTTTTTTGACAGATGAGTCGACGTAGTATTCAATACGTGAATGGATAGCGAAAATATTTATGGTTGCAACAAGGTCTAATATTTACAACTTCAAGAGTCGTGAAAAATTCGATTCGATTCGAAATTTTCTGCCTGATTCAGTTCGAGATTCGATTTGTGCCGAAAGTTGAGATTCGCAGGGCGTTAGAATTCCAGTTGCTTCAAGTGGGGAACTGGTAATCTGAGATTGTATCAGTAGAACTGGAATTTCGGTTCTATTGGTTGCGTCTACCGGACTGGATTCGCTGTCAGACATTTATTCAATCCGGAGACTTATAGAGTTAATGTGAAAATTCTTGTCATCATCAGCAGACTTTTACAGACTAAAACAACGATCAATAAACACGAGACTTAAAAATGTATTGAACCGGTTCACTTTTTCTCTGGGTAATACCCAGAAGCCGTAGCAGATTATCTTCAATGCCATGACTGATTATCCGATAAAAATGTGTTATTGCTGTCAGAAAACAGAGTCCAGGTCGGCAAAATTCTCACAATAGCTCGATCGAAAATAGCAGGTTATTTAAAGCGCATTTTATCAAAGAGTCTCGATTCTCCATTACTGGGAATTAGGGAATGATTTACATTTTAAGAATGCCCTTAAATAGTGCTAAATTATTTTTGGTTGTCAAAACTAGTTTATTTGTTTTTGCCTTGATACAATTTATGGAAGAGTGCCGAGGCACTCTTCCATAAACTGTAGTAAGGCAAATCCATACAGATGAAATTATTTTAATTCAAAGAAAATATGAAACGCATCCGCGTAATATGGAGCCCTTAATTTGTTACCCCTGCACTTTAAAATGAAGGCCAATTATGGCTCCGGCTCTCAAACGTTAATGGACAATGAGATCAAGATTTTTTGTTCATCATATCAACATATAATACAAGCACTAGCTGTTCTTCCCATTAATGAAAAGGTTTATGGGGTAAGATTTGCTATTTTTTTCCATGGAAGAATAAAACCTTGCAAGCTACTGTAAAAACACATCTGCTGAACAAAGAGCCAAAATGGACTCTTTAGTGTTTAAAGGCGAACTACTGATTTATTTATTTATTGGACTGATTTATTTATTTATTGGGGTTTAACGACACATTCGACAGACAGGGTCACCTCGTGTCGGACAGTTTTACGGGTTGAGGAAGCCGGAGTACCCGGAGAGAACCACCGAGCAACTGCGAGCAACTGTCAGACTCCCTCAACGTACTAACTCCATACAAGCAGGGTTAGCATTGGTTGAAGACACGTGCACCATCGACGTGCAGTACTCCTTAGTACACAACGCCCCGCGTCCCCACAGGGGCTAATTGGGATTAAGTATGTTGCCCAAGGACACAACTCGGTTGCCGCGAGTGGGATTCGAACCGAGAACTTCTCGGCTTGCAGCCTGCATCTCTACCTACTGAGCCACCGCGCTCCCGAAATACCGATAGATCTTATTGACTGATTATCTGTAAACTAGTTTCCTGCCATAGAAAAAAAGTTAACTGAGAACTGACTAGCTTGTCATAAAAAGCCAAGTTTTACTTATTTTACTTTTAATAAACGACAAAAACACATACCTCTTAGCCATTGTCGTTTATTAAAAGTAACAAAAGGAAACTTGGCTTTCTTTTCTGCTGATGTCATATGTGTTTTCTCAACAATTACTTTCTTCTTAACCCTTTACCTAACGTAACGTCAATACCGGCCAGCGCTATTCTCAAAAATCGCCAATTAATTTTCATTATTTTTTCATTTTTTGTCTCAAAAACATAGGTTATGACCCCTCGTTGGAACGAGCTCGTCGAGCTCGTTCCAACGAGGGGTCATAACCTATGTTTTTGAGACAAAAAATGAAAAAAATAGTTATTCAAGAATTATTTTTGCAAGTGTCGTCTGCTTTCCATGTTAGGTAAAGGGTTAACCCTTTACCCAACGCAGACGATATCAAAATTTATTATTTTAAATATCAGTTTTTAAAATGTTTCCAAAAATTTCAACAAAACCATATCATGTGACTGCTCATTGGAACAAGCTCGTTGAGCTGGTCCCAATGAGCGGTCACATGATATGGTTTTGTTGAATTTGTTTTGAAAAATAATATTTTTTTAGCTGCTGAATTTGCAAATTACGCGGGAGGATTTTTCCGATTCGTTGGGTAAAGGGTTAATTAGACTTTCCTCTCTCATCTGATAATTGCAAAGGAGATAACTTTATCGAAAGTCGATTTTCATGACGCCAAAAGTCAGGGATATTTTAGAGAAGTTCATTTTCTTGGCAAATGGAACTGGTAAAAGACATGATCAGAAAATCCCCAAACATTTTTCATCTATGCCCACCTCGGCGCATATAGATTCTGTGGAGACAAGTTGTTTTTGCTATCTGCAAATTTAAACTCGCATTTTCTCAAATTTGTGGCCTCCTAGTCCTTAAATAACTGAATAATTTTATGTCTGTTTATCGAAAGAGTAACCGAATTCGTGAGGTGGTAAAAAATATCACAATACGAATTCTGATATTTTTCAGTTTTTCCTTCCAAAACGTTGGTTTTAATTCTTCTTCTGAACACGTCCGATGAATAGTCAATACAAATGCCAGATATTTGTCAAACACGCACACGCCCTCTGTTCACTGCGAGATTTAGACCCCGAGAAGCTTCGAAATTCAATTGGGTTTCGAAATTGTTCAGGTGCCTCGATTCGATTCCATTGGAGTCGTGCTGATTCCAGAATTTTCGAATCGTCGAGATATTTTGAAAACCAAGTAAAGCCCGAGACACACTGTGTGCGTAACGACCGATGGCATTCGACACGACAAATCACCAGGGCGATTGCGACACAAAAAACGGCCACTCGCTTGAGCACACCGACGCGGGCACGACGTTGTAAGATTGCTTTTCTGCGAACACGTGATATTCGAACAAAAATGATTGGTTGACCAAGGTGCGTTACCGACGATTCGACAGAAAAATCGAGACATATTCGAGTTGTGACGACACGATTATGTTGGTGTGTTCATTTCGATTACTTTTACGTACTCGTATTTTTCGGCCGTTATCGCACTGTCGTCTGTCGTATGTATGTCATAACGCATGCAGTGTGTCTCCGACTTTAGTGTCTCATTTTGAACTCGTCTTCTATCATCAGGTCTCCTGTATTACAGTAGACCTGATGATGGAAGACGAGATCAAAGGTGTTCCGCTTTTAGTCTGTGTGAAACACACAGATTGTTGTTTTTGACCGGTTTCTTTTTCTTTTTTTTTTCTTCTTCTTCTTATACTCCTGTCTTTTGTCTTCTAAGGACTTCCTCGTCCGCATGATAACTCTAAAATGAATCGTCCTATCTCACTGATTTTTGGCATATGGACAGACAGTCACAAGTTCTCGGCACCCTATCTTTTTTCAGTTCGCTAGAGCCATTGAGTATGGCCCAGTCGGCCACAGGGTTTTTACAGCCTTCAATTTCCTGTAACAGTAAATTATCCCCAAGCAATACTATGTTTTGTTTATTCACACTGGAGACAATGTAAACACAAATGGAGTTATCTGTCAAACATTAAATGTTATCTTGCTATTATAATCACTGAGATGTCAGATCCTCAAACCAAGTTGAGAGAAACCCTTTGATTTGCAAGGAAATGAAGTATAAATTATTGAGTTCAATGCTTTTAGCCCTCTCAAGATTTCCTTGTGGGTTCCAGAGACTTTATTTCAGTAAGAACAAGGTCACCCTTTCCATACTCACGTTACTGATCTAAACATCATTCAAATAAGCAAAAAATGTCCATTTCTGATTCCTTGATCGAACCCTTTTGATGCAATGCACATATATGTTTTTTGTGGTTTCTTGGAAAAATTTATCTGATTCTTGTATGAATATCTTTAAATACTATTAACGAAAACTTATTTTTGATTTCTTTAAAAATATTTCACCACCCCCCCTCCCCCCAAATATTCCTCCATAAATTCTCTTTCTATTTTGTTTATTTCGGATGCTTTAACCCCTTTCACACAGACTTGAATTTACTGGATGCAGTAAATTATGTTTCTCTAGTTAACTTGTTATTCTTGAGTGGAGACTGACAATATTTACAGTTGCAATACGGTGCAATATTTAGAATTCGAAGTGCCGTGATATTCGATTCGAGATTCGATTTAATCCGAAATTTGAGATTCACAGCCCATGTGCAAGATCTCAGAAGCTTACCACCTTGTTTTGTAACGTATTAATATTCTTTCCTGTTCTCTGAATTAGAAAAGATGAGAAGAAGTTTCATAATAATGCATAATTCCTAAGCTAGTTTCTTACAGGTGCGTTAGGTGTTACATATATATAATTCCTAGAGGTGTTAGGTAGTTAGCAAAACATCAGTGTATCAAATAACGAAAAGAAAAGAAACCACACTGATTCATTCACAATTTCATCGACGAACACATCAATACATCAATACTATAAGTTATTGTGATGAATTGACGATAACATGGTCTGAGGTTTGCGGCTCGGAGCTTATGTTCAACCGAGACGCACCAATCCGTTACCGTCAATTCATCACAATAACGGATATGTTCCAATAAGACACCACTCATGGCCCAAAACCTTCATCGTGAAACACGAGAGGTTTATTTACTAAACATGTAATCGTTAAAAGTTGCCTCGTTCAAGGCAACTTTTGACGATTACAGGTTTAGTAAATAAACCTCTCGTGCGTTCCCACGAGGGCACTGGATAAATAATCAATAAACCAGATAAACTCATTCCATCTTAGTTCAAATCGTAAATCGGTTTGTAATTTAAACAACACTTCATCCGGAACACCGTCTGCTGCACGAGTGAAAAATCCAGAAAAATTAAACGGCTTGTTCGTCACACCATTGGTGAGGCAATTACGAAACGGGCGACGTCATCTCAAATATTTCGCGTTGTGACGTCAGACGGTAATATTTGCCACCTGGGCCGTAAACATAGAATATAGTAAGCGTGCTCTCGTCCAATCAGAGGAGGATGATTTTAATCTTATTGGAACATTAAAGAATATAATTTATAGCAAATTGGGCGAATCTATTTTCTAAACATAGGGAGTTTCAGTAGACATTTAATCCTCCAGTCCCCTAGAAGCTGTAGGACTAAATTATTACAGATCCTTCTTGTCGAGTTGTTCCGTATACACTTAATAAGCAGTTCCCATGTTTGGTCACGTGGGGCTGGACTTAAAACAATAAACACGTGAGGAACGAAATAGGGAGCCAGCGATGGTGGTTACCGACAATCGCTTCATACAATACGTGGAGAGTGTATTATCACTAAATCACCCGCAGAGTGGAGATTCCATCCAAGCAATAATTGCACATTTGTTGCAAAGCATAACAAGCACAAGCAAAGTTCCAGCCAATGGAGGTCCATTGGCTGAAATATTGCTTGTGTTTTGTGTCCACTTGTACAGCATTTGAAAGTGATACTTTGGGTAATAACTCCACTCCCTGGGTGATTTAGTTACAATCCATCCTCCACGTACTGTATGTCACTCATTTTCTTTCGTATAATTCAACCTTCAAACACCTATGGTACATGGCATAACGGATTGAAAGTTCAGCATTCGAAATGCATTGATATAAATACATGTATTGACAACACTTTATTTATATCAATGCATTTCGAATGCTGAACTTTCGAAATGGCAGCTCAGTTTCGCTTTACAAAGCAGCGAAGATACGCAACTCGATTCAACTATACGCAATCACTTTTCAGTGTATTATTAACGTAAAGTTCAACACTGATTTACCATATTAACCCTTTACCCAACGAATCGCCCGCATCCGCCCGCGTAATATGCAAATTCAGTAGTTGAAAAAATATTATTTTTCCAAAAATTTCAACAAAACCATATCATGTGACCCCTCGTTGGAACGAGCTCGTCGAGCTCGTTCCAACGAGGGGTCACATGATATGGTTTTGTTGAAATTTTTGGAAAAATTTGAAAAAATGATATTTAAAAAAATAAATTTTGATATCGTCTGCGTTGGGTAAAGGGTTAATAATATTACAATTGATACTTACTATAAAAGTTAATTTTAACAAAAATGACCAGGCGCGTAATATATCAATATCTATTTATATGACGCGGAGTCGAGTTCACATCTGCCATTTTCTGACCAGGGGCCAATACTGTAGAACTTTTACAATTGTATTTTGTAGACTTGCTTTTAATGGCTTAAAATGAACCATTAGCATTTAAAAAGATCTGGCAATTTGCCAGTTGGCAAATGCTATATCATTTAAAATGATTATTATTTATTTTAGTCAGTTATATTAATAGGTAGAAAATACAATTCTGGAAAATACAGTTGTAAAAGTTCTGTAGTGTTTTCTCCAGGGTCGCGTCTGTTAATTATTCCACGTGTGATATGTTTTGGAAACTAAGGACAAAGGTGACGTATGCCCCCCCCCCCCCCCCCCCACACACACACACACGTAACCCAATATGGGGAGTGCTGATCTCCTCTAATGTGCAGCTTTTCAATGAAACTTTTTTCTTCACAAAACATTTTTGCCTAATAGGTTTAGGGTACAACTTTTTATGCATAACGGATTGAAACGGCTAAATCGTTCTCTGAAGGTGTGCGTGTGTGTGGGAGGGGTGGGTTGGTGGGGGGGGGGGGCAGTAGCTTTCAGTGTACAGTTTTATCTAGCAATACTTGACAAATAACGCTTCTTACTTTCGTCCAGAGGATCTATGGTATGTATCATCAGCTGTAACACTCCGTGGCGGAATCGACCACTTCCTAATCGGAGATTTGTGAAACTTTTAGATCTTCCTGTTGTCGCACCTTGCTGCTGTAAATAAAGAGATAAGTCAGCAATCAATATAAATATATGTCACGTAGGACTTGCGAGTACAAACACACATTCAAACAACGTACCCACATTAAGGCCTGGATGAGACCGATGATTCGATTCGAGTCGTGCTGACTCGTACATTTTTGAATCGTTGCGATGTTCTTAATATCGCACCAAGTGTCTCCTCTCTCACTTCTTTTCACCAGATGCCAATACTATAAAACTTTTACAGTTGTATTTTCTAGAATATTGTTTTCTTTTTATGACTTTAAATGGGTTGAAATGAACCATTGGCATTTTCAAAGATGTGGCAATTTTCCAGTTGGCAAATTGCCATATCTTTTAAAGTGTTAATGATTCATTTTAGTCAGTTATATTAATAAGTAGAAAATAGAATTCTGGAAATTACAGTTGTAAACGTTTTATAGTATTGGCTCCAGGTCTCCTGTACAGAAGACTTGGTTATAGCAGAAGGGTTGAAAGGGGTTCCGTTTGTTGAAGAAACACGCCGAAACTCTGGCCAAATGCAAATAAATCTGTTTGGATTTACAGATGACATTTTACGGGAATGCGTGTGTACTGACAAGTATATGCCCTTCTTTTAACTCATTATGTTTATTTGTTTATTGGGGTTTAACGACACTGTTAATAACCAGGGGCACCTTATGTCGGACAGTTTTAAGGGTGGAGGAAGTCGGAGTACTGGGAGAGAACCATCGAGCAGCGACGGGTAATGTCAGAATCCTTAACGACCAACACAGCACAAGCAGGTTAGCATTGACTGAAGGCAAGTGCACCATCGACGGGCAGTGCGCCTAAATACACAGTGTTACCGTGTCCCCATGTGGGCAATCGGGATTAAGCGCCTTGACCAAGGACACAATGCAGTTGCCCCTGGCGGGGATGGAAACGTAGACCATGCAGTACAATGCCTTGACCACTGAGTCACCTCGTTCCCAACTCATTATGTAATCGCATAACGTGTCAGTGGAAAGAGTGGAGGGATATGTGTCCCCTGTGCCCCTGGTTCCGTCGCCGCTGCTGCCATTGACGTCAGGTTTTGGGTTAAGAGTTAGTTCAAGCTGCTCTCTCTCCATTTTGAATATAGCATCAGAAAATCCACTTTGCCGGTCTGACTTGAAAAATCGATCAACATAAATTGAGTGAGGCGGACCTGTTTACAAATCAATTAAATCGACGCGTTACATTAAATCCTTTCCAGCTAATTTCACAGAATTTCCAATTCATGAAACGCATTCAATCAAAGCTATTTTGTTTCAGAAACTCGTTAAAAAATGTTCTCAAGGATTTTATTCCTACATCTATTACGTCATATTGCGAATTCATTGAAACTTTACTGAGGTTGGTAAGTGCATCAGTTGGTAATAATTGAGACGCACTTGTAGTTTTAAAATCATAGAGCTTTTCAGCAAGAAAGGTTTTGAACGAAAATGGTTTATTTTCGCACTGATTCTATTATGATTTGATTATTACAATATTCGCGTGGTACAATCGTATTTGTATAGAGCTTAGCGGCTAAGGAAGGAGGGGGCGGCGAGCGTGTGTGTATGGAAGTTCAGCAACATGGGCGGATCCAGACGGGGCGCACCCGGCGTGCGCCTCTTCTATTTTTGAAATTGAAAGTCTTTCACACATACAGATAGCAATTATTACGGCATTATCCGCGATAATCCACGGACATTCACTACCTGCGCTAGTGGATGCCCGTGGGTTATCGCGGTTAATGCCATTCTCCAATGTGTACGGCTAGAACTCCGACGTGAATCACCCGAAAGCCGTTATAAATTGACTTCCCGTTTTCGACTTTTGAATGAGTCTATATAAAACTGCTGGAATATTTTTGAAAACATTGCGGCCATGTGCAAAAAAGACAACGGAGGGCCATACTTACCTTCCAATATTTAACCCCATAAGGTCTTGAACCCACCGATAAGAGTGGTTTCTATTGCGCAACCCGAACTCGCCGCTATGCGCGTCGGGTGATGCTCCCCATATTAAGCCATGATTGAAATGCATTGCCCCCTTCAAAACCAGAATCTTGGATCCGCCACTGAACAAAGCTAACAAATTATATCTGTGCAATAGGAATTCTTCCAGTCACGTGCTGTAAACACAGCAAAGTGTTTTCCCCGGGTGACTATTGGACTGTTTTGTGCCGGGACTTTTTTTCAGAAATATGTCAGAATTTTGTTTCAATCGAAAACGGATTAACAGTGGCGAATGCAGGATTCTGGGTTTGGTGGGGGACATTTCCTTCATGACCCCCAGTTTGAGGAAACAAAGGTATGTCTAAATGCTATATTTGACAAAGATATCTGAATGTCTTTTTTTTTTATTACGATAAAGTTTTCTGTAACAGATTCCAGACATCTTCTCGTGTATTAATGACTTAAAAATCCGCGTGTATCAGCGCGTTGATATTATGAACTTCAAAGACATGTGCTTTTACTTCAATTTCAGCAGAAAAATGCAAAATGCTGATTCTCTGGTATTGCCACGGTAACGATGATGGCAATGGGGTTTTCAATAAAATGGTTTATGACGATATTACGTGCTGTTTCTCAGACAATGGTCAATTTTGTAATTTCCAGACAAATGAAATGTCTGATTTTTACTTGTGGTGAAAGTTTATTCAGGGTAGGCACGAGAACATCATTAGGTGTGTAAGATACACAAGATATAGATGGAGCAATTATAGTTGCTTTATTCTGATATATCTTAATGAGTATATGTGTGTTTACAGGGAGCGCGTTGACTCACTGGTCAGCGCCGTGTCCTTGAGTAAGGCACTCAATCCCAACTGCTGACTTGGAAGCACGATGACACAGTGCGCTAAGGCATTCTGTCCAATTCTAACTTTGCTTTTATCTGGTCAATTTGTTTGTTTGTTTGTTTACTGCAGTTTAAAGACACTTTTAGCAGCAATAGTGTTGTTTGCCCGGTCAGTAAGACGAGGAGTCCGACAATTACTCACCTTGGTGGGATGGTTGTCTCCAGGTGCTCCGGCTTATCCACCCGAAATACTGTCCGAAACGATATGACTCTTGTTGTTAACCCTTTACCCAACGTAACGGCCAAAACCGGCCAGCGCTATTCTCAAAAATCGCCAATTAATTTTCACTATTTTTTTCATTTTTTGTCTCAAAAACATAGGTTATGACCCCTCGTTGGAACGAGCTCGTCGAGCTCGTTCCAACGAGGGGTCATAACCTATGTTTTTGAGACAAAAAATGAAAAAAATTAGTTATTCAAGAATTTTTTTTGCAAGTGTCGTCTGCTTTTCACGTTAGGTAAAGGGTTAAAGTATTGGTAAACCCAAATAAATAAATTAATAAATACACAGAACGACACACATGTGTGAATGGGTTAATCGATATGGCACTTGTGCCATCGCGGGAGGATAAAACTTGAGGCCGCATCACACGCTTCTGTGTTCTGTGTTCATTACACGCCTTCACGTCTATAAAAGCAATTATTAGGACACTCGGTAATTCATTTGACAACTCATCCCCCAAGATCTAGGGCACATACTGGCAGATAGAACACATTGGAAGTCAGAGGACGAACTTTACCGCCAGCTGGATTTGCGAGGGGAACCCTTGTTACTTTTTTTAGCTATCGCTAGCGATTCAAATTGTAATTACAGTTCACGATTTGTAGAAAATTCCAGTGAAATTTCACTTCTGTTTAAAATTAGTCCTTCAACGATTTCCGTTCGGCACATGTGTGCGGAACGGATTTTCATTTTCGGCATGGTTCAGTGTAGCTGTAGATGGGGATTTCATATTAATAGCGAATCAGGGGCATTTGTAGCCTGTATGCCCTATATTGTAGACCATTTTAGGGCTCTATGTTATGTCAAAGTAGCATTGGGCAAATATTGATTTTTTTTTCTTTGGGGGGGGGGGGGTAGAAAATTTTAGTTGGGGCAGGCTCTCACTCAAAGCGCCCGGCTACGCCACTGTCCGTGTGTTTCTGATTAAATTATTCATGCGTTAACTCGTATTATATTGTCTTGACATTTGATTATTTTAAAATTTGAAATTTACGAACAGGAAGTATGTTAATCCTCAGCGTAAAGCCTACCTTAATCCACCTATAGTGTTGAATATTAGTGAGTATTGAATTTTTTTCAAGTACTCGAAGTTCACTGTGCTATTTTCTTACCAAACTTATATATTTCGTAAAGAGTGTCGATTCGTTATTTGATGTATTGGCCAAAGTATTCCACTGATTGTTGTGAACGATGGAGAAATACTGCTGTATCTCTAACGGACATAAGAGTGAAATTACCTGGTCTATTTTGCCAGTGGTGAAGATTATTCTAACTAGTAGGGTCGAGCCCAACAAATTTCTCACATATCAGGAATTTATTGTGCTAATCCATGGCTGACAATTTTCGTCACTGAAAGAGATTGGCAGGAAAGTTAGCTCCGCTTAATGTTCCAAAGTTGTCAGTAAATTTAACATTTAGTGTATGGGAATTTCATAAAAATTGAAATGCTGAAATGTTAGAGAGGTTGTAGAGGTTGTATCATCGATGTGAGCATCATTTCACAAACATCGGGCATTTTCCTATACAAAGAAATATCATCTGACCGGGAGAGGGAAGAATCTCCAGGAACATATAACGATTTTTAACTTTCGACATGTTTGACCACTCACTCATCCATTTCCCCATTCACTGCAAAAAATATAGGTTCTCTTTAGAACCAAAACTGGTTCTAATCTTGTCCCTGAGATGGAACCAGTTCTGTTTAAACAGTATTTATTTCAAATCAAATAAATTTACCAAGATTAGCATTCAATTTTAACAGAATATTACATGAACTGAAGTAGATTCAGCACTAAACTTGGAGTTTATTCAACGCAGTCGCCAAACATTTTGAAACAAAGGAGATATGAACAGTTGGCATATCGAACCAGTTTAGATTCTGTATAGAACCAAAACTGCTTCGATATGCCAACTGTTCATATCTCCTTTGCTTAATAATGATTTGAGACAACCTCGTATAAGCTCTAAACTTACGGCTGAAACCCCCTCAATTTCTGTTTAATTCTGTTAATATTTAATGTTAATCTTTATAAATTTATTTGATTTGAAATAAATACTGTTTAAACAGAACCGGTAACATCTCAGGGACAAGAGTAGAACCAGTTTTGGTTCTAAAGAGAACCTATATTTTTTGTAGTGTGGAGTAGTATGAAAATACAGGAGCTGGCTTTTTACATTGTTTCCCCAATCATTTTGCCTATCATTCTCGGTTTAACCCATGTAAAAATAAGAAATCGACACTTTCTCTATCTTTTGATGTTCTGTAACTTCTTTCTGTTCATTAGGTCAACAGTGTGCGCGGGGGCGCGGCGGCTCAGTAGGTAGAGGAGCAGGCTGCAAGCCGAGAGGTCCTCGGTTCGAACCGCACCTGCGACAACCGCGTTGTGTCCTTGGGCAAGACACTTCACCCCATTGCCCACGTGGGGGCACGGTGGCGCTGTGTACTAAGGAGTACTGCACGTCGATGGTGCACCTGTCTTCAACCAATGCTAACCCTGCTTGTGTGGAGTTAGTATGTTGGCGAGCTGGCAGCTGCTCGCCGTTGCTCGGTGGTTCTCTCCGGGTACTCCGGCTTCCTCCACCCGTAAAACTGTCCTGGTCATGATTAGCCATTGTGCAGAAATATGTGACCTTAAACACCAATAAATAAATAAAATAAATAATAGTGTGCGCATCATGACATATAATACAGACACTATCCTTTCCATCAATATAATAGTCTAGGAGGTTAAATTTGCTCATTTTTCCTGGGAAAATATTTGTTTATTTATTTATTAGTGTATAAGGTCATAAAACTGTCTGTTGTTTTCGTTCATTAAAAGTAACAAAAGGAAACGCTGTTTTGTATTCTACTGCATGTCATAGGTGTTTTCTCAAAATTTACATGCTTCTTAACCCTTTACCCAACGTAACGGCCAAAACCGGCCAGCGCTATTCTCAAAAATCGCGAATTAATTTTCATTATTTTTTCATTTTTTGTCTCAAAAACATAGGTTATGACCCCTCGTTGGAACGAGCTCGACGAGCTCGTTCCAACGAGGGGTCATAACCTATGTTTTTGAGACAAAAAAAAATGAAAAAAAATAGTTATTCAAGAATTTTGTTTGCAAGTGTCGTCTGTTTTTCATGTTGGGTAAAGGGTTAATTGTACCTTCCTCGCCCGTCTAATAATTTGAGGGGAGATAACTTCATCGAAAGTCGATTTTCATGACGAACTGAGTAAGGGATGTCAAGCAAAATGAGGGAAGATATTACGGAATTCATGCTTCAGTTGAACTATCGTAAACTACGCATTTGCATTGGTATTAGTGCGCGTATTCCCCGCGAAACGCCTACAACTAACGTTTATCAAAATAGTTTGCAGAAGTATGGGTCTGGGGAAATATAAAGAATTGATTGATCTAAAGTCTGTTTCCATATTTGAGGACGATAAGGTCGCTATTGCTCATCAAAACAAATTATCTATAATAGCAAATACCTGAGGGAGGAACAGAACATAATCACCATATAAAGATTATATTTTAATAAGAACAGAAAACACTGCATAGCATAAAGCAAATATAGCCGTCTAATACCAATAACCTCCACAATTCAAGTTCATGCGAACTAAATAAATGACTATCTGTTTATGACGTCATGATTAAAAGAAGATTACTCGTCGACTTTATCGAGGCAGATTTATAACGCTAAGATTCCCACATGTTAAGAATTTGACTTGACGTTTTAACGTTGCTGATGTTGTTAAATCAGAAGAGTTTTTGATATTGATTCACACCCTTATGATACACGAGGGCGTCACGAATAACAGATTTGGGTGTGTTTGTGTGTGTGATGGGGGGGATCACCCGATTGAAACGTTAGTGGTGGGGGTATCACACCCCTTACATCCCCCATAGTTACGCCCCTGATGACACCGATTACGACCGTGCCATGTTTCTGATACCAAAACACCACAGCGGATAGGTGATCTGAACTCTATAGGTAATACGACTTTAGGACGACACTCTTAAAAATAAATTTCGAGACTAGCTAGAAAGTTCTTGTTTTGCCTAAACTCTTAACCTGCTGAGTATTTTCTAGATATTTTTCATCAAATCTAGTCATGGCTGCTATAAAGCAGCCATGACTAGATTTGATGAAAAATTAATATAAATGTAACACAAGAAACCATTGGTGAAAAAATCCATTCAATTTACACGGGGCAAATACGATTAAATGTATATTTATTTATTATATACTGGGGCGCGGTGGCTCAGTAGGTAGAGGTGCAGGCTGCAAGCCGAGAGGTCCTCGGTTCGAATCCCACCTGCGGCAACCGCGTTGTGTCCTTGGGCAAGACACTTCATCTCCATTGCCCGCGTGGGGGCATGATGACGCCGTGTACTAAGGCGTACGCACGTCGATGGTTCGCATGTCTTCAACCAATCTAACCCTGCCTGTGCTGCAGTGCGGAGTTACGCTGTAGGTGAGCTGGCAGTTGCTCGTCGTTGCTCGGTGGTTCTCTCCGAGCACTCCGGCTTCCTCCACCCGTAAAACTGTCACGGTCATGATTAGCCATTGTGGATAAATATGTGACCTCAAACATCATTAAATAATAAATTTATTATATACTTATTTCAGTGACAAGAGAAACTCTGTGCTGGGCAGAAATATACGTCAGCAGCATGTAAAGAGTTAAACACAGGTTTTGACCAATCATTGACCAATCGATGAGCTCGTTCCAACCTTTAAAAACAATTTTTTTATGAAGACCGCTGGTTGGATAAGGGCCTTATGGGAGGTAAAGTTCGAGACTGAAAAAACGGAATTATTCATTCCATGCAAAACAGAGCAATAAAGCTTATAAAGGAGCTATATTATACAGTACGATTCTACTTCAACTCAGCTAACTTTGGTAACTGGGGAACTTTAAAACATCACCAAAATAGGTACAGAATTCTAACGTTCCGATTCTGGTCACGTGTTCCAATATTCTGCGAAATATGAAAAAAGGTCGCACTTCAGCTGAATTCACCCCGCATTTTTCTGTAAGATAGCCGTGACTACGTTTGATGAAAAATTCATCAAAATTTAACCCTTTACCCAACGTAACGGCCAAAACCGGCCAGCGCTATTCTCAAAACTCGCCAATGAATTTTCATTATTTTTTTAATTTTTTGTCTCAAAAACATAGGTTATGACCCCTCATTGGAACGAGCTCGTTGAGCTCGTTCCAATGAGGGGTCATAACCTATGTTTTTGAGACAAAAAATTAAAAAAATTAGTTATTCAAGAATATTTTTTGCAAGTGTCGTCTGCTTTTCATGTTAGGTAAAGGGTTAACAGGATGAAGCATTGGTGAAAAATCCATTCAATATACAGAGAGAAAATTTGATGAAATTTGCTCAAATTATACTTATTTCATTGCAAGCAAAATCCTGTCCTTGGCAGGAATATCCACCGGCAGCATGCAAGGAGTTAACGCCACATCAGCAGATGAGTCTGTATCGCGGCGAAAAATGATTATGTAGGATGAAAAGATTCCGCCAGAAAGTGAAATATTTAAAAACATGATAAAATGAACATTAGCGTGACAGTAAAATAAATGGCGATGGTCGTGGTAAATATTTGAATGTATTCCGTGTAATAGTATTTATTTATTTATTGGGGTTTAAGGTCGCATACTTATGCACAATGGGTAATCGTGACCGTGACAGTTTTACGGGTGGAGGAAGCCGGAGTACCCGAAGAGAACCACCGAGCATCGACGAGCAACTATCAGCTCCTCAACATTCTAACTCTGTTCAAGCTCCGCTCAAGCAGGGTTACAGCCGTTGAAGTCATGTGCACCATCGACGTACAGTACGCCTTAGTACACGGCGTCATCGTGCCCCCGTGTAGGCAACCAAGATAAAGTGCCTTGCCTAAGGACACAACGCGGATCGTCCCGGGCGGGGATCGAACTCGGGACCTCTTGCACAGAAGTCCATCAGTCTACCACTGAGCCACCGCGCACCCTATTCTGTGTAAATCAAATCAAATCAAATCAAATCAAATCAAATGGCAAAATGTTTTTTTTTGCATATGATATCCACTTGAAATACTAAAAACAACTAAAACAAACTTAACAAAAAGCTTGATTGCTTTGAGAAGCAAGAGAATCTGATGAGAATTGATGCTGTAAGATCATTCTCTCGAAGACGGTAAATTATAATGGCGCCGTCTGGTGTCATTAAAATCAGTACAACCTAACAGAATGTACTCGACTGTCAAAGGACATTGACAGGGAACATATTCAGGTCGCATATTATTGTCTAACATAAAGGTATGTGTAAGTAGTGCATGACCAATATGCCATCGTGTCAGTATGACATGGTCTTTTCTACAAAGGTTACTAGGCACATATTTATCATCAACATTCGGTCGGAAGCGATGAAGTTTGTTAATTGTTGTCCCATGCCACTCCGCTTACTACATGGATGTGATGTAATTGTCGATATATGGTTTTAAATCGCTGAACGGAATTTTAAAATCAGTGATAGGTTTGTTTAAAGCCCGTTTCGCTGCACGGCCTGCCCTGGTGTTACCGGGTACACTAAAAATGTCCATGTAATTGGGCCCTGCGAATCACACATTTCCCATTCGAATCGAATCTCGAATATAATCACGTCTATTATTCGAAATCAAATCGAATCAGTGGCGCCTTAAAGATGACCAATGGGGGTTGGAGAAATATAAACCTGATTTATTCCGACTGTGATGGCTGATAAAATAATCAAAGTCCCGGCTGATAAAATAATCCAACTACATCATCAAGGCATACCTTCGTCGAAGGCATGCCTTGATGATCTAGTTGGAATATTACTCTGTAAGGATAATTGTTCATCGTCGACGTTACTTGAAAACCTTAACACTTAACAGTGGAGGGGACTAGTGAGATTGGAATTAGCCTTGCTGGTGGCAAGAGTGTAGATGGTATGTTAATCCAGCGGAAATTACGGTCACTCTTTTATTTCAACATTATTTATGTACGATTTCCACCTGAACTCTTCGTTTTGTGAGACGATGAAAATGACTGAAACCAAGCTATATTCCCATGAAATGATTCGAGAGGAAATGAATCGGGCAGCTGATTTCGAATCGAACCGAATATCTACTTTAGATTCGAAATCGAACCTAATCTCGAAGCTTCGCTTTGCCCTACAAGGTAACCAACAAAACACGATACATTACACATTTTTGTAACTTTTTAACACTTTCTTAATGCTGGCGTAATACATAGAATTAACCCTTTACCCAACGCAGACGATATCAAAATTTATTATTTTAAATATCGTTTTTTAAAATTTTTCTAAAAATATCAACAAAACCATATCATGTGACCCATCATTGGAGGGGTCACATGATATGGTTTTGTTGAAATATTTTGAAAAATTCAATTTTTTCAACTGCTCAATTTGCATATTACGCGGGCGGATGCGGGCGATTCGTTGGGTAAAGGTTTAATCACTGGCGTGCATACGTGTACGGGATGATGAGGGCGTGGCCCTTTCGCGAAAAGGTTTGTTGGAAAATGGAACGTTGTAGAACAGTTACAACGAGAGGCCATATATGGACTAATATGTTTGAGAAGCCAACAAAAGATGACAATTTACTCGACGAACTCGTTCCAGGGAATCTACGCTCCGGAAGAAAAAAGTGAAATAGCTTGAAAAGCACCGGGGGAGTTTGTCCGATATTTCGTGCTAAATCTTTAAAATTGTATTATATACAAACATAAGCATTTTTCAAAAACATGTTTGATTTGATGAGAATATATGTATTCTACCTTCCACAAAACACAAAAATTCTTGAATTATTGTTGAAAGAGGGAGTTGCTACCTACATTTATTTATTATATACTACTCAAAGTTTGCAAAGCACCAAATATATGCAACTACCTGTTTTACGTTTTAGTTGAAATATTGTAATGAAAAGTGTATATATTTTTTATTTAATTATATCTTTAATGATTTAAGTACAGAAATTAAGATTTTATTTGTGTTTGAGATTATTTTTTAGCTTTTGAATACGATAACCATGGAAAATGGATATTATTGGTAAAAGGGGAAATTTTTCAATTTGCCAAAAAGCTGACGGAGCGAACGGGTATGGGTTCAATATCGAGTATGAGACCCATTACTGTTAATTACAGCTTGACAACGCCTTCTCAGGCTCTCAATCAGGTTCCCGGTGGTCCTTTGTGGGATGTTGTTCCATTCTTGGACCAGCATGGCACCAACCTCCTGGACACTTCTTGGCTGGACTGGACGGGCTGAAATTGCAAGCTGCAACTCATTCCAGACATGTTCGATTGGATTGAGGTCAGGGGATCTTGCTGGCCAGTCCATACGCTCAGTCCCCTCCCTCTGTCGGTTCTCCCCGACAGCATGGGCAACATGAGGACGGGCATTATCGTCCATCAGAATGAATCTATCACCCACTGCACCTGCATACAATCTGACGTGGACATCCAGGATCTCATCAATATACAGCTGTGTAGTCAATGTACCACGTTCAAGGACAAAGAGCTCTGTACGTCCATCCCTGCTGATGCCGCCCCAGACCATGATTGACCCACCACCATAGCGGTCATGCTCAGCAACGTTGGCTGCATGGAATCGCTCTCCTGGTCTTCTCCATACCCTAGAACGCCGATCTGTGTGGTCTAGGCAGTACCTTGACTCATCTGTAAAAAGGACAAGTCGCCAATCTCCTCTGGTCCATCCAACGTGGTCCATGGCCTATTCATATCGTGCCTGGCGGTGGTCCTGGGACAGCGGAATGCGAATACATTGTCTTCTCGATCGGAGACCACCTTCGTGCCACCTTGCCCGGAAAGTTTGCGTCGAAACATTTACCCCAGATGAATTCTGGAGGTCACTGCGAAGCTGGGTTGCTGTGGGAAAGCGGTTCCTACGGGCCTGGATGATCAAAAACCGGTCTTCAGCTGCAGATATTGCCCTGTCTCTGCCACCACCATGCCGTCTTACTGGTGTGCCATACTGCTGAAATCTGTGTCCAGGCTCTGGTGATCACCGTATGGTGCACACCAAGGGCTTCACCAACCTGACGATGGGTAGCCCCCTGCTCCACCATCCCTACAGCCCGCCACATTTCTGCTTCAGACAAATGTCTTCTTACATTTGCATTTGCCATATTCAATCATTAAATCACAAGGGTTTGTGCTGAAATGAAAACTGAATACCCTACACATGTCATGTACATGCAGACAGTACATGAAAACATCATGGAAATCAAGTGGTACATGCTTTCCATGACTGTAAGGAAAGGTATGCATGTCAAGAGAGCTAATGTAAACACTGGGGACCATCTCAATACATTCCTCAATCATATCCACCAAAAATATCGCAAATATGTCACAAGCAAATTTCACAATGATGTGTCAAATATTTGATGCTAAGCAAACTTTGAGTAGTATATATGATTTTCTTTCCCCGAATTGCCCATTATCGAGCTCGGGTGATGTGACTTCTAACTCGGCTTATAGGACACCGATCTCAGCCGAGATGAGGCAAACTGGAGTTGTCCCCCTTGATGCGTTACCAGGGGCAGCCATTTTGTGTTTAGCGAAATCGTTCACCGTTATTCGTTGAAAGCAACCAAAGCGGAATATTGGCGTCACCGGGCAAAGGGGAATAGTTTTCGAATGGCGATGAAATAATGATGGCAATATGTAAAGATTAGGCACATGCAGAGTAAAAAGAGTTGTACTGAAAATTCATCGCAAGCTAAAATTCAGAGTCGAAAGCGGAAATTCGTCGAAGTGGAGGAAGAGGTATTTTAGCTATCCGAACGTCGCGGCTTCCCCAGTACTGGGGAAGCCGAGACGTTTGGATAGCTAAACGAGGAGTTGGAGAAGAGAATTAGAAACAATATTAATGTCAGAAAACTGTAACAACTCGGAGAATTTTTGTAATATTTATTTTGATTTAATAAATGAATAAGTTATTGCTTGGGTAGCTTCATATCGGCTGAGATATCAGCCCTCGACGGGAGCGCGGTGTCTCATTGGTTACGGCATTGAACTTCAAACCGAGATGTCCACGGTTCGATCTCCATCAAGGATAACTGCCTTGTGTCCTTGGGCAAGAGACTTAATCCCGATTGTTCAACCAATGCTAACCCTATTTGTGTGGAGTTAGTACGTTGTGGAGTGTGACAGTTGCTCGCCGTTGCTCGGTGATTCTCTCCGGGTACTCCGGCTTCCTCCACCCATAAAACTGTCCGACACGAGGTGACCCTGGCTGTCGAAAGTGTTCTAGGGAGCGCGGCGACTAAGTGGTTACGTCATTGGACTTCGAACTGAAAGGACGGAGGTTCGATCACCTCCAGGAGCAACTGCGTTGTGTCCTTTCGCAAGGCCCTTAATCCCCTTTGCCCACGTGGGGGCACGGTGGTGCTGAAAACTAATGGTGCACGTCGATGGTGCACTTGTCTCCAACCAATGCTAACCCCGCTTGTGTGGAGTTAGTACGTTGTGGAGACTGGCAGTTGCTCGACGTTGCTCGATGGTTCTCTCCGAGTACTCCGGCTTCTTCTACCCGTAAAACTGTCCGATACGAGGTGTCCATGGCTGTGTCGTTAAACACCAATAAATAAATAAATAAATAAATAAATAAATAAATAAATAAATAAATAAATAAATAAATAAATAAATAAGCCCTCGGAAACATCACATCAGCCTTCGACGGATCGCGGTGGCTCAGTAGGTAGAGGTGCAGGCTGCATGCTGAGAGGTCCTCGGTTCGAATCCCACCCGCGGCAACCACGTTGTGTCCTTGGGCAAGATACTTCATCTCCATTGCCCGCGTGGGGGCACGGTGGCGTTGTGTACTAAGGCGTACTGCACGACGATGGTGCACTTGTCATCAACCAATGCTAACCCTGCTTGTGTGGAGTTAGTATTAGTATGTTGGGGAGCTGACAGTTGCTCGCCGTTGCTCGGTGGTTCTCTCCGGGTACTCCGGCTTCCTCCGTCCGTAAAACTGACACGGTCATGATTAGCCATTGTACATAAATATGTGACCTTAAACACCAATAAATAAATAAATAAATCAGCCTTCGACCTTCGGTCTCAGGCTGAGGTCAAGTTATCTCGGGATGATATCTCGACCGATATAAACTAGCCGAGTAATAACCTCTAAATGTGTATCCAGTTTTTAAAGGATTTTAAAATGATGCATATATAGAGAAAGCACAAACTCATGTATTGCTAATCTTTTTATGGCAGACATTTTTTATATAATGTGTAAGTAAGGTCGATTTTCCGTCGACTCTCCCTGTTTTGTCATTCGATTTCGATTCGTCTTCATTCTCCGATTCTGAGCTTATTGTTCTGTTCACTGAAGCACACCGATCAACATATTACAGATATTTCTATTCCATGTTTATCCAGCAATTTTTGTTCATTTTTGCAAAATGTCTCTATTCGTGTACGATCTCCCGTTGCGAGTTTCATGATCGATGTTTATTATTACATAAAATTCCAACCGATAACATCTGTTCGATATTCTCCACTTTATTTTTGAAGAATCGACATTAAATCTTAAATTAGAAAGCAGCTTGATACAATGTTTCAATATTATACTTTTTACTGTTTTTTACCCTATCGTTGCAGTTGAACTACAATGTAAAACAGTTTTAGCTTAGTTTAAAGCTATGTAAAACAGAAATTTAAGTTGGAAAAAAAACAAAATTAACTGAGACTTTCATTATTTTTTTTTAATTTTTAATTTTTATATTTATTTTTTTTTTTTTAGATAATGCTCAGTAGGGGGCGCGGTGGCGTTGCGGTTACCGGTTCTCGTCAGATCACCGAAGTTTAGCAACGTCGAACCTGGTTAGTCCTTGGATGGGTGACCATCTGAGCGATCGATTCGGACTCCCGCGTTGTGTTTTGAGTAAGGCACTTAACCCCAATTGTCCACATGGGTGCACGATGACGCCGTGTACTAAGGCGTACTGCACGTCAATGGTGCGCATGTCTTCAACCAATCTAACCCTGCCTGTGCTGCAGTGCGGAGTTACGATGTTGGGGAGCTGGCAGCTGCTAGTCGTTGCCCGGTGGTTCTCTCCGGGCACTCCGGCTTCCTCTACCCGTAAAACTGTCAACGACACGATATGACCTTGGCTGTTAAAGTGCCGTTAACCCTTTACCCAACGTAACGGCCAAAACCGGCCAGCGCTATTCTCAAAAATCGCCAATTAATTTTCAAAATATTTTCATTTTTTGTCTCAAAAACATAGGTTATGACCCCTCGTTGGAACGAGCTCGTCGAGCTCGTTCCAACGAGGGGTCATAACCTATGTTTTTGAGACAAAAAATGAAAAAATTTAGTTATTCAAGAATTTTTTTTTGCAAGTGTCGTCTGCTTTTCACGTTAGGTAAAGGGTTAAACCTTAATAAATAACTAATAATCAATAAGCGGGCACTAATGTACACAAATGCTTGCATTTTATTTCACAAGCTTTCGGAGAAAGCGATCTTATAACTAACGGTTTAACCCAAGATCTAACACGGCTAGTAAGTGTCTAAAAAATAAACAGAAATATATAGAATAAATAGGTACTAGGGTGGGTAATCAGATTTAAACCACGAGTAGGATAAGGGTTTTAACCACTCGGCTTGCCGAGTGGCTAAGACCCTTATTCTACGAGTGGTTTAAATCTGATTACCGACCGAGTAGGGAGCGCGGTGGCTCAGTAGGTAGAGGTGCAGGCTGCAAGCCGAGAGGTCCTCGGTTCGAATCCCACCTGCGGCAACCGCGTTGTGTCCTTGGGCAAGACACTTCATCTCCATTGCCCGCGTGGGGGCACGATGACGCCGTGTACTTAGGCGTACTGCACGTCGATGGTACGCATGTCTTCTAACCCTGCCTGTGCTGCATTGCGGAGTTACGATGTTCGGGAGCTGGCAGCTGTTCGTCGTTGCTCGGTGGTTCTCTCCTGGTACTCCGGCTTCCTCCACCCGTAAAACTGTCACGGTCATGATTAGCCATTGTGCATAAATATGTGACCTTAAAACATCAATAAATAAATAAATAAATACCGACCGAGTACCTATTTGTTTTATTTATACCATGCTCTTAATAAATAATCGACTTCGTCACTTAAAATGGAGAAAAAAACGACACTTTCTATCGCAAACACACGGGTTTGTTTTGTTTGCATCGGCGCCGGTGGGCAGTACTACCGGCTGCACGTGAATTCTTGATTGACAGCTAGACACATCGTCAAACTTGATTGAATTTACCTTGCTTTTTCAGTCAGATTATTATTAACAATTCGTAAATTTTATTTTAAGTATTTAATTGTAGGTATTTTAAACTTAATAAGCCACTGCACGTAGTAGATAGTGCCGCTAAATGTCGTATGTTTGAATGAAACATCGCGAAGTGTGAATACCTATCGAAGTTGGCAAATTGCGTCATAACAAAGGTCAACTTGGATGAACTTCCTACTATAGGTGTAATTTTTTTAACCGCAGTAGAAGCTTTACATCGGTAGTGGGGTTAAAAGCTAAAATTTAACATACAGGCTTTTCAAGGGTAGTAACATAGACGAGCATGGTATCAAATATTTTTCACCGTTAATGCAACAAGCGAATCCCGACGGCTGACAATTTTCGTCACTGGAAGACATTTACTGGAAAGTTAACTTAATTTCCTAAAGCTGTCAGTAAATTTAACACTAAGGGTACGGGAATGTCATATAAAAATTGAAATGTTAGCGAATTTGTATGATCGATGTTCGCATCATTTCACAAACTTAAGGTATTTTTTTCTGTAGAGTAGAATAAAAATACAGAAGCAGGCTTTTTACATTTTTTCCTGAATCAGTGTGAAGTATTGCCTATTATTCTCCATTAACCCTTTACCTAACATGAAAAGCAGACGAGACTTGCAAAAAAAATTCTTGAACAACTATTTTTTTTTCATTTTTTGTCTCAAAAACATAGGTTATGACCCCTCATTGGAACGAGCTCGACGAGCTCGTTCCAATGAGGGGTCATAACCTATGTTTTTGAGACAAAAAATGAAAAAATAATGAAAATTAACTGACGATTTTTGAGAATAGCGCTGGCCGGTTTTGGCCGTTACGTTGGGTAAAGGGTTAAACATAAGAAAACGACGTTTTCACCATCATTTGATGTTCTGTAATTTTTGATCTGTTCATTATATCAAAAGTGTGCGCATCGTGACATAATAATAGAGACACTGTTCTTTCCACTAGAAGAAACGTCTAGAAAGTGAGATTGGCTAATTGCTTCCCAGGGAAGAATAACAGCTTACAAATTACTGTAAAACACAATCGCTAAACAGAGAGCCAAAATGGACACTTTAGTGCTGGAAGGTGTAATTCTGATCGATATTCTTGGCGAAAGATTTTCTGTGAACAAGATGCTTCTAATTAACTTGCCATAAAAAGTCAAGTTTCCTTTTGTGATTTTTAATAAACGAAAATAACAGACAGCTCTCAGAGCTGTCTGTTATTTTCGTTTATTAAAAACAATGAAAGAAAACATAGGCTTATTTTCAAATGATGTCATAGGTATTTTCTCATCAAATACCGACTTCCTGATTGTATTTCCCTCACCTGTCTAATCATTTTAAGGGAGATAACTTTATCGAAAGTCGATTTTCATGGCGATACAAGTTAGGGATGATTGAAAATAGTATCAACCCTCACGAACTAAACTCGCTAAAATACTATGGAAGCGAGAGATATTTACTTTTTCATTGTGAAAAGTTGATTTATTGCTATTTGTGGTATTAAATTAATATACATTAACGTGTCTGGATAGGGGTGCTGTGGCTCAGTGGTTAGAGCATTGGACTTCAAACCGAAAGGTCCACGGTCCAATCCCACCAGGGGTAACTGCGTTGCGTCCCTGGGCACTTAATTCCGATTTCCCGCGTGGACGCATGGTGGCGATATGTACTAAGCCATGCTACACGTCGATGGTGACCCTGCCTTCAACCAACTCTGCTTGTGTGGAGTTAGCACGTTGTCGAGACTGACAGTTGCTCACCGCTGCTCGGAGGTTCTCTCCGGTACTCTGGCTTACTCCACTAGTAAAACTGTCCGACACGGGGTGACCCTGGCTGTCGAAAGTGTCGTTAAAACCCAACAATAACAAAACAATTCAGCGGGCATAACTCTTGACTTCAAAATGAGATCGTGTTCTGATGATGAGTAAAAAGTTATCTTTTGGAGCAAAAATATAGAAAATGAAGAAAACCATTTTACAAGCGATGTCTGGTAGCCGTATTGGGCAAAAGGAAGAGTAAAACAGATACGCTCATTATCAAACTGCATCCAAGGGTCGTTGTTATGAAGTACGCTCGGTTTACAATGACAATACCACAATAATTTTACAGTAACATGATTTTGGAGGGCATTATGGTTCATTAGCGGCCCTGCAGCAATGATGAACAGCCCGAGGGTTTATTAAAGGCCCGAGACGAAGTCGAGGGCCGTTAACAAGCCCAAGGGCTGTTCATCATTGCTGCAGGACCGCTAATGAATCATGGTGCCTGACAACAATCATGTTATTACTATTATTACCACGGAATCTAAAAATAGCCGGGTCACGGGCTGCTAATGGCTATTTATACCATTATCGCCCGCGGCCCGGCTCCGTCGAATGACGTCACTGAAATTATGGAGTTTTAATGGGCCTCCAAACTTATGTTAATCGACTAGTAACTTATAGATTGAGTGGTAATAATATACCAATAACATGATTTTGGAGTGCGTTACGGTTTATTAACGGCCCGGCAGGAATGAGTAACAGCCAGAGGGTCCATTAACAGCCCGAGACGAATTCGAGGACTGTTAACGGCCGGGGGGTTGTTAATCATTCCTGGAGGGCCATTAATAAAAAGGGACGCCCAACAAAATCTTGTCATTACTATTATTACCACTTCTAAAATGGTTAAATCCAAAGATTCTTCATCAACTACAGACAACTTGGCACAAGATAAAAGGCAAAACACGCGTGTCGTCTGTTTTTTTATAAACAAAACGTCACGTGCTCATTTAAATATTCATTTAAATACTCATTTGAATATATGTTGTTCGCCTCGAAAATATTACACGAAAGACTGGCCTCCTCCTGAAAACTTTACAACCCAAAACTTGTAATGAGCTATTTACACTCACCTGAACTCTTCCAAATCTATTAATTCATGACCAAATGGTGAAAGTTCACAAATGTGTGATATTCATTATATTTATACGCGCGTTTGAAACTTCAATCGGAAACGAGGCGTTTTCGAAATATTTATCTGGAGGCGGGCCGTTAACCAGATTAATACACAACTTCCGGTTTGAGACTGAGCATTTTCACTTTTACCGTAAAGGTAAAATCGTTTTAATCTGCTGGAGAACGCCCTGTGAAGTGGTAATAATAGCATCATATAACGTCGAACAGGGAATTCAAAACACTGACGTGAATTAATGATAATCTAGAAAGGCTAACCAATTGATTTAGTTGTTTAAAATGTATTGAAATGAGGGGTAATAAAGAAACCGAACTAAATAGCTCCAACATACGAGTCTTAACCAGGAGTACCTGGAATATCAAACAGTGGTTTTAATGGACATTTTAATGAGCGAATCGTGTTTACGGATCAGACTGGTACAATTATCGACAAATATTCGAATAAATATTCAGTCAAATAAAACAAGAAGTTCAGTGCTTTGTTTACGAGTTCTTTGAAGTGGCAACATAAAAGATTAACCCTTTACCTGACATAAAAAGCAGACGACACTTGGAAACAAAATGCTTGAATAACTATTATTTTTTTCATTTTTTGTCTAAAAACATAGGTTATGACCCCTCATTGGAACGAGCTCGACAAGCTCGTTCCAAAGAGGGGCCATAACCTATGTTTTTGAGACCAAAAATGAAAAAATAATGAAAATTAATTGCCGATTTTTGTGAATAGCGCTGGCCGGTTTTGGCCGTTACGTTGGGTAAAGGGTTAACACTTTGCATCACGACCCTTCATAGGAACGAGCTCGAAGGGCCCGTTCCAATGAGGAGTACCGACGGAACCACCGAGCAACGACGAGCAACTGGCAGAATCCCTAACACAGTAACTCCACACAAGCTGAGTTACCATTGGTTGAAGACTACTGCACAATCGACGCGCAGTACGCCTTAGTACATAGCGTCACCGTGCCCCCATGTGGGCAATCGAGATGAAGTGCCTTTCCCAAGGAACCAACATAGTTACCCCTGGAGGGGATCGAACCGTGGACCTTTCGGTTTGAAGTTCAATGCCGTAACCACCGAGCCACCGAGCTACCGTCTCCCATAATACAGCTAGGTATATAACTAATTCCGTCTAGTATGACGGAGCCTATCGACCTCTGACAAAAAAGACCGAATAGCTTATAAGGTCATTTTCAGCAGTCGTATTTTGCCAGTTGAGCAGACCTAGTTTACCACAATAAACAAGCACTAGTCAACGTCCCGGAGTTTGTGTTTGCATTATAGAAACATTTACACTTGCACCATGAAATTTCTGTATTTTGATATCAGTTGTCAAGAGGTTAAGGATCATCTCTCACGAATTTAATCTGATGTATGGCTATAGAATATCTTGCTTAGCCTTGCTTGAAAGGCTACTTTTGGGGGCGCGGTAGCTCAGTAGGTAGAGGTGCAGGCTGCAAGCCGAGAGGTCCTCGGTTCGAATCCCACCTGCGGCAATCGCGTTGTGTCCTTGGGTAAGACACGTCACCCTCATTGCCCACGTGGGGGCACGGTGACGCTGTGTACTAAGGCGTACTGCACGTCGATGGTGCACCTGTCTTCAACCAATGCTAACCCTGCTTATGTGGTGTTAGCATGTTGGGGAGCTGACAGTTGCTCGCCGTTGCTCGGTGGTTCTCTCTCGGTACTCCGGCTTCCTCCACCCGTAAAACTGTCGTGGTCATGACTAGCCATTGGGCAGAAATATGTGACCCTAAACACCAATAAATAAATAAATAAATAAATAACGCTGCTTTTGCAAAAGGAAAAGTGTTTATAAGCCCAATGTCGTCGGGGACGCGGTGACTCATTGGTAAGAGCATTGGACTTTGAACCGAAGGGTCGACGGTTCGATGCTGACTCGATCTATCTGCGCTGTATCTTTGTGTAAGACGAATAATCTCAATTGCCTATGCGAGGCACGTTGGCGCTGTGCACTAAGGCGAACTGCACGTCGATTGTGTACATGTCTTCAGCCGCTGCTAACTCTGCGTAGGATTAGTAAGTTATAGAATGTGACAGTAGCTCGCTGTTGCTCGATGGTTATCTCCGGGCACACCGGCTTCCTCCAACTGTAAAACGGGTCTGACACGGCGTGGAAGTGTGTCGTTATTTATTTATTTATTTATTTATTTATTTATTTATTTATTGGTGTTTTAAGGTCACCTGCTTATGCACAATGGCTAATCATGGACGTGGCAGTTTTACGGGTGGAGGAAGCCGGAGTACCCGGAGAGAACCACCAAGCAACGACGAGCAGATGCCAGCTCCCCAACAGCGTAACTCTGCACTGCAGCACAGGCAGGGTTAGATTGGTTGAATACATGCGCACCATCAACGCGCGGTACGCCTTAGTACACGGCGTCACCGTGCCCCCATGTGGACAATCGGGGTTAAGTGCCTTGCCCAAGGACACAACGCGGGAGTCCGAATCGATCGCTCAGACGGTCACCCGTCCAAGGACTAACCGGGCTCGACGTTGCTTAACTTCGGTGATCTGACGAGAACAGGTTACCGCAACGCCACCGCGCCCCCAATTGTGTCGTTACACGTGCTGTGAAATCGCCAATGTCGCCATCTATTCATTTCACTATGTTTGACCCTTCACCCAAGCTTGATAACATCAAAATTTATTATTTTAAATATTATTTTCATCAAAGTTTTCAAAACTTTTTCAAAAACTGTATCATGTGGCCCTGCCATTGGAACGAGCTCCATGAGCTCGTTCCAATGAGGGGGTCACATGATATGGTTTTGTCGACATTTTAAAAAAAATAATATGTTTTCAACTGGTCAGTTGAATATTACGCGGAAGGTACTGCAGATTCGTTAGTTAAAGGGTCAATCCGAGTTTTTATTTGTGATTCGCGTAAATTTCTATTTTTTTTCAGTTATTTCATATGAGTTCGTGCTACAATCGGGAAGCTGGAATCAGGGTTCATACGCCTTTATCGATGAATTATTTCACCTTGACAATGACACTGACATACTTTTATGGACATGACGGGGCAGTCATTTGTCGGTTTAACGGTTATGAATGATTTGGTATTAATTCGCTTTCCCCGCAAACTGATTGTTTTTATATTTTTGTTAGCTCACATGATTTGGTGCTATGAGAAACCTCCATGACGCGTTATATCCCCAGAAAAACAATCTCTTAGGGACGAAGATGTTTCATTTCTTTCATTTTGCTATTTTAAAAAGGTAAACTGTCAAACCTTTGTTTAGCATCAAGGCCTTATCCGCCCTGCGCCAGGCCTGAAAATAAGCAGTCTGACATTTGCAAAATGAGGTTCCCAGAGGGTGAATTTGATGATGCTATCCCATACAGTGGGCCCATTTATCCTCTGGGTATCTCTTTCTGTTTAGTTTTGAGACCCTGATTCAGATTGAGGTTCACAGAGGGTAAATTTAGTGATGCTACCCTGCTGTACAAGGTGGCATCACTAAATTCACCCTCTGGGGACCTCATTTTGCAGATGTCAGTATGCTTATTTTCTGGCTTGCCCTGCGCTTTTTCTAAAATCGCCACTCAAGTTTTATTGTGTTTTTCAATTTTCCGTCAAAACGTAACTGATGCTCCCCTAAATAGAGCGAGATTGTCGATACTCCCCAAGGGACATAGCACATATATTTAAAGAGAAATAAATTTTGTTTAAAAATTGTTTATTACTTTTCAAAGTGTGATTTACTGAGATTTCCGGGTTTGATTATAAACGATAACTTAACAAGTGAATTATGCAATCAACAATTGGGTCATGTATCCCTACGCGCAAACGAACACGCTTTGCCGTGGGTGTAATGGGGACTTCATTGTTTTTTTTTTTTTAAATAATATAATTATCGTTAATAATGTCAAGTAATAAACAGAGTAATCGCTTGACTGGACTGGTTATGTGAAATAATTCATTCGAGGCGAGGGACTATATTGTAAAACTCTCGTGCGCATTCGCGCACTCGTGTTTGTACAACGTCCCTCACCTATCATGAATTATTTGCCGTAACCAGTCCAGTCAAGCGATTACTCTCTATGTCTTTCAAATTACATTATTCTGTCAACTGTTTACTCCAAAACCTGGCTTATGACCACTTATTGGAACGAGCTTGTTACAACGAGATAGATAAGTTATGTTTTTAATACGAAAAAATGAAACTTTTGTATTATTCAAAAAATGTGTCTTGCAATTATCGTCTTCTGGTCACGTTGTGTAATAAGTTAAGTAAGAAAACCAAGAAATCCAGACAGAAAATTAAAAATTATCACCGAATAATTTTTTATAGCTTTTTATGACATATAACATTTTCCCACGGTTCCTATTTCAAAAAAGTTTTTCAAGTACCTCCTAGTGACATAAAAAGTTTAAAATCTTTGAAAAAGAAATATCGACTTGTGACTTTGTCTCATGTTATGAGAAATGTCAAACTTATCAAGCTATATAATTTAGGATTTTGAGAATAGAATGCCCCCAAATTAATGATTTGATCACCTCATGTCATGACTGCAACCATGAAATGACAAGACATTTGTATGTATTTCGTACATCGATTAGACGTAATGGGCATTACGTGAAAGGACTGAAAATTCGGCATTCGGTGAAAACACTGACTGCAGAGGTTGTCTTAACATTTACATACATGCTATAAAAAAATACAAAACGTGCAGTACACCAAAGCGAACGCGTCTGTTGCAAACAAAAGTTCACTTCTATTGAAAAACGTTGAGAATAACTGTTAATTCTCAAAAAATAATTATATTTGAAATGGAGGTATTCTCGTTTGAAGTATTAAAGGGAATGTAAACAGAAACAATATGGGCAAAATTACCAAATAACACACTTGGGAAAAAAGTCTATTAATTCCAGTTTGTGGTGTATTTTTAGTTCATTTGAATTGTATACAATACCTAATATATCCTGAGGGCTACAGTTTTGTTTTAACAGTTTAAATATTTAATAAATTCACTTTTAAAAAAATATTTTGTCAGGCACTCATTCTCATCGTGGTGAGGCCCAATACTGACAAAACCAAAGTCAATGGTGTATATGAGCTGAGGTCTGAAACTATATATTTTGCCATAACGAAATAAAGTTTGAAACTTTTGAAAATGTGTTAATGAAGCTCATCTAAACAAAATCTTGCATAATGGTGAGCAAACTGTTTTTGTCTAGAAAGTATGGTGGGGCACTTCAGTCAATAATGTTTTCTATGACAGTGTTTAACTCAGTACAAGTACTTTTAACCCTTGGAACCCTAGCGGCCGCTTTTCCGACCAGGAACGTTATACGCCATAACGTTATTAAATATGATGGCTGTTCAGTAAACATGTGAGGTAGACCAATCAGTATTTTCAACGTGCAGCCCAGAGGCTGCACGTTGAAAACATTGATTGGTCTACCCCAAATAATGAATATGGACTCTTCTAATTGTTTCCATTGAACTGGCATGGAAGATACCACCAGAGTTCAAAGGGTTAAGTTGTAAATCGACTTAATCAAGGAACACTCAGATATGACACAGGAATGTAATCGGAATAAATATTATTTTTCAATCAGCACGGTTTAAGTTTGCACATAAATACCATTTCAATACATCAGTTCCTTTGAAAGAGAAATGTTACCTAATATTCTTATATTTCTAGCTCATCAGAGTCAAACATAATATTGTCACGATGACACATCTTTTTAATGTTATTACAACAGAATGATTGACATCACATCCAAATGAGAAGAGTGTTGTCTGAAAATGATGTATCTCAAACAATACAGACCCCGCATTCATGGAATTGCTGAGTGTACTCTAAAATTAGTTGGGTTAAAAATTAACCCAAACCAGCCGGGTTGAATGAATATAAACCCAATTGGGTTTATATTCACTCAACCCAGTTGATTTGGGTTAATTTTTAACGTATCAGGATAGCCGCTTTCTGTTAATATCAGTTTCATAAGTATATTTACCAAACTTTCACTCTTATTTCTCTTTTGACTCAATATATCAAAAACCCGAGTCTCAGCTCATATATACCACAGAAAGAGAGAGCCGTTGACATTGGTTTTGGAGAGGTCATACCCCAGAACAGTGAGAAAAAAAAGTGCTCGGAAAAATGTCGTTAGAAGTGAGTTTATTAAATATTTATGATGCTGTAAAGGTAAGGAAAATGAGTTTACTTTGAAATTCCCAAGCCTGATATTTCATAAACATAAATTAATTATACACCAATTATACATCAGAATCAAAATAACAAATCATGGTTATGGTAAACAGAACTCGAAAACTATATGCAATCAGCTCACAGAGTTGACACCGGGCACTAATGGTTCCTGCAAGTCTGCTACCCTATTCGTACCAAAACTGATAATAAAATAATATTTCAGAACAACTCGTAGCCAAATATACTCGCAAACAAAGTGGACCATTTTCCTTGAACAGTTTTTTTTTTAGAATCGGCAAATCCGACCAGCGCAATGCACACCATTTACAAATCAAAGTTTTATTTTCATTTTTCTCTTGAAACATTTAGCTTTTGATCTCTCATTTGTAACGAGGTTTTTGAGCTCGTTCTTACGAGGACAAGACGATAGGGATCGGCATTTTGGAGACAAAAGCAGTTATTCCGGAAAGATATTGGTGCTGCCATCTACAAGCTGCAACAATCGACACTTTACTTAACTCACTACCTAACACGAAATGCAGACGACACTTGCAACTAAAATACTTGAATAACTGATTCCTTTTTCATTTTCTTGCGCCAAAAACATGGGTTATGACCCTTCATTGGAACGAGCTCAACGTGCTCGTTCCAATGAGGGGTCATAAGCTATGTTTTTGAGACAAAAAGTGAAAAATATAATGAAAATTTAATATTGATTTTTACGAATAAGGCTGCCGATTTGGATCGCTACTTTGGGTATAGGGTTAATACAACGAGTTGACGACAATTGTAAATCAAAATCTTGAATAATGAAAACAAAAATCATTTTTCCTTTCAAAAACATAGCTTGTGGTCCTACACTGGAACGTGGCCGACGAGCTCATTCCCAAGAGGATCCATAAGCTGTGTTTTGAAGGCAAACAAGCTTTAAATGATATGATTTTAATGGTAGTTTTCGTGCATCGAGCTGTCGGGTATTGCCTTTACATTAGACGAAGAGTTTGTTTGTTTATTTGTTTGGGTTTTCGGATACTTTCAACAGGTAGAGTCATATCGTGTTGGGCAGTCTTATTACAGGAAGAAGCCGAGGTGCCCGGAGAGAACCACGGAGCAACGGCGAGTAACTGTCGGACGCTCCAATTTTCTAACCCGACGCGAAGATTGTTCTTTATTTATTTATTATTTATTTATTTATTTATTTAGTTTTATTTAATGTCTTTAAGGTCGCACATTTCTGCACAATGGCTAATAGTGACCGCAACAAGGAGATAAAGTGAAGAATAGTCAATCGTTAATACCCCATGTTTCTCAGTTGACGGAACTTCAACCCAAGCAGTGGTGACTGGGTCCTATTTTACCAGTACAGCAGATCTTGTTTACGACAGTAAACATGCACTGCTTCACTTCAGGATCTAGCCGTTGACCTATATTAACCCCTTACCCAACGCAGACGATATCAACATTTATTATTTTAAATATCATTTTTTCAAATTTTTCAAAAAATTTCAACAAAACCATATCATGTGACCCCTCGTTGGAACGAGCTCGTTCCAACGAGGGGTCACAAGATATGGTTTTGTTGAAATTTTTTGAAAAATAATATTTTTTCAACTGCTGAATTTGCATATTACGCGGGCGGATGCGGGCGATTCGTTGGGTAAAGGGTTAAGCCAATGCTCTACCCATTGAACCATCGCGCGCTTCATAGAAAAAGGGTAAATATTAAAAACAAGACTGACAATTCTTTTAGAAACTTTATTGACGCCAAATGATGTGGTGCAACCAGAGGTTAAAAAGATTGAACATAATCATTCCGCTTGAGCAATATAACTGGTTAAAATAGATTACCATTGTTATATTCAGGCAGGTAATCGTTTGTTTTCTCAGAACAAATGTTTGTCAGAACAAATGTTTACCGATATGTTTTGTTTAATAGCTGTACGGACGGATAACATTTTATTGAATATTTCAAATGCTTTATGACAATGTGGAGTGTAAGAACGTACAAGAAGTCAAACCGGTTGTGGCGGGTCGTGTTGTCATGGCACTCGCACAATCAAACGCCGTATTCCAAACTCCCAGTCGAGAGATTATTTACGAAACCTGTGTATCAGGTATGTTCGATTTGTGACGCTTTTAGTGTAGAATTCCGCGTCGATTCGCACAACAGCAAAGGCGAAAGGAAGCAAAATCCTTCCCACACTGGGAGTCGATCCCTTTACCTAACATGAAAAGCTGACGACACTTGAAAAGCAGACGACACTTGCAATAACTATCTTTTTTCATTTTTCGTCTCAAAAACATAGGTTATGACCCCTCATTGGAAATTAATTGGCGATTTTTGAGAATAGCGCTGGCCTCTTTTGGCCGTTACGTTGGGTAAAGGATTAACGAGAAGTGAATATTACTGAACGGAATACCACATATTTTCCTTTCAATACTTGGCGTTGCGTCAGCTGCTTATTTATTCACGGACGTGACAACCGTTTCTTATTACCATTTCCTTATTCGACATCAACCGATTTTATCGATTGATAATAAATGTCGAATAAGGAGCTGGGAATAAGTAACGGTTGTCACGTCCTCATTTATTTACTGGCAAATGCGCAGTTAATTGGCGGACGGTGTGATACTTGAATACGCAAACATTTCATAATTAAAGTATTTTTGCAAGTTTAGCTCAAGTTTGTAGGGGAATTATTTTTAGACAGAAATGTATTACTGCGCCTTGTTTATTTTTGCCAATTTTGCTGGTCGATTGAATTGGACCAATGTGCTCCTCACTTCTCGCTGTGTTTTGTAGCGAATTATAGCATAATTTTGTCGTGACTGCCCTGTAAAAGATTTATGGGATAAACAAAATAAACGTATAGTGTTTTCAAGTAAAAAAGTTATTCTACTCGTAGAATTAAGAATGAAACCGACCCGCCAGGCGAGTCGGTTTCATTCTTAATTCTACGAGTAGAATAATTTTTTTACTTGAAAACACTATACGTTTATTCTATATATTATTGAACATGTTACATTCTGATAATACGACGAGTGTCTGAGCCGATCATGGCTGACAATTTTCGTCATTGGAAAAGGTTTACGGGAAAGTTAGCACCCTTAATTTGCTAACGCCATCAGTAAATTTAACACTAAGGGTATAGGAATTTCATATAAAAATTGAAATTTTGAAATGTTATATTTTTTTTCTCATCGATGTGCGTATCATTTCACAAACTCCAGGCATTTTCCTGTAGAATAGTATAAGAATACATAAGCTGGCTTTTTACAATTTTTTTCCAATCAGTTTGAACGTTTGAAAACCATTTAAAAAAAAACATTTAAAAACAAGAAAACGGCATTTTCACCATCTTTTGATTCTCTTACCTTTTTCTGTTCATTATATCAACAGTGTGCACATAATAATAATCGATATAATATTATAATAGGCATATAATAAAGAAACTGTTCTTTCTATTAATCTAAAAGTCTAGGAGGTGAGATTTGCTCATTTTTTCCTGGTGAGAATAAAATCTTGCTCATTTCCTCGCTAAACAAAGAGCAACAGTGAACACTTAGTGGTAGGTGTGGTATTGATAGATATTCGCAACGCCAGGCCATCGGTGAATTCGCTGCTTATAATTCGCTTGCCATAAAAAAAATCAAGTTTCCTTTTGTTACTTTTAATAAACGAAAATAACAGAAACCTCGTGCAATAATTCCGCGCGCGCCACACTAGAAGATAAAAATCGTACTCGCATCCGAGCAGTGAGCTATTGTCAAAATTTTTCACTACTGGTTGGTTATTACACTACTGGTTGTTACAGCCGTGAATAAGGTTTTCATATTATCGATACAACTCGTCGCCTGAGTGCTAGAATGTCCTATGTCCCCTATGGGACATAGGACATTCTAACAATCAGGCGCAATCAGGCGACGATTACTGTCGAGTTTACTGTATGGAACACACCCTCAGATTGGCCGAGTAGGTTGCATGAGAGCAGTTTATGGAAAGTGGGCAATAAGAACATGCTGTGGAGGACCCGCTTAAATTTTAACAGAGTTTTCTCTTCGGAACAAAGCTCGCCAGAATTCCTTCACTCGTAAACAATTTTTCGACACAATTCGTTTTTGTTGAGATCAGGAAAAATGTCATTGGGAAGGAATCATTCCCATGAACTACTGTACTGATAAAGATTAATCTTGAATGGTGTAGCCGTGTTGCCATTAGACAAGTAAACATCACCCGGAAGTACGTTGTTTGACATTTGTTATTCCACTTGAGATGTGCAAAGATTGTAAGAGAGTTTCGATGCACAAAAGACTGGCAGAGGTTGTATTGATAAAATCCACTAGAGCGGGGTTCCTTCGTTTACTGAACGTCGCAACAACAAGTTTTATCTCAATAGTTGCTATGACATCATAGACCTACTGAATTGATTGGAACATAGAAAGACAGTAACTATTATGATGAATTATTAAGCAGACGTCAACTCTGTACACAATACATCTTTCACTGAATAGAGAAAACCGGTTCTTCTGTCAATGTTTGAGGGAGATGCCATCTATAAATACTGAGGTGTATTTTAAAACCCATGTACCATTAACACCAGAAATCCACGCAGGACCCTCGGGAAGTAAACTCTGTTTTACTGGTAAAATAGGACCCAGTCACCAATGTTTGGGAGGTGAAAACTCTCTATAAAATGGGCATCATGGCTTGTTAATGCTCATCCCTGGTCTTGAGTTGATACTCATTTTGTGGTCATGATTAGCCATTGTGCATTAAACACCAATAAATAAATAAATAAAAAAATAACACCAGAAATTCGGGATCTAACTCCAGGGACGTGGCTAGAAGGTCTTGGTTCGGAAGGAGGGCTAATATTTCGAGGAGAATCCAAGATCGAATCACGCAAAGATTCGCGCAACGAAACCAGCGAGAATCTATGTATAGATAGATTCTCGCTTCACGTCTGCTATGATTCGTGCGAAAAGATTTGAGTCAATTTAACCCTTTACCTAACACAGCGACAGCAAATTAACCAATACAAAGATAACAAGACCTAAGTATCATGCCACTTTGTCAACAAAATTGTACAAATATGGCTGTCATTGGAACCGGCTCAATGAGCCGGTTCCAATAACTGCCATATTTGTATGGTTTTATTGGTAAATATTGTGTATTTTTTTTTTAAATTATCAAATTTATTTTATGTTTTAAAAATTAAAAAGCTGTATTGGGTAAAGGGTTAGAATGTGTTATCAGTATAGAACAGGGTTTCAACCTTGGTGGCCTCATGGGATCCTGGGACACTCATAGCAGCTATGGATTCTAGCAACCATTTGCGCGAGAATCCAAATGGATTCTCCCAAATTTAGATGAAATATAAGCTCTGGGAGGCTGGCCCCAATCTGAATTTCCTGCTGTACCCCACACCCCTTGAGAGAGAATTTTCCAACTGCTAACTGTGAATTGTCAACTGCTGAAGACATCTTGTGTTCGAAATATCTGGCATTTGGATGCTAGAGTTGAAGTTGAATATCGTCTCTTGAGTGCAACAAGGCGCCATCAGATGGCACTCTGTTGCAATCAAGGGACGAAATATTGGCTAGATGAAAAACCTCATGAGATGTTCCAAAATCACAAAATATCTTAGAAACGGTTAAGCCTACAGCCACGGATAAAATTCCACGACACCTAGTACAATAGGACTTGGAATTTCCCAAATTTATTGATTTGAGGCTACAACTTTCTAAACTGCATAAATTCTCAAAATGGAGCAGAAGAGTCTAGCTCAGTTACTATACCCGTAACGAAGAATTTTATTGACTTAAGTGCGTGACCGGTTTCGTTCGAATTTGAACTCACCAGAGGCGATATATTTCAACATCGCAGCCCCTATATGTAGCCTACCTCAGCTACTATGGCCAGCAATGTAACGGTCGATAGCTCACTAAGTTCTATGAGCCTTTCACCCAGCAGCAGCAGCAGCAGCAGTCACACAATTGTCACCACAGAAAACGACACTGGCGGAAACGACCCACAACTGCGAGGTCTTAACATTGAAAATGCTAATACCATTCAGCCTGAACAGAAAGGATTTTTAATCAGTTTTTATTTGTTTTTTGTTATTCAACCGTTTAGCCGGGATTGGAGATGAGACACCGCCCACCCCCCCCCCCCCCCCATCCCTCCCATCGCCCCTGTCTATCATATTTCGAATAAAGCAAGTTTCATGGATTTTGTGCAGAAAATTTCACGGAATATATTCCTTCATGTACAGTACTATGCTTACAAAAGTGAACTGAGAAAGCCGACCGGGTGCTCACTGGGTCGTGATCTGGTTGGCATTCTCTGTTCGCTGTCCTCCCCAGAACTCAATCGAAAATTACCCGACGGAAAAGATGTGCGTTAATCTTTAAATCTCAGATTTTACATTCGTTTGTTTTCTTTGATTCGGCCTTTATTTCGCAGTATGTTATTTAGGAGATCTTGACCCACAGGTGTAAATGCATCGCGATCAGATCCCGATCTGATCGAGAAATAGGCCACTTTTGCGAGTACAGGATTGAACTATTTAGGTTCCAAACTAACGGTATGCGTGGAGTTATAATGGTAGGCCACCCATTTTTATAATCCGTGCCAAATTTGGTTCCAAGTAGAACCAAAACCTGTCGAAGACCCTAAACAAATGAGTCCTCATGTGATCTAGAACCCGAAAATTTTCATTTTGAGTTGCCTGTCTTGTTTAACCCTCTACACACTGATGTCCAAATGGCAAATTTTTCAGCAGCAAATATTTCCCATAATGCAGTTTGATATTAAACCAAATGTACCTTGTTTGACAGAGCTGAAGAACCAGTTTTGGTCCTGAAAGAACCACATTTCTCTGTGTCATCGCGGTAAATGCTTCAATGTCTCTCCACCACCCCATTACCCGCATAAATACCAACACGTTAACAGTCTGGATGCTGAGAGCTCAGTCCCGATTTCTGACTTCGCAACAACAAATATTCCGGAGAATCAAGTTCTCATAGCTCGAGATTTTGGTGGGGGGGGGGGGGGGGGGTGGGTGGATTTACCTGTGAATGATGCAGTGCTAGCACAGCTTTCAGGAGACTAAGAACAACCGAAATCCGAATGAATACATACACAGAACGACACGCGTGTGTGAATGGGTTAATCGATATGACACGAGTGCCAGCGCGGAAGGATAGAACGAGAGGTCACAGGCCTCGAGTTTTATCCTTCCGCGATGGCACAAGTGCCATATCGATTGGCCCTTTCATACACGCGTGCCTTTCTATGTTTATTACCCGCCTTCACTTCTATAAAAAATTATTAGAAGGACACTCGGCAATTCATTTGACAACTATTAACAAAAAAACCCGCATTTAACACCAACCAAATTTGCGAGGGGTACCCGTGTTACTGTTTCGTCCCCTGAGTTCCAATGTGTTCTATGTGCCTGCTGGCACATAGAACACATTGGAACTCAGGGGATTATTTTCAATTATCGCTAGCGATTCAAATTGTAATTGCGTTGCACGATTTGTAAAAAATTCCAGTGAAATTTCGCTTCTATTTAAAAAGAGTTCGTCAATGATTTCCGTTCCGCACGTACAGATTTTCATATTCCGCACGGTTTAGTGTTGCTGTAGATGGGGATTACAAAGAACAGGCGTGTAATAAAACTCTAACTGGTCTCACAGCATCATGCCACAGGCATCATGCTTGAAGAAACAACAGTTGCAAACAAATGTCAGTGGCGTGGATATAGGGCGGGTTGTTCTGTTTGTAATTTAATTCAAGTGGATTCCGCCTTTTACACTTCCATTTTTCAAACATTTTCCAAGTTAAAGGTAAGGGAGATGGGAAACCTCCACGCCCTTCCTCGGCTTTCGGAATGTTGTAAGACTTAAGATTTTCCGTGTGTCTCTCTCCTGCGTATATGCATGTGTATTCATTTCCCCAAGCTAAGAACCGATCTATCATTCCTGTCTCAGCAAATGTATCGATTTTTCATGTAAGCTTTTATATGTTTATTTCTCGTTTCACCTTCCATTGTATTTGATTGATTTTCTTTAAGAAGCGTGTTCGATTATTGTCACCCACCTCGTCAAATTTGCAAAGTTTGTTGACCGAAAAGACCTACAGAGTCCACGCAAATTGAAGTATTAACATATATATATTGATTAGTTTCTCGAGTACTGATTCCTAGTTCATCATGTAGAGGCATTGGAATTGGTCGACGTTTTGAATATGGTTGAGGCTTTTAACCCGATAGCTAACACAACTAGCCGTACTTGCCCCTAAAAAAGTCTTCAATAGCCAAAGATTTTCATTTTCTGCTTTTGGGGTCCCTCGATGGAGCGATCTAGACCAGTAGCAAGCTAGTCAATATTGTTCCAATGAGCGGTCATAGGCTATCATTTGAGGCAACAACGAGACGTTATTAATTGCCGAAGGTAGTGGGGCATAGAACCTTAACGTATGCATGTCTACAATAAAACCGATAGGTTCGAGTTTAAGTGAATATCGAGGATCTGGAATGAGTGTTTTGGTCACTCGATATTTATAAAACGAGTCTAAGAATTGTCCGTTTTGCCGAGTCTCTGGCGAGGCAAAATAGGAAATTCGTAGCCGAGTTTCATAAGTATCGACTGACCAAATAACGAATTTCATATTCTGTTTATCATATGACACCACAGTTACCAAAAACACATCTTTTAGTTAGAAAAGGGTTAAAGAATGGAATTTTACGTTAAATATCACGCGTCATAAATCAATATAACATACGTACAAGATCAGTTTTGAAACAGCATTAAGTTAACAATCAGAAAGTGTTATTTTTGAAATTGACCAATCAAATCAACTGGAGGTGTTTTGGAGCACTAATTAATTTAACCAATCACAAAGCACTCTTTTCGAAAATGACCAATAAAATCAATTGAAGGTGTTATGAAGCACTAAACCATCTATGGCTAACTTTACGCTTAATATCAGAGAGGCTGGTCGGTTCAGTAGGTAACTGCAGGCATGCACGAAAAAACTTTTTCAGCTCTCAATATTAGTTCAAGGGAAACACCATTTTGTTATTGAAGAACATCTTTATGAGTGCGTTGTTCAAAAAGTAAAATCAGAATTCACTCACTGGATCATCGAATGCAATATATACATATTATCACTACAGTGAAGTGATCAGGGTTGTTGTATCACGTCGAACGTTGAGGAGGCCAGATCGCCAGATCAAACGAGCAGCCGCAGGCCTGCGGCAGCTCGTTTAATCTGGCGATCTGACCTCCCCTCAACGAGACGTGATGCGACGACACACATCACTTCACTGTGGCGATAAAAGGTTTATTTTTTGACTTATAGTTCAACATGGCATGCCAACACTAGCATTAACAATTCCCCCAACCTTTTTTTGGTAAATTAGATTGAAGTAAAAAAGAACTATTTTTGTTTACACCTGTTTTTGTAACAGGTGCGCACTTCCGGGGAATCCCTCGATGCGCATAAATACGTAACAGAATGAACAGTTAACTTTCTTTTTGAATCCGTGTTTGAATTCTTGATTTTCAGTCAGAATCGCTGTCTAAGACACACATTCTGCGCCTCTCCGCTGGACTAGTACGTCCGTAGTAATTGTTTATTTTCAAACATGCTACGGACTGAATGTTTATTCTGTTTGTTCGCCTGATTTAATTGAATTTCGCGAAGTGGAGAATTGTTGTTTACAACTGCCGGAAATAAATAAATAAATAGACTGGCATACTATAGTGATACGGAATAGAATTCAACACTGTGGATTTTCCGGTGACCGGGAAAAGATCGTCAAACAGTGGTGGTATTTAGCGTTTAAATTACATAGTCATATAATAAAAATGATGGTTCACGACGATACGAGTTCATGTTTCCTCAATAAAATATCAAATATCCTCTTTTCATGGTATTTTTAAAGAATTATTTAGAAAGAATGTCCACTCTAAAACGTTTCTACCAAGTAGCAATCCCACGATGCGTGTTTAAAAAAAGTAAAATCGTATTTCTTAGAACATGGACAACTGCCATTTCCAACATTCTATTTTCTCTGTATTACGGGTGTCTACCGTCTTCTTAGGTGCCAAAACGTGTATTACATAGGTTATAGGTAATGTCGTGACCAAATCAGCCGATTGTTGAGTTCACAGGTGAGTAACAAACGAACAGAGAAAAGTCGCAAAAGTTATGATTACGCTCTTTAAAATTAAGCCTCTCACCCATGTTTCACGAAAATAAAAGTTATTTCAATTTTGATATAAAAAAGTGCTTTAGTTAATTTTGCATCCATAATTAACCCATTGAGCCCAAGATCCCTTTCTTTCCAGGATCGTGATACGCCCTGAATTGTTAGAGAAGATGGCTGCTCTGTGAATTTGTATGATAGATTAATCAATATTTTTCAATGTGCAGTCTTTGGGCTGCAGGTTGAAAATATTAATTAGTCTACCCCAAAATATTAATTGGTCTTCACCCAAAAAACAATGCAGACTATTCAAACTGATGGTTTTGAAATGGCGTGGAAGATACCATGAGGGATTCTAAATGTTACACCTGAAACCGGTTTTTAACGCTTTGAGACTTTAATTATCCTGACGTTCAAACGTCACTGGAATATTATAATCCCTGGTGGGTACGGGTGTGGGATGGGAAAATCTCACCCGAGGGCAAGATATTTGGGCGAGACACGAGGCTTGCCGAGTGTCTGGACCAAATATCTTGTCCCGAGGGTGAGATTTTCCCATCCCACGCCCGTACCCATCAGGGATTATTTTTCTCCCCACTATACAACGGTTACGTTAGCCAGAGGTAATCGGCGGTCACGTGCTGATATAATCAACTCATTTGGTATTCGTTGTTTTGAAAAACTAATGACACCATCGGAAAGAGCCCGCAAAAGCTATGTATATACTAAAGGTATATACCACGAAATCAATTAGGAACGGTGGTGTCTTGGGGTCTAAAGAGTTTTAGAGCATCAAACTTTGGTCACACGGCATTCTGATGACGTCAATATGAATTAGTTGGTAGAGAAAAACCAATGCGATATGCATAACGTCATAATAACGTTACAAATGTATAACGTCACGTGGGTGGGGTGGGATACATCTGTCTCTCCTTGCTATCTCACCCTGGACAGACGAATGTTACACATGCAGTGGGGGGAGAAATTCGGTTTCTTCAACTTCAAAATGCGACGTCAAACGTCGGAAAGTACAAATAACAAGATATTTTTCACATCATTATTTTTGGTAGTTCTGAATTTGTTATTCAAAACTTGTTTTTTACAAATTATTGGAGAGTGCCCCAGGCACTCTCCAATAATTTGTAATAAAACATATATAAACAAAATATTATTTGTGTTTGGCAGAATATGAAATATAAGCAAGGAAAGTGTTGGCTTTTGCTCTGGTATCCTCATTTTTTGAAAGCCCTGATAGTAGCTTCTAGCACTCAACCAGTTAAGAAGTCTTGACAGCAGGATTATATTTGTATTTTAAGCTGCGATAACATTTGGCTCAACGGTTATTACTGAGCACTATTCGTGAAAAAATAGGAGTTTGAGGTTAAAACTTTAAAAAATCGAAAAATAATAACAAAACAAATGTCCACAAAGTATGAAAGTGCTGTTTGATTTCGTACGTAATAAGACGTACACAAGTATCAAAGGGTTAAAAAGATCGGTCAACCCATCCAATACTTGACAAAGAAGTGCAATTACACCGGAACTCACAAACGCAATGATGTGAAAATAATGCACTTGGAACATAATCATCTTAAAAACTGTGAAATTTTTCCAAGTTTCCTCCATTAAATCGCGATGAACGTTTGATCACGAGCAGAATGTTTGATCATGAAGAAACAAGAGGACGGACGATCTGAGCCTAGTTGCTCTTGAGCTGCTCAACTTCCGATTGCACTTAAAATTGGTTATAATGCAAATTTTCTTCCCATTTTTTCTTTCGAATAATTGCATCTGACCACTTGTTGGAGCGAGCTTTACGAGCCCGTCCTAATTATAGGTGATAAGCTATGTTTTCAAATCACAAGCGAAATTTGAAAATTATTTTTTATTAAATTTGGTATTGTTAATCTGCAAACTTTGTCATTTTAAAGTTTGTGCAGTATCGGTCGCAAAGCGCTACTCGAAGCGAAATTTAATGTCTTTGTTCTTGAAGAAGTCACCGATGAGACTGCCTCCTAATGGCAAAACAGACCAACGGAATGGGGAGTGATGGTTTTTCACGCTATCTCCATGCTTCCAGCACTTTTGGGTTTGATCGTTTTCTGAAATAATGTGCTGTTAGAGTGTGTGGTGTTTTTTCACGAAATTTTAATTTCCAGTAATCTGGTGAAAGGGAGGAAATGTATTGCAGTGTTTGTTATTGTTTGTTATTACAAAAGACCATTGCTACGAGATTACTTTGATTTTTCGTGTTTCTATCCGCTTAAATTATCAAACAATGATTTCAATTTTTTGCCTGGTTCAACGGAATCAATGAAACAGTCTGTATGGTAAATATTCATTTCCTGGCGTATCCACAGGGGAGACGCATTGACTATGGCAAAGATAATTTCCCTCCTTGTTACACAGCAATCATTTCAGTGTCCCTAAAGGCCCTTTGGCATACAGACGCAAATGATCTCATATTAATCGCGTTTCTGGCGTGGGAAAAGTACAGTCAGTGCTGGATTGCCCGATAGGCACACTTAGAGGATAAGTGATTGTGGACGTCCGAAACAAGGAACCATGATCCTAGGTGCTTCGATGCAATATTTTCTGATATTCCTGATATAGTTGCAAAAAATAGGAGACGTCTAATGAGTCACGACATTAAGTTTCTGAACCGAGTGTAATAAAGTCGATCTGAGTCGAGGTTTACCTCGGCTCAGATCGGTTTTAGTGAACCAGATTAACCCTTTACCCAACGTAACGGCCAAAACCGGCCAGCGCTATTCACAAAAATCGCTAATTAATTTTTATTATTTTTTTATTTTTTGTCTCAAAAACATAGGTTATGACCCCTCGTTCCAAAGAGGGGTCATAACGTATGTTTTTGAGACAAAAAATGAAAAAAATTACTTATTCAAAAATTTTATTTGCAAGTGTCGTCTGCTTTTCCTGTCAGGTAAAGGGATAGGAATTTTCATATCAAATCGAGACGAATTCGAGATTCTTTTTGTCACATAATTTGTAATTTAAACTTCTACCTACCATAATGGCGAAGACGGACTAGAACTATTCACAAACATTGCCAGCCAAATTTTAATATTTTCTTAACTGTTTGCTTGTAAAATAGTCGTTTTTCACCCTTGAGACGCGACTGTAAAATTCCAGACTTAAATAAGCAATGCAAAGCATGTAGCAGGCAGCTTTGGTTTGCATTTCTTATCTTTTTTTCGGATATTTTGCATTCGGGAGCTGCCCACTTTCTGGGTATGTCTCCATATCCTCACTGAATAAGGAATGTCCTGATATATCGCTATTTAGAAGGCGTATTCTCATCCAAACAAAGTGAGCCTTGTACATAGCGTGAACAAGCCATTGTACACGCAAAACGGAATTCATCACAACTCTTAGATTTCTAACAACATAGTGGTGGTGAAGCTTCTTCTCAACCCACTTCCCTCGCTAGATATTCACATATATATCGCTATAGTGCAGTTGCGAAAGTTGAATGCTATTTTGGCGACCATTATCAAGAGTAGCAACGGTCGGGAAAAGATCGCCGACCGCTATACAACTAGATTGCGAGAACGCTCTTTAGTCACATATAGAAAAGTGTCTCACGCTGCCATCTTACGAAGTGGTGGAATTGTTCCTTTAATAAATAATGCGCATCAACAAAGGTTTTCTCAAAGGTTTTCACAATTACCCGACGCCTCGCTTTTTACCGGATATATCTAGAGATCCATGACAAATGAATGTGTTGATGATATGCAAAATTTTCGCGACAATACAAATTGAATATTTACAACATATTATAAGTATTATTGACAAAAACTAGAGCTGGAATTGGAAAACTGACACCATGTAACTTGTTTTCGTGCTAGGTAAACACGATGACGTTTAATGAAGTGAAGGCTGTTACGCTGTGACCACAGTCACAGCGTAACAGCTTTCACGTCATCAAACTCCATCAACGAGGGAAATTAGCGCGTTCATTTACCTGCCGCCATCTTAGAGGGATGGGAGGGGCATACTTGGCTGTGGGGTTTGTTTGCCCATTCAGTGCTTTGTGGGCTGGGAGGTTCTCAGTGCTTCTTGTGATTTTTTAAAAACAGAAATGATTATCAACTGGAATCCGACAACCTTTTCTCAATAATCCTTTTCTTAACTGTATACGAGCATCAGAAAACATTCGATCTATCCTGAACAGTGCAAACCAAACAGTGGTGAATAAACTTTCAAAGTATCAATTCCATCAAATTTATCTAAACTCGTAAATGCTAGGTGGCATTTTTTTGTCGCAAACATTTTCAACAAACAACACGTAGAAACCAAATCGATTTTGCGCTGAAATTCCAATATTTGCCGATCTGTCAAAACAAAGTTTGTCTGGACCAAAACAAATACAATGGAAGCATGATTGATTAGTCAGTTTGATTGAAGATATAGGTAAACAATTTATGTTTTCTGCTGCTTCTGAGAGTTATTGCATGTAAGTGCTCAATTTATGACTCCAAATGGCCGTTACAGATATTCGCGATAAGCAAACATTATGACAACCAATTAATGATTCACATTAATTTTTCCAGCAACAGTTTTTTCCTGCACTGATCTCTATACCACCGTGTTTCTGGAAGGTTTCTGCGCACGATGTTGTTCAATGACACCTCTCTGATATATATATATAATTTTTCTTTCCTCGGATTGGCTAAGATTGTACCATATATTTCCGACATTTTTACCTGTCGAGGGTTTTTAAAAATAACCATTACGTGAACTATGCACTTTCTAAAAATATCTGTAAAATGTCTATCATGGGCTAGGACTTTAACAATAGGCACTGTACTTAGGACTGAAATCCTGGTGGGTAGCAAGATTCGTCCTCGGTTTGTTTGGTACAACATAACAATTATTGCACGGCATGTAGATTACTATGTCAAAATAGTGGTTCTCGAGGAAGAACAGTCCACACGTCTTCGGCGTGTGGACTATTCTTTTTCGATGGTCGCCATTTTGAAATAGTCAACTGCAATCCGGGCAATATTTATAAAATAGTTTAATCTTAAGTCTTTGGAGTAGGATCTGTCTCCAGATATTCCTTTTCTCCTGGGCTCTTGGGACCTGCTGTCTATCTGCTTGGGAAGAATCTCTGAAAGGAGACAGCTATCTTGGACGCGTGCATCTAAAGATGTACCTATTTGCGACCTGCCGTCAGGAAAGCATCCATTTCCAGCCGTGTCTCTTGAATGAACCATCATGACACGTCGTTCGCTAATGAAAAGTGGAATGGACACCAATTGTTCAAATCGTTGAGCTCATACCGTACCGGTGTAAACACAACTGGTCTACCCTCGGTGGTAATTCTTAGTTTTAGACGCTACCTGACATGTTATCTTATCGCCCATGTCGCTTAACCCTTTTCTAACACAGCTAAATGACTAAAGGACGAACGACACTTGCAAACAAACAAAAATTAATCAACTAATTTGTTTTATTTTTCGACTCATAAACATAGTTAATAGCTTATAATACTCCCATAATGACACATCAACAAGCTCATAACAAGGCGGAGTCATAAGCTATGTTTTTAGCTATCCTCAGTGGTAATTCTTGTTTTTTTGCGTTTTCTGACATGTTGTCTTTCTTTTTCATTTTTTCACCCCAGAAAAACATTGCTAGTAACTAATGACACCGCATTTGGAATGTGTTCGACACGCTCGTTCCAATGAGTCATAAGCTGTAATTTGAGGGCAAATACTGCATAATAAAACTAGAATGCTGATTTGTAAGACCGCGAAAACTTGTCGGTTAGAGAACTCTTAAACCATTCTTACTATCCAGTGACTAATCATTTCGTACAACGTAAGCAAACGAAACGCACCTCTCTGCTAAAATTCCTCAGAGTGTTCGAGATCGATTCACCATTTGACTTAACGAAACGAGTGTTGAAATTACAAGCAAGACTAAAGAAGGCGGAAAGAAAACCATTGTTTCTAAACAGTCGCCTTCCATTTACTGGTAAAACAAGGTAAAGTAAATTGCTTTTCCTTGTGTCTCGGTCTTGGGATGGGGTGAAAGACCAAAAAACGTTCAAAAGAAATTATTAATCAAACCATCTGAACGGAATCGTCACCTTGGTTCTATAACTGCCTGTCCGTCCCCTGAGTTCCAATGTGTTCTATGTGCCAGTAGGCACATAGAAGACATTGGAACTCAGGGGACGAACAGGCAGTTATTTTCGGATGAATGGACTAAGTACATCATAGTTTTTCATCTTTGGTCGTTTTCTTACGTTCAACGAACCATATACTGCCCCCTCCCCCTCACTACCGCCAAAAAGGAGGGATACGCTGTCCCCAATGTCCCCCGCCATTCGAAGCCCATACGAACAACGTACAATGATATGCAGAATTTGAAAAACTTTGTTGACGATTTGATAAACCACTACTTTCATTTGGAAAAAAAACAACCTTCAAATATCATTTGTACGAAAGCGCCCGTTTCGAGTAAGAAATTAACTTTAAGACACTAATTAAGAGACTTTTTGTAAAAACAAAATGGCTTGCAGCCCTTATAAATCCCGATCTAGTTACCGATCACTAGCAGAAATTGCACAAAACTGCAGTGTCATTTTCGATATTCGTTATAACATGAATTCTCAGAAAGACACAGGTGAAGTCTGTGTTCACGTGTTCTATTCATATATGTCCATGCTTGGACCAATAATTTTAAGGAATAATACAACGCTGTTGACCTGACAGTGCGCAATGTTACAATACGACTACCCCCCCCCCCCCCCCCTCCTCCTCTGATTGGACGAGAGCTCGCTTAGTGTATTCTATTTATACCATGGTTACCTATTCGACAATGTATGAAAAGCCTATGACATAAATTTTAGCTTTACACACCAACGGTGGTGAACACGCCAGCAATGGGATTTCAGAGTAGTTAAAATTTACACCTACAGTAGAACTACATCCAAGTTGACCTTTGGTGACATCGACCTGAATGCGAACTTGTCTAAATTTATCGCACGTCGCCTCGCGAAGAGTGAAATGAAAGTGGCAATTATTTATTACGTTTTTAAATGTGTTTACCCCATAAAACGCCAAACAATTAACAAACATGCATTGTCTCGTGTTAATAAAGCATCCATAACTCGAAACAGCATGTTATTAAAATGAAAAAGGCCCTGCTTCTTTTTCTATCTCGTTTTGGTGATAAAATTGACAGCGGAAGTACCGCCCACCGATCCTCGTGTACACAAAAGCAAATTCGCACGTATGTACGGCTCTTGCTCAGTAAAATCGAGAAAAATAATAGTAACTCTTAATAATCTGACGATCATGGTATAAATAAAATATACCCAAAGTAGCTTGGTGTACCAAATGTTCACCACTCGTGGTGAAGTGGTGTTAACCGCACTCCAAAGGGTCGCGATTATCACCACTTCACAACTTGTGGTGAACATTTGGTACACCAAGCTACTATGGGTATATTCTATATGTTTACGGCTCAAGTGGCAAATGCTACCGTCTGACGCCACAACGCGAAATATTTGAACTGACGTCGCCCGTTTCGTAATTGCTTCGCCAATGGAGTAACTAGCAAACCGCTTCATTTTTCTGGATTTTTCACACGGGCAGCAAACTGTGTTCCGGATGAAGTGTTGTTTAAATTACAAACCGATTTACGATTTGAACTGAGATGGAACGAGTTTATCTGGTTTATTGATTATTTATCCAGTGGTGGGGTACATGAGAGGTTTGTTCACTAAACCTGTGATCATTAAAAGTTTCCTTGAACAAATAAAGTAAATAAGCCTCTCGTGTTTCACGATGTAGGTTTTGGGCTATGTGTAGTGTTTTATTGAAACATATACGTTATTGTGATGAGTTGACGGTAACATGGTCTGAAGTTTGCCGCTCGGAGCGTATGTTCAACCTCGACGCTTCGTCAATACATCACAACAACTTATAATGTTTCCTAAAATAATACCAGTTGTTGTTCATGACTCCCATTCATTCGGACAGAAGCGAAAGAAGAATTATTTCCACGTGTAGTCAGAAACTATATTACGCTGTTGTGTGCACTTGTGGGTAATTCCACCGATCACTTTCGGGCATCTCCGTTTATCTCATCGCAATGTCGTATCTTCTGAAAATTCATCTGCATTCAAGTTTTTTTTTATTTACAGATTACAGCAGTACGCTTGCATACAGAGTTTTTGTTTTATTTGTTACTTGCACTTTCACACAAACAAAGTCTCATAGTCGATACTTTTTTTTAAATTAGCGGCTTAATGTCCCTTTAAATGTGTTTTAGGAGAAAAGCCATCGATGATAAATCATGTTGAATATTATATTGGATACCACGGGGCTTTCGATTAGTCTTATTAAAACACAACGGCGAATATGGATCCACCGTATAGTGGCCTGACTTTTACGATTATATTTTCTAGTTATGACTTTAAATGGGTTAAAAAGAACCATTAGTATTTTCGAAGATCTGGCAATTTGCCAGTTGGTAAATTGCCATATCTTTTAAAATGCTAATGATTCATTTCACTCAGTTATACAGCACGGCCGCCGTGGACTGGTCACGTTCCACGGATGGGCAATATTTCCACGGACGCAATAATATTAGTTCCAAACACAAATTATAGAAATAATCTTCAAACATGCAATTAATAAAGCACCGGGTACAACCCGGTGTTTCATTACTTAAAATTTTGATGATGAGGATCTTTATTACCTGGTAAACGCATGCGTGGACATCACTGCCCACGCGTGGATTACGACTAGTCCACGGCGACTGTACTGTATTAATAGGTAGGAAATACAATTCTAGAAAATACAATTGTAAACGTTTGATAGTATTGGCTCCTGGTTGGAGAGGAAATCGCATGCATTTTCCCCCTTCTCAGCACCTGTTCCGTGTATTTTTGCCAAAAGAATCATAGTTTACAGCCTCTTGGCTTTGACCCCCACTCACCCCCACCCCACCCCCTTAAGCTAAACTTTATTCGACAAGTTTTCTCACTTTTCCGGTGTCAAGCCCAACTCCTATTTAAATGTTAATTTCGCATACAGTAACAGAACAAGCCACAAATATGAATATGAGATCTCAAGATTTCAAGGGGACGCGACAACCGTTACTTATTCCCAGTTCCTTATTCGACATTCGTTATCAACCTATATTTGTTTATTTATCGGTGTTTAAGGTCACATACTTATGTACAATAGCTAATCACGACCGCGACAGTTTTACGAGTGGAGGACGCCAGAGTATCCGGAGAGAACCACCGAGCAACGACAAGCAGCTGCCAGCTCCCCATCATCGTAACTCCGTACTGCAGTGCAGGCAGGGTTAGATTGTTTGAAGACATGCGCACCATCGACGTGCAGTACGCCTTAGTACACGGCGTCATCGTGCCCCCATGTGGACAATCGGGGTTAAGTGCTTTGCCCAAGGACACAACGCGGGAGTCCGAATCGATCGCTCAGACGGTCACCCATTTATCAACCTATAAAATCGGCTGATAACGAATATCGAATAAGGAACTGGTAATAAGTAACGCTTGTCACATCTGTAGCTTTGAATGCAAGATCATTCCCAGTTCGCCAGTGAAAAGCAGTCTGCGTCGACAGTCGGTGGAGATTGCTTTCCAATGGCGAACTATGTGGTTATTTGGACTATTATTCATGTAAACCATATATGGCCGAAAGACTGCAATTTTTATACGTCCGTTTTGAAAAAAACTGGGTGTATTATATGATTGGTCTGTACGTCCGCCTGTCCGTCTGTTACTTGAGTTTGGATTTATAGATCAGTCCCAAATTTGGTTTGTGCGCCAGTGATATCAAAATACAGGTGATAATTTACCCAAAGTAACGTCCAAAACCATACAGCGCTATTCTCAAAAATCGCCAATTAATTTTCATTATTTTTTCATTTTTTGTCTCAAAAACATAGGTTATGATCCCTCGGTGGAACGAGCTCGTTCCAACGAGGGATCATAACCTATGTCTTTGAGACAAAAAATGAAAAAAATTTGTTATTCAAGAATTTTTTTTGCATGTGTCGTCTGCTTTCCATGTTAATTAAAGGGTTAAGTTCGAATTGGCCCTGGGGCCGACGATTTTTATAAGAGTTATGGGCCTTCCACTCAGAAATTGAACAATTCCATTAACATTTTGGTTTCCGGATGATAACTTGCGTTTGGACTTATAGATCAGGACCAAACTTGGTTTGTGGCTCAGTTAAGTTATATCTAAATATAGGTTGAGTTCGAGCTGGGCCTGGTCCGTTGATAATTTACAAGAGTTATGGGCTTTTTCGACTTGAATTCGATGAACTATCATGTTATGTAAAATTCGAAAAAGCCTGCCGGGCGTATTGTGCAACGCCAGGCATAGCTCTTGTTTTTAAATGTTTAAACACTGCATAATTTGGGCACAATTATATTATTTGGGCACAGCGTTGGGCACAGCATTTAACTTCGCTATTTAGGTGAATTTAAAGGTCTGGGATACTCCTACATGCAGAACAGATCTTGTTGCAAAACATATATTTATCTTGCTATTGAACAACGCAATATAAAGACAGGTCGAAATCAGTACACTTACCTCTTTAATTAGGTTATCATCGCTTCCAATCTTTGAGGTTTTTCTCTTGATTTTTCTTTTCACAAATGCCTCGATGGTGTGATTGAATTTCATGAATAGAACATATGCAAAATAGCACATAAACAAGCTCAACGATTCATACCAATGGATTTTGCTGTCGAGAAAAAAACAAATAAGAAGAAGCAAGTCAAGGCTGTAGAACGACACATCACGAAATAGCGGCCACCATGTCAACGTCAGAATATCTTTACTGACTATTGCACACATGCCAATAACAAACAGAATATTAAAAGTCGCCGAACCCACGATCGTACCGATACCCACGTTACTTTTTGCCAAGAATACGCCTATAATACTTGTGAAGAGTTCCGGAGCACTTCCGCCAGCAGCCATAAACGTGGCTCCAGCCACATCATCCGAAATTTTCATTTTTTCAGTTATCACACCGAGAGACGGTACGAAGAATTCATCACAGACTATAGCTAGCGCAACAAACATATAGATCAATCCAATAACATGCAAAACTACGGCACCGTGCTTTAACTGCTCGTCGGTGAATGCATCTTTTGGATATATTCCGCCCCTGCTGGATTCAGTGGTTGTTGTTGTGTTTAGGAGGCGACGAGAGAGATACACGTGTTGAAACCGGTCTGATACCGGTGACGTGTCGTGATTTGAATATCTGAATAGAAAAGTCTCTATCGGTGCTATTAAAAAGCGGCAGTGTATACATATGAACCCCATTGCCAGGGTCAGCAGCAGTATCATCAAACGCAGGTAACGCGCCCGTCGTTGCATATATTTTTCTAAATCTATTATCGCCATGGTTGTAACAAAGGTCTTGAATAATCCAATCAAATTATAATCACAGGTTACTTTTGTGTCCAGACAAAGATACACATTTCATATAATTTTGTGACATAGTTATATTTTCTGAAGGAGGCTATCGTCTATGTAATTTCGCCTACCATAGTTACTACAATTATATGGCTGTAAATGTGGCGTCTTTAAAATGAGGAAATATATTGTTGCAATGACTGTTCACTCCTCTATCCACAGTGAGGTCCTCCGCATGGACTTTGTAGAGTTTTCGTTACAGACAATTCCTGCAAAACACATGAAAAATAGAAAAAAATATTAAATGCTCCCGATAAAATACGATAACGTCGTGTAAATAACAGTGATGTATAAATCGTATCTTCACTCGTAACCGTAAATGAACGGTCTTCAATGAATATCCAGTTTATACTGAAATTTATGAACATATTCACAAACTTAGTTCCGAAAGGACGAGTTGAATTTTTTATTTACCACTTGATAATGTTAAATTCATCTACGTGTGAGAAAAATCAATACACTTCAGCGACCTCGTTCCAATGATGGGGCACATAGGCTATACTTTTAGGTACACGGTTAGTTGTTCAACTGTATTCAATAAGTTTTTTGCAAGTGTCGTCTGCTTTTCTTGTGTAGCAAAGTGTTAACTGTTTACGTAGCGAATCGGCCGTATCCTCTAGCGTAATTTACAAATTGTGCTGTTGAAAAAAAAAGAATTAAATAATTTCGACAAGCTCGTTCTAACATGGGTTCACATGATGTGGTTTTCCTGAAATGTTTAGACAAAATTGAAAAAAAACTAATTGAAATAATAAATTTTGACATCGTGTACGTTGGGGAAAGGATTAAAAGAACTGACAAAGAAAAAAAGAAAAGAAAAAAAAGAACGTTACGCTGGGTAAAGGGGTAATAGAAACTTCTCTCCCCATGGTGTATTCTCTATCACATGAGGAACGTCTCTTCCGTTGATGCGTGTTACTTTGGAGGATAAAATTCTTTAACTTTTAAAACAAACAACGCGTGTTAACATTCATTGCGCTATTCGTGTTCACGACCCAGGCGGTCACAAATGTTTCCAAGTTGTTACATTTCTTTTGCCTGAACAACGACAAAACAACATTGATCGACTTTAAAAGTGGCTGCTTATAGGTAGAAGACAAAAAAAAACTTTTCTACTCCAAGCAGCTCAAAGAATTGATCCCTTTGTTAATTTTAATGGTTTGGGGGAAGAGATTCCCACTTTGAGAAGGAATTTACGCGGCGTTAACATGTTCTTCTTCGGGCTTTAAGTAAGGTAGCCCCCGAAAGCAGTATGGTACTTTGAGAGACACATGATTTTAAATGACGAACATTATGTTATCAGACAAGCTAAAACGGAGCTTCTTGCTCAAGGACACAGCACAGATGACGCGCGCAGGACCCAATCTCTCCGACCTTTCGATGCGTTTGTTCCAATGAAGGACCATAGGCTATGCTTTGAAGGGAAAGGTGGAAAACTAATCAAATTTGACTGGCGAATCTTCTGAATAGTGCTGACCTGTCGTGGCTACTGTCATGCCTGAAAATAAGCAGACTGTAATCTGCAGAATGAGGCCCGCAGAGTTTAGCATCACTACTTTTACTCTCTATGAGTCTCAATCTTAATCAAGGTCTCAAGCCAAACAGAAGATACCCAGAGGATAAATTGGTCCACTGTATGGGATAGCATCAGCAAAATCACCATCTGGGAACCTCATTCTGCAAATGGCAGATTGCTTATTTACAGGCTTGGTTTCGGTGGGTAAAGGGTTCATTAATTATTGTCTTTTTCGGCAACATGACTCATCAAAGAACTCACAACATATGGTGTCTGATTTGCAAGCTGTGGAAACAATTAGAAGTGGATAATTTGCGTGATTCGTATCGCATCGCATCGATGTCGCAGTGCGTATTTGCCTTAATAGTGCATATTGTCTGCCTATTGCCAGTAATAATCACCCACCTGTCGTACAATTTGGAAAGCGGTAATATATGCTTACTAATGATAATATTGAGCAGCTAATGTGATTTCTGTCGATCGAATAATCAGGTTAATATAATTTTCGATGTATTGAGTATACATTCAGACTCTTTTCTTTACAACAATCAACACCTTTCAACCCGAGTGCAAGTATGAAATTCGACCGTGTGTCCACCTCGGCACACACTAACCACTTACCCACAGATACCCCAACTTGTAAAATGGTATAGTGGTGGAGTTGTGAGGGTAGTTCTAGCTTCCGTCACATCGTTGGGGTATGTTTGAATTCTTCTGGATTCTTCCGCCTCAGCGTTACATTTCTTTTGGGAAAACGCCTTTATTATGTGCCACCTAATAAGATAGCGTGATATGTTTCAATATCTGTTATCACGATTAATATAAGAGAATATCTCCCCGGAAGTGACGTTCATTACCTAAGGATATTTAGAGGTTGTTACCTGGTTAGTTTCATATCGGCGAGATATCAGCTCGAGATAACTTCATATGAGCTTGAGACCGAAGGTTTAACACTTTAAACAACGAATCGCCCGCATCCGCCGGCGTAATATGCAAATTGAGCAGCTGAAAAATATTATTTTTCGAAAAATTTCAACGAAACCATATCATGTGACCCCTCTTTGGAAAGAGCTCGTTCCAAAGAGGGGTCACATGATATGGTTTTGTTGAAATTGTTTGAAAAAATTTAAAAAATGATATTTGAAATAATAAATTTTGAAATAGTCTGCGTTGAGTATAGGGTTAAGGCTGATGTGAAGTTGCCGACGACTGATATCTCGGCCGATATGAAGCCAACCACGAAATAACTTCTTTATTTATTAAACCAAATAAAATAATAGCCAAATGTTCTCAGATCTGTTACAGTTTTCTGACAGTGTTTTTGTTTCTCATTCTCATTCTTTTCATTAAGTTCCCTTTTATCCTAGTCCAGGTACCCGAACGTCGTGGCCTCCCCTATGGGGAAACCACGACGTTCGGATAGCTGAACCATCTCTTCTCTCACTTCGACTAATCTTCACTTACGACTCCGAATTTTAGTTGAGCTTTATGCACAACTCTCTTCTTTTTTCTCTTCATGCACCTAATTCTTGCTTATTGCCATTAAGTATTCCTCTCTATACAAAGACTACTCCCTTTTGTCCGGTAATACCAATTTTACTGATTGATTCGACGAATAACGGTGAACGGTTTTGCTGTAAGCAAAATAGCTGTGCCTAGTAACGCATCAATGGGTGGGGACAACTCTAGCTTGGTTCATATCGGCCGGAATCGATGTCAAAGCAGTCGGGTTTGGAGTCATATATTGGAAATCTAACGAATGATGGAGTGGGGTAGGACCCACTTTAGAGGCTTCTCACCCAACATGTTGGCTATCGGATAATATTACACCCCTAAAACAGAACAGGTTTACCACAGTAGTCAATTTTTCAAGCATACACTACTCTACTCCCTGGGGTTTCCACTGGAAAAGTGGAGGGTTAAAAACAGTTCGTCGATGACACTATCATTCTAATGATAGTCCATTACTAATTACATGAGACTGGGTGTATTTTTTTATCAAACTCAGTGAAGGTCTCTGACAGTCTGACTGTATCAGACTCTATGACATCACTCAAGTCGAAAGTACAAGTTGTGATAATGAAGAAAAAAGAAAACCTCAATATGTCGAGTGTTTTTAACATTTCTTACCTGAATGTTTCGGTTGGTTTGTTTAGTTGTACGTAATTAATTTTTCTTATATCAGCCCAATGATTTATGCAAACTTATTTTTCCTCGATCTTCACTCAATCGTATAACGGTACAAAACCGTGAAAGGGCAAAGCTTCTTTCAAACGGCATCCCGAGTCAAGCTGCCAACTCTCTCCCCTTCCACCGGTGACGTAAACATTTCTTTAGTAGTACATACGGGTCATATGATTTTAACCCCCTTATTTTCTTCTGAATTAATGTGATGACTCAGCCATCCTCAGTATTGTGTTCCAAGTGGTGTGGGTAGCTATTTTTGGTGGACGGATGAGAACAAAAAAATTCGGATCGTAATTAGATGTGCATCGGTACTGAAACATAATATTCCTGTAAGACATTTGCGATGTATTGACGCGAAAATGGCGAAACCATAAATTTTCGACAGAAATTAGAGTTATCCTTATTGAGAAAGGTGTCTCCCTCCATTAATATAGTATTTATACTATGCTCACCTATGTTACTACCTGTGAAAAGCCCTATGTTAAATTTTAGATTTTAACCCCACTACCGGTGTAAAGCTTCCACTGCGGTTAAAACGTTTTCAACTCCAGTACAAAATGTACTCCTTTTGTAGGAACTACATCCAACTTGACCTTTGACATCTCCCAATTTGGCGACTTCGATACATTCACAGTTCGCGATGTTTCATTCAAACATACGACGTTTTGGGGCACTATATATTACGTGCAATGACTTATTAAGTTTCAAATACCTACAATTAAATATTTAAAATAAAATTTAAGAATTGTTAATAATAATTTGACTGAAAAAGCAAGGTAAATTCAATCAACTTCAACGATGAGTCTAGCTGTTCAGCATTCACTTGCGGCCGAAAGTACTGCCCATCGGCCCATTGTAAACAAAACAAACCCAATTGTTTACGATAGAAAGTGTCGTTTTTTCTCCATTTTAAGAAAATGGTATAAATAAAACAAATAGGTACTGGGGCCGATAATCAGATTTAAACCACGAGTAGGATAATGGTTTTTACCACGAGGCTCTGCCGAGTGGTTAAACCCATTATTCTTCGAGTGGTTTAAATCTGATTACCGGCCCTAGTACCTATTTATTCTACATATATTTTAAAGAACGGATTTCCAGAATTCGCCACCTCTTTGATTCTCATTGGCAACTGCCAATTGTTTGCGTGTTAACAGGAGCTTAACGACACTTTCAACAGTCACGGTCACATCGTGTTGGATAGTTTTACGGGTGGAGGAAACGGGAGTACGCGGAGAGAACCTCCGAGAAGTGGCGAGCAACTGTCGTCGTACACCCCAACTTACTAACTCTGCAAAAGCAAATAAGAAGCAGTGGTTGAAGGCAAGTGAATCATCGACGTGCAGTACACATTAGCACACAGGAACACCGTGTCCCCACGTGGGCATTCGGCATTCAGTGTCATGTCCAAGGTAACAACAAAAACTGGCAATTATTTTTAATAATAACGGTCAACTTGTTAGTAAAACTAGTTCGACAGGATATAAAATTTGCGGCAAAATTCTTGGTGGGTTGGGAATATTACCGGCTCCATATATATCCACGCCACTACAATACGTTTTGAATTAGTAATGCGGTTCAATGATTAATCTGTTGTAAAGCCCTAAAAAGGCTGTAGGGTTGAGTTACTGATGAGCCTTCTTTCGACTTCTGTCGGCTTGATCACCATGGCGTCTGTTCGTCGATCTCCATAATTTCCTTTGAGCTGGAATTCAGACATACATGTTTAACCCTTTACCCAGCAGAACACGCCATCAAAATTTTATTATCTTTTTATTCTTTGTCTCTCAAAAACATACCTTATGGCACCCTCATTGGAACAAGCTCAACGAGCTCGTTCCAGTGATGACCATAAGCTATGTTTTTGAGACAAAAACTAAAAATGCTTAGTCATTCAAGAATTCTTTTTGCGAGTGTCGTCTGCTGTACGTGACATGTGATTTTTAAAGAGAAATCTAACGTAAAAAACTCCAATAATATTTCAGCTATCTTTCAGGTTTTTCTTCCGCGTCGTATATCTTATAACACTTCATCGACTTCGCTTTATTTTACTATTTTTTATCAAATATTCTGCGCCTTTTGTGTGTGCGAGTTTTGTGTGGAGTTTGATATAGTGAGGACAACATACTCATCATTTCAAACCTTGGTAAAATTCAATATCTCAAATGTACAGCAGATTTTATTTGGTGACGTTTGCCTCCCAAAAAAGAGACGATATTATTTTTTTCTGCGGGAAAGCGATACATTTCAGATTAAGGAAGATTTAACCAACCAGGCCTGATAGCTAGGCTGCATTTTTGAACACCGGTTTATGGTTTTATAAGTTCTTGATCGCTATGACAAGAGAGGGGCTTCGGACGAGTCGCTATTCCACTGATCGAAACCAATTGACAGCGATCAGTCGTCCACTGAGTTCCAATGTGTTCTATGTGCCAGTAGGCACATAGGACACATTGGAACTCAGGGGACGCAGTGTCACGGTCACGATGATCGAACTTCAAATATTGACTAAACTGCGGGGAATAACACAACAAAAGTTTTTAAATAGCTAATAAGTTTAGCACATCCCATCATTATATGACTAGATGTGAAAAGTATCTGTCAAGGAACAAGCATTCAGAATGTTATTATTATTTTGAATTGTTTTTACTCGAATCTGATTGTATAAATATCCCGGGTAAACAAATCTAAATGAGGAACCAAGGGATCTCGACCCCGGTGCATTCGACCATTGATGACGTGATTTACAAAGATGGCGTCCTTCTCTGTTTAAGTTGGAAACGAAATCGAACGTGTTTTGTATCACCACATGTGCGATACAACTTTATACTTTTATCGTACAGGCAGAACAGCGTATTTTACATTAATAGGTGTGTGATAAAATATGTTTAACCCTTTATCCAACGCAGACGATTTCAAAATTTATTATTTTAAATATAATTTTTTAAAATTTTTCAAAAAAAATCAACAAAACCATATCATGTGACCCCTCATTGGAACGAGCTCAATGAGCTCGTTCCAATGAGGGGGTCACATGATATGGTTTTGTTGAAATATTTTGAAAAATTTAATTTTTTAAACTGCTCAGTTTGCATATTACGCGGGCGGATCCGGGCGATTCGTTAAGTAAAGGGTTAAACTAAATATACACATCTTCTCAATTTGTTTTGGAATTCTGGCTGTACGAATAACCAAGAGAGTGGATCTTGACCTGGCTTCTACTATTCCTCACTGTGCATAGCACAAAGCTGATAATGTAAGGGAGCACAACCATATTCAATTACATTTTAGTGATGTTGTATATAACATGCATATTGTAAAGACTCATTGTGTTCCTTTTATCTCATGGAGAGAAAAAAGGAGGCCGGAAAATAAGGAGTTGTTGACCAGAGGCAATTTGGGAGGTATAAAGCAGCAGCGGTACGGCATGTGCACATTTAGTCATACAAACTAACGCTGACACTCTAGAATCTGAACGTATTTGTACAATAAAAGCGTCAAAATGCCGGTGTGACAGGAATGGAAGTCCGTAGGAACGTTAGTCCCTCTGGACTATTATTCCGCGGAATTATAGTCCTAGGTCTAACATTTCTAGGAATAGTAGTCCGGCGGACTACTATTCCTAGAAATGTTAGACCTAGGACTATAATTCCGCGGAATAATAGTCCAGAGGGACTAATTTTCCTACGGACTTCCATTCCTGTCACACCGGAACAAAAATTAAGTCACTTTGGCCCCACAAAGTACATCGTCTGTTTCTTAGGCCATTTTTTTTGTAAAATTGCATATGGACTGGCGGATTTTTATTTTATTTTCTATTTTTGTAATTATATCTTTTGGTGAATTGATGAACATGGTTTGGTATACGGTCTCGCTCGGCGATTGGTGTCGCTTCCGGTGACCGAGTGGTGGGCGTGGTTTAGTGCAGTTCGGAAAGGCGGACGATGCCGGATGGCACACACACAACTCCCCATTCTCTCTCTCTCTCAGCTTGGGTTCGAACTCTTGTTATACCACTTGCAACATAATCGGCTTCCTTTCTTGAATCTGAAGCACTAGGGAGATTTAGAAGAGACGTTCTGGTTGATCTCGCACGAAGGGCGGTGTGTATAATCTTGCGATAACGTTTTCTGTAATTAATAAAAAGAGCTTTTATTTTCTTTTAAAACAACCTTTCGATTTTTCACTGGACTCGTCCCGAACGCGCAAAAAACGTACCTTTCGGTTATTTGTGTACCCTGGGACTGTCAATTTGATCATTTCGATTTGTCAAAAGGTTGGAGTTGTGCAATAATGAAGATCCTTGTGGTGTGGTCGAGATCTGGAAATGTTCGTTAGACATTAGTGGCGCAAAATATACCTTTACATCGCCATTTTGTGTCTAGAATTTTCTCACGTCGTCCTCTGTAATCGGGGAGGATGTCCCTCGCTCCTGACTTGGAAATGTTTTTAAAATGGACGTTTAAAAGACCTGTTCTACAATATAATTGAGGAATGGTTTACTCTGGTGTTCTAAACGGAACACGAGCAATGAAAATAAGAAGAAAATAGTCCGACAGCAGAGCATTAATCTTCTGACAAAATACTTGGTGGGAGTGGAATCTACATTTGCGAAGCTCAGATTACTTATTCCAAGAAGATTTAATTTGACATGGCTGTTTATATCCAGGCAGTTTGTTAGGGGGTGCGCTATGTGACGATCACCTGCTCCACATATTTTGAAATATGAGTATCAAATGGAGCTCTGGTGGCATCTGGGAAAGTATGTAAAAAGTTAGAATCTTACATATAAGCACTGTAGCACTAATTTGTGTGAAATATTCAAGCCAGAAAATAAGCAGACTGTCATCTGCAAAATGAGATCCCCAGAGGGTGAATTGAGTGATGCTACCCTGCAAGGCAGGGTAGCATCACTAAATTTACCCTCTGTGAACCTCAATCTGAATCCGGGTCTCAAATCTACACAGAAAGAGGTAACCAGAGGATAAACTGGCCCACTGTATGGGATAGCATCATCAAATTCACCCTCTGGGGACCTCATTTTGGAAATCTCAGACTGCTTATTTTCAGGCCTGGAAATATTACATAGAAAATAGATCGATAAAGTTGAAAGGAATATTTTATTTTCCACATACATACATATATATATATATGATTACCTATTCTACTATATATAAAAAGCGTATGACATAAATTTTAGCTTTACACATCAACCGTGGTTAACACGCCGTCAGTGGGATTTCGATAGCTAAAATTTACATCTGCAGTGGAACTACATCCATGTTGACCTTTGGTGATCTCAACCTGAATGCGAAGAAGAGTGAAATAAAAGCGGCAATTATTTATTACGTTTTTAAATGAGTTTACCTCATAAGATGCCAAAAATTAACAAACATGCGTTGTCTCATGTTAATAAAGCATGCATAACTCGAAATAGTATGTTATTGTGTTTTTAAAATAACAAAGGTCCCGTGATTTGCGCGTTCCTTTTTTAATTTCGTTTCGGCGATAAAATTGACAGCGGAAGTACCGCTTGCTCGTGCTCATGTAAACAAAAGCAGATTCGCTCGTAGCGGGCATAGTTTTTTAATTTAATATTGAATATTGTATTATTTAACATTTAAACTCTTAATAATCTGACGACCATGGTATAAATAAAATATACCCAAAGTAGTTTGGTGTAACAAATGTTCACCACTCGTGGTGAACATTTGGTACACCAAACTACTTTGGGCATATTCCATATACATATTATACCTTTTAATGTCATTCTGTTGATATGTGATTCTGACAGAAATTGGAGAGTGACAATTTCGGTGTAACATATAGGTCATGTACGACCAGCACCATGCAAATAGCTTCTGTGAATCTCCTAGGCACTTTGATTCTATTTTACAGCAAAGCTACAAAAAAGTGCCAATGCCAAGGCGTTTCACAGAAACAGTATGGAAACGAGAACATTTCTGTCTTAACACAACTTGTACCCCGATACACAGAGAAAACGAGTCGTGATCTACCCTTAGAACCCGGAGCGAGACTCGAATACATATTTTGTACATCCACATAATGTTAATAATCATTTTATCTTACAATATATTGGGGATAAGTCAAGAATGTAGACGAATATATAACGAACTATTTATTCGTAGGGATGAACAAAGCGAAAAAACAAATGAACTCACGCGAAAGGAACGTGCTTGTATCCGACCCCCTGATACAAACATCTGTGTCAGGGGGTCGTATACACGACAGTTGCGGAGTTAATACAGACAAAATACATGTTGATTGAAAGATAAATCGTACGCTCTGTGGGTAAGGCACAGAGAGTACGATGTATCGGGCTAAGTGAGGTCGCCGTATTTTATCAAAATTTTCAAATCACAAATGGGAGATGGTCCTTTAGATGGAACTCTGATTAGTGGGGAGGGGGCGCGGTGGCGTCGCGGTAACCGGTTCTCGTCAGATCACCGAAGTTAAGCAACGTCGAGCGCGGTTAGTAGTTGGATGGGTGACCATTTTTAGCGACTGATTCGCGTTCCTGCGTTGTGTCCTTGGGCAAGGCACTTATCCCCGATTGCCTACATGGGGGTACGATGACGCTGTGTACTAAGGCGTACTGCACGTCGATGGTGCGCATGTCTTCAACCAATCTAACCCTGCCGCGGTGCAGAGTTCAGAGACACGATGTTGGAGAGCTGACAGCTGCTCGTCGTTGCTCGGTGGTTCTCCCCGGATACTCTGGCTTCCTCCACCCGTAAAACTGTCACCGACATGATATGACCCTGGATGTTAATGTGTCGTTAAACCCTAATAAAAAAAAACAAAAAAAAAAAAACAATTAGTGGGGAGGTGCATACGCACTCGTCACACAGAGAGTACACAAAGTACACAGAGAACCACACTGAGTAGAATGTATCGGGATAAGTGAGGTCGCCCGATTTTATCCACATTTTCAAATCATAAATGGAAGGTAGTCACTCAAGTGGAACTCCAATTCGAATTCGCGTACGTCGAACCTCCCCTGGCTTCGCACTTCTCCTGGCTGCGCACTTGATATCAATCTGGGCCGAAACTTTGATATGAGAGATTGCGATTCAAAATTAGTTCAGTACGTTAACTGCTAAATATCCTGTAGGGTGAGTAAAATTTTTCCTCCCTTCCACCATATCACCAAATCAAATATAGAAAATGACGGTTTGACGCTGCACTCAAATCATTTTTTGGGGGTAAAATAAAAAAAAAAGATAATAAGGCCCCACAAAGTAGATCTTCTGTTTCTCAGGTCATTTTTGTAAAATTGCATGCGGGCGGGCGGTTTTTTATTTTATTTTTTTATAATTCAGTCTTTGCCATCAAAACTTAGTATTCATGGTTTGTTTTATGTTTTAGACCTCATAATCAACAACTAGCATGAGTGGTGATGTATTTCGTCCCTTGAGTGCAAGAAGGCTTTGCAATGCTAAAGCATTGCAAAGCCTTCTTGCACTCAAGGGACAAATTTATCAATTTTATTAACTTGGATAAAATATTTTTACTTTTTCAAGTTGGCATTGGTTATAAAAAAGAGGATGCGACAGTCAAAAGGACCATGCGGGAGGGCCTGAGAAACAGATTTTTAACTTTTTAGGCCTATTTTGTTCCCTTTCATTGTTATTTAAAAGACATAGTAATTCAATTAGACAAAACAGAAATGCCCCACAGGGCACTCTAATACTGAGAATTATAAGTACAGTACAAGCTGAAGGGATTACTAACAAAACATTGTTGTGGTGGAGGTGTGGAGGGGGGGGGGGAGAGGAAGAAGAAGGGGCGCCTCTCCCATCCCCACCCCACACGCATTTGAACGATGAATAGAAAATTACTCCATCTAGGTTTTTTAATCAACAATTATTTTTTATTATTATTTAACTTATTGCGCCCCCATCGGAAGCCCGAGAAGTGATGCAGTGCTTGTTTACTGTGGTAAACAAGCTTTGTTCTTCTGGTAAAATAGGACCCGCTCCCCAATGTTGGGAGCGGAAACCCTCTAAAATGGGCACCATGGATATAAACGATTGACTAAACTTGACTCTATCTCATGTTCGGTCAGGAGTAGCCACTGTGCAGAAATATGTGACCTAAAACACCAATAAATAAATAAATAATTTTTTTGCCACAACTGAAACGGCTTATGGCCCTCGTTGGAAAGAGTTCAGCGAGACTGCTTATCGTGTAGTCAAAGGCTATGTGTTTTAGATAAAAGGTTGAAAAAAATTAATTACCCCCCCCCCCCCCCCCCCCAAAAAAAAAAAAAAAAAAATACACACACTTTCACTTCAGTCCTCCAGAAGTTGATGACCCCAGAAGTATTGAGCAAGGAAAAACTAAAAACATGACATCGTAAAACGTTACAATAAGGCTTCATAGTAAAATTCTACCGCCAAGCAGCATTTCGTTAAGAAAACAAAGACACGTGAATATGTTACTTCGGGAGCGCGGTGGCTCAGTTGGTAGAGGTGCAGGCTGCAAGCCGAGAGGTCCTCGGTTCGAATCCCACCTGCGGCAACCGCGTTGTGTCCTTGGGCAAGACACTTCATCTCCATTGCCCGCGTGGGGGCACGATGACGCCGTGTACTAAGGCGTACTGCACGTCGATGGTGCGTATGTCTTCAACCAATCTAACCCTGCCTGTGCTGCAGTGCGGAGTTACGATGTTGGGGAGCTGGCAGCTGCTCGTCGTTGCTCGGTGGTTCTCTCCGGGTACTCCGGCTTCCTCCACCCGTAAAACTGTCACGGTCATGATTACCCATTGTGCAGAGTAAAGAACTAATAATAAAGGGATCGCGGTGGCTAAGTGGTTACGGCATTGGGTTTCAAACCTAAAGATCCATGGTTCTATCCCCGCAGGCCTGGTATTCTTTTGGAGTGCGGGAGTGCTTCACGCCTACTGCACGAATAGAAAATAGTGAGGAGGGCATTTTTTTGCACCCATTGATTTTCTGGAATGTCAGACCTGTTTGGGGCTGCCTTTAAAATCTATTATCATTGCGTCCCTGAGTTCCAATGTGTTCTCTGTGCCTGCTGGCACAGAGAACACATTGGAACTCATGGGACAGTATGTCAATGTTGCATTGATTCGCAATAATTCATGACCCATTCTGTGTCGCATTTCGATAAATTTTGAGTGTAGAAGACAGTCACATAAGAATTGAATGCAACATTTTAAATAAGATGTGTGTGTCAAGTTTTCCACTATGTAGCTGAATGCAGTACAATTTTTCAGTCATAATATTAATACCTTGAATTGAATATAACCAAAATATCATTCCAAGTTTTTGCATTGAAAATTTCAGGTGCAATTGCACTCGCAAGCAATCTGAGGAGGGCAATTGTTTGCACTCCTTGATTTTCTAGAGGGCCAGATCTGATCCCCGTCAGGGGTGACTACGTTGCGTCCTTGGTAAAGACACTTCATCCCGATTTCCCACGTGGGGCACGGTGGCGCTGTGTACTAAGGTGTACTGCACGTCGATGGTGCTCTTGTCGGATCCTGCTTGTGCGGAGTTAGTATGTTGGGGAGTCTGACATTTGCGCGTCGCTGCTAGGTGGTTCTCTCCAAGTACTCCTACTTCCTCCAACAGTAAAACTGTTTGACACGATGTGACCCTGGCTGTGGAAAGTGTCGTTAAACCCCAGTATTTTTTTTTTCAAAACTAATAATAAAATACTTACCGATCCTTTTTCGTCGTTAAAAAATCGCTACATGCTCAATGTCAGTTTATAAAGATCATGTGCCAAAACGAAAGAGGAAATTATCACGTAAAAAATAATATTTCAAATGAACAGTTTGATTTCCTTATATCCTCCACTAGTACGACACACCACGAATAAACGTCCCACTCTCCTGTTCATGTTGTCAAGTCCACACGCATATTAACAAGGTTCTGTGTGTGCATTGCTACTGTGTTTAGAAATCAATGCGCTATCGGTAAACCTAGCACGTCACCATAGTGTTAACGGGATTGACATTTCATCTCCTCATTATCGTTAATTATTATTTCAATAATATCAGGTGCAAACACGCTAAACAACTATATTATCCTTCAACATTCCACGATCATCGATCACTACATAAGGATGTTTATCACTGACCGCAGGTCTTGACCTCCAGACTGCCCTGAAAGGGGAATCGCAAAGTGGAGTTTGGGGGATGACAACGCCGCCCCCTCCCCTGCCTCCCCCGTCAATCATTTTCCACTCGGGACATTTTCGTCTGGACCTGGGTCTTAAATTTCAATTCGCTCTTGTTTATAATCATGGACTTTCTTAACCCTTTTTTCTAACAAAACGGCAGCAACCGCCCGCCTCATTTTCACAGAACTACTTACTTGTGTGAATGGGTCAATCGATATGGCACTCGTGCCAGCTCGAAAGGATAGAACGAGAGGCCGCAGGCCTTGAGTTTTATCCTTCCGTGATGGCACTCGTGCCATATCGATTAACCCATTCACACAAGCGTGTCGACTTGTGTTTATTATACGCTTTCACGTCTATAAAAAACAATAATAAGAAGGATACTCGGCAATTCATTTGACAATTCGTCCCCTGAGTTGCAATGTGTTCTATGTGCCAGTAGGCACATAGAACACATTGCAACTCAGGGGACGAATTATCAACAAAAAGAACACATTTTATTGCCAATCAAATTTGTGAGGGGAACCCGTGCTACTGTTTCGTCCCATGAGTTCCACTGTTTCTATGTGCCAACTGGCACATAGAACACATTGGAACTCAGGGAACGATTTTCAGCAATGGCTAGCAATTCAAATTATAATAGCGTTGCACGATTTGTAGAAAATTGCAGTAAAATTTCGCTTCTATTTGAAAGTAGTCCGTCAACGATTTCTGTTTCGCACATATGCGCGGAACAGATTTTCATTTTCCGCACGGTTTAGTGTTGCTGTAGATGAGGATTGCATACAAAAGGCATGTAATAAAATAAGGTCATAAACTGGCAGGGTGCTAAATTGTTTTTGGTCATCAGAATTTATTCACATATCTAAATTATACCAGGTCCAAAAGGAAACTATCTTCAGTGGAGAATAATAGATAGGGCCATTACCAGTGCTATTTAGTAAAGTCCATTTTGGGGCTTCTAGCACTCTACCGGTTAAGGTGCATAGTTGTGCTTACGAATCGTCGTGATGGGTGTTGGGTGGGGAGGAGTGCGGAGAGGGGTTGGGTGGTTTTGTGTGTGCGAATGATTTGAAAAATTATGTACATATTATACATAGAAATTTATATCGTTTTCAAGTGTCTCATAAGCCTTCACGGTTGAGTTTCATGCTACTTTACTCATCTGTATCAATGTAATGTATTTTTCTGTAAAGATGTATAGTATTTATTTATTTATTGATGTATAAGGTCACATATTTATGCACAATGGCTAATCATGACCGTGACAGTTTTACGGGTGGAGGAAGCCGGAGTACCCGGAGAGAACCACCGAGCAACGACGAGCAGCTGCCAGCTCTCCAACATCATAACTCCATACTGCAGCACAGGCAGGGTTCGATTGGTTGAAGACATGCGCACCATCGACGTGCAGTACGCCTCAGTGCACGGTGTCATCGTGCCCCCACGCGGGCAATGAAGATGAAGTGTCTTGCCCAAGGACACAACGCGGTTGCCGCAGGTGGGATTCGAACCGAGGACCTCTCGGCTTGCAGCCTGCACCTCTACCTACTGAGCCACCGCGCTCCCGTAAAGATGTATAGAAACGTGACACTATAATAAAATAATTTACTACTACTACTACTACTGTCTTTGCCTTGTTATAATTCATGGGAGAGTGCACTCTCTCGTGAATTGTAACAAAGCAAATCGATGAAGACGAAATTATTTCCGTTCAAAAGTAGGCCCCAATATGACGCGCATCCACAGAATATGAAGTCTCTGAGTTGTAATACCTGCACTTCAGATAAAGTCCAAATATGGGCTTTCAGCACTCTACCAGTTAAATATTCGGTTAATGGAATCTCGATTGCGACACATTCTTTCGTTGATTCAAAGAAAATGTTTTTCGTATTTTTTTAGATTCAAACTGTTTGGAATATATTAGTTGGTCAGAAAAGCGAGTGAGTCTAAACACAGGGGCGATGGACTCTTTTAACCCTTTACCCAACGCAGACGATATCACAATTTATAAAATTAAATATCTTTTTTTTATTTTTTTTCGAAAAAATTCAACAAAACCATATCATGTGACCCCTCATTGGAACGAGCTCGATGAGCTCGTTCCAAAGAGGGGGTCACATGATATGGTTTTGTTGAAATTTTTCGAAAAATAATATTTTTTCAGCTGCTGAATCTGCATATTACGCGTGCAGATGCGGGGGATTCGATGGGTGAAGGGTTAAGGGCGGACTGGTTCCAGGCCACGACAACGTCGAATTCCTAGCAAAATTAGAGCGATGGCTTGAGAGCTGGGGCCAATACTATAACACTTTTACAACTGTATTTTCTAGAATTGTATTTTCCAGTTATGACTTTAAATGGGTTGAATTGAATCATTAGCATTTTCAAATACGTGTTGGCAAATTGCCATATCTTTTAAAATGCTAATGGTTCATTTTAGTCTGTTATATTAATAAGTAGAAAATACAACTGTAAAAGTTCTGAAGTATTGGCTGGAGGAGCCAATACTATAAAACTTTTACTATTGTATTTTCTAGAATTGTATTTTCTGTCTATTAATATAACTGACTAAAATGAATTATAGGCATTTCAAAAGATATGGCAATTTGCCATTTCAACGCATTTAAAGTCATAACCAGAAAATACAATTCTAGAAAATACAATTGTGAAAGTTTTATAGTTTTGGCCCGTGGTGTTTGACCTTTACCTGATAGTTTATGACAAGCAGAAGATACTTGCAAGAAAAAACAGTTTTCTGAGTAACTAACAAATTTAATTTTTTGGCCTGAAAAACATAGCTTATCATCCCCCACCCCAACCCCACCCTATCTCCCACCCACACACACACACACTGGAATGAGCTCTTTCGACTCTTTCCAATGAGGTGGCATAATCTATGTTTTTGAGGCAACAACTGTAAAAATGACCCACATCTGTTGAAACTGTGTCCCATAAGCCTCCATTGGCTGGATTTCATATAAATATTTTGTAAATACTCTGTGTATATTATGTATGTGTATTGAAATGTGTCACTTAAATAAAATATTCTACTACTACTACTGTTGTAAAGTTAATACAATTTCAATTTTGAATGGCGATTTTTGTTAATAGTGTTGTCCGCTTTCACTGTGACGTAAGGTAAAGGTTTTCGTTTCATGCAGTGTCTCAAGGTTTCGCTTCATAACATGCGTTGCTCTATTTATTTATTTATTTATTTATTTATTTATTTATTTATTTATTTATTTATTTATTTATTTATTTATTTATTTATCCTGCATGGTGAAGAGAATCATGCAAATACTCATCCTTTATGTGTAACCAAAGAGCTCCCCCTCCCGTCAAATATAAAAAAAACGAACCCAAATAGACGCAGTTATAAAACATTCAACTGACCTACAACTTTTCATCTTGACTATCTGCTGGGTGATAAGGTCAATAATTCTTCAAACTGTTTAACCGACACTGTCGTCGGATAACCTCATATTCAATCAAAGATCAGAATTTTACTGTTCCAATTCGCTGATTGCGTAATGGATGGACTGTTGTTTTGACAGCAATAAACTTGTCAGTTTTTTAGAGTGGTGGTTCGTGCAGATCTCTCGCATCAGAGATACCAGGATCGATGGGTATCCAAAGTTCATAAAGTGTCCGAACACTCTATAGCAATAAGGGGTTGATGCTTTAAACAGTGTACCATCCTGTCGTAAAATGGCTGAGAGAGAGAGAGAGAGATCCCTTCAAAGTATTCGTGAAGAGCGAAGCCACTGGGCTGCTACTAGAGAGGTCATTTCCCAAACCCATTTGACTGGAACAAGGTGTGTAGCATGTAAAATAATCAAGCTTAACTCGAAACAGGTTTTGAAGAAATTTGGAAATCAAAGGAACATATTTGAACTTTAGCATTATATATAGATACTTTTACGCAGTCAGCAGACAAAAGTCTGCATTTGCCCATACATGAAACAAAACAAAAAACCCCACAGTTCATCACGCTGGTGTAAACAGACTCGGCGAAGCTGGGTAGGATGAAAACAGGGGTGTTTTTTACGATTTGATAGCATGCAAGTGTGCCAATACAAAGTCCTCTACAGTGTTATCTCCAAACAAAAACAAATTTTTAGTTGCGTTCGGCCAGAGAAACCTACCTTCCTCTGGTTTGGTCTATTACTCCTTCAATCATATTTCAAACCCAAAAAGCTATCTTACAGGTTTGAGGGTGTAGGGGCGTCGCGAACATGATCGAATGGGAGAGGTGCAAACCTGATTTGTCACGACTGTGATGGGTGGCTATTTATTTATTTATTTATTATTTATTAAGGTTTAACGACGACACTTTAACAGCCAAGGTCATATTCTGTCGGTGGCAGTTTTACGGGTGGAGAAAAGCTGGAATACCCGGAGAGAACCACCGAACAACGACGAGAACCTGCCAGATACCCAACATCGCAACTCCGCATTGCAGCACAGGTAGGGTTAGATTGGTTGAAGACATGCGCTCTACTGACGTGCGGTACGCCTTAGCACACGGTATCATCGTGCCCCCATGTGGACAATCAGGGTTAAGTACCTTACCCAAGGACACAACGCGGGAGTCCGAATCGATCGCTCAGACGGTCTCCCATCCAAGGACTAACCGGGCTTGATGTTGCTTAACTTCGGTGATCTGACTTCAACCGGTTACCGCAACGCCACCGCGCCCCATTCTAGACCCCATGCAGCTTCATATTAGCAGTAACGAATCGGCTATATTAACATTGCCGAACACAGGAGTGAAAGCAGCGAGATATTGTCTTACACTAGACATTTCAATACTTCAATACAACTCAAAAGAAATCATTAATAACTATTACGTCCTTTAACGATGGACAGCTAAACTGACTCTTGCGATTTCCTTTATAGTATTTAAGGATTGTGAGAATATTGAGTAGTCAGAAATCGCTTGAAGAAAAGCTTGCAACCCCAGCCAGGGGCTGTTTTGACGACGAGTGTAGGATGAGTTGTTGGACTGAATGACCCAAAATAAGTTTAATTTGGCGAGAGGAGTTTTAGTGCATTAGAGGAGGTTATTGGGCTAAGTGGACCTAATAGTAGTTTTATTTGTCGACACACCGTTTAGGGCCGAAGAATAAATTATCTAAGTGGTTGATGGAGTTTGACAGGGCTGTATAACGCAGAAGTAAAGTAAGTCGGAGGGAACTGTCGAGGGTTCTTAAATTCGACTCAGCTTGGAGTGGGCAGAGTGGAAGTCTCATGCGTGAAACTTGCATGGCTAAATGGTTGACGGATGTTGGTTTAATCGGGTCGAAACTATAGTGTGCACTGGAAAGTGGATAAGCAGACCTTAATGGGTTAATACCTTTACCCCTTTACCTTACATGAAAAGCAGACGACATTTGAAAACCTAATTATTGAATAATTAATTTTTTTCATTTTTTGCGTAAAAAATAGTTCATGACTCCTCATTGGAACGAGCTTAACGAACTCGTTCCTATGAGGGTCATAAGCTATGTTTTTGAGACAAAAAAGGAAAAAATAATGGCCGGCTTTGGTCGTTACGTTGTGTGAAGTGTTAAATCAAGGGATGCGAATCAGAGGATTTGAAGGATAGTGATAGTTAGTGAATCATGAGACTAATTAGCGTTAAAATGGAAACTGCTACATGCAGAATGCATGGAAGGAGCAACTGACAATACGTTGTGGGGTGGAGTACGACAGGAGGCATCAGCTAGAGAACACCAGGGGGCAAATACTATAAAACTTTTATAATTGTATTTTCCCAAATTGTATATTCTACAAGTGAATATAAATGACAGAAATGAATCATTAGCATTTCTAAAGGTGTGGCACATTTTCAAGATCATCGAACTTAAGCAACGTCGAGCCCGGTTAAGCCTTGGATGGGTGACCATTCGGAGATTGATTCGGGTGCTTCCCGCAGTAGTGACTGGTTTGCGATCAGCGAAGTTTGAGTGTGTGATTCTGCGACGTTGCATCACATGCCAGCTGTGAACGTTGGGAATATCCACCAGTACTACGCAATCCCCATCGTACCTAGGTGTAAAATAGGGACCTGTTGAGGCGGGCGCTTGCCTTGTGCGCCTGTCTGTGAAGCACCGCCAGTATGCTCCGTTGAGTTGAGCTGAAACTGTCATAAAATGAACAAAGGGTGTGAACACTTGTGATACTGGTTAATAATGCAAGTCAGAGAGCACTGCAGTGGATTCTAGTCGTTAACATTGCATTGCATTACAAGACCACGGGCTCTTTTTTATTAAATTTAGGGGAATATCACGCACGGCTGACAATTTTCGTCATTGAAAGAGATTTACGGGAAAGTTAACTTAATTTATTAAAAGCTGTCGGTGAATTTAACACTAAGGGTGTTGGGAATTTCATATAAAAATAAAAAATGTCGAAATGACAGCGAATTTGTATCATCGATGTGGGCATCATTTCACAAACGTCAGACATTTTCCTGTAGAGTGGTAAAAAAATACAGCAAATGGCTGTTTACATTTTTTCCAATCAGTTTGAACGTTTCACTATTATTCTCTGTTGAAATCCATTGAAAAATAAGAAAACGTTCACCTTCTTTTGATGTTCTGTACTTTTTCTTCCGTTCGTTATTTCTAAAGTGTTTGCGTCGTGACATGTAATATATACACTGTTCTTCCCATCAATATAAAAGTCTAGGAAGTGCGGTTTGCCCCCCCCCCCCCCCCCCCACCCCCGCCGTGAGAAGAATAAAATCTTGCAAATTATTACAGTAAAAGCATATTCGCTAAACAAAGGACCAAAGTGGAAACTCTCGTGCTGGTAGGTTTAATGCAAATAGAAATTTTAATGACGGATCATCTGTGAACGAGTTGCTTTTAATTGGCTTGCAATAAAAACCAAGTTTTCCTTCTGTTACTTTTAATAAACAAAAACAACAAACACACTTGCTTCTTAATTGGTTTTTCTTCCTGCATCCAATAATTTCAAGGGAGATAACTTTATCGAAAGTCGGTTTTCATTACGATATAAGTCGGGAAGGATAAACTGACGAAATTCTGACACCAGGAGCCAATACTATAAAACTTTTACAATTGTATTTTCTAGAAATGTATCTTCAACCTATTAATATAACTGACTAAAATGAGTCATTAGAATTTTAAAAGATGTGGCAATTTGCCAACTGGCAAATTGCCACATCTTTGAAAATGCTAATGGTTCATTTCACCCCTTTTAAAGTCACAACTGTAGAAAGCAATTCTAGAAAATACAATTTTAAAAGTTTTATAGTATTGGCCCTAAGTTGGAGGAATAACCTTTCAACTAACAGGAGCGATGTGTCTCCGGAATGTTACTTTTTAAAATGTTATTTAGTATAAGCAAATATTAATGCCTCCCTTCATCACAAAGCTACTGTTGGGACACGAAAATTACAACTTTTTCACTAAAAGACGATTAATATTAGTTATGTTGCGGTCACCGCGATAAATTGTCGGAAGAGCTCAAATTATTATGGTAGTTATAAACTTTTATTTGTCAGAACTCGTGCAGTAAACCAAGAAATAGGGGGACCCCCCCCCCCCCCCCCCCAAAGAATAAGCTACAAAAACAGAAAAAAGATTGTCAAAGTTGTTGCCACCTTAATACGACTGTGACAATACATGCTGTCCTTTCAACGTGTATCTTTCCTGATAATGTCTAAGAGACAAAGCGTTTGTTTCGAACAATAAGTATGCATAAATTGTCCGGCGCACGACAATCGACCAGTCACAGTGGTACGACATAAATATTAAATGCGGTTTCCATGGCTGTGTTGGAAACGATATCTCTGTGAATGTAGATCTTTTATTAAAACCCGATCCATATATTGATGAATTGGACCGTTCTGAGTTAAATGCGTTTTGTTCATCTGAAGTAACATAATAGCTTCCTGCATTAATCAGCCAGCTATAAGAGACTTTCTGTTACCCCCATTTATGCTTCTTCTTTAACCCTCTGCAAACTGATGTTAAAGTGTAAAGATCACACGCTGAAAACTTTTTTTCAGTTCTGACTTAAATCGTAATGAAAATTGACTTTCGATAAAGTTATCTCCCTTGAAGTTATTGGATGAGCGAGGATGAGCGAGGAAAGCCCAATTCAGAAGAAACTCCATGACGTCCATAGAAAATAAAGTCAAGATTCCTTTGTTACTTTTTTATAAACGAAACCACCAGACAGCTCTCGAGCTGAAAACTTTTCCCAGTCCTGACTAAAATCGTAATGAAAATTGATTTTCGATAAAGTTATCTCCCTTGAAATTATTAGATGAGCGAGGATAAGCGAGGAAAGCCGAATTAAAAAAAAAACTCCATGACATCAGTAGAAAATAAAGTCAAGATTCCTTTGTTACGTTTTTATAAACGAAACCACAAGACAGCTCTCAGAACTGTCTGATGTTTTCGTTTATTAAAAATAACAAAAAAAAGATAACTTGTTTTTTTATGGCAAGCTTACTCGAAGCAAACTAGTTCACAGATAATCCGTGATCTTCCAACACAAACGCATCCTGTTGGATCTTTGTGCAGCGAATGTGTTTTTACAGTAATTTGCAAATGTTTATTCTTCCTTGGAAAACAATTAGCAAATCCTATCTCCTAGACCTTTGTATTAATGGAAATGGCAGTGTCTGTACTATATGCCACGATGAGCACACTGTTGATATGATGAACAGAAAATATTTACAGAATACCCTCAAAAATGGTGAAAATACCATTTTCTTATTTTTAAATGAGTTTAAAGGGTAATAACAGTAACATGTCCGAATTGGTTGTGGAAAAGTTTTAAAAAGCCAGTTTTCGTGTTTTTATCACACACCCATTAATGTAAAACAAGTAGCAATTGTCATAGAGCACAGGTGTTTTCTCAATGATTACTTACTTCTTAAATGGACCTTCCTCGCGTGTCTAATAATTTCTGACAATTTCAAGGGAGATAAAATCATCGAAAGGTCGATTTAAATGAAGATATAAGTCAGGGATGTGATAAGGAAGGTGTGTGTGGGGATGGGGGTGGTGGGGGGGGGGGAGGGTATGTGTTCACAAATATGATGAGCGAGAATATTACAACCCACGGCAATTAAAACATTGTGAACAATTTTATTTCCTTCCATCTGACAATTTTTTCTTTCTTAAGATCAGTGACATAAAATAGTTATTTTGTCAAAATGAACATGAAAAGCAGAGTAATCGAACCCAGTTGGGTTCAAATTAATTCAATCCAGACGATTTGAGTTGATTTTTGATCCTTTACGTAACATGAAAAGCAGACGACACTTGCAAACAAAATTCTTCAATAACTTTTTTTTCATTTTTGTCTCAAAAACATAGGTTATGACACCTCATTGGAACGATCCCGGCGAGCTCGTTCCAAAGAGGGGTCATAACCTGTGTTTTTGAGACAAAAAAAATGTTAAAAATAATGAAAATTAATTTGCGACTTTTGTGAATAGAAGCTGGACGGCTTTGGCCCTAACGTTGGGTAAAGGGTTAACCCAGCTGATTTTGGAGTGTATATATCTGCTCAGAAAGTAAGTGTTTTCTCGTATTAACATTTTCTTGCAATACTGAAAATGTTAATGTTTACCTTCAAATACAGCTTATAACCACCCAATCGCACAGCAGAGAGTATTTTCCACCACAAACTCGTTCGAATATGACTTGCTTGGCGACTCACCTAATAAGATTTCAATAATTACACACGCTTTGAGGAAGCACGGTGGCATTGGACTTAAAACTGAAAGGTTCACGGTTCGATCCCCGCCTGGGTAGCTGCGTTGCGTCCTTGAGCAGGACATCCCGATTTCCCCACGTGGGGGGGGGGGGGGGGGGCACCCTGGCACTGTGTACTAATGGTGCGTCGATGGTACAGTTGTCTTCAGCCACTACTAACCCTGCTCGCGAGGAGTGAGTACGCAGGGGAGTTGACAGTTACTCACAGCTGCTTGGTGGCTCTCTTCGGGTACGCCGGCATCCTCCACTCCTAAAACTGGCCAACAGGAGGTGACCCTGGCTGTCGAAAGTGTTGTTAAAAACCTCAATAACTCCCCCCCCCCCCCCCTCCCCCCACACACATACTTTGACCTCATACACGGCACGGCGGGTTTATGCAAATTATACGATATTGTACAGTACAGATGCCGTGGATTGGTCGTAGTCCACACGTGGGCATTGATTTCCACGCATGCGTTTACCAGGTAATAAAAAGTCATCATCAGAAAGACTTTAATTAACTAAGCATCGGGTCTAATATTATTGCGTCCGTGGAAATATTGCCCACCCGTGGACAGTGACCAGTTCACGACGGCGGTATTGTATTAGTGCCTTTGATATTCAATATTCCAAATTGTTAAACGGTTATAACAGTTTACCAAGTTTGGGTTTAATAAATCTTGTAGCGTATTGGCGCCATTGTATTTTAATATGTTAAACTGTTATAACAATTTGGAATATTAAATTTCTATGGAGCTAATACGCTGCAGTACAAGTGTGTATAAGCCCCTTAAATCATGATCTCATTGCGTGGAGTCAGCTGTGAAACGAACAAAACTGTTTTTGATTGTTTTCCTATGTAGAAATTAAGCATGGCGATACTTGCATTTATGACATTACGACTACAATGAGATTTTCTGTAGATATAAACCAGTAAGCTCATATTGTGTAAGTGTCACCATAAATGAAGGGAACATTATGCAAGTACCTAACTTACTGTAAGTCGTAAGTCATAATCACGGCCCTTAAGTATTCTGGATCATTTTCGTTTGTTATGACTACCAAGAGAAATAGCATTAGCGTGGGAGTGGTGTATTTGTGCTAATCACCCTTGCGTGGAACAATAAATGATTTTTACAAATGTTTGAAAAGAAAATGGAAAACACAAGTTTGGCAATAAAATGATCTTCTGTGAAATTAAATCTTTACCCAACACGACAATGGCATGGATGTTGCTAAGGGGATTTAGGGAAGGGTGATAACCTCCTCCCCCCAATAATATTTCCAATCGGGATATTTTCGTCAGGACTGGAATCAAAGATACCGATTCTGTCTTGCTATTAATCATGTATTTTCTTAACCCTTTACCTAACATGAAAAGCAGACGACACTTGCAAAAAAAATTCTTGAATAACTAATTTTTTTCATTTTTGTCTCAAAAACATAGGTTATGACCCCTCGTTGGAACGAGCTCGACGAGCTCGTTCCAACGAGGGGTCATAACCTATGTTTTTGAGACAAAAAATGAAAATATTTTGAAAATTAATTGGCGATTTTTGATAATAGCGCTGGCCGGTGTTGGCCGTTACGTTGGGTAAAGGGTTAAAAGTCTTGATTTTATGCTTGGACTTGTGCCACACGCACTGTCATCAAACAGTACGGCCGCCACGAACGGGTCACTTTTCACGAGTGGGCAATATTTCCACGGAAGCAATATTATTATATTTCAAACACTAATTATAGGAATAAGCATACAAAGTTTAATTAATAAAGCACCAGGTACAACCCTGTGCTTCATTAATTAAAATGTTGCTGCTGCTGATTTTTGTCACCTGGTAAACGCATGCGTGGACATTATTGCCCAAGCGTGGATTACGACCAGTCCACGGCGACTGTACTGTATAGCTGAGGGTTTGCAGTGCCCGATCCAGGCTGTTGTGAGGGTCGGGGGGGGGCATGGCCAAGAGGGGGTACTGATGATTTGGTACGCATCAGTGGCTGATACCTTCAGGAAAATCGATATTCGATAAAGTTATCTCCCTTGACATTGTTACATGAGCGAGAAAGCTTCAATTTTGAAGCAAGGATTTGTCGGGAAAAAACTTTGACGTCAGTAGAAAATAAAGCCAAGTTTCCGTTAGTTACTTTTAATAGGGAAAACAATAGATAGTTTTGTGAGCTGACTGTTGTTTTTGTTTATTAAAAGTTACAAAAGGAAAACTGGCTTGAAGCAACCTTTTCACAGAAAACCCGCCATTAAGAATATCTATAAGTACCACACCCCAACCAATACAAAGTAAGTGTCCACTTTTTGTTTTGTGAACGAGTGTTTACAGTAATTTGTAAGTTTTTATGTTTCTCATTAGCAAATCTAACAGGACGGTATCTATGTATAATATGTTACGATGTGCACACTGTTGAAATACTGAACAAAACGTTACAGAACATCACAAGATTTGTGTTTGTTTGTATTGGGGTTTAATGGCACTTTCGACGGCCAGGGTCACCTCATGTCGGACTGTTTTACGGATGGGGGAAGCCGGAGTACCCGGACAGCTCCATCGAGCAGCGGCGAGCAACTGTCAGACGCCCCAAGCGTACTAACTCCGCACAAGCAGGGTTAGCATTGGTTGAAGACATGTGTACCATCGACATGAAGTGCGTCTTACTACACAGTATGTAGATGCAATTTTTTGGCTGAAACGCGACAGTGCTAAATTGCGACAAACTACACGACAAACTGTCGAGTTGTAGCTTTGTCGCGTTTTTCTCGGTGCATTCTCGTTTAAATACTTCTTAAAAACGCGACAACGCGACAGAGCGACTGTCGCTCTGTCGCGTTTTTAAGAAGTAATTAAATGAGAATGCACTGAGAAAAACGCGACAAAGCTATATACACGACAGTACTGTGGTGTGGTTTGTCGTATTATAGTGTTGTCGCGTCTTCGCCTCAAATTGCTTCCAAAACGCGACAACTCTAAATTACGACAAACTACACGACAGTATTGTCGTATTATAGCTCTGTAGCGTTACGCCTAAAAGTGCTTCCAAAAGGCAAGTCGACAACGCTATATTACGATATTTCTCACGACCTTGCACACGACAGAAGCGTTGTGTTTTTTTTTTGCACTTTATCGCATTTTTCTTTTTCGTTGAAAACACCTTTCGGCGTAAACGCGACAGAGCTACAATACGACAAACTACACGACGGTACTGTCGCAATCCGCGTTTACTTGTTTTGTCAGTGTATTCTCATTTAAAATAGTCCCTAAAACTGCCTAAAACGCAACAACACGACAAAGCGACAGTACTGTCGCACTGTAGCTTTGTCGCGTTTTCGCCAAAAATATAAGAGAAACGCGATGCTCGAAATTTGGCACTAACAGGACACCATACCACAGCGCCACAGCGCCCCCACGTGGGCAATCGGGATTAAGTACCTTGCTCAAGGACACAACTCACTAGGCAATCTAGAAAATCAAGGAGGGCAAAACAATTGCCCTCCTCAGATTGCTTGCGAGTGGAATTGCACCTGAAATTTTCAATGCAAAAACGTGAATGCCATTTTGGTTATATTCACTTCAAGGTATTAATATTATGACTGAAAAATTGTACTACATTCAGCTACATAGTGGAAAAAATGGCGCACACATCTCATTCAAAATGTTGCATTCAATTCTTATGTGACTGTCTTCTACACTCAAAATTTATCGAAATGCGACACAGAATGGATCATGAATTATTGCGAATCAATGCAACATTGACATATTGTCCCATGAGTTCCAATGTGTTCTCTGTGCCAGCAGGCACAGAGAACTCATTGGAACTCAGGGACGCAATGATAATAGATTTTAAAGGCAGTCCCAAACAGGTTTGACATTCCTGAAAATCAAGGGATGCAAAAATTGCCCTTCTTAATTTTTTCTAGGCGTGCAGAAGGCGTGCAGCACTCCTGTACTCCTAAAGATTACCAGGCCTGCGGGGATCGAACTGTGGACCTTTCGGTTTGAAGTCCAATGCCGTAACCACTGAACCATTGGGCTCCCATCACAAGATGGTGAAAATGCCATTTTCTTATTTTTAAATGTGTTCCAACAGAGATTAACAGTCAAACGTTAAAACTGATTAGGAAAAAAAATTGAAAACAAACAGCTTCTGTATTTTTATACTACTCCAAAAGAAAATGCCTGACGTTTGAGACCTGATGTACACATCGATGACACAAATTAGCTAACATTTCGAAATTTCAATTTTTATATGAATTTCTCATACATTTAGTGTTAAATTTACTGACAGGTTTTGGAGATTTAGGGGAGCTAACTTTCATGTAAATCTCTTCCAATGACTAAAATTGTCGTAAGCTTTCTCATGACTTCTAGATGAGTATTATTATTATTATTATTATTATTATTATTGTTATTATTATTATTATTATTATTATTATTATTATTATTATTATTATTATTTATTGATGTTTAAGGTCACATACTTATGTACAATGTCTAATCGTGACCGATGCAGTTTTACGGGTGGAGGAAGCCGGAGTGCCTGGAGAGAACCAACGAGCATCAACGAGCAATTGTGAGCTCCTCAACATTCTAACTCTGTTCAAGCTCCGCTCAAGCAGGGTTACAGCGGTTGAAGACATGTGAACTATCGACGCGCTGTACGCCTTAGTCCACGGCTGAGTATTGCATATATTCACAAATAAATTTCTAACAAGCCTCGAGTTTCTTTGGCTATATTCCCGACAGACGAAAATAGCAATGGCATTATCAAGCCATCACAGTCGGTAGACATCAGGATTACCCCCCCCCCCCCCCTCCACACACAAACACACACACGCCACCACCACCACCATCACCAACAGCAAACCTCAGTCGGTCATGCTCATGTACAGTTTACAACCGCCGTGGACTGGTCGTAATCCACGCGTGGGCAGTGATGTCAACGCATGCTTTTAAATTATTTATTACTTATTTATTGATGTTTAAGATCGCACATTTCTGCGCAATGACCAATCATGACCGTGACAGTTTTACGGGTGGAGGAAGCCGAAGAACCCGGAGAAAACCACCAAGCAACGGCGACCAACTATCAGCTCCCAAACATACTAACTCTACACAAGCAGGGTTAGCATTGGTTGAAGACAGGTGAAGTGTCTTGCCCAAGTACACAACGCGGTTGCCGCAGGTGGGATTCGAATCGAGGAACTCTCGGCTTGCAGTCTGCACCTCTAAGTACTGAACCACCGCGCCCCCGTGCGTTTAATAAGTAATAAAAATCCTCAGCACCAAAATTTTAATTAATGAAGCACCGGGTTGTACCCGGTGCTTCATTAATTAAGTTTTTTATAATTATTCCTATAATTAGTGCTTGGAATTCAGTATTATTACGTCTGTGGGAATATTGCCCACCCGTGGAAAGTGACCAATCACGGCGGAAGTCCTGTAATATGCATCTTTAAAATCAACACCCAGCAGTACAGTTTTGAAGTCAGGCAAGTAAGACAGTATCACACGCAAAGATAAAAACAATATTTGGAATATGCGATCGATACGATGCGACTCGTACGAGAACGAACAAAATGATTACCTTACGTTTGCATATGAATAATTAAAAGATGGCAGCCCTTCTATCGAGAAGAGCCAAGCGACATGAATATTGATACGGTGTCGTCAGGACATCCTGCAATTCATCAAGTACGTACGCCAGTACTTTCAGACATATCGCTGTTGCAATTCGATCAGATTAACTGCGAGAATCGTCTGCTGGAGCTAACACTCGAGTGATATGATAAGATCTCAGAAGTGACACCACGATGCACTTGTAACCGCAGAGCGGTTTATTAGTCTGTGTGGAAAACAGACTATTGTTTTGTATTTTTCTTCTTTCTCTTCTTCTTCTTTTGGTCTTTCACCCCACCCCACCCCCACCCCCAGTCTACAGGATACCTTGAACGCAAGTATCTGTATCTTGATGCTTTTAGGTGTAAAGTACAGTCGCCGTGGAGTGGTCGTAATCCACGCGTGGGAAGTGATGTCCGCGCATGCGTTGACCAGGTAATAAAAATCATGATCAGCAAAATTTTAATTAATGAAGCACCGGGTAGTACCCGGTGCTTCATTAATTAAATTTTTGATGATTATTCTTATAAAAAGTGTTTGGAGTCCAATATTATTGCATGGAAATATTGCCCACCCGTGGAAAGTGACCAGTCTACTACTGCGTACTGTACTCACAGACACCCACTATATTTATTTATTATTTATTTATTGGTGTTTAAGATCACATATTTATGTACAATGGCTAATCATGACCGTGGCAGGTTTATGCGTGGAGGAAGCCGGAAAACCCGGAGAGAACCACCGAGCAACGACGAGCAGCTGCCAGCTCCCCAACATCGTAACTCCGCACTGCAGCACAGATAGGGTTAGATTGGTTGAAGACATGCGCACCATCGACGTGCATTACGCCTTAGCACATGGCGTCATCGTGCCCCTATGTGGCTAATCGGGGTTAAGTGCCTTGCCCAAGGACACAACGCGGGAGTCCAAATCGAAATAACGCTCAGACAGTCACCAATCCGAGTACTAACCGGGCTCGACGTTGCTTAACTTCGATGATTTGACGAGAACCGGTTACCGCAACGACACCGCGCCCCCAGACACCCACTAGGGCTCGGGCATCTATGTTTTTCAAACGACCGGAGGGCTTGGATGTGGATCGTGGATATTTTCTCTTCGCTTCCTTGCCCGCACGATAACTCGGATACAGATATTCTCATTATGGTGTTTTGCGTACTGACAGGCAGTCGCTAGAACTCGGTAATCTATGATTTTCAGGCGTTGGAAGGTCTTGGGTGTGGTCCTCAAGGATTTTACAGCTTCTGGTTATTCCGGTATCTTCATACAGTAGCTATTTTATATTTACACAAAGTAGAGAATAATTTAAACAATCAAATTATGGAGAAAAAAAAATCTGTCACATTAAATCTTTTCCTGTTGCTTTAATCTTATGATTCAAGTCCTTCCTTAAACCAAGTAACAAAGAAACTCTTTAGTTTGTAAGGTAATTCTATATATTATTCAGGTCTGTCCTAAAAGACAAGAAAACTTCAATTCTTATGCTTTGGAAGCCTTTTTCATTTCAGTGTACTTTTAAAAATTGAGAATTATAATATACTAGCGGGTGTTGCCCGGCGTTGCACGGGAGAAGATGGTTATATCAATATACCCTCAGATATGATCGGCTCAGCCGTTTTCGAAATAGAAGGTCAAGGTCACCAATTTCAAGGTCAAGGTTACCCCGCACGGGCACCCCGATAAAGTCAAAATGATCGATGGATCAATATACCCGCACATATGAAATTTTAGCCCGATCGGCTCAGCTGTTTTCGAAATAAAAGGCCAAGGTCACCAATTTCAAGGTCAAGGTCACCCCGCACGGATACCCCGATAAAGTCAAAATGATCGATGGGTCAATATACCTGCACATATGAAATTTTAGCCCGATCGACCCAGCCATTTTCGAAATAAAAGGTCAAGGTCATCAATTTCAAGGTCAAGGTCACCTCGCACGGGCACCTTACCCCCGTGTACAAAATTTGAGATCGATCGGTCGAGAAACGGAGGAGTTCACCCGGAACAGAGAGAGAGAGAGAGAGAGAGAGAGAGATAGGTACAGACATTCGCATTTATATATTAGATATATAGAACTTCGTCTATTTGCCGTTAACAAAATTTAACCAAATTAATAACGTTTTACTTAGATATATAGAATATACCCATAGTAGCTTGGTGTACCAAATGTTCACCACGAGTGGTGAAGTGGTATTGACCGCGAGCCTTTGGCGCGCGGTTAACACCACTTCACCACGAGTGGTGAACATTTGGTACACCAAGCTACTTTGGGTATATTATTTTATTTATACCATGATCGTCAGATTAATTAGAGTTTAAATGTTGAATAAATAATATTCACACTTGCGAATCTGTTTTTGTTTACATGAGCATCTGTGTACTTCCGCTGGCAATTTTAATTTTATCGCCGAAACGAAATGGAAAAAAAACGCGAAAATTACGGGGCCTTTTTCATTTTAATAACATACCAGTTTGAGTTATGGAAGCTTTATTAACATGAACTTCAAGACAAACAACTCAGTGCTTATCGCAGGTGTCTACTAAACTGTGATCAGGGCTGGGAGCAGTTAACGTTTCAAACGTTAACGTGTTAAATTATTTTAACAATGCTAAAAAAATTTAACCAAGTTAATAACGTTTTACTTTGAAGATTATGTTTGTACAATATGTAGCATTGCGTCGTTATCTTGTGTTACCCAAGCCGGGTCGCGCTTGCCGATAACGTCGAATTTTACGCCATTTGACGAAACTGAAGAACACGAATAATTTAGATGTCCGTCAATTATAGACGACCCACTGATTTGGTGGAGAGTCAATGAAGGCCTCCTACCAACATTGGCGAAGTTGGCCCGCTGATATTTGGCGATACAGCAATATCAGCTTCATCCGTACGCCTATTTTCCATATAAAGACTGGTATTCGAGCAACGGCGAATGTCTCTTTCTATGGATACGTTCGCAGCGTAAAGTGAAAACATCGCTGAATGTTAGAATTTACGATAACCTGCGAGAACGATATTAACTATTCGTCCCCTGAGTTCCGATGTGTTCTATGTGCCAGTGGGCACATAGAACACATTGGAACTCAAGAGACGAACTGTACGTAATAAAAATGGCCGAAGTTATTGAAATGTTGTTCATTTTAACATTTAACGTCATTTAACTCGTTAACGCAGAATTATTTAACACGTTAACGTATTAAGGACAATTTTTAACTTCTCCCAGCCCTGACTGTGGTATTCAGCCTTTAATAAGTTTCATAAGATCTGGAACATGGTGCGTTAATTGCAACTCATCCACTCTGTCTCAGTCATTTTTCGGTTGGGGCACAGTGGATAGTCGGGTGAGGTATAATGGGTCATAGCCAAAAAATCTCTTCTATTGAGAAAAGGATAAATTTCTCAAACCGATTGAAAGTGTGTTCTGAAAATATTGTCTCATTTTTGCCCAAACAAGTCTCCATTTGGCATGCGCAATAGTATATTCTTAGAAACCGTACATGTATGAGTTCAGAAAATTCCAGTTTATTCTGGTTTACTTGATAATTTGAAATTGGAAATGGAATATATTGTAATCTTGTAAAGAACGAATGTCGAATATTGAACTGGGAATAAGGAACGGTTGTCACGTCCCCATGAATTAATTCCGTCTCTGGTGTTTTGGGCGACGGTACACAATTATTGCAGAATGGTTAAACATTTTATAAATTTTCTTATAGGTAAGAATAATTGAACTATAAATAAGAGCGAAGTGCACTTCAGATTAATGATCTCGCCATCTGGAGAAAATAAGATATATAATATGTAGAGAAAACAAAAGATGCGGTTACATAATTACACGCTTGTTCGAGTTCGCCTGCACGACCTCCGGTGCGTAACGGCTGTTTGTGCAAGATTGCACTGATTACACCGGAGTAGAGAGCTGGAAGGTTTTCATTTTTCAACATGCGTTCATTCTCGGTTCGGTTTCAGGAGAGATAAAAACCTCCGTTTCGGTTCAGTTTTTCTGTGTGTTAACCCTTTACCAACGTAACGGCCAAAACCGTTCATCGCTATTCTCAAAAATCGCCAATTAATTTTCATTATTTTTTTATTTTTTGTCTCAAAAACATAGCTTATGACCCCTCGTTGGAACGAGCTCGTCGGGCTTGTTCCAACGAGGGGTCATAATCTATGTTTTTGAGACAACAAATGAAAAAAATTAGTTATTCAAGAATATCTTTTGCAAGTGTCGTCTGCTTTTCATGTTAGGTAAAGGGTTAAAAACACGAACAGATATTGAAATATGTTGAGTAATATTATTACTTTCCAAAGTGTGATTTACTGGGATAACGATTACTTCACAAGTGAATTATGCAATCAACAACTGGGTCATGTATCCGTGCGCGCAAACGAAGAGGCTTTACCGTGGATGTAATGGGGACTTCATTGTTTTTTAATCCTTTACCTAACATGAAAAGCAGACGACACTTGCAAAACAAAATTTCGAATAACTATTATTTTCATTTTTTGTCTCAAAACATAGGTTATGACCCCTCACTGGAATGAGCTCGTTCCATTGAGGGGTCATAACCTATGTTTTAGAGACAAAAATGAAAAAATAATGAAAATTAATTGGCGATTTTTGAGAATAGCGCTGGCCGGTTTTGGCCGTTACGTTAGGTAAAGGGTTAAATAATATAATTATTGTTAATAATGAAGAGTAATAAACAGAGTAATCGTTTCACTGGACTGGTTACGTGAAATAATTCATTCGAGGCGAGGGACTATATTGTAAAACACTCGTGTGCATTCGCGCACTCGTGTTTGTACAAAGTCCCCCACCTCTCGTGAATTATTTCACGTAACCAGTTCAGTCAAACGATTACTCTCTATTTATTGTCATGTTACTTGTATATTCTCCCACACTGTCCTGTAGATGATGTTTTCTGCTGTTATGTTGTGTTATGTTAAAAAACACATAATTTAGGGTAAAAAAATGAATAAAGTTTATCTAATCGATGTTGTGTTATTGTCCCGTTTATGGACCACGACTCGGCTGTCGTTTTATGATTATGCCGCGTAGTTACACCAATCATATGAATAACTTGATGTTTGCAAAGTGAAATAATATTTACTGATTGAAATATTTATAAATGGAGCACGAAATAATATCTTATGCATTCTGAGTAAAGGGCCATAACCTTAAATCAGGATAGCATGGGCTCGAACTTCGCGACAAATTAGTAAACACACGCATCATAATAGCACCGGATTCCTTACATAATTGAGCTGGTGGTCCGAGTGTTTGCTCCCGAAAGAGGCGAAAGAAGTGTGAAAGGTTAGTCTGTTGGCAATGGGATTTTTTTAGACGTCCATTCACCAGTCCCAGTAATGCTTTCTAGTACTAAGAAAATAGCAGGCCCTTTGCACTTCCATGGGTTTGGGGTAAGGGTACTGGAGAATATTCTATAAACGCTGTAAAATATGTTCAATTTAATGTAGTTCTTTGTGAGCCTCGACATGTCTAGTAGTGCACGGTATTACAATCGGCATCGGCATCGGAATCGGCCGATTGTGAGCTCAAATAATCAGTAATCGGTCAGCGGCCATTTTTGATAATCGGTTAGCACTAACTCTCAACCTTTCATTGGATCGGGTTGGTTAAGCTTGTTCATAGAGGGGCCTCAGGCTTTGTTCTTCAAAATTAAATTATTTATTTATTTATTTATTTATTTATTTATTTATTTATTTATTTATTTATTTATTTATTTATTTATTGGGGTTTAACGACGCTTTCGACAGCCAGGGTCACCTCGTGTCGGAGAGTTTTACGAGTGGAGAAAGCCGGAGTACCCGTAGAGAACTACCGAGCAGCGGCGAGTAATGTCAGACTCCTCAACGTACCATCTCCACAGAAGCAGGGTTAGCATTCGGTTGAACGCAAGAGCGACATCGACGTGCCGCATGCCTTAGTACGCAACGCCACCTTGCCCGCACGTGGGCTGTCGGTTCAAAATCAAATTAAAACCACAAAATGTGTCTGGTGTTTCGTGTATACTGTTGGGTAGCTTTAATTGATTTGTTAACCCTTTACCTAACGAATCGGCAGTATCTACACGCATAATTTACAGAGTAGTTGAAAAAATAAAAATTTCAAAAATTTCCCTTAAAGCATATCATGCGATCCCTTATTGGGACGAGCTCGTCGAGCTCGTTCCAACGAAGGGTCACGTGATATGGTTTCTCGAAGTTTTTTGAAAACAATGAAAAAAATATTTAAAATAATAAATTTTGATATCCTATGCGTTTGATAAAGGATTAAAGTGTTATTTTTTAGTTTACTCACCACATTACCTTAGGAAGAATCCACTGAACCCATCACTTATGCCACTCACAAATCTGAAAATTCACATTTACGTGGAAGGAAGTGTAGACCCTAGTAACATCACGAACGCGTTTTCCAGAGCAGAAAATACATTATCAAGTTCGAAAAAGAATTGTCCACGAGTATTTCACAATACACCGTCAGTCTATTGATCTGTTAAACTGAAGTGTGAGCCGATCGATCCGTGTTGAATGGTCAAACGCGATATCCGTACAGTGCAAAACAGTCACAAAAAATGTCTTTATGCTTCGAAGAAGTATTAAGGTATAAGCTGATTGTTCCGAGCAAGCAAGTAACTGCCCATCATAATGCATTCACTGGAAATAAACCTTTGCACATGTTATAACTGGTTTGTTTCGCTTCCATTTGAAATGGATAAATGCTCAAAGAGGATTATACATTTAACAGCAGGTCCGTTAATGCAGGCGCGCGCTGAATGATTGGCAGTAAATATCTTCAAATATGTATTTTATGCAAAAGGATTTATTTAGTGCCAGAGTATTTTTCAGACAAGATAGTGGATGTGATGCCCCACAGTAAACAACTGCCGTTAAAAACACGATAAATGCACTGGCAACCAGCTGCAGGTACATGTAATTCTAGCGTAAAATATTACCGTGAAGATATTATAAAAAAACTGCTTTTGGAAAGACCTACTTTTCTACGTTTTTTTTGGTGAAAAAGCCGAGGAATTCATAATAATAACACTCGGGCCGGCCAGTGATCTGTCGCGGTTCTCAGGTGAGAAGCCCTTGATTAACCCTGTGCTCCCAAATGCCTTCCTACCCTCAAACCGTATCTTTCTCCTCAACACTCAGAAACGAACTGTTTGATGACATCCCGGACCTCATTCTTCCTCTCAAGCTCACCGATTAGGAATACTAACCCTCTCCTTTGTGTCACCCACTACCCACATTAGGGATCTGCGAATCACAATTTTTTTTCGAATCGAATCTGGAACCGAATCTTAATAGACAAGTTATTTCAAACTGAAGTTACGGAACACTGCGGGCGCGGTGGCTTAGTTGGTAGAGGTGCAGGCTGCAAGCCGAGAAGTCCTCGGTTCGAATCCCACCTGCGGCAACCGCGTTGTGTCCTTGGGCAAGACACTTCACCCCCATTGCCCACGTGGGGGCACGGTGACGTTGTGTACTAAGGCGTACTGCGCGTGGATGGTGCACCTGTCTTCAACCAATGCTAACCCTGCTTGTGTGGAGCTGGTATGTTGGGGAGCTGACAGTTGCTTGCCGTTGCTCGGTGGTTCTCTCCGGGTACTCCGGCTTTTTCCACCCGTAAAACTGTCACGGTCATGGTTAGTCATTGTGCAGAAATATGTGACCTTAAACACCAATAAATAAATAAATATAAATAATACGGAACACTGCGATGACCCTTACAAGAGTGACTGAACACCAAGAACGCCAATAGATATATATTCTCTGTAGCACCGTCGCCGAAAGAGCTAGGCCTATAATCCATAGTTTTAGTTTTTGAAGGCTTAACTTGTTACTATTCACGTTCTTAAGAACGTGAATAGCAACAGGTTAAGCCTTCAAAAACGAAAACTATGGATCATGTTCCGGACATAATTCACTACTTTCCTAACAATTAAACATTGTCAATTACTCAATTAAATATTAATTGAACCTACATGAATGAATTGTCTCTTGTCAATTTTATCCAAGTTTTGTTACAAATGTAACAAACTGAAGTGAGTACGAGAAATTCGAAAAAATCGAATCTTGAGACTGATTCGGGATCGATCTCGAAGCAGACGCGTATATGGTATCTATATCGAATCTCGAATATTCGTAGCACCCTAACCCACATACCCTTTATTCTTCCGATCCACATCCCCATTATACTCACAGAGTGTTTTATTCTGTAAGACTGGTGTTTTGAACATTTACAACGCAGATTTTATATATTTTTGTAACACGGGTTTAGTTTCTCAGTTGCGGATCCACTTACAGCCAAGTAACGTATTCTATCCTGATTGGCAAAGATATCCAACGAGTCCCAAGTTAAATTGAGAAGTTTACGAAACGAGTTCATTAAATTGGGACTACCCCTCGTGAAAGCAAGGGTCACACTTAATTTATTGGATGAGTTTTATAAATTTCGTATGTAAACATAGGGCGTACTGATGTTCACATTTATTATCTGAATGAATCGACAAATAAACAAACAGAACAAGTCCATCTGAATGTAAAACAATAACATAACTCCGTGAAAAGACTACTTGCATCACATTTCAAGAAATTGGGTCCGTTAATGATTCTATGTTCAGAGTTCAGAGTGGTTCGGTGACTTTTATGATCGATGTTACTCCCAAACTCCGGTAACCGGTGCTCGTCAGTTCACCGAAGTTCAGCAACCCGGTAAGTCCTTGGATGGGTGGCCGTCTGAGCGATCGATTCAGACTCCCGCGTTGTGTCCTTAGGCAAGGCTCTTAACCCCGATTGTCCACACGGGGGCATGATGACGTCGTGTACTAAGTCGTACTGCACGTCGATGGTGCGCATGTCTTCACCCAATCTAACCCTGCATGTGCTGCAGTGCGGAGTTACGATGTTGGGGAGTTGGCAACTGCTCGTCGTTGCTCGGTGGTTCTCTACGGGTACTCCGGCTTCCTGCACCCGTAAAACTGTCACCTACGCGATATGACCATGGCTGTTAATGTGTCTTTAAACCTTCGTAAATAAATAATAAAAAAATAATACTCCCAAACTCTGCAGTAGCGTATCCAGGTGAGTTGCGACGGTTATGAACGCAGGTCCGTACAGAAGTGGAGTTCCACAAGTTTGATGGACAATCTCTCATTTGTGATTTGAAAATTTTGATAAAATGGGGTTATCTCACTTACCCCGATACATAGAACTCTCTGTGGCAGAGCCGCAGAGAGTGTGACGTATCGGTGTAAGTTGTTTTAAAACATAAATGTTCTCGTTTGCATGTAGTTTCTCGGAAACGCCTTGGCACTACACTGCAAAAAATATAGGTTCTCTTTAGAACCAAAACTGGTTCTGATCTTGTCCCTGAGATGGAACCAGTTCTGTTTAAACAGTATTTATTTCAAATCAAATAAATTTACCAAGATTAGCATTCAATTTTAACAGAATATCACATGAACTGAAGTAGATTCAGCAGTAAACTTGGGGCTTATTCAACGCAGTCGCCAAACATTTCGAAAGAAAGGAGATATGAACAGTTGGCATATCGAACCAGTTTTGATTCTGTATAGAACCAAAACTGGTTCGATATGCCAACTGTTCATATCTCCTTTGCTTAATAATGATTTGAGGCAACCTCGCATAAGCTCTAAACTTATGGCTGAAACCCCCTCAATTTATGTTTAACTCTGTTAATATTTAATGTTAATCTTTATAAATTTATTTAATTTGAAATAAATTCTGTTTAAACAAAACTGGTTCCATCTCAGGGACAAGATTAGAACCAGTTTGGGTTCTAAAGAGAACCTATATTTTTTGCAGTGTAGTGCCAAGGCGTTTCTGAGAAACTACATGCATATTTTTTGCAGTGTACTTGGATACATGTTTACAGCCACGACTACAAAAAAAAACAGTATCCAAATGCTTAGGCGTTCTCAGAAACTAATTGCGTGGCCCTAGTATTACAGACCTATATGTAACAGCTTATCGCTGTATAATTTCTAACAGAATTATATATATAAGTATAATCTATATCTGAAATATATGCTTATGAAATTTATCGATATATTTTGTAATTTTTTACATACAATAGTGTAAAAGCGCTTATATTTTATATCTTGAATTTTACATAATATTTTCTCAAATGCTCAGGGACGTGGCTAAAGGTTTCCGATGGGGAGGGGAGGGGGAGGGATAGTGTAGTGAATTTCCAACCAGAGGGAGGGACTGGGAGGGGGAACCCATTTCCTGGTCCCTCCACCTATTTGAAAATTCACTACCGAGAAAACTTTTGAAAATGAAGCCATGAAAGGGGGCATAAAATTGATTCTAGTAACTGAAATGCCAACACATTTATGATAGAATTATCAGGTTATTATTATTTGGTATTATTCTAGGAATTGAATATGTGCTAAACAAACACTGAAGCTGAGAACTTTGAGCAACTCACACTGTCTTAACATTAAATCAGATCTTATGCAGGATTGATCATTTTTCGATGTTTCATCATTTTGTAATTGTGAATGATGGAATTAACTCAGGATAACGATTTTTCATGATGTGATTTTCGAGCATTTCGAGGATTTTTTTATTACGATAAGTAAACGTACTATAAAAATCTAATACCGATTGACAGCATGCATACTCATGAAGCTCGATATCGCGTACACTACAGTTGTAAACGGTAACAGTTGGAATTTTTGCCGATTTGAAATCGAGTTGGAATTTTGGGAAGTAAAGGAGACATCAGCATCACCAAAGAAGCTCTAAAATCCAGATAGATGAAATTTCCAACTACTCATGACTTGCCCTCCGAATTTCTAATTATATGAAATATTGGTCAGGATTGGGGAGGGGGTGACACATCCGGCCACCCCCTGTCACCACGTCCCTGCAGATGCTATCGCGGAGTTCCATTTGATGTTCATTTTTCAAAATTTTCTCCGCCGAAGCAACCATAGGTGGTAATCATCCATCGCTTGTTAGCGCACAATCCAACAAAATTTCTGGCTGCGCTCCTGTCCAGAATTATTTATTTATTTATTTAATTGTTTTTTATGTATTCGGTTTAACGACACTTTCGAACCGGGTCACCTCTTGTCGGACAGTTTTAGGAGTGGAGGAAGACAGAGTACACGGAGATAACCATCGAGAACGTCGAGCAACTGTCGGGCTCCCCAACGTACAAACTCCACACGAGCAGGGTTATAGCATTGGTTGAAGACAGGTGCATCATCGACGTGCTGTACGCCCCCCCCCCCCCCCCCCCCCCCCACACACACACACGTGTTAATCTGGACTAGGTGCCTTTCCCAAGGACACAACGCAGTTACCAATGGTGGGGTTCAAACCGATCGAAACTCCAATGCCATAACCACTGAGCCACCGTGCCCCTGTTACCCCTGATATGTCCCGACCGTGTGGCTAAGGTCCAGACTGACAAAATATTTCAACTGCATCTTTAAGGTCTTGCTTGGTGATATAGTTGGAATATCATTTAGTCGGGATTATAATTAGATAACCCGGGAGACCTTTGAAATCCATATGTGGGTAAACAGTCGTGACGCGTGTGCTTCCCAACGTCATATTTAAACAGCACGTACCATATTACAAGTATGTCATACTGAACCCCCAGTAGAACTAATTAGAATAAAAAGAGAGTACATGATTACCAACAAGAACGAATCGATATCTATAGGACTCAAATCTTGACAAACACTTTCCGTATGGCAAAATAAATGTCGGGACGGGGAATGGGAGGGGGAGGAGGTTGTGGTAAAGTAATCCCCTCTTATTTACGCCACTGACTAAAATGAATACTCGTACATGGAAATCACAATGACTTTTCCTGTATCGAGTTTATTGTGGATAAATTTTCAGGAAGTCTCTACAAATCGTAAATTTCGAACTGAAGGAAATACCGGAATCGAAGCAGGCAAAGGATTTCAGATCGAATCGAATCGAATCTTATCTTTCTTTAAGTTGCAATCATTACACCTTTTAGAACCGTAAATATTGTCTGTCTCCGCCCAAGTTTTGAAAAAAGACGGCGGCTCGTCTGTACAATCAATCAAAAAAAGCGGAATATTCCAAAACGAAATCAAAGCAGATTCGGAAGCGGAACCTCCTTGAACTCTTCTTCTATCATCAGGTCTCCTGTGCAGGAGACCTGATGATAGACGAAGAGTCCAAGAGGAGACACTTGGTAGGATTTTGAGAACGACGATTCGAAAATTTCCGAATCGACGCCACTTGAATAGAATCGCATCATCGGGTCGATTTCGAATCAAATCGTATTTCGAAGCTTCGCAGCGTTCTGGGATAGAGAAAACACAAACACAATCGGCTAAACGTCCCTCCAATGCTATAAAATAAATAAATAAATCCAATGCTATAAATAAATGAATAAATAAATAAATAATAAATAAATCCAATGCTATAAATAAATGGATAAATAAAGGAATAAATAAAAAAATAATAAATAGATAAATAATAAACCCTATGCTATAATAAATAAATAAATAAATCCGATGCTGTAAATAAATCCGATGCTGTAAATAAATAAATAAATAAATAAATAAATAAATAAATAAATAAATCGAATGCTAAAAATAAATGAATAAATAAATAATAAATAAATAAATCCAATGCTATAAATAAATGAATAAATAAATAAATAATAAACCCATACTATAAATAAATAAATAAATAAATAAATAAATAAATAAATAAATAATCCAGGTTGACGGAAGTGCATCTCATTCCAACTTGATCATCTGAAAAACATATCCGTGAACTACATCATCAAATAATTACCTCTTTTTAATTTACCAATTTCATTTCATTCCATCAACAAACATTAACAAAGGAACAACGCGTGGGCAACAGTAAATGCTTCTTTTTATGAGCATGTGGGGCCTATTGTACAAAATGACGTCTAGATATTGTGTTCAGATAATTAAAGTGCATTGCACTGGACAATGAAAGTTTCACCCAAGTCGGGTTTTATCGATCCAACATTATAAGTAACATAACGAAACAAAGTGCAATCAGAAACGTCACAAACATAAATTAGATGTACGATTAACCGAGTCGGAGTATACTCATATTAAGTTACTCTTTACTCCCTCGCCCTCAAGTAACTCTTTCGGGTGGTGGTGGAGATGTGCGTGGGTACGGGTTTGGGGTGTGGGGTCGGGATTGTGCGGTTTGGTCGGAGAGTCAGAATTCCACCCGGGACGGAGCTGTTGATTGATGATGATTGTTTGTTTTTTGTGTTTTTTTGTGTTTTTTTTTTTTTGGGGGGGGGGGGGGTGAGAGTAGAAAATAAACATACAAACAACCCGTTGAACACGAGAGGCCGTTTTTCCGATACAGGGACATGACTTGAATGGAGTAGACCAACTAATACTTCCAATGAGCAGCGTTCGAGCTGCACGTTGAAAATATTAATGGGTCTACCCTCACATAATAAATACGGACACTTCCCGCCGCTGTCCTTGAGCTAATATGGAAGATACCACATTTACAAACTGTATTTTCAATTTCCCAAGAAATGGTCAAAATCAGAATTAAATTTAACTCAGTGTTGTTTGAATGATAGCACCCTCCCGTCAAGTGGAAAAGGAGATTGAAGTTTTGTGTGGACGTAGCCTGTAAACGTCCCTTTTTACTTACTCAATTCATTGATTAATATTTTTTTTACTGACACAACAACATGTTTCAGTGAAATGTATCGTTATTTCAAACAGAATTTTAGAAAATGAAGTCGTATTTATATAGTTATCACTGGGAACCATGATACGACCTGGTCTTTATTTTAACTCCGCAAAGTAGAGAGTGTTTAAATTTGTCGCCCCTCAAGTTTAATTATAAGGAATGATCGTTTGTACCTCCAGATGAAGTCACCGACAACAACCGCAAGGACTGGGCCTTTCCAACCGAGGCAGTCCCAAGCCATTCCCCCTACGCAATCAACACCAACACCAGTATAATCAATATCTCCTTCACAAGCACCAACACCCAAAAGAACAGAAGAATGCACAAACGCCGTTAATCCTTTACCCAACATGAAAAGAAGACGACACTTGCAAACAAAAAATCTTGAATAACTATTTTCTTTTCATTTTTGTCTCAAAAACATAGGTTATGACCCCTCTTTGGAACGAGCTCGACGAGCTCGTTCCAATGAGGGGTCATAACCTTTGTTTTTGAAACAACAAATTAAAAAATAATGAAAATTAATTGGCGATTTTTGAGAATAGCGCTGGCCGGTTTTGGCCGTTACGTTGGGTAAAGGGTTAACTAAGTACCACAACCTTTTGAGACCTTGCCGCGTCCGGTCATGTTTCGATTCGACTCAGATACTTACAGCCAGAGAGGGTCGAAATAAGCTTGCCCCACACCGCCTCTACGCGCCTTCGACGTGGCGTGAAACCATTTCTTTTGTAAGACTTGTTACGTCTAATAAAAGAAAACAACAGATAGCTGTCTGTTGTTTTCTTTTATTAAAAGTAACAAAAGGAAGCTCGGCTTTATTTTCTACTAATGTCTAAGGTGTTTTCTCAACAACTGCTTGCTTCTTAATTGGACTTTCCTCGTGCGTCAAATAATTTCAAGGGAAATAACTATCGAAAGCCGATTTTCAAGACGACATAAGTCAGGAGTGACGAAGTTGCAAAATAAACCATCTTGTTTGGGTTAATAATATTCATTGATCACAGATTAGTGTGGTAATACAAATCTGGACTCAGACACACGTAACTGAACTAACGATTTTTACTACGTGGACGCGCTGCGAGCGATGAAGTAATAATTAACCCTTTGACAACACTTGCAAACACAATTATTGAATAACTAATTTGTTTTCATTTTTTGCGTCAAAAATATAGCTTATGACCCTCATTGGAACGAGGTCAACTGAAAAAATAATGAAAATTGAGGGCAATTTTTGTGAATAGCCCTGGTCGGTTTTGGTCGTTACGTTGACAAAGAGGTTAAGCGTCAAGACACTAATGTCATAATGAAAATATTTCAAGCCGCAATTTTTTCCTTTAATGCAGATTGGAGCTCAACTCAATTCAGTCTTGTTTCACAGAGTTCAAAGAGCTGTGCCAAACAAGAGTGAATTAGCTAAATTTCTCGTTGCATTTTGGGAAAAATCTGCCCCTTGAAATTTTATAAAGGACGTCAATATCATGGGGGAGTGGTGGGGGAGGGAGTAATGATTCTTTTTCTTTTTCTACATTTTCGGAACAGTATGATGTATGTAACATAAGCCTTGTCGAACAAAGAAATTAATTTCCTGGACTGAGTCCAAATTGTTAGGTGAAACACGGTTTACTAGAAGACTAATCCAACTAGCGACAGCAAATTGATATATCTTCTAGTTTCACAAAAATGTTGTTGCATACCGGGGAAATTTCCCAAGACAAACTGTCGTGGTAAATCTCTTGCCACAATTACATGGACACTAGCTACAAATTTAATTGGGATAATTTGAACACGTGCTCTACACCCACCCATAACAATATGGCGTTAATTGGTATTGTGAGGAGTTGATGATACTTAAGTCATTACCAACTGATTACCTTGTGCATTGTTAAATTGATTTAAGTTAGGATAACAATGCAAACAAACAAAGGGTGGCTGTCCGGAAAGGGGAACAGTCGAAACACGTGACCAGCATTGGCATTCAGAAGTTGTTATCCAGAAAGTGCAGAGTGTAGTATTGGGCATCCGTGCCTAAGGCGGAGTTTCAGTTAAAATGTTCACTGTTCATGCTTTTTTTTCGAAATGACCATTGTGTAAAAAATGTGTACATATCTGTACCTCTCATATTATTATTAGTTTTTCAGAGTGAAAAAAGAATTGAATTGAACTGGAAGTGATCAATACTTGCAAGGGGGCACCGGAAGGGCAAGGGCGTAGGGGTATCAGAAAGGGAATTCGATTCGGGATATGAGTTTTGACCGGGCGTTCACAACGTATCGTACAGTACAGCCATCGTGTGCTGGTCACTTTCCACGGGTGGGCAATATTTCCACGGACGCAATAATGTTAATTCCAATCACCAATTAGGGCAATAATCATCAAAAATTTAATTAATGAAGCACCGGGTATAACCCGGTGCTTCATTAATTAAAATCTTGATGATGAATTTTATTACCTGCTAAACGCATGTGTGGACATTACTACCCACGCGTGGATTACGACCAGTCCACGGTGACTGTACTGTAAATCGTAATGTGACATTCAGTCGTGTTGACATTATATATCGACCCTTGAGAGGAAAAAGGTATCATCTGCAGGGACGATATATATTTACTAGCCTCTGTAATTATACCTGATACCATCCCCCCCCCCCCCCATCCCCCACCACCCTATTCGCACTGGAACGCGAAACGTACGTTAGAAAGAATACTCGAGAGTTTCTCTGTTACAGTTATCGGAAAGTCTTTTTCACTAGTGTATATCTGACGAAGAAGGGCACGCGCATCATCCCCTTGCCCAAAAGATTCAGGGCAAAGGGCGCCAGACATACCCCCACGCTTCTGGCGCCCTTGAATATTTGCAATAAGTTTAATGGTATCACAGAACTAAATATTTTCCCATAGGCGACCATTATAACGTTCAGGCGGACAAAAATATGATCGCATCACTTTAATTTTGGCATTCAAATATCTCTGTCAAGTATGGCCCTTCAGACAACTTTTTCTGATCTGAAAACAGGGGGTCATGCAACAAATAAGAGAGAAAAACTGATACAAAGGGAAGTACCGGTCACGTGCACATATTTTTCAGGGAATTCCCTACAAAAACACACAAAAAGTAAATTGTATTTTTTAGGTCCAAAAGTCATCAAATCACCCTCTTTTTTATCAGGAATATTCAACAATAATGCAAGATGTCAATAGAATGTTTCAAACGTTTATTGAAACAATGGATTTTCCCAAGGCTGTCTATTTTTAGAGATTACATCATTTCCGACAACATTTTAAGGTGGTTCACTCTAATTTCAATATTTAGTTCTGCGATACCTAATGTAGTATTCTTATTTGAAATTCGGAAGCGCGGTGGCTCAGTGGGTATGGCATTGAACTCAAACCGAGCAGTCCGCGGTACGACCCCTGCCAAGGGTAACCGCGTTGTGTCCTTGGGTAAGGCACTGAATCAAGATTACCCACGTGAGGGAATGGTGGCGCAGTGCACTGGAGCTTACTGCTCATCGATGTTGCATTTGATTGGTCTCCCCCAAATAGTGACTACGGAATCTTCTAATTGCTGACATTGAACTGGCATGGAAGATACCACCAGGGTTCAAAGGGTTAACACAAAGGGTATGGTAATCTCAAGTAAGAATTGAAATTTCGAAATATGACTCTGTATGATCAATGTGCACATCATATCACAAACATCATGGTGTCGTCCAGTACATTAGTATAAGACTACAAAAGCTGGCTTTTTTTACAATTCTCTCAATTAGTGTGAACGTTTCACTATTATTCTCTGTTGAAACCCATTTCAAAATTAGAAAACGGCGTTTCCCCCACCGTTTGATGTTCTATAACTTTTTTTCTGCTATTTATATCAATAGTGTGCGCATCGAGAGAGATAATATAGACAATTTCCTTTCCATTAATATAAACGGTTTAGGATATGAAATTGTCAACTCTTTTCCCTGGGAAGAATAAAATCTTGCAAATTACTGTTAAAATGCATTCGCTAAACAAAGAGCCAAAGTGGAAATGGTGTTGGTGGGTGAGATACTGATAGACATTTTTAATGACTGATGTTTTTTGACTAGTCGCTTATAATTAGCTTGCCATAAGGCCAATTTTCCTTTTTGTTACTTTCAATACACGAAAACCCACAGACAGCTCCGGGAGCTGTCTGTTGTTGTCATTTCTTAAAAGTAACAAAAGGAAAACTTGGCTTTATTTTTTTACTTGTGTCCATCGGTGTTTTCTCAGTAATTACTTGTTTCTACAGTTAAAACTAGAAGACCTGTCATGAACTGTGCGCTTATCTAGGCTTAATGGCTTGTGGGAATTGCGCGCAATTGCCATATCAAATGGCATCCAAAGAACAGCAGGTTCTCCTGGTTACTCATATCAAACACAGGCAATGTTTCTGACAATGGACCTCCGGGTTTCCCGGAGGTCCATTGGCAGAAACATTGCTTGTGCACAGGCCAAATGTACAGAATTTGATAGCCTTACTATGGTCATAACGCGTATATTAACGCCCAGATCAACGTGCTATTTGTGCGCATTTCATGACAGGACTTCTAGTTTTAACTGTAGCTTGAACCTTTGTCCCTCGTATAATACTTTTAAGGGAGAGTACTTTATCCAAACTTAATTTTCATGACGCTATAAGTCAGGGATGTCCCAATTGGGCAATTGGTATTATGTGTCTTGCGCATGGACGCAACACAGATGCCGCTGTTCAGGATAGAACCTACGACCTTTCACCCTGAAGTCCAATGCACCAGCCAATAACGCATCGTGATCTCTACACCATTATGTTGATCGTACCTTTAACGGTAAAATAAACAAATCTAACGTCAGTTTTTATCGATAAAATGTTGATGGTTACATGAAAACGACGATGCATATAACTGTCATACGTAATGATGCGACTGATAGGGTTAAATGCTACAATTTATGATGTATATAAAATATAAATTCTATGGCAAATTAATTCCTATTATTTACTTATAGAAAGGTGACTACGAGTATTTGGAAGTAACTATATAAACATTACGGGAAAAGACATTTTCGTAGGGAAAACAATTTGGGAAAGGGTGGGTGTATCAAGTATAACATATGGTACAGAAATAATACCTCTGAACCAAAAGGCTTTAAAGAGCTTGGAAACACTGCAGAAAAATGCAGGCCTAGAGATAAAGGCGTCGGGTAATCCAGCAATACTATAGGACCAATCAGGAATGACATTGGATGGATGAGGACCAAGGACAGGATAGACTTAATAAAACTCTGTTGTCTGAACTATTTGGAAAATCACCCCAACAGCCGATGGTGCAAACTAATGTTCCAGAATATTTTGAATGCAAACACGAAGACAGGGTGGAAGGACCAAATGATGGAGTTAGTTGAGAACTACTCAATACATATCTCGGACTAAGAGGTAAGGACAACCCAGAGTAAAAAAAATGCCAAGAGAAAGAGTCATGGAGGATTGCAACCTTAAATGACGAGAGGGGCCAAAGCAAAGAGGTCTTTGGGTGTCCTGCGCGATAAAGAGAAACCAGGTTTTGAAGAGTACCTTGATGGCACTAATGGTTTGGGTGGGGGTGACTTTTGTTCAAGCTGGGGTCACAGTCGCCGGAGCTTAGAGAAAAATGGGAAACACAGTGAAAAGGGGTGCAAATGTTCGGCGTAGTGGAGACTCGGGAACATTTGCTATTAGAATGTCCAAAATACCAGTCTAACAGCATAGATTCACCGGGAGTATAATGGGGAAGTAGGAGTGGGGGAGAATGAAGGACATGTTATTAGTGGGTGACACAAAGGAGAGGGTTAGTATATGCTTACCGGAGAGATTGGGGAGAATGTGGAATGGCATCACACAGTTCGTCTCCGAGTGTTGGGAGGAGAGAAGGGGCGTGGGGGTAGGGAGGCACAGGGGCAATTAAGGTCTTCTCACCTGAGAACCGCGACAAATCAGCGGCCGGTCAAAGTGTTATTATTATTATTATTAAATACCAATATCTTAGCCTGTAAGACACAGAATAGATCCAGTGTGGAATAACAGTTTTAACTGGACAGTTGTCTTAAAACACTTTCCTTCAGTAATTTACGTTAAAGCAGAAAAACAGTCTCTAGACCAATCACACTTTCTGCTTTTTTAACCCTTTAGCCAACGCAGACGATATCAAAATTTACGATTTTAAATATTTTTTCAAATTTTTTAAAATAGTTCAACAAAACCATATCATGTGACCTCTCATTGGAACGAGAACTTGATATAGTTTTTTGTAAATTTTCGGAAATTAATATTTTTTCAACTGTTGAATTTGCATATTACGTGGGCAGATGCAGCCGATTCGTTAGGTAAATGATTAAACTTAAAAACATTCAACTGTCGATGTACCTTATAGCCCACTTCATGTAGATTTGGGGTCTGTGGGGAACGCGGTGGCTTAGTGGTTACGACATTGGTCTTCAAACCGAAAGGTCCACGATTCGATCCCCGACAGGGTTAACTGCGTTGTGTCCGTGTGGAAGGAACGTAATATCTATCGATTGCCCACGTGGGGGGCACTGTGCTACTTTGTACTAAGGCATACTGCTCGTTGATACTGCACCTTGCTTGTTCGCAGTTAGTACGTTGGTGAGCTTGGCAGTTGCTTGCCGTTGTTCGATGGTTCTCTACGGGCACTCCGGCTTCCTTCACCCGTAAAACTGTCCGAAACGATGTGCCCCTAGCTGTGGGAAATGTCGTTAAACCCCAGTAAATAAATGAATATATAAATAAATTTGGGGCTGATAAAAGTGTAGAAACATTGTTGAAAAAAATTCGTTTTAAACTGAGTTTTCTATGACCAAATTAGCATCCAAGCTCTGTGTTCCGAGAAGGAACCCCATCTTTGATAGTGTCTACTTCAAATGATCGGAATATCTTGGTTGGTGTGAAGGGCTGTAGGATAAAATTATTACAAATCCTCCTTTTTGTCATTTTAAAAGGATCAGTAAGCTGCGATTTAAACAAAATGGGTTGACCATTTAACAAAACCACAATTTCCGTTATGCAAAGTGCCCTCATGTTTTACATTTCATTCGTATGAATTTATAGGATATTTGAAAAGGCTGGCAGCAGCTTTTTAACCTGAACTGTTTAGCCGATTACTCAGAGACATTCTTGCGCAATACAACTGCAATGCCATTTTCCACATTCGGCGTTATTTGCTTTTGTATGCTTGTGTTTTTCTTGTAACTTATGCATTCATACAATTTTGATTTTCATTGCTGTTGTCGATAAATGTGTTTTGAGTATTATTGGAACCATAAGTGTGCATTACTAAAAATAATACGAAGTTATTGATCTAATAACGCCAATTATTGCTAAAATAATGCACAATTGGTGTTGTTCGTGGCGGTCATTCATTGCCACAAGAGATATAGTTAAAATTTGAAACCGCGTGTATTAGATAATTTTGGAACCACTTCGTTTATATCTTTGCAGTGTCAAAAGCTTCTGAATTGCAGATTCTAGTAATTTCGCGTTGTGTCTGTTGTCGCACAATTTGCATACAATGTTTTTAACATGCTCTTTCCCATACGAGCAAAATCTAAAAGTTTCTAGTTGCTGGACCAAAGTGTTGTATTTCCTCCAGTCGATGGTGAACTATACCTGCGAAACATTTCGCACTCAGAAACCGCGGTAATAATATTTGTTTCTGTCATTAAAGTATATATCATTCGCCAGCTGAGCGTATTCGGATGATGGTAACACCCGCGTTTGAAGCGGTAACAAGACGGTACAGGGTAGCCTCTTAATTCGTTCCCTAAGTTCCAATGTGTTCTATGTACCCACTGGCACATAGAACACATTGGAACTCAGGGGAAGTTATTTCACTACATGACTCTCTCACCTCCCTTTGCAGTGGGTTGGAAAAGTGTACTCAGAGACAATTATCTTTCCTTTCATATTTTTACTTTAGATTGGAGGTTGGGTGGTTTTTTGGAACGATAATGTAAGAAAATGCCGCCTATGAAAGGCATTCTGACGCAATAATAATGTTTAAGGGAAGTTTGTTATATCGTTCTGGATCATGTGTAGTAAGCATATGAGAAATTCGAAAGTTAAACCCACCCATTGCTAGCAAATCTGAGAGAGTAAAGCCGAGAGCCACATGTTAATATGTCACGCTGGATTTCCACCAACGCGTGACAACCAGCGACAACGTTGCACATACTGTTTTCATCGAAGGGGCGATTCACTTGTTACTCACCTTATATTGAACTTCTTTAACGGCTCTTCCCCGCACCCCTGACCGATTACTGCTACCCTTTGGCGACAAGCTATGTACAGTGTTGTATCTATGTTCTGGAAACATATGGTAGAATCATCACTCTTCTAATCACAATGCAACATCGGATTTACAAGATAAAGTTCTGAGATATGGCCTATTGCAAATATTGGTAAACATTGAGTATGGGCATTTTGGATGAGAATCAAGTACAAGATGACTCACACTATAAGACGCATGTATGTCTGATGTTCAAGAAATGTTCGCAATCAGTGAACGTCTATTTATCTGGTTGGCTGAGATCCCACGCCAGTAGAGGTGAAAAACATTTTCCAGTCCCTCGATTAATATAATAACAAACCCAGGAATGAGTCCGCATTCTATAATGACAGTTATTCATCCATCTTGATTACCACTATTCACGCTAGGAATAATTTTTCAATTACATATGTTATACCACGCAGTTCAAACCAGACAGCCGAAGAGGTCTACAATTATGTGTTTTGCATCACGACAAATTATATCTTACGACAGTTGTGCCCTTTGTTACACTAAAATTAGGGGCGTCCGAAGCATTTCGACCGGTGAGAAGGGCACGGTCATACAAGGGCACCCCACACTGATCATAAGTGCCCCGTGCTCCTTAGCGGCGTGGTATGAATACAAAACACAAAGCAACATTCGTTAACGTTTAGAAATTTCAATTTTCATATGAAATTCTCACACCCTTAGTGTTGAATTTACTGACAGCTTTAGTAAATGAAAGGGAACTAACTTTTTTGTAAATCTCTAGCAGTGGCGAAAATTGTCAGCCACGAATTAAACCGCTTCACGAAAGATCAAGGGATTTTGTGAGATTTCACGAGATCACTAGTTGCATACTCTTGCTGTATGGATTCAAAACTGCGTGAAATAATTCGATTTGTTAACTGGTTGAGGGCTAAATTATTTTTGGTGGTCTGAATTTATTATTCCAATTTTTTTGTATGACAAGTTATTGGAGAGTGCCAGTGGGCACTCTCCAATACTTTGCAGTAAACAAATGTTTATAAAAATAGTACTTGCGTATGACTCTTAGAAGCCGGGGAATCAGAATGAATTTATTGAACATGATATACCGCGAAACACGTACAGTAAAGCAAGTGCTTCTAGTCAAGTGTCGTCTGCCTATTCAGGCAGACGACACTTGACTAGAAGCACCTGCTCAGTGTTTATTCTCCCCCATCCCCAAAGATAGCCGAATCGTCACAGCCAGATTACCTGCCGTATTACATCACAGGCAAGAACACACGAGTCCCGGCTTCTAAGAGTTAAATGAATTTGAAACATGAGCAAGGAAAACTTGTGCTTTTGCTCTCGTACCCTCATTTTTTGAAAACCCTGATAGTGGCTTCTAGCACTCAACCAGTTAAAGCTTAACATCCATAATCAATAACTTCTTCCACATCTGAAAATCGGACAGAATTTTTATCTGGTGCTTGTGACTTGAATTCCCGACCTGGCTACTATTCCGATTGTTAATCAACTGATCCATTGTACCACAATAGATATTTCACAATACAGAAACTCATGTACACACAATGGTGGATTTCTAAAGAACAAAGACAAAATATTCGTCAATTATAAATTAGTTTCCGCCGTCATTTTATAAATGGACATGGAGCTGATTGGAGAATACATTCGTTATGCAATTCAGGTGACATGTCGAACCGTTTATGATGAAGTTAACGTCAGAATTGCTTTACATTCGATCCATTGTCTTCATAACCGTATACCACGGCAACAACCAAACATTTGTAAACTCACTCTGCTCCAGCGAGCACAGTTTCAGTAAAGGCTAATTCCCAAAAGGGCGAATCCCAACAGGACGAAGTTAAAAATGGTCACCCCAACAGGGCGAATCCCAACAAGATGAATTTAAATATAAGGAATATATAACGAATTTATTTTGTAAAGTTGGGGCACAAATGCGTATGAGAAGGATATTTTGAAGTGAAATTTTATTTTTCAAGTTAAAACTTCACGACTGAAAAATCCAATTTATTATGAATGAACTAAATAAACCACCTTGACGGCAGATACTCATTATATCAACAACCGAGTATAAACCACTCTACATCTAAATATACACAGGATTTTTAAAGTGTTGCGATTTCATATGAAATATCTGTACCGAGATCACTAGATGTATCACCGAAGTATAATTGTTTAACCTTTTTGTTGACATAACGACTGAAGCAGTCCGGCGCTGTTTATACAAACAGCCATCCAAATTTTGTTATTTTTTAAAAACAATTTATCCCCAAAACCTACTTTACGACCCCATCACGGGAACGAGCTCATCGAGCTCGTTCCAGTGAGGGATCAAAAGCTATGGATTCGAGACAAAAATTAAAATATTTAGTTATTCGGGAAATGTTTTTTTTTTAAATGTCGTCTGCTATTTATATTAGGTAGAGAGTTAAAGAAAAAAAAGAAAGAAGATTAGTTTAACTCTTCTTCCCAAATCAACTCACCTACATCGTTATCACGTCGACGTTGATTTCTGACGTTATTCCTGAATTGGAAGTATTGTGAACGATAGTTTCCGTAATGAGCTATTTAATGGTGATTGTGTGATAAAATAAGTTTTAACCGATTTTACAAGACTATTTGTTTTTGCGCGTTATTTACACTTTATGAGAGTGAGCTGCAAATTTGCTGTTCGGAAGTGTAAGCGTACATGTAGGTGTCGTTGAAATGCGAATTGTCTTACAAATTTTTGAAAAGTCGTAAATAAATTTGACTTTTGGAGTGCGTGTCAGAATATGTAAAAACTGACTTCCAACATCTCTTTTGGCAAGATTTATTCTTTGATATTTTTTTAAAAATTTGCCTTTAGTGCCACAAGCGAGTCTTTTCCCAAATATAGCTGAGTGGTAGTTTGAACTGCACTCACTGAAGACAAGGTTTTGTTGTTGAGATAAGGAAGGGAGACAACTTTAGACATATATCATTGGAATATTACACTTTGAGCTGTTAACCATTAACCCAACATAACAGCCAAAACCGACCAGCGCTATTCTAAAAAATCGCCAATTAATTGTGATTATCTTCATTTTTGTCTCAAAAATGTAGGTTATGACCCACCCATTGGAATGAGCTCGTCATAACCTATGTTTTTGAGACAAAAAATGAAAAAAATAGTCATTCAAGAATTTTTGTTGCAGGTGTCGTCTGCTTTTCATGTTATGTAAAGGGTTAAAACAATTCATAGTCAGAGGTTTCAATTACCAGAGGCCCGAAGCATTGTTATGACAAGCCTTTAGCTGAAATAGCTATTTTTCTTTCATCAAACTTGAAAAAAACACACAAAAGTAAGCCGTACATCCATAAAAATAAACGAATAAAATACCATATTTCGGATTATTTCCTCGAGTTAGAAATGTAAAAATGATTTAGGGGCAATCTCACGAAATGAAAAAAATAATGATTCCCCACCATCAATGAAAGTAAAAAATAATCCCAAAATACTCCAAACGGCATAAATTTATTTATTTATTTATTTATTTATTTATTTATTTATTTATTTATTTATTTATTTAATAACTTTCATCTTAAGTTTCATCTTATTGGTATTCGCCTTGTTGGGATATTTTGTCCTTTCGTCTTGAGGGGATTCGCCTTGTTGGAATGACACCTCAGAAAATGTATCATTACCTTTTTAAGATTTGGAGACCATTGGAAACTTTGTACATGGTACAGAATGATCGGTACTGAAGATATATTTGGATTATTTGGATTAAGCGAGTTGATTAACCACTTGATACTTTTGTACGTCTTATGACGTACGAAATCAAGCAGCTCGTTGATTCTTTTCTACGTCTTGGGTCGTACGAAATCAAACAGCGCGTTGATACTTTGTGGTGATTTGTTTTGTTATTATTTTTCGATTTTTTAAAGGTTTAACCTCAAATTCCTATTTTCTTCCGAATAGTGCTCAGTGACAACTGTTGAGCCAAATGTTATCGGAGCTTAAAATACTAATATAATCCTGCTATCAAGACTTCTTAACTGGTTGAGTGCAAGACGCCATTATCAGGGCCTTCAAGAAATGAAGATACCAGAGCAAAAGCCAATACTTTCCTTTCAGTCAAACACAATAATTATTTTGTTTATATAAATTTGTTTATTACAAATTATTGGTGAGTGCCTATGGACACTCTCCAATAATTTGTAATAAAACAAGTTTTGAATAACAAATTCAGACCACCAAAAATAATCTAGCCCTCAACCAGATAGTGACTAATGTGAAAAATATGTTGTTATTTGTACTGTCCGACGTTTGACGTCGCATTTTGAAAAACGTTGAAGAAACTGGAATGTTTGAACGTCAGTATAATTAATGTCTCAAAGGGTTAATCCTCAATATATGACATGAAAATCATTCCTGGCTAACATCGTTATGAAAATCGATTTTTAATAAAGTTGTCTCTCTTGAAATAATCCTTTTTCGAAACAGCCATCTTAGCTTTTAATCTGTGCAAGGTCCCAGGTCGCGAGGTGGAAACATTTCTAGAAAACACGTTGAAAGCAATGGAAGAAGAGAGCGGGTGAAGTGCTTCGGACCTCATTACGTTCATTAGTGCAAATTCAAAAACATTTAGCCAAGGTTACCATTTGTTTAAGGTAACGGCAATATTGTACAAGAACTTTCATTATTTCGAATTGAGTTCCTATCGACTTAAAATGGTGTTTGATTGCACACTGTGTCATGACTCTGGTCGTAAGCAATGTTTCGGCAACTTTCGGGGATTTCCCAAGCCGGGAATCTCCGTGTAACGAGGTTTCCTTGTTGCCACTCAAAGCAAGTCCTTGCCTCTGTAAAAAAAATCTTTAAACCTGTGATATCACATATACATTTCACAAATCTTCTGGATTTGGCAAACACAGAACTCGACGAGTCGAACATGGAAATCGCTTTGTTCACACCCGCGACCTGTGACCTTGCATATATTGAAAGTCAAGATGACAGTTTCGAAAAAAGGCTTGCTATGAGACGCACGATGGAAATCCAATTAAGAAGCAAGTATTTGTTGAGGAAACACCCATGATATATCAGTAGAGAATGAAACAAAGTTTCATTTTTTTTACTTTTAATAAAAAAAAAACAGATAGCTCTCAGACCTACCTGTTGTTTTCGCTTTATAAAAAGAACCAAAAGGAAACATGACTTTTCATGGTAAGCTAATTAGAAGCAACTACTTCACAGATAATCCGCCATCAAGAATATCTGACAGAAGTACACCAACCAACACAAGCGTCCACTTTGGATCTTTGTTCAGTGAATGTGTTTTAACAGTAATTTGCAGGTTTTCATGCTTCCCACGAAGAAAATAGCGAATCTCACCGCTTATACATTTATGTTAATGGAAAGGACAGTGTCTGCATTTATATGTTATGATGCGCACCCTGTTGATATAATGAGCAGAAAAAAAGTTACAGCACATCAAAAGATGGTGAGAACGCCCCTTTCTTATTTTTAAATGGGTTTCAACAGAGAACAATACTGAAATGTTCAAACTGACCGGGAATTTTTTTTAAATCGTCTGCTTCTATAGTGTTATGCTACTCCACGGGAAAATGCTTTAAGTTTGTGAAATGATGCGCACATCGATGGTACAAGTTCGCTAACATTTCGAAATTTCAATTTTTAAAAGAAATTCTCATACCCTTAGGGAGGGTTAAATTTCCTAACAGGGTTAGGAAATTAAGGGGAGCTAACATTCCCATAAATCTCTTCCAATGACGAAAATTGTCATCCATTATTTTTCTCATAACACGACCAGGAATTTATCCAATTTAATATTCGTCCACCGAGTTCCAATGTGTTCTATGTGCCGGTAGGCACATAGAACACATTGGAACTTGGGGGACGTATTGTTTGGCAGAGCTCAGTAGCCGTGTCAAACAAATTGAATTGGTTACATTCCTTGTTGTATTATGAGAAGACTGTGTGCTGTGAAATTTTATTATTTCGATATGAGTGTGCAGAAAGTTGATATATTGTTTACAAAGTATTAACAAATGCTTACTTCAAAACATCAGCTACCTTAAATATCGGGAGTCATTCGATAGGTGGATTGATAAACCCTGGCAAAAAATGAAATATTCTTCACCATCTGAACGCGAAAGGTCGCGTTCCCGACCCGAGTCGTTATACACCCTGCCTTCATTAAGCACAACCATCTATTTTCGTCAATAGACGCGATTTGGGGGAAGTAACCTCCCCTTAATTTGTAAAACCTGTCCGTAAATTTAACAATGAGGGTACGGGATATCATTTAAAAATTGAAATTTATAAAAGTTAGCGAACTTGTACTGGACTGGTCGTAATCCATGCGTGGGCAGTGATGTCCACGCATGCGTTTGCCACGTAATAAAAATCATCAACAGCAAATTTTTTATTAATGAAGCACCGGGTTGCACCTGGTGCGTCATTAATTAAATTTATGCTGACTATTCCTATAATTAGTGTTTAGAATCTAATAGTATTGTTTCCGTGGGAATATTGCCCACCTGTGGAAGTGACCAGTCCATGGTGGCCGTACTGTATCATCGATGTGTGGACCATTTAGCAAACTGTAGGCATTTTCCTGACGAGTGGTTCAAAAGTGGAGAAGTTGGCTTTTTGATATTTTACTCCAGATCAGTGTGAACCGTTTGACTATTATTCAATGCAAACTCCCGGGTTTTTTCGGGTTTTTTTTTTTTAAATGAAAACAGCGTTTTCACTGGATTTTCCTGTTGGATAGTTTTTTCCTGTGCGTGATATGAACAGTGTTCGCAGCATGGAATAAACTGCAAACATGCTTTCATGTGATATTGCGTACACCTTTACAATTTTCTTTGAGGGTTTTTGTGTTGGGAGCTTTTGTCCACCTTTGTCATTTTCCTTGAGGGCTTTTGTGGTGAGGGCTTTTGTGGTGAGGGCTTTTATGTTGAGAGATGTCGTGTCGAGGGTTTTTGTTTCTTTAACACATGCACTTTTTCCTCATTTGTCGAGGGCTTTTGGGGTTTTTTTTACACTCGCACTTACTTCTTAATTGGACTTTGGCTGATAGCACTAATTATTTTAAGGGAGATTACTTAATCGAAAGTCGATTTCCACAAAAAGTACAGTCATGGCTATGGATGCTCGGTGAATATGTGGGGTAGACTTATCAATATTTTGAACATGCAGTCCTAGGCTTCGCATTGAAAGTATTAATTGGTCTATCCCCTAATAAGGAATATTAAAGCTTTCAACTGGTGCTATTGAACGGACATAGATGATACCATCATTGTTTCAGAGGGTCAATGGAAGCAGTAACCACGTGATCAAACTAGATCTCTTCCGATCAAGTTTCCGAAGTTCTTAGAAATACACAACCAAATGTGACCATTTGTAGATGCACATTTGCGAGAGACATTACGCACGCATACACAAACAAAAACAAAAGCATATATTATTTATTTATTTATTGGTGTTTTTAAGGTCACATACTTATGCACAATGGCTAATCGTGACCGTGACAGTTTTACGGGTGGAGGAAGCCGGAGTACCCGGAGAGAACCACCGAGCAACGACGAGCAGCTGTCAGCTCTCCAACATCGTAACTCTGAACTCTGCACCGCAGCACAGGCAGGGTTAGATTGGTTGAAGACATGCGCACCATCGACGTGCAATACGCCTCAGTACACAGCGTCATCGTGCCCCATGTAGGCAATCGGGGTGAAGTGTCTTGCCCAAGGACACAACGCGGTTGCCAAACAAAAGCATAAACTGACAGAGCACACGTAAGGTGTATGTGGACATTAAAGCGAACTGGATTTTGGCACAAATCCATTGGAAGCAAAAGACTGTGCGTTGTATTATTTATCCGTTTAGACTTTAACCCTTTACCCAACGAATCGGCCACATCCGCCCGCGTAAAATGCAAATCAGCAGCGGATAAAATACTATTTTTCAAAAAAATTCAACAAAACTATATCATGTGACCCCTCTTTGGAACGAGCTCGTCGAGCTCGTTCCAGTGAGGGGTCACATGATATGGTTTTGTTGAAATGCTTTGAAAATTTTTAAAAAATGATATTTAAAATAATACATTTTGATATCGTCTGCGTTGGGTAAAGGGTTAAGAAAAAGTATTGGTAAAAATTATATCACATGCGTTAGAATGCCATTATATTTAAAATGAAGGAGCCCGTTGTTTTAATCTCAGTTGTTTGACACAAGATGTGATGTCTAAAAATTCATTAACATTTTTTAATCCGCTGTGTATATTTGCAAATATATTCAGATATATGAGTGGTCGAACGTCTATTTCGCATGTGATTTCAAAAAATTACCTGGCCATTTTTACGTTTTGCTTTGACACCCCATATTTAATTTATTTATCAGCACATATTTAATAACATGTTGCACTGAGTTGCTTGGCCTTTTTCCAAAAACGACTTCGTGTTTGGCAATCATCGCGCTTAGGCTATTTATCAAACTCATAGGAATTTCTCATTTTACCTCGCAAGGAGCCCAACCCAAATGAAGATTATAACACTCGTTATAAAACACTGGTATACCGGATAAAACACCGGTACACAGATCAAAACACAGGTACACCACGATAAAACACGTGTACACTAGCATAAACACTGGAATACTAGGAATGAAACATTAATATACAAGATAAAACACTGGTATACTGGGATGATACATTACTATACCAAGACAAAACACTGGTACACCACGATAAAACACTGGTACACTGGCATAAACACTGGTATACTAGGAATGAAACCCTAGTATTCTAGGATAAAACACTGGTACACTGGGATAAAACACTGGTACACCGCGATAAAACACTGGTATAATAGGATAAAACACAGGTACCCGGGATAAAACACTTGTACACCACCACAAAACACTGGTATAATTGGATAAAACACTGGTACACCGGGATAAAACACTGGTATAATAGAATAAAATACTGGTACACCGGGATAAAACACTGGTACACCACGATAAAACACTGGTATAATAGGATAAAACACTGGTATAATAGGATAAAACACTGGTATACCACGATAAAACACTGGTATAGTGGGATAAAACACTGGTATACCATAATAAAACACTGGTATAACAGAATAAAACACCGGTACACCGGGATAAAACACTGGTACACCACGATAAAACACTGGTATAATAGGATAAACACTGGTACACTGGGATAAAACACTTGTACACCACGATAAAACACTGGTATAATAGGATAAAACACTGGTACACCGGGATAAAACACTGGTACACCACGATAAAACACTGGTATAATAGGATAAAACACTGGTACGCCGGGATAAAACACTTGTACACCACGATAAAACACTGGTATAATAGGATAAAACACTGGTACACCACGATAAAACACTGGTATAAGAGGATAAAACACTGGTACACCGGGATAAAACTCTTGTACACCACGATAAAACACTGGTACACCGGGATAAAACACCGGTACACCACGATAAAACACTGGTATAACAGGATAAAACACTGGTACACCGAGATAAAACACTGGTACACCACGATAAAACGCTGGTATAATAGGATAAAACACTGGTATACCAGAGTGTTTTAGAACAATACTATAGAGTGCCATTCTACTTGTTGACGTAGCACTCATAACCCTACATATTTCGGGATACTTCAGGGGACGGTCCCCTCCGAGGGATTTGAATCAGACTCCCTTGCACCTCCTATAATCACCATTCCTGTATCTGCACTCCTTCTTTATCCTATCCCTGTAACAATTGCATCACACGTCACATTCCGATTTTACTTATTATTACACGCCTTCACGATTATAAAAACAATTATTAGGACACTCAGCAATTCATTTGTCAACTATCAAAACAAAGAACACATTTTATCGCCAACCAAATCTGCGAGGAGAACGCGTGGTATTATTTCGTCCCCTACGTTCCAATGTGTTCTATGTGCCTACTGGCACATAGAACACATTGGAACTCAGGGCACGATTTGGGGCTATTGCTAGGGATTCAAATTGTAATTGTGATGCATGATTTACAGAAAATTCCAGTGAGATTTCGCTTCTTTTTAAAAATAGTCAGTCAACTATTTCCGTCCCGCACATATGTGTGGAACAGATTTTCATTTTCCGCATGGTTTTGTGTTGCTGGTGATGGGGATTACATAGAACAGGCGTATAATAAATACTTATACTGTATGAAGATCTATTCATTGGTTTCTTTCTGCACTTCGATATTATTTTGAGAGAGCATTTATCATGTCAATATAGCTAAACTAATACCAATTTTAACACTTTTCCACGACAGGCCAAAGAAGCCCCCCCCCCCCCCCCCCCCCAAACGTAAAATCACAATCGGCAGCAAATATGTTCTGTAGTTTGCTTTCATTGCATTCATTCAAGTGGGACCACCGTGTATTCAAGCGTACTGCACATCGATGGTGCACTTGTCTTCAACCAATGCCTGCTTGTCTGGTGTTAGTACGTTGGAGAGCTCGCCGTCGCTCGGTGGTTCTTCCCGGGTACACTGGTTTCCTCCACCCGTAATAACTGTCAGACAAGAGAGATCCTGGCTGTTGAAAGTGTTGTTAAACCCCAATAAATAAATTCATTGCATTCCTTCAAACCATATCACATGATCAGCTCATTAATACGAGTGCGTTCCACCGAGAGGAACTAAGGTTTCGAAGTAAAATTATCCATACCCAACAATATTGATTAAAATAATATCTTACGCGAAAATTATCTCCCTTGAGATTACTGAACTTGCGAGACGAAATCCAGTTAAGAAGGCAGTGAATGTGAGTGGTGAGGTGTGAAATTTCTGAGACTTGATGTGCGTGGATAAATTAAAGCAATTACTATGTAATTTCTCATCCATCTCTGCGTTATTGTACAGAGAAGTTTTAATTTATCGGAGGAAAAAAATTGGAAAACCACATCTGACAGACTTTTAGATTATTAAAAAGAACAGTGTCTGTATTTCATGCAACGATGCGCACACTGTTGATACAATTAATATACAAAAAAGTTATAGATCACCAAAAGGGGCTGAAAAGGCAGTTTTCTATTTTTTTAAATGGGTTTCTACTGGGAACAATAGTCCAATGTTCAAATTGATTGGGGAAAAAAGTGTAACAAGATAGCTTTTATTTGCTTATACTACGCTACAAGAAAAGAACCGTAGTTTGTGAAACGATGCGCACATCGATGATAAAATACACACATATTAAAAAAATAAGTTTTTAAATGAAGTTCCCATCTCTCTCAGTGTTAAATGCCTGAACAGCTTTACCAAATTAAGGGGAGGTAATGTTAGAGAGAATCGCATCAATGGAAACATTTTCTTGGCCATGCTTTTCTTGTTTCTGATAAACTTCTATCCTCAGGAATGGACTCTCGTCAGGAAAGTAGATTTGCGATAAATCATCTCCCCTTAAATTACTGGCTGAGCGAGAAAGGTCCAATTAAAAAGCATGTAAGTGTTGAGAGAACATCTATGGCATCAGTAGAAAAGCGAAGTTTCAGTTTGTTACTTTTAATAAACGAAAACAACAGACAGCGCTCGGAGCTATCTGTTGTTTTCGTTATTTGAAGTTACGCAAGGAAACTTATTTTTATGGCAAGCTAATTAGAAGCAACAACGGAGCTTTGGCTATTTGTTTCGAGAATGTGTTTTTACAATAATTTGCAAGTTTTTATTTACTTCCAGAAAAAATTAGTAAATCTTACATCCTGTATTGTTGAATTAATGGAAAAGAAAGTGTCTGTATTATATATCACGAATGCGCACACTGTTAATATAGTGAAAAGAGAAAGTCAGAGAATATCAAAAGATGGCGAAAACGCCGTTTTCTTATTATCAAATGGGTTTAAACAGAGAATAAAAGTCAAACGTTCAAAATGATTGGGAAAAACAATTGTAAAAAAAACAGTTTCTCTATTTTTACTACTCTACAAGAAAATGCCCGAAGATTGTGAAATGATGCGCAGATTGATGAAATAACTTTTACTTGCATTTGGAAATTTCAATTTTTATATACTGACGGAAAAAAGAAAGTTTAACGCAAGTTCAGTTTTGGTAATATAATTTTTTATCCGTAGACTAAATGCAGTAACATTTGACACACAGCTGCCTTAGTGTACTGTATAAAGAGTCTTTGGTTAAAATCAGTCAACCATGACCACACGCGAGACGCTGCATGCTTTCAAAAGATTTTTCGACAAAGCGTGCACCGGGGGCCCTCCCTCGTGCTATGAGCTTAAAAAACATACCAACTCGAAGTTTTAAACTGTACACATCTAGCTCGTTTAGCTGGACATCTCAGAGCCACAGGAAGATTAGCTGTCCGTGCCAGGGGCGGCAAGACAACAAAACTCGTCAAAATTTGACCCGTAATGAAGAAATGACATCAGAATCCAAACAATGAAATATTCATCCATAACAGATTTCAGATATCTTCCACAGAAAAAAAACTTGCATTTCTTTTTTACGCTAGTATATAAATATAGAATGTACCCATAGAAGCTTGGTGTGCCAAATGTTCACCACGAGTGGTGAAGTGGTGTTAACCGCGAGCCTTCGGCGCGCGGTTAACCCAACTTCACCACGAGTGGTGAACATTTGGTACACCAAGCTACTTTGGGTATATTTTATTTATACCATGATCGTCAGATTATTAAGAGTCGCTATTTTTTTTCTCGGTTTTTCTGAGCACCAGACGTACATATTATTTCGAATTATGCATGCTTTATTAACATGAGACAATGCATGTTTGTTAATTTTTGGCATCTTATGACATAAACCCATTTAGAAACGTAATAAATAATTGCCGCTTCCATTTCACTCTTCGCGAGGCGACGTGCGATAAATTTAGACAAGTTTGCATTCAGGTCGACGTCACCAAAGGTCAACGGGGATGTAGTTCTACTGTAGGAGTAAATTTTTACTCTTGAAATCCCATTGATGGCGTGTTCATCACGGTTGGTGTGTAAAGCTGAAATTTGTGTCATAGGCTTTTCATATATAGTAGAATAGGTAATGATGGTATAAAATAAAAAATACCCACACCCTTAGTGTTAAATTTACTGACAACGTTAGAAAATTAACTTTCCTGTAAATCTCTTCCAATGAAGAAAATTATCAGCATGTGGAGAAAAGCTGTTACCGCATTTGGAAAATCGAATTCAGTTTCGCCGTATAAACGGAGGGGAGGTGACAGATGGACAATCTGGCTATGCCACCTCCCTATGGTATACATATAGAAATACCCATAGTAGTTTGGTCACCACCAGTGGTGAAGTAGTGTTAACCTCGAGTCTCTGACGCGCGGTTAACACCACTTCAATACGAGTGGTGAACATTTGGTACACCAAACTACTTTGGGTATATTTTATTTATACCATGATCGTTACATTAATAAGAGATTAAATGTTGAATAATACAATATTCACACGTGCGAATCTGTTTTTATTTATTTGAGCACCAGTGGGTGGTACTTCCGCTGTCAGTTTTATCGCCGAAAAGAAATGGAAAAAGAAACACGCAAATCACGGGACCTTTTTCATTTTAATAACATACTATTGTGAGTTATGGGTGCTTTATTAACATGAGGCAGCGCATGTTTGTTAATTTTGGGTATCTTATGAGGTAATCTCATTTAAAAACGTACTAAATAATTGTGGGTTTCAAGGTCACCAACGGTCAACTTGGATGTAGTTCCACTGTAGGTGTAAATTTTAACTATTGAAATCCCATTGCTGGCGTATTCACCACGGTTGGTGTGTAAAGCTAAAATTTATGTCATGGGCTTTTTGTACATAGAAGAGTTGGTAATGATGGTATAAATGTTTATTTCTATTTTGTGTTTTTGATCTGAGCTTGTAATAGTCTTATACTGTTTTTATCATATGACTCGTCCGTTTTGTTCACTTTAAAACATTTTATATTTTGTTTTCATATTAATCAGTGATAAATAAAGCCTTCCGTCAATTTCATTGTTCAATTCCAAAACTAGACAATTTGATTGGCTGAACAAAATAAAACTGGGCCAGATTTTCAAAATTTGCATAATTAGAGTTGGGAGCTTTCATTGGTCAATTTCAAAACAGGACAATTTGATTGACAAAACAAAATACAACTGGGTGACATTTGCATAATTTCAGTAGGGAGAATTTACCTTATCTGTCCTATTTGGGGTGGGTTATATTGTATTAATCTTTTACCTACAAGAAAAACGCCATTCATTTTTTTTTATATTTTCACCTTTTGCTCCCAAAACGTAGGTTATGACCCCTCATTGGAACGAGCTCGACGAGCTCGTTCCAATGAGGGGTCATAACCTATGTTTTGGAAGCAAAAAATGAACATTTTTAGTTATCCGAGTGCCGTCTGCAACTCAAGTTAGGTGATGGGTCAAAAAGTCATACCAAGTGGCTAATTTGTGCGTGTGTGTGTCGTATGATAAAGAGAATATCCGAGTGCCGTCTGCAACTCAAGTTAGGTGATGGGTCAAAAAGTCATACTAAGTGGCTAATTTGTGCGTGTGTGTGTCATATGATAAAGATAATATGAAATGAGTGTTTTTCTCATATAATATTTATGGTACTCGTCCGAATTTTCCGTTTGGGCTCGCCAGAGGCTCGCCAAAACGGAAAATTCTTAGACTCGTTTCATAAATATCATATGAGAAAAACACTCTTTCCATATCCTCTATTTATGTCTTTTTTACTATCGACTGTTATCTGCGTGTATTGTACTACTCGTATGCCGTAGAATAAAATCATCATCAACAACCATACATTTGTTAAGGAACTAATTTTCATATTATTCTGTATACAATTGTTGCCCTGGTGACCACACTTACAACTGTCTAACAATGACAGAAACAATACGAACATAATTTTCTTCTCGCGTTTAGGAAATTGATAATGAATTTGTTAGAGGATCGCGTTTTGTAGCATAATACGTTTATAGGAAACAAGATCCGTCTTTTTTCTGATACGAGATTATCTGAGCTGTTTAGTACGGAAGCCCATTAGTGTCATGGGAGAAAAATATCTTTGCGAATATTCACAAAGATGTTACCGATTATTCGCAAAGATTTGCGAATATTCGCATAGATTTGCGAATATTTGCTAGATATTTTTTTCCGTGGCACTAATGGGCTTCCATAGTTTAGCAATCAATAATGTACTTAATTTTATATAACTATTGTTTGAGCTCATGGCTGAATGGAAGAAAAAATACTCTTGACTGGAATTGGTATTTAAATCAATTGTATTGGTTTCGTTAACGGGGCTTAAAACGCGGCACATTCAGAAACTTGAATACCTTCGAACCCAACTGTCGAAATTACCAACAGTTGTGTCTCTAACCCTTTATCAATCTTGACCTTTACAACACGAAGCGGCGGAGGAAGCACAAATAACCGACAATGCGAATCAGATGTGTCATGCTTAAGCAACATGGAACAAAATTTGAAAAAGAGATCCACATAAATACCATTCCTTGATTCTCAGATCTTCGCGAGTGTGACAGGTGTTAAGATGCTTTATAAGTAATGGGAAATTTAACTTGAAAGTAGGTGACATGTTATTTTCGAAGCCTGCAAAAGTCGAAAAATGTTGGAATTTGTCATTTTTTTCGTGTTAAAAATTGAGAAGAATTGTTCATAAACACGGATGCACAACAAAAAAGGTCCCAAATTATTACTTTGTTTAGAATTTTGACGACATTGAAAACGACATGTCACCTAATTTCAAGCTTATTTCCCTTGGATTGGGAGAACCAATAAATGCATATACCATATATCATTTAAACAGTAACTGTTGATAACGTTCTTTTGTGTTAATGTCAGATATTATAAGCATATGCAAGTAAATATACATGTACCCTGCCGTCTCTCTCTCTCTCTCTCTCTCTCTCTCTCTCTCTCTCTCTCTCTCTCTCACTCTCTCTCTCTCTCTCTCTCTCTCTCTCTCTCTCTCTCTCTCTCTCTCTGCGTGTGCTTCCTACGATTTGTCATGGTGTAATATATTTCTTCTACTCCAACCATATTCCAAACCGAAGGCTAGCCTTCGGGTTGGAAGATGGCTGAAGTGGCAGAAATAGACCAAATCGGCCGAAGGTGGAATTCATAGGCTACATATATCTAAATATCTTTAGATTTGTAAATACAACAGTACAAGATAACCTGCATACTGGCACTTGTCACGATGGCTATGTGTACTAAGGGCGGAACGACGGTGCACTTGCCTTCAGCCAATGCAAATCCTTCTTGTACTGCGTTAGTAAGTTAAGGAGTCCAACAGTTACTCGCACCCCATTGCTTGGCTGTTCTCCTCGGGTACTCCAGCTTCCTCCTCCCGCAAAAAAATTGTTCGACACGTGACCCTGGCTATTGAAAGTGTCACTAAGCCCCAATAAATGAATAATTAAACATAATGAGCTTTTACAGTTAACACAACCTAGGTAGGGGGCACAGGAATATATTCTTTGAAAAAGTCCGGGGTGAAGGGTCAAGTTTGTAATCGAATCCTTGAGGGCTTGAACTTCATTGCGGAGTTAAGGGACGTTTTAGATTCCAGTTAGCGGATATGACCATGGTTGTTGAAAGTGTCGTTAAACCCCAGTAAACAAACATATTAACGGAGTGTCGAGCTTTCAGGTTCTAAGACTCATTGTGTAATCATGAAGAGTGTCTGTGGAAAAAGATGTGAGTATGGTTGGGGGATGGACACATGCTCACTTTCCCTTAGTTCCACAGCCTTTGATAACACGGTATAGCTGTGCATTTCCGAAAAGGAAAATCTGGTCAAACGCGAGAAGACACAATAAACAACATGGGGCAAGGAGAGTCAGTAATAATTTAATCCCACATAGCGAGTGTAAGATTAATTCTCTTCTGAACACCTGTTCACGTGTTTATTTATTTATTATTTGTTGAGGTTTAACGACACTTTAACAGCCATGGTCACATCGTGTCGGTGACAGTTTTACGGGCGGAGGAAGCCGGAGCACCAGGAGAGAACCACCGAGCAACGACGAGCAGCTGCCAGCTCCCCAACATCGTAACTCCGCACTGCACAGGCAAGGTTAGATTGGTTGAAGACATGCGCACCATAGATGCGCAGTACGCCTCAGGGCACGGCGTCATCGTGCCCCCATGTGGACAATCGGGGTTAAGTGCCTTGCCCAAGGACACAACGCGGGAGTCCGAATCGATCGCTCATACGGTTACCCATCCAAGGACTAACCGGGCTCGACGTTGCTGAACTTCGGTGATCGGACGAGAACCGGTTACCGCAAAGCCACCGCCCCCCCCCCCCCCCCCCCCCCTGTTCACGTGTTCAAAACAGCATCCGTGGTGCGCTGTGACCAGTTTTGCTTTGGATGATATTTAAATAGGAGAATATCTGTATGACAGCAAACGGATCTCGCTTGTCGTCTTCCATCGGGTTGATGTAGTCCAATTGCCGGATAAATCAAACCAACAAACGCGGCAAATTTATTTATTTATTTACTGGTGTTTAAGATCACATACTTATGCACAATGGCTAAGCATGACCGTGACAATTTTACGGGTGGAGGAAGCCGGAGTACCCGGAGAGAACCACCGAGCAACGACGAGCAGCTGCTAGCTCCTCAACAACTGCAGCACAGGCAGGGTTAGATTGGTTGAAGACATGCGCACCATCGACGTGCAGTACGCCTTAGTACACGGCGTCATCGTGCCCCAAGTGGACAATCGGGGTAAGTGCCTTGCCCAAGGACACAACGCGGGAGTCCGAATCGATCGCTCAGACGGTCGCCCATCCGAGGATTAACCGGGCTCGACGTTGCTTAACTTCGGCGATCTGACGAGAACCGGCTACCGCAACGCCACCGCGCCCCCCCCCCCCCCCCCCCCAAACGCGGCAAATATAATCTGGCGTTTTGACCTAATGGCGGTCACGATTAGCCATTGTGCCGAAATATGTGACCTTAAACACCAAAAAATAAATTTGACCTTATGGGCGCAGGTATGGTCGGTTTTGGCCTCACAAATATCTGGAGCGCCGGAAATTATTTTGGCGGGATATATTGCCATTTTATAAGCAGTAATCTGGCACGTAACACACACGGAGTGGTAAAATAACCAAGAGCCAGAAAACAGAACAGTGTAATCTGGGCGGTGCCATACCCATTAATTTACCGTTCTGGGAAGAACTTGCGTAGTAGAGTTGCAGAGAGTTATCTGTCTTCCGATAACAAATATCATCTTAAGTGGATCCTGATCAGCGGAAACCGCGTTGTGTCCTTGGGTAGGGGACGTGACAACCGTTACTTATTCCGAGTTCATTATGCGACATTCGAAAGTGAAATGAAACCGGCAATTATTTATTACGTTTTTAAATGGGTTTATCTCATAAGATGCCAAAAATTAACAAACATGCATTGTCTCATGTTAATAAAGCACCCATAATTCGAAACAGTATGTTATTATGTTACTAAAACGAAAAAGAATCCGTTTCTTTTTCTATTTCGTTTCGGTGATAAAATTGACAGCGGAAGTACCGCCCATCGACGCTCATGTAAACAAAAACAGATTCGCACTTTTGTACGCCTGCTGTTCAGTAAAATCGACAAAAAATAATAGCGACACTTAATAATCTTACGGTTATGGTATAAATAAAATATACCCAAAGTAGCTTGGTGTAACAAATGCTCACCACTCGTGGTGAAGTAGTGTTAACCGCGCGCCAAAGGCTCGCGGTTAACACCACTTCACCACTCGTGGTGAACAATTGGTACACCAAACTACTTTGGGTATATTCTATTTTTAAACAACCAACTTCTGTATTTTTATACTATTTGAGGGGAAAATGTCGGTAGCTTGTGAAATGATACGCTCATCGATGATACAAATTCACGAACATTTCAAAATTTCAGTCTTCATATGAAATTTCCATACACTTAGTGTTTAATTTACTGACAGTTTTGGGAAATTAAGGGGAGCTAACGTTCCCGTAAATCTCTTCCGGTGACGACAATTGTCAGCCATGTCGCCAATATGCGGCGATAACCTCAACCATTCGACTATACAAATGGTACATATTCTCCTACGCCTTGTCAATGAGACGGAATGCGCATCCACAACTGTTTTCGACATTTAAAATAACTAGAGTCAGCCCTTTCTTTATCAGGCCTATAGTCTGATCTTACCGCGTGACAATTTTAACAAAAACAACATTTTGGCAGCAAAAGAATATGTTCGATTTTATAAATTGAAACACTTGCAATATAAGTTTGGTTAGAGTGTTGCTGAAACAGTTTTCTTTTCAAAGCTGTCTCCAAACCATACAACACTGGACACAAAACACTCCCACACATTTATATTTCGTACTCAAAGTTTGCTAAGCACCAAATATTTGGCACATCATTGTGAAATTTGCTTGTGACATATTTGCGATATTTTTGGTGGATATGATTGAGGAATGTATTGAGATGGTCCCCAGTGTTTACATTAGCTCTCTTGACAGGCTGACTTTTCGTGATAGTCATGGAAAGCATGCACCCCTTGATGTTCATGATGATTTCGTGTACTGTCATTTCAACACAAACCCATTGTGATAAAATGATTGAATATGGAAAATGCAAATGTAAGAAGACATTTGTCTGAAGCAGAAATGTGGCGGGCTGTAGGGATGGTGGAGCAAGGGGCCACCCATCGTCAGGTTGGCGAAACCCTTGGTGTGCACCATACGATGATCACTAGAGCCTGGGCAAGATTTCAGCAGTACGGCGCCCCAGTAAGGCAGTATGGTGGTGGCAGAGACAGGGCAACATCTGAAGCTGAAGACGGATTTTGATCATTCAGGCCCGTAGGAACCGTTTTGCCACAGCAACCCAGCTTCGCAGTGACCTTCAGAATGCATCCGGGGTAAATGTTTCGACGCAGACTACACGGGCAAGGTTGCTCGAAGGTGGTCTCGGATCGAGAAGACCATATATTCGCATGAATGGGCCATAGACCACGTTGGATGGACCAGAGACGATTTGCGACCTGTCCTTTTTACAGATGAGTCAAGGTACTGCCTAGACAACACAGATAGGAGTTCTAGGGTATGGGGAAGACCAGGAGAGCGATTCCATGCAGCCAACATTGCTGAGCATGACCGCTATGGTGGAGGGTCAAACATGGTCTGGGGTGACATCAGATGGGATGGACGTACAGAGCTCTGTGTCCTTGAACGTGGTACATTGACTGCACAACGGTATATTGATGAAATCCTGGATGTACACGCCAGATTGTATGCAGGTGCATTTGGGTGATAGATTCATTCTGATGGACGATAATGTCCGTCCTCATGTTGCCCATGCTGTCGGGGAGTACCGACAGAGGGGGGGGGGGGGGGAGGGGGGGGTTGAACGTATGGACTGGCCAGCAAGATCCCCTGACCTCATTCCAACCGAACATGTCTGGAATGAGTTGCAGCTTGCAATTTCAGTCCATCCAGTCCAGCCAAGAAGTGTCCATTAGCTTGGTACCATGCTCGTCCAAGAATGGAACAACATCCCACAAAGGACCACTAGGAAACTGATTATGAGCACGAGAAGGCGTTGTCAAGCTGTAATTAATGGTAATGGGTCTCATACTAGATACTGAACCCATACCAGTACACTCCGTCAACTTTTTGGCATATATTCAAAATTTCCTATTTTACCAATAATATCCACTTTCCATGGTTATCGTATTCAAAAGATAAAAATTAATGTCAAACACAAATAAAATCTTAATTTCTGTACTTAAATCATTAAAGATATAATTAAATAAAAAATATATACACTTTTCATTACAATATTTCAACTAAAACGTAAAACAGTTGAATATGCTTGGTGCTTTGCAAACTTTGAGTAGTATATAATTCGGAGTGCGTTCTATGTGTCTAAGTAATCGTAACTTCTCTGACACAAAATGGGCTACGAAGCTGAAATTTTCAGGAGTTACTGTACATATCAGGCAGAATATCATGCGTAATATATTTTGCTGATTATACGAAAGAATATAGGTATATTAGTGCGTACTAATTTTAAGGCGGTCAAGAAGAGAAGATTCGCGATGCTGAAGGTGCGTTCGACTGGAAAAATTCGAGTCTTGGGGCGAAAATAGAAATGAATCTTCCCATACTCGACCAATATTCAGTCATGTCTCTTAGCCCAAGAAGCGTGCAATCCGGCCGGTAAATACACAATGTAAGCAAGGTTACCAATAATGTGTACAGAGTTGAAATAAGTATGAACAAAACCGCTCAAACTTTATTTTTTTAAAATATATTTGTCCCTATTATTGGACCTTTCATTTCGATCGCCTCGAATAAGATCAGTTTCAAATTTACTTTTTTTCTGCCAAATCAAATCGGTTTCAAATTTACTTTTTTCAAGCAAATTATGTTTTATGAATGTCAAGTACATCACTATTCATCAAATTCATTTTTAAAAATATAATAAAAAATTAACGTTAAACGTAATTATACACTGTGTCACTTGAACTTTATATCATGATTACCTATTCTACTATATATGAAAAGCCTATGACATAAATTTTAGCTTTACACACCAACCGTGGTGAACACGCCAGCAATGGGATTTCAATAGTTAAAATTTACACCTACAGTGTAACTACATCCAAGTTTACCTTTGGTGACGTCGACCTGAATGCGAACTTGTCTAAATTTATAGCACGTCGCATCGCGAAGAGTGAAATGAAAGTTTACCCCATAAGACACCAGAAATTAATAAACATGCATTGTTTCATGTTAATAAAGCATCCATAACACGAAATAGTATGCTATTGTGTTAATAAAATGAAAAGGGCCCCGTTTCTTTTTCTATTTCGTTTCGGTGATACAATTGACAGCGGAGGTACCCCCACCGATGTTCACGTAAACAAAAATAGATTCGCAGGTTTGCACGGCTGCTGCTCAGTAAAATTTAGAAAAAATAATAGCGACTCTTAATAATCTGACGATCATGGTATAAATAAAATATACCCAAAGTAACTTGGTGTACCAAATGGTCACCACTCGTGTTGAAGTGGTGCTAAAGGCTGGCGGTTAACACCACTTCACCATTCGTGGTGAACATTTGGTACACCAAGCTACTATTGGTATATTCTATATGTATTTCACTATTTGCATTTCATTGTTTACCACACCACACTGTCACCCGAAGAAGAACAACTTTCTCGAAACCTCGTGAAAAAAATTATTATCAGTCGAAAAGGTGTCATTTTTTCTCCACCCATAATAAAACGAATATCTATTCCTACCGCCTAAAAATTGTCATTTTCTTTAAAACAACAATTTTTATAACGAACGCCTATGTACCTAAAAGTCCTGTACCGTTTGTTCCTGTCAGCGTCTGTAGTTCATAAAATATTTTTGCAAACTCTGGAATGCCCCTCTGCCATTTTGCTTTACAAAATAGCAAAATAACATTACTTATAAATGTTGACTGTGAATAGCTCAGAAGATTCCTCTTGTTGATTATCTGCTGTAGTATTCTATATTTATTGTAAACACTGTTATCATACAATACTTCGTTTCGAGGTACTCGGTTTACCAGATATGTTTTGTATTAACCCTGTAAACCCGAAAGGCCTCTTTTCTTGTCCAGAATCGTGATACGGCCTGAATTCATGAAGTATTTATTTATTTATTTATTTATTTATTTATTTATTTATTTATTTATTTATTTATTTATTTTTTAACAGCCAAGGTCATATCGTGTCGGTGACAGTTTTACGGGTGGAGGAAGCCGGAGTACCTGGAGGGAACCACCGAGCAACGACGAGCAGCTGCCAGCTCCCCAACGTCGTAACTCCGCACTGCAGCACAGGAAGGGTTAGATTGGTTGACGACATGCGCATCATTGACGTGCAGTACGCCTTAGTACACGGCGTCATCGTGCCCCCATGTGGACAGTCGGGGTTAAATGCCTTGCCCATGGACATAATGCGGGAGTCCGAATCGATCGCTCAGACGGTCACCCATCCAAGGACTTACCTGGCTCGATGTAGGTTAACTTCAGTGATCTGTCGAAAACAAAGTAGATAGTTGCGCTGGAAATTTGTGTGGTAGATCAATCAAGATTTTCAACATGCAGCCTTAAGGCTGCATCTTGAAAATATTGATTGGTCTTTCCGCAAGTAACGAATATAGACTCTACCAGGTGGGCGCTCTTAACTGGCATGTAATACACCATCTGGGTTCAAAGGAATTAACCCATTCAAACGGATAAACATAGATCTATGTCGAAAAGAAATAATTTGTTAGACGCAGTAAAAATACCCACAAATCGGTAGAAAAAAAACACTATTACTGTTGGCTTTTCGGGTTGCGATATTAAATTATTATCAGTTCTCGTAATGCACGCTGTTCTGCTTTTGGACAACTCCCCAGGAATTGTTCTCTTATAGTTTTGTCTACTTATAAATAGTTCCGAGCCTGAACCCTGATTGTATCCTCCACGCCAGTTCATAGTCATAACTTGGAAGAGTCTATAGTCGTTCCTTGGGGGAAGACAAATCAATAGTTGGGACTGCATGTTGAAAATCTTGATTGGGCTACCACACAAATTCACTGAGCAACTAACGACTTTATGAATTCAAATTTTGATACAACCCTGGATCAGGAAAGCGGCCGTTCGTGTTCAAACGGTTATGGTTCGTGTACTATACCTGACCAGACAGACAACACTACATGAGATCAGTTTCCAAGGGAGGAAGTAATAAATAGTAATACACCTCACGTTTTGTTTTTAAATAAAGAATAGTATTTTAAAGAAATGTATGAGAATAACTCTGTTACTATTATATCTTAACCCTTTGAACTCCAGAGGCCATTTTCCGGCCGAGTCACAAGCTACGTCATAATGTCATTAAGGGGGATGACTGCAAGGTAAATGTGTGGTGTAGACCAATCAATATTTTCAACGTGCAGCCCTAAGGCTGCACGTTGAAAATATTAATTGGTCTACCTCCGAATAATAAATATGGACTCTTCCTATTGCTGCCCTGGAACTGACATGGAAGATACCACCAGGGTTCAAAGGGTCAAATTATGCATTATTAAGGCTCCATCCAGGTACCGCTCACATTTTTCAGGCAAAACATCTTGGCTCTAACAAACTCGACTATTGTGATATATTTTACATCAACATGAAGGCGGTCATTCATGGAACCTGAAAGAATGCATATTTGCTATTGGGAGCGCCCTTCAGCGATTCCTGGAAGTTTGATAACGTCTTTTGGTCAGCACTGTAACGTAGTCAAATAATGTAAAAAAACTATATATGGCTGGCCTTGCCTTAGATACCCAAGAATAAAGCTAGGACATCAGACCAGTTGAGGTGAAAACAACATGAAGTGAATATTCAGACTGTTTAGTTTCAGTCTGTAACTCCATCTTTTTTTTGTAGTAACCCGAGGTCAAGTATGACACAATGTTTTAGGTTGTGTGTTGAACATTATACTTATCCAAATATCGAAACACGATGTCGCGAATTGGATCGTCGATTGAAATAAAACTACTACTACACAAATACACAGAAAATATTTTACAAAGAAAAAAATGTTTTTTCAGATTTTACAAAAATCATGATTTAACTGTATGTTAGCAAATGATGTTCAAACATGACGTGTCTCTTAGATGGTCGACTCGTGTGTTGAAAGTGGCGTGTTGCAGCCATTTCTAAAGTGTAAAAAATCGACGTATGGGCGTTTACGGTCTTCTTATTAAACAATACGAGTTCTACATGAGCGCCTGTTAATTCCATGTCTTAGTCAATTGATTTTTGAGTTCTGAAATATGAGATGTGGGAACAGAAGCGCGTTTTATCGAATTAGCAAAAAGTATCAAAATTTAATGAAAATTAATTGTAACCTCTCACTTTCGTTTCGTGACCAATTAACTCATTTTTTATATTAAAATCAACATTCTTTGTAATTTCGTCCGGGTTTTTTTTTCAACATAACTCAACTTAAAGACCCTTTTCGATTGTGTCAGCTGGATTAGACCTTCAGGTTTTAGCATTCATCTGTGAAAAGGGAAGTAATCGCTACTGAAGTGCTTTCATGTACAGTTTCTCGGAAACTGTCATCACATTGGTAAAGTTTTGTTGTCGAGTTTAGTATTTCTGTACTTAAGGCTAGACGGATACCATTCTGAATAGAATGTTTGTGCCGAAGCAATCGGCGTATGGCTAAGGATTGCACCCTTTACCCAACACGACACTAAAAATCCTTGAATAACTAAAAATTTTCCATTTTTTTGCAATTTGGACGAGTATATATAGATATATAGAAACTGTCGAAGATTTTTATTTTTATCCTATTTTATTCCTAAGAATAAAAAATACAGAGATTCTGGAACTTCATTTAATCGCGTTTGCTGATCACGTTCCGTCGGGAGTCTGTCAGACATTTTCGAGAATGTCGGGGAAAGATTATAAGTTATTAGGATGAATTGACGGTAAAATGGTCTGAGGATTGCGGCTCGGAGCTAATGTTCAACCGAGACGCGAAGCGTCGAGGGTGAACATACGCTCCGAGCCGCAAACCTCAGACCATGTTACCGTCAACTCATCACAGTAACGTATATGTTCCAATAAGACACTACCCATAGCCCAAAACCTACATCGTGAAACACGAGAGGCTTATTTACTAAACTTGTGATCGTTAAAAGTTGCCCTGTTGAAGGCAACGTTTAACGATCACAGGTTTAGTAAATAAACCCCCCGTGTACCCCACGACGGCACTGGATAAATAATTAATAAACCAGATAAACTCATTGCATCTCAGTTCAAATCGTAAATCTGTTTTTAATTTAAACAACACTTCACCCAGAACACCATCTGCTGCACGTTTGAAAAATCCAGAAAAAGGAAGCGGCTTGCAAGTCACTCCGTTTATGAAGCAATTACGAAACGGGCGACGTCATTTCAAATATTTCGCGTTGTGACGTCAGACGTTAACATTTGTCACTGGAGCAGAAAACATAAAAGAAACTACGCCAGCTCTCATGCAAACAGAGGGCGAGGATTGTACTCGTATTGGAACATATTTGATTGCTTACCCTTTGCCGAACACTACTTAAAGACGACACTTGCATAACCTTTTTTTTTAAATAACCGAAACTTTTGATTTCTTTTACTCCAAAACGTAGCTTATTCCCTCATTGAAACGAGCTCGACGAGCACGATCCAATGAAGGGATAAGCTATGTTTTGGATGAAAAAGTGAAAAACAAATAAATTTGAATAGCGAGTTTTGTGAACAGTGCTGACCTATAATCTCGTTTCGTTGGGTAAAGGCTTAATTACTGAACCATTGTTACATATTTGTCTTACAAGAGCACCGCCAGTTATGGCAAAATACGCCCGTTAGCCATTTTGAATTGTATTGTCGCAAAAAAACAAAACAATGTTAATAGTTGGTCGAATTCTACGTCGAGAATGGGCCGTAACTCATGAAAAATAATTGGACGGAGTCCATATTCGAACTTAGCCTCTATTACTAGCAGGGTAATACATATACCAACTATGGTTAAGATCAAACTATCCCAAATGGAGGTATCGGTCGAAAACCAAAAATGTTAACGGACGGACGGACGGATGGACGGACGGACGGACGGACGGACGGACGGGCAGAGAGATGGGCGGCCAAAGGGACGGACAGACTGATTACATAATTCGACCGTTTTTCAAACGGGCGTATAAAAAGTTTGTAGTTGAAGGGTTAGTAAAAACAGTGTATACGTCCCACCTGAAGTCATCTCATTCGGTTTGCAACACAACACTGCAGAAATGCACTATTTCGTGTCAGTGCTATAATTGTTGTCTGTAATTAATAACATTCTATGATACAGACTTCCTATTCGAAGGAAATAATAGAATTCGCGGCATGGATTGTTATTAAAGACATATGTTCCAATGTTTATTTTTGATGCTATCAGAAAATTCGGTTATGTTAAGCATATAGCTTGTGTTTGGTACGCGTGAATGTGTGCGCGTGTTTTTGGAAAGACGTGTACCTTTTGTGGAGGGTGGGGGTGAACAGATCCACTGAGATACAAACCCCAGACTTTAAACCTTTCGTTTGAGAATTTCGGACTCGTTCGGAAAACATGGCGAGCGTGCTGTTTTTGCCATACTTTAAAAAGTCGAGTACTCGCGAAAGTTCATTTGAGTGGCGTGGGCTGATTCATCTGCACCAGTACTCTCTGAGTTACATTGGCTACCCGTTAAGCAAAGAATTCAATTTAAAGTTGTCCTTTTGGTGTTTAAGTGTATCTCGGGAACTGCACCATCCTACCTGTCCGATCTGCCTACCATCCACAAACCACCGAGGTCTCTTAGGTCATCAGGTCAACTCAATCTGGTTCTGCCCGTATCTAAATTTACTAGTGCTGGTGATAGGGCATTTGCGGTTGCTGGCTCAAGGCTTTGGAATTCTCTTCCAATCGACATAAAAAATAGTAAATCACTTGAATCATTCAAGTCTGGTACTAAAACCTACCTTTTTCGAAAGGCATTTCCTTCAGTGGTCTTTTAATTTTGGTCATAAACTGACATTACCAGGTGCGTGGGTGTGACTGAGTGAGCGAGGATTGCCTCGTTACTCGTCAAGTTACACTCACATACTTGTTTTGCTAAAGTTGTAGTTTTTTGGGTTTTTTTTATTTTGTTTTAATTTAATACCCTTTTTCTTTTAGGTTCTATGGCTTATCGCCACGATAGAGCCTTGGTTTCTGATGTGGCGTTGGGCACCAATAAATGATAATAGTGATCCATGTATCAATGTATCTATGAGAGAATGTATGTGTATGTGTGTATATGTATGTATGCAATTATTGTACAGCCATTGAGCACCGTGTGTGGATTCTAGGCTTTAAAATTATTATTATTATTATTTTTATACATTTCCAGTTATTCGAAAACGGAGGTTTAAAACAAACACAGACATATATATATATATAGGTTATTTATTTATTTATTGGGATTTTACGACACTTTCGACAGCCATGGTCGCCTCGTGTCGGACAGTTTCACGGGTGGAGGAAACAGGAGTACCCGGAGGAAACCACAGAGAAAAGGAGAACAACTGCCAGACTCCCCAGCGTACTAACTCCACACAAGCAGGGTTAGTATTGGTTGAGGACAAGTGCACCATCGACGTGCAGTACGCATTAGTACACAGCGTCACCGTGCCCTCGTGTGGGCAATCGGGATGAAGTGCCTTGCCCAAGGACACAACGCAGCTACCCCTGGCGGAGAGCGAACCATGGACCTTTCGGTTTGAAGTCTAATTCCGTAGCCACTGGGCCACCGCCCTCCCAAATATATACACACTAAAAACAAAAGTGTTAAAACTGACACTTTCAATGTGTTAAACCCATTCTAACTCTTCGGGTTTGATTTTAACACTCAAAGTGCAATGCTTTAAGCACTTAGACATTACAATCGTCAGACATCTGAAACTTGAATGGATGGCAGTTCCCATGTGTCTAGCATTGGTGGTTCTTCCAGAATCGTCCTTAATTTGATTTGCGCTTGGTGGGTACATAATTAAAAGGACACAACGCAGATGACGCGGATCAGACTCGAGAGTTCGAGCCTGATCCGCGTTATCTGCGTTGTTTCCTTTTAAGTGTCGCGACATTACACTTGTCAAGTGGTATTATTGTAACACCTGTCAAGTTCTAGAATATCTACACTTGAACAAAGTGCTAGTTCAGCACTAAGTAAGTGTTAAATACAGCACTTCAAGTGTAGTTTTTAACACTTTAGTTTTTAGCGTGTAGGTATTCTAAAAACTATCGGCGTCAGAGTCAATGCTATTTTGTTGGTCTGGACAACCAGAGCGCATTTCTGAAGTTTCTTTAACACCGCGATTAAATCTGCTTGAAAAAAAACATGACATGTTTCTGAAATAATTCCAACTTTTCAGTTTGTGCTAGCAAAACATGGCTTATGACCCCTTATTGGAACAAGCTCGTGGAAATGAGGGATTCTGGGCTGTGTTTTAACCCTTTACCCAACGTAACGGCCAAAACCGGCTAGCGCTATTCTCAAAAATCGCCAATTAATTTTCAAAATATTTTCATTTTTTGTCTCAAAAACATAGGTTATAACCCCTCGTTGGAACGAGCTCGTCGAGCTCGTTCCAACGAGGGGTCATAACCTATGTTTTTGAGACAAAAAATGAAAAAAATTAGTTATTCAAGAATTTTTTTTGCAAGTGTCGTCTGCTTTTCATGTTAGGTAAAGGGTTAAGTAAAAACAGAAAATTTCAAAATTTGAATGGGGAATTTTGAGTGGGGTCCTGCGAATATCAAATTCTGGATTGAATCGAATCTCGAATCGAATCAGATCGAAGATTTTGAATCAATCGAATCGAATCGCGAATCGAATTTCATCAATCTTCAAGTTGTTGACTTTCCACCTTTAACCGTAAATGTTGTCAGTCACCAGTCAAGTATTGTATGCAAAAGCGACACTCCTGCTTGAGCAATTCAATTAGAAAAGCGGAGTATTCCAAAACGAAATCAAAGTAATTTCGGAAGCGGAGTCTACTTGACTTCTAGAACAAGAGCTCAACAAAATATACTTGGTAGCATTTTGAGAACACTTCTTTTTGTTTTTTAATTCTATTTAATTATTTATTATTAAGGTTTAACGACACTTTAATAACCAAGGTCATATCGTGTCGGTGACAGTTTTCTTGGGTGGGGGAAGGCGGAGTATCCGGAGAGAACCACTGAGCAACGACGAGCAGCTGCCAGCACCCCAACATCGTAATTCCGCTCTGCAGCACAGGCAGGGTTAGAATGGTTGAAGACATGCGCACAATCGACGTGCAGTACGCCTTAGTACACATCGTCATCGTGCCCCGATGTGGACAATCGGGGTTAAGTGCCTTGCCCAAGGACACAACGGGGGAGTCCGAATCGATCGCTCAGACGGTCACCCATCCAAGGACTAACCGGGCTCGACGTTGCTTAACTTCGGCGATCTGACGAGAACCGGTTACCACAACGTCACCGCGCAACCCTATTTTTTTATTCAGATACAGTTGTGAAAAATATATACAATACAACTGGACATTCATAGATATTGGTTTCTGATGCAAAATTATACACGTATGATTTCATACAATCGTGGTTCTGTAGCTAATAAACAGTGTGTAAAATTTTCACCCTTTACCCAACATAACTGCCAAAACCGGCCAGCGCTATTCTCAAAAATCGCCAATTAACTTTCATTATTTTTTTCATTTTTTTGTCTCAAAACATAGGTTATGACCCCTCATTGAAACGTCGGGCTCGTTCCAATGAGGAGTCATAACCTGTGTTTTTGAGACAAAAAATGAAAAAAATTAGTTATTCAAGAATTTTTTATGCAAGTGTCGTCTGCTTTTCATGTTAGGTAAAGGGTTAACAAAGTAAGAGGTAGATACTATCAATATATCAGATGATCGAGTGGTGCAGAAGCAGATATGAACTCTCAAGGGCAGTGGCACTGTCGCGCTTCATGGGGTTATGGGCTCATCATTGACATCAGTGGCCTTTCCATCACTTATTCAACACTGGCGCTCCCAGCTTGTGTAAAATAAGTCGGAATAAAAGTAAAAAAAAAAACCCCTACAAAACACCCCCCCCCCCCAAAAAAAAAACAAAAACAAAAAAAAAGCAAACAGTTATATGATTGTTTTTAGGTGAGTATACACCAATGGACATTGATTCTATATTTTTCTACTCTTTCAGTAGTTTAATGAAACTTGTGAAAGCTAGGGAGGAGGTGTAGGGCACGTTCTCTCTTTGCAGGAATAAATGAATTTTTGATAGATAAGAGTACATATATCTATTGTTGGTTCCGTTTTCTCGTTGTTGTTGTTGTTGTTGTTGTAACCCCCCACCCCCACCCCCCCCCCCCCCACCAAAAAAAAAGAACATCTCGACGATTCGAAAATTCCCAAATCAGCAACGATTCCACTCAAATCGAATCATCGAGACGTCTTCGAATTGAATCGAATTTCGAAGCTTCGCGGGGTCCTATATTGTGAGTATGGACATTTTTCGATACCTCATGTCTGACAGTTTTCGTCATTGGTGATTTACAGGAAAGTTATCTCCCTTTAATTTCCTTTAATTTTCTAAACTTGCCAGTACATTGAACACAAGGTATGGAAATTTAATATAAAAAGTGAAACTTGGACTGTTATCAAATGTGTATTACACACACTTCAGAAATACAAAAGCTGTTTTTTCGCAGTTTTTAAAAATAAGAAAACGGCCTTTTCACCATCTTTTGATATTCTATTACCTTTTTTCTGTTCATTATTTCAGCAATGTTCTCACCTTGATATATAATACATATACTGTCCTTCCCATTAATATAAAAGTCTAGGGGCGGGGGTGATTTTTCATGGGGAGAATAAAACTTTCAAATTACCGTAAAAACAAAGAGCAAACGTGGACACTTAGTGTTGGTAGGTGTGATACTGATAGATATTCTTAATGACACATTATCTCTGAACTTGTTGCTTCTAATTAGCCTGCCATACAAAGCCAAGTTTCCTTTTGTTACTTTTAATAAACGAAAACAAACAACCAAACTTGATAACATTGAACCACCATCCGAATGTTTTGGATCTTCAGTCATTCACATTATACTGGACTGTCAAGTCCTCTGTACATTGTACAAATTGTATAATATAAAGCCGCGTTGAAATTTTAAAATGGCGACGAAGCGACTTCAAAAATACGTTTTCAGTTGTTCCATCACGCATGCATTATGTTACCCGACAACGACTTTTTTCATAAGGTATCACAGAACTAAATATTTTCCCATAGGCCACCATTATAACGTTCAGGCGAAAAACAATATGATCGCATAACTTTAATTTTGGCATTCAAATATCTTTTTCAAGTATAGCCCTTCAGACAACTTTTTCTGATCCGAAAACAGGAGGGGGGGGGGGGGGGTGCATGCAACAAATAAGAGAGAAAAAATTACACGAAGGGAAGTACCGGTCACGTGCACATATTTTCCAGGGAATTCCCTACAAAAACACAAAAAGTAAATTGTATTTTTTAGGTCTAAAAGTCATCAAATCACCCTCTTTTTTATCAGGAATATTCAACAATGATGCAAGGTGTCAATAGAATGTTTCAAATGTTTGTTGAAACAAACTATTTTCCCAAGACTGTTTATTTTCAGATATTGCATCATTTCCGAGTGCAATATTTCAAGGCGGGTAACTCTAATTCAAATATTTAGTTCAGCGATACCATAGACAAGATCGGTAACTCTATATGAAATTGGCTGGTTTCAGATCACACAAAGACTCATTTGTTTAGGATCTACTTTGAACCCAATTTGACGTGGATTTCTCTTGTTTGATATTGTTGATCAGGGGCCAATATTATAAAACTTTCACAATTGTATTTTCTAGAATTGTTTTTTCTACCTATTAATATAACTGACTAAAATGAATCATTAGCAAATTGCCACATTTTTGAAAATGCTCATGGTTCATTTCAACCCATTTAAAGTCATAACTAGAAAATACAATTCTAGAAAATACAATTGTAAAAGTTTTATAGTTTTGGCCCCTGGTCTCGTCAACTCGATGAAATACGACGACTTAGATCAAATGGCTGCCGTGATAATCTCCATGTTCCATGATGCGTACTGTATCTGTTAAAAGCCCCCATTTAAAATAAAAACACATGCACGATTACGTAAATTATTTCCTCCTTTTCGTGTTTTGTGACATGGAAAAGGTGTGAATAAGTTATGTCACAGAATCTTTTGAATGTGTTTTGAAACGCCACCTGGGGCCAGTACTATAAAACCTTTTAGAATTTTATTTTCTAGAATTGTATTTTCTAGTCATGACTTTAATTGGGTTAAAATGAGCCATTAGCATTTCAAAGATCTGGCAATTTGCCAGTTGGCAAATTGCCATATCTTTTAAAATGCTAATGATTAATTTTAGCAGATTTATTAATAGACAGAAAATACAGTTCTTGAAAATACAATTGTAAAAGTTTTATAGTATTGGCTCCTGGAAGTATGGTAGTGATTGGTAAGACTTGGGTATTTACAAGAACAGTACACGTAATGGCAGCCAGCGCCGATTGAAACAATAATGCTTCTAACGAGTTACTATTGTATGAATTCTGTCGCAATTATCTCTCTATCAACTCATCAATAATATATACAGAATAAATGGTAGAACACTCCTAAAAGTCATTTATTGAAGAAGCATGATGAGATATAGAGCTTGTTAATGTCAACGGACAGGGCACTCAATCACCATTAACCAGACCTGCAACCACTCGATCGACAAAATAACACGGAATTCGTCATGAAGGTATTCGTGACATTGAACACTAAAAAAACGAACCATTATGCTTTCAGGTAACCCATTGAACACAAGCTGTATCTTCCATGTCAGTTCAATGGCATCAGTTAGAAGAGATAGACAATATAAACACGATGACGTGTTTCTAGGTGGACATTGCGGATTCTCACCACGGGGAGCAGAATGTCTCCTGGGGCGGGAGCGGGTGGGGTGTGGGAGGGGGTGAGGGCGGCAATGGATTCAAGGAGAGACTATTATTTGTTATAAAACTGAATGAGTTTAGTTCATAATAGTAACAAAATTTCAAGATATTCAATTTGAATTTTGCGTTTGAAAACAATGTTCGTCAACACCCTCTTGTTCTGGCTTTGACACTGGTAGACTCGCACAGTTTACATTCACAATGACTTGACAGTTGTAGAAATTTATCATCTCTAACTTATCTCGTCATGAAATTCGACTTTCGATAAAGTTATCTCCCTTGAAATTATTAGATTGAAGGCCCAATTAAGCAGCAAGAAACTGTTGAGGAAACACATATGACATCAGGTAGAAAATAAAACCAAGTTTCCTTTTGTTACTTTTAATAAATGAAAACAACAGACAGAGCTGTCTGTTGTTTTCGTTTATTACAAGTGACAAAAGGAAACTTGGTTTTTTATGATAAGCCACTTAGAAGCAACTTGTTCACAGATAATCCGTCATAAGGAATATCTATCAGTATCACACCTGCCAACACTAAGTATCCACTTTGGATCTTTGTTTGGCGAATGTGTTTTTACAGTAGTTTTTATTCTTCCCAGGAAAAAAATTAACAAATCTCACCTCCTAGGCTTTTATATTGATGGAATGGACGGTTTCTCTATGATATGTCACGATGCGCACACTGTTTTATACTACTCTACATGAAAGTGCCAGAAGTGTGTGAAATGATTACACATCGATGATACAAAGTCGCTTACATTTCGAAATTCCTATTTTTATTACTTCCCAAAGTGGGATTTCCTGGGATTTCTGGGTTTGATTATAAACGATAACTTCACAAGTGAATTATGCAATCAACAATTGTGTCACGTATCCGTGCGCGCAAACGAAGACGCTTTGCCGTGGGTGTAATGGGGACTTCATTGTTTTGGATTTTTTTACCCTTTACCTGACATGAAAAGCAGACGACACTTGCAAAAAAATTTCTTGAATAACTATAATTTTTATATTTCGTGTTAAAAACATAGGTTATGACCCCTCAGTGGAACGAGCTCGACGAGCTCGTTCCAATGAGGGTGTCATAACCTATGTTGTAGAGACAAAAAATGAAAAAATAATGAAAATTAATTGGCGATTTTTGAGAATAGCGCTGGCCGGTTTTGGCCGTTACGTTAGGTAAAGGATTAAATAATATAATTATCGTTAATAATGAAAAGTAATAAAGAGAGTAATCGCTTGACTGAACTGGTTACGTGAAATAATTCATTCGAGGCGAGGGACAATATTGTAAAACACTCGTGCGCATTCGCGCACTCGTGTTTGTACAACGTCCCTTACCTCTTATGAATTATTTCACGTAACCAGTCCAGTCAAACGATTACTCTCTATGTATAAGAAATGCCGATATCTTCCAGTGTTAAATTTACTGCAAGCTTTAGGACATTAAAAAGAGCTAACTTTCGCGTAAATCACTTCCAATGACGAAAATTGCCGATATTGTTTGATTACATGTACGGTACTAATGGTTACAATTTAACGCGTCAGGATGAAGTCACTGGTACCTGAGACGCATGTGCAAGATTTCAGTAAATCATGTACATTGTACATCTGAATTACCGATGTTTCCAGCTTTGAATACGTCTTTACCCTTTATGGATTAAGGAATGCGACTTACTCCATTGCTTCTCAGTTTTACAAGATTCAGACATGACTGGTACCCTGGAGTCGCCTCCCTTTTAATGACGCAACTCTTATAAAATTCGTCTAATTTGTACACATTTAACCAATTGCCATATGCAAACTTCAATTCCGATCAGAGCTATTCACAAAAATCATAATGTAAATTGTATTAGTTCAGCATTTTTTTGTCTCAAAACATAGCTTATGACCCCCATTGGAACGGGTTGGCTGAGATCGTCGCAGTGAGGTTTCCTAAGCTATTGATTTGAGGCAAGAAATGAAAAAAAATGAGTTATTCAAGAAATTCCTTTTACAGCTGTCTTCTGATATTCGATTTCAATAAAGAGATAAGACCAACAATGATCAAGATTCCTTATAACGAACTAGAAACCCCACACGTACAAAGATGGTAAAGTAGCCCATTGTATATCAAGAGAGATAATCAAAGATGGAATTTTTAGATCGACGGAATTACAAATTTTCCATTTTTATAACATATATTCACAATTATGATAACCACTTATTCGGAAACATTATTATGTAAAGTTGTATTTTAGTGTTTACTTCCCCGGTGGGAACCCCGGGATGTGAAGCAGTACTTGTTTACTGTGGTAAACAACAAGCTCTGTTTCACTGGTAAAATAGGACCCAGTCACAAATGCTTGTGGTGCGAGTCCTCTAAAATAGGCAACATGGGGTATAAACGATTGACTGACCTTGACTTTATCTCCATGTCATGGTCATGATTGTGCAGAAATATGTGACCTTAAACACCAATAAATAAATAAATAGTGTTTACTTATTCGGAAACATTATTATGTAAAGTTGCATTTTAAATGGTTAACGAATTGCAGATGATGACGTCACTCTTATTATCTGGATATGTTGGTGGTGCGTTGTGTAAATTATTTATCTGACAAGAATTATGCATCAAACTCAAAAACAAGTATTTCGTACATTCATCAGGTGTAGGTTAAAAAGTTCTGTATATTGCAAATGCAATATACAGAGGCGTTTGCGATAGTCCGCATCACTTGACAACGCCTGTAAAACACGTTTCTTTATACAGAAAAGAAAAAAAACAGCAACTCATCAATTATGAAATCACATAGCGGTTATGTGTCTGTATATAGCAAATTGGAGGCATAGAAGTTGGTGCAACATACGGTTACAGCGCCCAACGTTTTCGCAATGTTGAACAAACAAGCGTATTAATTTTATCAAGGAATCAGAAAGTTCAGGTCAGACGAATACACTTTCGATTGAAACGACCAACGTTTAATACAGTCTTCTGAAGTGAAATCGAAAGTTACTCGAGTTATTTATACCGCAGTTGAGAATTGGAAGATACATTGGTCAACACCAATCGCCTTTATTTCTATTTACAAAGTGTATCAGAGAGTCGCTCTTTTTTCTAAGGCAAGAAGCCTGAACTTGATTCTGACACTTAGATGATCTTTCATAAATCATGATTTCTGAATCGAACCTCGCTAAAACATCTACTCATATTGATTTTAATGAACGTGGTTCTGAAATTTTAGATCTCATTAGGGTTTAATCCTTTACCTATCATGAAAAGCAGACGACACTTGCAAAAAAAAATTCTTGAATAACTAATTTTTTTTATTTTTTGTCTCAAAAACACAGGTTATGACCCCTCGTTGGAACGAGCTCGACGAGCTCGTTCCAACGATGGGTCATAACCTATGTTTTTGAGACAAAAAATGAAAATATTTTGAAAATTAATTGGCGATTTTTGAGAATAGCGCTGGCCGGTTTTGTCCGTTACGTTGGGTAAAGGGTTAATCGACAATTCTTATCCAAAGCCTGTTCAGTGTTATTGTTATGAAACCGATGGATTATAAAGCCCCCACAACGACTGACTTCCATTATTAAAAGTCTCGGAACCCATGGACAGCTGTCATCAGCTGAATTTGTCCTTGTTTTATATGTTCTTTATTACTTTTTATTACATTCTTCCTTCAATTTATAGTTATCTCACCACTGTCTGCGGCTCGCACTTTCTTCTATTTAATGCTTACAAATGGCGAATAGTATATTAGGCTTGGATGAGATACAGAATGATGATCACTATAATTTCGCTTCCAAGTACAACCACACAATCAATAATATGCAGGAAGAAGATCAAGGGTCGCCCTTCTCTTTGCACGGCCATTCTTGCGATTACTTTTCCCCCGTCAACTTTAAGCATAATTTTCATAAACCAGGGAAAAATACAACTCTTCTCAGCCTCAACTGTAGAAGCCTAAACGCCAACTGGGATTCTTTCACAAGTTTTCTACCCGATATTCAGGAAGGTGAGAATACTTTTGACTTTTTTTGGACCGGAAATATTCAAAATTCATAAACAGCTTAATTACAAATTAGAAGGCTATCACTCACTGCTGTTCAAAGCCCGCCCAAGCCCCAAAGACAGCAGGGGAGGGGTGTCGTTATTTTTGTTTCGGAGAAAGTAACCTTCAAACCGAGACCCGACATAGCAATCTTCTTTCCTCATGTCATTGAAACCATCTTTGTCGAAATCAACCCTGGGAAAAAAATTAATATATAGTTGGATGCATTTACAGACCTAACTCCCAGCCACAACTGGACACTTACGTATTTCTGTCATCTATGAACGAGATTCTTGAAAAAGTCAACCTGAAACATAGCAAAGTTTTCCTGGTTGGTGATTTCAAGATTGATTTGCTCAACTTTAACAGTCACAGCAAAACAAACTCATTTGTAGATTCAATGTTCAGTAAGGAACTTATGCCAGCCATTACTAAACCTACAGGAATAACTGAGCATTCGGCAACCTTGATTGACCACATCTATTCTAATAATCTCGCAGCTGTTTACCATGCTGGAATTATTATTACCGATGTATCTGACCACTTTGCCACATTTCTTATTCAAGAAGATGAAAACAGGGTCAACAAACCATTACCTCCGCTTAGACGATCTTTTAACAGAGAAAATATGAATTTATTTGAAACACTGTTAAGAAACGCTAACTTTGATTCAGTCTATAGCTGCACCAATGCAAATGCTGCATACGAATCCTTCATTAAAATTTACAATGGCGCATTTGAATCGGCATTTCCACTGAGACGCGTGGAACAACTTAAAAGTTCATAAAATGCAAGCCATGGATGACATCGGGTCTCTTAAAATCATCCTTGACTAAAAACAAACTTTACCTTCTAAAACTGAAAAAACAACAGAAATTATTATTAATAAATATAAATCGATCTCCGCTGTATTCATCCAAGTGAACAGACGGAGTAAAGCAGCGCATTTTAATCCCCTGCACACTGATGTCGAAATCTCAAAATTTGAGGCTGCTAATTTTTCCCATGATGCAACTAGAAATTTAATCAATTCTGTCTTGTTTGACAGAGTTCATTGAACTCTGTCAAACAAGACTGAATTGATTAAATTTCTAGTTGCATTATGGGAATAATGGCTACTTGAAAAATTGGTTATTTCGACATCAGAGTGCAGGGAGTTAATGAAGTAATCGAACCCAACAAACATGATGTGAAAAAAACCTGCAAATACTTCGTAGTATAATTAACAAATCTAAATCTACGGCTACACTTCCTCCCAGCATATCACACCACAATGTTGAAACCACAGACCCGGACGAAATCGCCACGTGTTTTAACGACTATTTCTCAGAAATAAGACAGACTTTCAATAGCCAGGTTCCTACTTCAGACAAAACATTTGGCGACTTCTTGAATGTAAACCACTCGGAATCCTTTTTCTTATCTCCAACAACCGAGCAGGAAATAATTTTAACGGCTAAAAAAACTAAATGGAAAAGTGAATACCGATTACTGTAACCTGTCCACTAAAATTATGAAATGGTCTATTTCCGAAGTTGCCAAATCATTGGTCCAAATTTCCAATTTGTCATTCCTTCTAGGCCAGGTCACCGATAAACTAAAAACAGCAAGAGTAATACCAATCTTTAAAGCAGGTAATTTATGTGAAGTTGGAAACTACAGACCGATTAGCATATTACCTGCCTTCTCGAAAATCATGGAAAAATTAATGTATAAGAGACTTTCAGACTTTTTAAGTGACTTCAGTATTCTATACGAACATCAATACGGCTTCCGCGAAAAACACTCTTCATATCATCCCATAATGCATCTTCTGAAGTTTGTTGCCGCAAGCAACCATAAGCCCTCCAAAGATTCAACTTTAGCAGTTTTCATAGATCTATCTAAGGCATTCGATTCAATAAGCCATGAAATTTTATTGAGCAAACAAGACTTCTATGGTATAAGAGGAATAGGTCAATTATGGTTTCATAGTTATCTTTCAAATAGACTACAATGTGTAGACTATAAGTCGCACTGCTCCCCGACCCGAAAAGTAACATGTGGCATGCCCCAGGGGTCTGTATTGGGACCGCTCTTATTTTTAATTTATGTAAATGATATGCGATGCTTTACGAAGCTTATCGTGCTATCCTTTGCAGACGACACAACCCCGTTTACTGCTGGTCATGATATGAAAATTTTGGAAAATGATGTAAACACTGAATTACATAAAATCTTTAACTGGTGCTGTTGCAACAAGCTCCAGGTTAACGCCAACAAGTGCAAATATATTCTATTGCACCCACCAAATAGCCCCCACAAAGCTGATAGGCTTAACATTCTCCCCAAATATAACAGACTTCACGCCGTAGATAACTTTCTGCAGGATGATGCAGTTAAGTTCCTTGGGATATACCTTGATGAAAATCTAAATTTAAATACCACATATCATCGATATGTACTAAGATGTCGAGTGCCATTTACTGTTTGAATAAGGTTAAAAACGTTCTCCCGAAAATAGCTTTGAAATCTTTGTATTACTCTTTGGTCCACAGTCATTTGCTCTATGCAATCCAAATCTGGGGTCATGCGGCATCCAATAGCAAAATCATTTTTCTACAAAACCGTGCAATGCGAATAATCATCCGTAAAAAGTTCAACAGTCACACATGCCCCTTATTTAAGGAAAACAACATATTGAAATTCAACAACCTTTATAATTTAAATGCTTCTCTTTTGTTTGGATAAATGAAAACTTACCCGAATCGTTCAAAAACTCTTTCAGCATTCATTCAATACTCGGTCGCCAAACGAGGCAAGCTGGACAGTTACAGACATCGAAGGCCCGTACCCAATTTTCTGTTAAACTACCCAAACATAATTTTCCAAAAATTTGGAAAGAAATTGATCCGAGCCTCCAAACCTTACCTTCTAGACACATTTTTAAGAAACAGTTTCTCAATAACTGCTTACAGTGCTACAGTTCTTCCGTTTCCTGCACGTATCAGTTGTGTCCAGATAGCAGACCAAACGCTCAATAATATGAATTACAGTTATTTGGCAATTGGCCATCCCACTCAGACTCTATACCCCGTAGGAAGTTAAGCAGTACATGTTTTCCTGCGTTAAACACGTACCGCTTCACTGGCACAATAGTACCCGGTCCCCAAAGTTCGGGGTACAAATTCCCTAAATCGAACAGTATGTGTATGAACGATTGGTAAACTTGACTTCATACCCATGTTGCGATCACAATTAGCCATAAATGTAGAACAATGACCTTAAACACCAATAAATGAATATAAAATAAATACCCGGACTTATAGAGTGATTCTATCTGTTATCTCAACCAAACTGACCTCGAATCAATCAACTACAACTATCAACCCCACATTAAAGGGTTGAATAGGATCCGACTACTAACGCCTGAGGTGCAAATCCGTTGTAACAAGCAGCATGGACATGAGTGATCAGACGAACTTGTTCTTATACCGATTTTGCAACCACAATTAGCCATTGTAGAAGTAAAGCGATCTTAAATAGCAATGAATATATAATCTTTGTAATTGTCACTCGGTAGTCATTTACAAAAGACAATAACAGAAATCGCAAGTCTTACCCACCCCGTACAAATCACGTTATAGCATCTATTATCGGTTCGGGGTCTCCTTCTCGTAGACCAGACCGATGAGCCAAGGACAGTGGTAGCCGCATACCATTTCTGTAAATTTACACTCCATTCGAATGTTATTATTCTGTTAATTTTTTACGGGGACAACAGGAAGACAGCTAACATGGCTATGTTCTCCCCGAACAATAACCATTTTGATGTTCAATAACCCTTGTAAAAGGTTTTCTTGTAAAATTGATGGCGTATTGTTAAATAAACTTATTATTACTTATTATTACTTACTTATATGGTAAACATGGTGCCTGTCAATTCCACACTGGAATTAACTAACTAGCTAATTCCACACTGGAATTAACTGACACGGTATATACTCCGTATTAGTTCACTAACAAACTGAAAAGGAATTCTATTCCTGTGCTGTATAAGCAGCGTATACACCAAATACAGTTAGCACGGTGCGAAGACGTAGTTGGCCACCAGTTGGGTGGGCATCTACTTAAGAAAGAACCTGATAGTTATTAAATAGGAAGCTTATATGCCCAAACAAGGAAAACTTCACTTGCGTAATGTTTAATCCCCTATCTCAAGCATGATTAGTACAGTGGACATGTTCATAAATTCAGCCATGAGTTTACGGCTAAGAACGCCTGGGACAAATACTCCAAAGTGGTAACTAGTGCACTTGTGGCTCAGTGATTAAGGCATTGGAGTTCCAATCGAAAGGTCCACAGTCCAGACATCACCAGGGATTGTGAAGCATACTGCACGTCGATTCGTCTTCAACCAATGCTTGTGTGGTGTTGGTAGAGCCTGGCGAATCACGATGTTTTTCTCGGATCGAATCAAGCAAAAGGTTCGAACCCGAATGGAATCCTGAATAGAACGACTTATCAATTGTTACCTACTTGTGATGTTTATCTTCGTCGGGAACCCAATATCAATAGGCATACTAGGCTACAGGGGTCGCTTCAGCCCCACCACTTTTTTGCCGGGCCATGTTTTTCTGTGTGCATATATTTTAACACAACCAATGATTGGTGAAACAAGGGGCGGATCCAGTGCCTCCCCCATATTTTCGCCAGCTATGTTTCTCTCGTACTGGTTCAGTTTCGATGGATTTCGGATCATTTTTGCAGTAAGTGGCAGCAAACGCTAAAATGTATGCAGACTGTTAAAAAATCGGTTAACTCAATAGATCGTAATCTTACAGACATACAAGTACCAAATCGACCCCCAGAAAGGTAATCCACAGACAGTATAATTGCTGTTAACGTCTGGTAAAGCATATAGGTGAGGTCTATTTATCAGCTTTGGTCGTTACGACCAAAGCTGATAAATAGACCTCACTTGTATGCATTACTGACGTTTTTTAACGGCTCTCAAAGTGTGAAATCTTTCAAATACATCTACTGAAAAATCTCAAAATATCCGCTCAGATGCATGGAAATGGGGGTTTTGGGACCCTGGAATTTAAAATTTTCGTACCATGGGCCGAACCATGGTCAGCCCGTCATACCGACGACCATCCATAGCCCCATCCAGCCCCCTCACTTTGAAAATTGTTCCGCCGCCCTTGGGCTATTAGAAAACTGACAGGTGTAACAAAGGCCGCCGAAGAAAAAATCGTCAAATCATTGCAGATGTCGACTTGGGGCACTTAACGGACGATAGATTGTGCAAATGAGCCGTAACGCAACCTCCACTATTGCTTCAAATGTCATTTTCATGAATGTCCCGGGTGAATTTGTGCTATCTAGTTAGACTGGATACGTTCAATCTTAGTCATCAGAAAACTGCAGGGTAAGGCCATCTTATACTGAAGGCGAATGCGAACGCGACCACTGCAAATTTCCTCGCGATTTTCCGTGCGAATTATCGTTCATACTGAAAGCGATGATTCGCGCGGAAATTCGCAGTATTAATAAACAATCCTCCAGGTAGGTGATAGTACGCCCTTTGACCTCGCCATCTGATTGGCTGAATAGAATTTTTCGCGCGAACAATTCCCAAAAATTCGCTCTAGGGGCAATCTCCGCGGGTTTCCACGCGAACAAAAAATGGGCCGCTTTCGCGTTCGCCCTTAGTATGGACGACTCCATTAAAATTGGTGTTAATAAAACAAATGTGACCACCGTGGTCGGAGGCGCGGTCTCGTTCGCGTTCGCCTCCAGTATAAAATGGCCTTTAGTCGACAAAAAGAAGTGTATGAAATCCAAATCTCTCCAGGTTCGATTTTTTCGAATAATCGAGATGGTTTCAAATCGAATCGAATCAGTGACAAAATTCTAAAACGAGTCGAATCTCGAATTTTCGCTGGGCCCTATTAACGTTGGGGAGTCTGGCAGTTGCTCGCCGCTGCTCGGTGGTTCTGTCCGGGTACTCCAGCTTTCTTGGCGCGTAAAACAATCTGACACAATCTCGAAAGTGTCATCAAATCCCAATAACAAACGAGTGTACTTTCCATAACTGGATTTTCTGCCTCTGAATACAAAGAGAGTAATCGCTTGACTGGACTGGTTACGTGAAATAATTCATGAGAGGTGAGGGACGTTGTACAAACACGAGTGCGCGAATGCGCACGAGTGTTTTATAATATAGTCCCTCGCCTCGAATGAATTATTTCACGTAACGTAACGGCTAAAACCGGCCAGCGCTATTCTCAAAAATCGCCAATTAATTTTCGTTATTTTTTCATTTTTTATCTCTAAAACATAGGTTATGCCCCCTCATTGGAACGAGCTCGTTCCAATGAGGGGGTCATAACCTATGTTTTTGAGACAAAAAATGAAAATAATAGTTATTCAAGAATTTTTTTTTTTGCAAGTGTCGTCTGCTTTTCATGTTAGCTAAAGGGTTAAAAAAAACAAAAAAAACAATGAAGACCCCATTACACCCACGGCAAAGCGTCTTCGTTTGCGCGCACGGATACATGACCCAATTGTTGATTGCATAATTCGCTTATGAAGTTATCGTTTGTAATCAAACCCGGAAATCCCAGTAAATCACACTTTGGAAAGTAATAAAAGTGATTGAATAAATCAATCGCGCTTCAAAAGATGTGACAATTGACCTACCGGCTAATTGACACGTCGTTTAAACGCTAATGATTCTCTTCAGTTATCTATATTCAATGACAGAAATATAACTCTGGGGAATAAAGGTATCAAAATGTTATATTATTGGACCTGATACGTGGTGAGATAATCAAATCTGACCTCCATCGTCATGAAAATCGTCTTTCGATAAAGTTATCTGCCTTGAAAGTATTAAACCTGTCAAGAATTAAGTAACTGTTGAGAAAACGCCTATGACATCAGTATAAAATAAAGCCAAGTTTCCTTTTGTTACTTTCAATAAATGAAAACAACAGACAGCTCTCGGAGCTGTCTGTTGTTTCGGTTTATTAAATGCAACAAAAGGAAACTTGGCTTCTTACGGCAAGCTAATTAAAACCAAGTAGTTCAGAGATAATATGTCATTAATAATATCTATCAGATCACCCCCCCCCACCCCACTGTAAGTGTCCGCTTTAGTTCTTCGTTTAGCGATTGTAATTTTCTTTTATTCTTCCCTGTAAAGAAATTGCAAATCTAACCGCCTAGACTTTTACATTAATGGAAAGGACGGTGTCTGTATTACATGTCACGAAGCACATTCTGTTGATACAATGAACAGAAAAGTTACAGAATGTCAAAAGATGGTGAAAACGCCGTTTTCTTACTTTTACAAGGGGTTTTAACGGAAAATAATAGGCAAACGCCCTGACTGGGAAAGATGTAAAAGACCAGCTTCTGTATTTTTAAACTACTCTATCGGGGAGGGGGGGGGGGGAGGAAAACAATTTCCGACACAGGGCGCAAAAAGTTTTTTCCGTCCTTTGTACACCCACCCCTTTTTTGAAGAAATTTTTTTTTTCCATTTTGAAATTCAGTACCCACCCCCTGAATTAGAGTAAATCGCACATAAACTGCTTTGATTGGCAGTTTCAACAGGAATTTTTGCTAGAACATTTTGCTAGAAAACAGTTTATATTAGTAACCATTTCCGACATTTAATCTACCCACAACCAGCTAATGGAGATAAAACAGAATTCTCCAGAGTTTGCAATTGGAATTTGACCCCATTTCTTGGCAAGTTTATGAATTTATTCAAACTTTCTCACAGACACTGACAGTCAGTGTATACATGGGTAATCAGGAGAGTACACAGCATATACTGGCATTCTACCTTAATATATATATTAAGACTGGTGTAGCAGGAACAGGCGTTAAATATGTTGAAAATGTTGTTATTTTATCTGGCTTAACCACTTGTATTTGCTGCTATTTCTACTATTTCTTTCTGCTTCTACCCATTTCTACACTCCATTTTAGTTTCATCAATCTAATCTGAATTTATTAAGCATCATAAAGTGCTCAATTTGTAGAGGCAGTTAGCTCAATGTTTTATTACACGCCTGTTTTATGAAATCCCCATCTGCAGCAACACTAAGCCGTGCGGAAAATAAAAATCTGTTCCGAACATATGTGCGGAACGGAAATCGATGACGGACTATTTTTAAATAAAAAGGAAATTTCACTGGAATTTTCTACAAATCGTGCAAGGCAATTTCAATTTGAGTCGCTAGCGATAACTGAAATTCGTCCCCTGAGTTCCAACGTGTTCTATGTGCCAATAGGCACATAGAACACATTGGAACTCAGGGGACGAGATAGTGACAGGGGTTCCCCTCGTAAATTTGGTTGGCGATAAAATGTGTTGTCTGTATTAATAATTGTCAAATGAATTGCAGAGTGTCCTTCTAATAATTGTTTTGTAGACGTGAAGGCGTGTAATAAACACAGAACGACACACGCGTGTGAATGGGTTAATCGATATGGCACTTGTGCCATCGCGGAAGGATAAAACTCGAGGCCTACGGCCTCTCGTTCTATCCTTCCGCGCTGGCACTCGTGCCATATCGATTAACGCATTCACACGCGTGTGTCCATCTGTGTATGTACTGAACCTGCCACTTGTCAATATGACGAGGGATGATTTTTTGGAATTGGAAATCCATCCCTCATAAACTGCGCTCTTGCATCTTGGCCGATATGAGTAGAGCTTCTTTTGATGGAGCGGTTAGTAAGCTTTGGTTGTTTCATATTAGCAAGTCAGATGAGAAGGTAAGAAAGAAATGGTGACCACGTGCATTGAAAAGGTCTACTATATTTCTCCAAATTTGGTCAGGATGCATTATCTAAATTTTGGGGCCCTGATATGTCGAGTGACATCCCTGTGATTTATATAATATCACCTTTTACTCAATGAATGTCAGTGTTATCCTACAATATATTAGAGGCTGTTCATTCAGCTCAGAGGCTCGAAACCTATTTGCTCAAGATATGTTACAGGACCGGTGACAAGACACTTTCCAAGTTGTTTTTACAACATTCAGCTTGATCTCACAGAAACATAATACACATGCGTATCCTTTCTGACTCAGATGATCCCGACATACTTTATTCTATGATTTAATTTTATTCTTTGTTGCAGCAGATTGCTATGGTTTATTTGAAAAGAAGTTAATTTTATTTCTATTATAAGATAACCCAACCAGGTGTCTTACATGTGTTTGCAAAGTTTTCAGATCTCATATGCCAGATTTCTCTCCCGACATCCAGTATCTTCCTTAACATGTGCTATATACTATGGTCCAGGGGAAACTGGCTGAAATTCATATCGACTGATTCCCTATTAAACTTTTTAAGTTTATACCATTATATAAACAGTTTGTTAACAGGGAATCACTTTCCCTGTTGATAAACTTTATAAATAAGATAGCGTTTCCAATCTTAATAAATCCTCTATCAATAAGATATAATGTCCTGACTATTCGATTGTTCAGACTTTTCTGACAGTATATCTATGTCTGCACGGTATATCAATAAACCGATATATACCGATATTCAAACCAATATCGATTGAATACCGGTGTATTTACAAAAATACCGTTTTATTGACATTATTTATTTACCCCACAATTTAATTTTCAAGATGTCTTGAGTTTTTTAACTGTAGCCCCGAATGAATAATATTATCCCCTTACCCAAGGAATCGTCTGCATGTGCTCACGTAATGTACAATTTCAGCAGTTGAAAAAATAATCTTAAAAATTTCAACAAAACTATATCATGTGACCCCTCACTGGAACGAGCTCGTTCCAGTGAGGGGTCACATGATATTGTTTTGTAGATTTTTTTTGTTTTTTGGAAAATCTGATTAACTTCTATTTTAAAATAATAAATTTTGATATTTTCTGCCTTTGGTAAAAGTTTTTCGAACCGTGTCATCAAGGCATGCTAATTCGTTACGACTGTGACACCCCAAGCCTTGATTGTGGTACTTTTGTTCATTTTTCTGAACAGTTTTCGATATACCGGTATACCGTGGTATTTTTTTGAATACCGATACCGGTATTCAGTTTTGAATATCGTGCAGCCCTAGGTATATCACAAATTGAAGGGAACTGATTTGTAGGCTATGCACTAAGCCTAAGGCTTGAATGATCAATAGCAGCCCTACATTTTGCTCATTCATATATATGACTGAAATTCATAATTACATAATGGGACAGTTGCAATGGGAAATAGCATTATGTCACTGTATGCTTTCTACTATTCATGTTGAGAAGAGTCCTTTTATTGTTAGATCTGGTTAGATTACATTTATGTTAGATTACATAAATGGTGATTCGTTTAAATTGTTTTAACATTTTTCAAAATCGTGAACCACTGATGGTGTGACGGGAATGATGAACGTCTGTCCATATTCTCATGCTGTTGTCTGTCTACATTCTCATGCTGCTACCACCTATCCTGTACTACTACCCCCCTCCCCCTCCCTCTGTTAACTCAGAGGAGATGGAGTGATGACAAAAAGCCTAAGAAGGCTTCCCTGATCAATTTGCAGGACTTATTTGAAAAATAAGACCTCATAGGAAAAAAAACTCAAGGCATGGAAAAGAATATGTTTTCAGAGCCGCTGACCTACCCACCCAACCCCGCCTTGTGTCAGAAAAAAAATTGACGACCCCACCCCCACCCCCAACCCGACTATACAGGAAAATGCTTGAAGTTTGTGAAGTGATACCCACATTGATGATACAAATTCGTTAACATTTCAAAATTTAAATCCTTGTATGGGATTCTCATACCCTTAATGTTAAACTGACTGACAGCTTTAGGAAATTAAGGGAAGCTAACTTTCTTGTAAATCTCTTCCAATGACGAAAATTATCAGTCATGTTTGGTGCTTTGAAACGGTATTTACGGTTAAAATACGGTTAAAACACGGTTAATCCACAATCAACAGATCTTAATAACCAGAGTCAGAACATCTGGAAGTTTGATCCACAACGAACTAATAATCAATACATATCAATACAATATTAACAAAAAAACAATGTACTACCTGCTGTCAAGATTTACCTTACTTGAGTCCATCATTTGCCATTTTGCTGTTTAGTCTTTATTTTTATTGTCTAGGGGATGACAGGAAGACAGTCACAAGGCTATGCCATTCCCCACAGTATACATTTGTACATCTACCTTTGTTTTTTTTGTAACCTTGTTTCTTTCCTTTGTATATGTATGCTGTGAAATAAATATTGAATTGAATTTATTTATTTATTTATTTATTTATTTATTTATTTATTTATTTATTTGTTTATTTATTTATTTATTTATTTATTTATTTATTTATTTATTTATGTATTTATGTATTTGTGTTTAACGACACAGCTAGGGACACCTCGTGTCGGAGAGTTTTACGGGTAGAAGAAGCTGGAGTACTCGGAGAGAACCATCGAGCAACGTCGAGCAACTGTCAGTCTCCACAACGTACTAACTCCACACAAGCAGGGTTGGCATTGGTTGGAGACAAGTGCACCATCGGTGTGCACCATTAGTTTTCAGCACCACCGTGCTCCCACGTGGGCAAACGGGATTAAGGGCCTTGCGCAAGAACACAACGCAGTTGCTCCTGGAGGTGATCGAACCTCCGTCCTTTCGGTTCGAAGTCCAATGACGTAACCACTTAGTCGCCGCGCTCCCTAGAACGATGTGTGTTAATTAAATAGAAGCGGGATCACGACTGTTACATGTATATTTTGTTAACATTCTACCCAACGTAACGACAAAAACCGGCCAGCGCTATTCTCAAAAATCGTCAATTAATTTTCATGACATTTTCATTTTTTGTCTCAAAAACATAGGTTATGACCCCTCTTTGGAACTAGCTCTTCGGGCTCGTTCCAATGAGGGGTCATAACCTATGTTTTTGAGACAGAAAAGGAAAAAAATCAGTTATTCAAGAATTTTGTTTGCAAGTATCGTCTGCTTTTCATGTTAAGTAAAGGGTTAAACCACAAATTTATTTCAAAGAAATCATAAGTTTTTTTCAACTAAAATTGTGCAGCAGTGGTTGTTGCAGTAGTTGTTGATATAGTAGTTGTAATTGGGATTGTTTGTGTGGAATTTGTTGGTGTGTTTGTTAATAATGTTGTAGAGATTATGTAGTAGCTGTTGGTGTTGCAATAGTGTGTTGTTGTAGTTTGGGTATTAATTTATTTAAGGTTATGTTCTAGGAGCTAGGAGTTAAAGGGACCATAAAAGCTATATCTAGGGGCGTATTGGTGGTATGAGCCATACAGGAGCTAGGAATCAGGAAGGCTCTTTTACGCTACTCAAGAACGGTCCAGAAACACCGAATTGTGGGGAAATAGCATAACATCCACAGGGCCGTAAAGTATACAGCTATAGATAGGTCATTAGATGTCTCAAAGCTAAAATGACCCACATTGATACAGACTACCGATGTTATACTACCACATTAGATTACATAGCATACTCCCACAAAATATGGTCTACCACTTCGTACTTCCTATAGCATTCAGAGGCGTAAGGTGAGTAAACAGCACTGAGGGCTAACAGCACACAAACAGGGAAAATTACCATCCATACAATATATCCAAACCAGACAACTACACGCACCCAAAAATATTACATGATCAGAATTGCATACTACCTACAGCAATAACTCGATGATATAAAGTATTAAGTGGGTGGGCTGTGATGTCTTACAAAACCACTTGATTTCCAAGAAAAAATGGAGAGATTCTTTTTATGACAAATCTTGCCGATTTTTATTCCAAAACCTGTGACCCCGGTTCATTACAAGCAACAACCCCATAACTATGGACTTCTTCTGAGACAGGGCATATATTTCGACGAGAATTCATTCATGCAAAGATTCGCGCAACGAAGCCAGCGAGAATCCATGTAGATTCTCGCTGCGCCTCTGCTAGGACAAGAATAGAATCAATTTAACCCCTTACCTAACATAACAGCAGCAAATTAACCAATACAAGGCTAACATGACCTGAAATATCCTGACACTTTGTCAATAAAATTGTACAAATATGGTTTGTCACTGGAACCGGTTCCATCGACATCCATATTTGTAAGATTTTATTTGATAAATATTGTTTATTTTTTAACAAAATTATCAAATCAGTTTATAGGTTAAAATTTAAAAAGCTGTGTTGGGTAAAGTGCAGAAATGTGTTATCAGTTTTCAACAAGGGTTCAACCATGGTCACTTTATGTGATTCTAGGACACTTATATCAGGTATAGATTCTCGCAACCATTTCCGCGAGAATCCAGATTAGACGAAATATAAACCCTGCTCTCCTTGGATAGTGATGCACATCAGTCTACATAGTAGTCCCATCTGGAAAGCCCCGAGACATAATCATATTTATCATATGACTCGTCCGTTTTGTTCACTTTAAAACATTTGATATTTTGCTTTCATATTAATCAGTGATAAATAAAGCCTTCCGTCGATTTCATTGGTCAATTTCAAAACTAGACAATTTGACTGGCTGAACAAAATACAACTGGGCCATATTTTCATAATTTGCATAGTTGGGGTGGAAAGATTTCACTGGTCAATTTCAAATATGGACAGTTTGATTGGCTGAACAAACTACAACTGGGTCACATTTGCATATTTTGAGTAGGGAGAATTTACGTTATCTGTCCTATTTAGGTTGGGTTATATTGCATTAACCCTTTACCTAACATAACGACTAAACCGGCCTGTGTTATATTCGAAAAATGTTCACTTTTTGTTTCCAAAACATAGGTTATGACCCCTTATTGGAACGTGCGCATCGCGCTCGTTCCAATGAGGGGTCATAACCTATGTTTTGGAAGCAAAAAATGAACATTTTTAGTTTTATGATGATGTTTTTCCAAGTGTCGTCTGCAACACACGTTAGGTAAAGGGTTAAAAAGTCATACTAAGTCGTTAATTTGTGCATATGTGTGTCATATGATAAATAGAATATGAAATAAGTGTTTTTCTCATTTGATGTTTATGAAACTCGTCCGAATTTTCCGTTTGGGGCTCGCCAGAGGCTCGCCCAAACGGAAAATTCTTAGACTCGTTTCATAAATATCATAGGAGAAAAACACTCATTTCATATCCTCTATTTATTATATACTTTATAAATAACCATACTTCTATTGGCTGAAACTTATACACGTTACTGGTACTCAAAAATCCATGTACACCGGTTTTGCAATGAATATCAACTTTCTTCTAAATATAGCTTTTGGAAATCTCCTCTCCAGTCCTATTTCAATCGACGTAATCTCTGTAACATTGTTTATTTTTATGCTATTCTACAGATGATAACTATTTTATTGTTAAACGTATTTCTTGTTGATAAAATTTAACTTTTAATTGACAAATAGAAGATTGGGTTTTTGTAGGATGGTGTATGTAATAAAACAGTTATGGACTTTTGTGGTGGTAAATATGATGTGATATGAAACTAAAAAAACTTATATTGACCTCGGCTAACGCCTCGGGCAATATAAGTTTTTTTAGGTTCATATCACATCATATTCACCACCACAAAAGTCCATAATTGTATGTTGAACACTTTTCTATGAATGGAAGTCACAGATCTATGATCACCTGCTGTCTTTGCTTATTGTGGCCTGCACATTGTTACAAGGCTTTATTTAAGCAACAATTGTAACAACATGCTTCATAGAGTAAAAAACGCCGAAATAACAGTGACTGACCTTGCTGCTCAATCTATTGATCTTATCTTCAATACCCCTACGCCAGTTTTGATCAAACCATCTGCCAGTGCTTTAACTAATAGTGCTAACAAATAAAATTGTCCCCGCTCGCCTAGGTCTACTGGATATCCAGTGATAGTCCCCGCTCGCCTAGGTCTACTGGATATCCAGTGATAGCACAGCTGGATGACAGGTTAACCAGCGGTCCCTGATGCTCTTGGGTGGTTTTGCATAATGGGTGTTTCGAACTGTTACTTCAGTTATTGTTTTGTGTTGAAGTCTCGAGCGCAAAACACGACTGCCAACAACATCAATACAAAAACGTTTTAGAAAACCTAAAATTTATCCCCACATCAGTCCAAATGCTGCCTGGTGCCCCTGGTTGAAGTTATATTGTTGAACGCTCCGCTTCAAACAGACGGTGATCTGGGCTCGTAGGTTTTCATATAACCAAATTGGATGTCTCAGTCAGTGTGTTAGTTTTATTTGACGACTTTTTTGGCTTAAAATGTGAAAATTATTTGTTTTTATATTTATCTTGTTTCTTCTGTTCTCTATCATTGGTTTACCGAACATAGCTGATGCGCTCCTCATTAGAACGAGCTCTGTGAGCTCGTTCCAATAATGCGCCATAAGCTATGTTTTGAAGGTACCAAATGGGGAAAAATATTTGATTGGCAATTTTTGTAAACATAGGTGTCCTGATATATCCATCACGGGGGCGCGGGGTCTCTGTGATTACGGTATTGGAATCAAACCAAAAGGCCCATGGTTGTGTCCTTGGGCAAAGCACTTAATCCCGATTGCCTACACGGTGGAACGGGGCGCTGTGCCCTAAGGCGTACTGTATGTCCATTGTGCACTTGTCTTCAACCAATGCTAACCTGCTTGTGTGGAGTTAGTACGTTGGGGAATCTAGCAGTTGCTCGCCGGTGCTCGGTGGTTCCCTCCCAGTCATCCGGCTTCCTTCACTGTAAAACTATCCCATACTAGGTGACCCTGGGTGTCGAAAGTGTCGATAAACCCCAATTAAAAAATACGCACGACGACTGACATTAGACAAGTTGTCAATAGAGAAAGTAATAAAATCTGAACATTTTCATCAAAACTCTGTTTACATTTCTTCCAGCAAATTGTGTTACGACCTTTAATTGGAACGGACTCATCTATATTGCATGGACGGTAAATCGCCTTAACCTACCCATTATAAAGAAAAATCGATATTGAAGAAACTGTTGATTGACTGATGAATTATTACATGTGGAGAAATTAAGTTAAAATGACATTTTTGTTGTCAAATGACAAAGCTTTCATTATTATAATTATCGCACTGGAAACGCAGGGAAGTGCATTAGTAGACCCCGAAGCCGCCGCCATGAGCCGCCGCCGCCAGCCATATTTTTCGTTAGCCACCGCCAGCCACATTTTTCGTCAGCCACCCGTATTATAAATCAACCGCCACGAAATTTTGCGCCGCTGTTACAGGAATGGAAGTCCGTAGGAAAATTAGTCCCTCTGGACTATTATTCCGCGGAATTATAGTCCTAGGTCTAACATTTCTAGGAATAGTAGTCCGCCGAGAGTAGGATAATCGGGAATTTATTGATATATTGGTGCTTAAGGTCACATACTTATGCCCAAAGGCTAATCGTGACCGTGACAGTTTTACGGGTGGAGGAAGCCGGAGTACCAGGAGAGAACCACTGAGCATCGACGAGCAACTGTCAGCTCCTCAACATTCCGCTCAAGCAGGGTTACAGTGGTTGAAGACATGTGCACCATCGACGTGCAGTACGCCTTAGTACACGGCGGGATAAAGTGCTTTGCCCAAGGACACAAAGCGGGTCGTCCCGGACGGGGATCGAACTCGGGACCTGTAGCATACAAATCCAACAGTCCACCACTGAGCCACCGTGCTTCCCTGGATAATCGGGAAGCGCTAATTAAAGTGCTATTCGGTTAGGCCACACAAAGTAGATCTTCTGTTTCTCGGGCCATTAATGCCCATTAAATGAAAACTTGCATGCGGGCGAGCGGTCTTTTATTTTATTTTCTCTTTCTGTAATTATTTCTTTGCCATCAAAAATGGGTGGCGATGTATCTCGTCCTTTGAGAGCAAGAAGGCTTTGCAATACCAAAGCATTGCAAAGCCTTCTTGCACTCAACGGACAAATTTATCAATTTTATTAACTTGGGTAAAATATCAGACATAAACCATTTAATTTTTATTTTTTTAAAGTTGACATTGGTTACAAAAAGAGAGCATGCGTCAGCCAAAAGGACCTTGCGGGGGGCCTGAGAAACAGATTTTTTAATTTTGTAGGCCTTATTTCAGAGGTTTTGAATTATAGTTCATTTTGTGAAAGTCGCAGATATTTTTGCAACCTTTGGTATAGTAATGTCCAGTGAAGGATTGTCAAAAAACATTTACAATTGTTTTTCATTTAGAGTGCGATAAAATTCAGACTTGGACAGGAGGGATAAAATGTCCATACATTGAGACGCGGGTAGGTGGGTCGTTTGAAGCGTGAAAAAATTGTGGAAACAGGAGAGTACAAAACCTTTTCCTCTGGGTTAATTTTGTCTGGCCCCCTTTTGAAAGTTTCGGTACACTGATGCAGATGCCGAAGTTTTTGAAGTGAAGAATTCTTGAAGTGATAACAACCCTTTAAGAGAGTAGTGGCCGAGTGGATAAGTGCGCTGGTCTCTAAGAGAGTGGTGGCCGAGTGGATAAGTGCGCTGGTCTCTCATGCCAGAGGTCCCGGGATCGATCCCCGGTCGGGGAAAGTTCTCGAGGTGTCCGAACACTCTCTGTCAGCATCAATTGTGGGGGTGATGCTGTCACAGCGTACCGTCCTATCGGGTGGGGACGTAAAATGGCTGTCCTCTGTGCGGAGAGATACACACTCCGTGCAGGCTAAAGATCCCTTCGTAGTATTCGAGAAGAGTTATGCCACGAAGTTGCCGCTATGAAGGTCATCCCACACACCAACACCATTGAGCCAAGGAAATATAAGTTGCATAATTTGTTCGCCAATCCTTGTAAAACAAATAAGATTAAATAAAAAAAAAAACCTTTACCCAACGTAACGTCTAAATCCGGCCTGCGCTATTCACAAAAATTACCATTCGATTTTTATTAATTTTTCGTTTTTGCCTCAAAAACAAAGAATGTGACCCCTCATTGGTACGATCTCCTTCCAATGAGGGGTCATAAGCTATGTTTTTTTACGCAAAAAATAAAAAAAACTAGATATTTAATAATTTTGGTTTGCAAGTGTTGTCTGCTTTGCGTGTTTAGTAAAGAGTTAAGAGATTGAGCATCTCCACGGGGCACATCCATTCCTTCTTTACATGAGTGGCAACTATTATTCTAATACGACGGACAACTTATCTTGCTGATTCTCGCTCAGGGACCGGGGGCCCAGGCTTGGCACAGGAGTCAGAACTTTGGGGGACCCAGGCATGACCCAAGAATCCTGGACTTCTGCACCCCCACGTTCCGGGCCCCCACCATCTCCCGGCCCTGGTGACCACCGGATTTGCTAACAAGCTTGAACTTTCTCAAAGCAGATTCAGACATGCTTCGGGTGTATCTTTATGTACAATACACTTAGCTTAGAGATTTAGATTTTTGTTGATGAACTAATAAAAAACTGATACCAAAACAAATAACTCCATTCTGGAGGAACAGTACGACCGCCGTGGACTGGTCATTTTATCCACGGACGCAAATATTTTAGATTCCAAACACCAGTTAGAGGTATAATCATCAAAAATTTAATTAATGAAGCACCGGGTACAACCCGGTGCTTCATTAATTAATATTTTGCTGCTGATGATTTTTATTACCTGGTAAACGGATGCGTGGACATCACTGCCCACGCATGGGCTACGACCAGTCCACGGCAACTGTACTGTGACCAATGCTACTGGTGTAATGTGCTGGGAAAGTGATAGTTCATAAAGTGAAATATTGTCTCCTCCCCAGCACATAATTCTTTTTTCTTAATATGATTCGGAATAGGCCTGGAGAGATTACTAAATCTTCCAGTAAAATAATTAAGGACACTGCAGTTGGATCCAGGAGTATTATCGCGAAATTCACTTAAAATTCAATTGCCATGGGAACATCATTTTCAATTCAGTTGACTTATCTGAGTTATATATAACTGTACAGCACCACTGCTTGTCTACAAGGGTCTACAATGACCACAAAACATTGTAACTTCATCAATTCGGCCATTCGATTGTAACATATACTAACTCCCCTTACAATATATAGGAGGACTCGAATATACGGTGGACCCGAAAGGAAGGTGTTCCAAGCTGCCGTGAATGAAAGGCACAGGAATGTGTGGCAAGAAACCATGGGCGGCGGAGGAACAAAGGGGCAAGTGGGGGCTGATCCACTTCCAGGACGTCCCAAAGAATAAGTTGCAGTTTTCCAGAACATATAGAATGAAGTTGAATGTTCAATTTGTGAAATTATTGAATCCTCTCCGGCACATATTATATTCTTAATATGGTTGGGAATAGATTTGGATTGACTACTAAAGCTTCTAGTAATAAAATTAAGGATTCTGAAGTTCCAGACGAGTTCCATTACCACTTTTGCCTAATTTGAGAAAGGAACTGGATCGCTTGCTAAGTTTAGGGGTCATATCGCTAGTCGAAGAACCTACAAATTGGTGAACACCAGAGGCGGTAGTGCCGGAAGCTAATGGATCTGTTCGACTTTGTGTAGATTTAACCACGTTAAACAACTCCTTGAAACGTGAACGCCACGTGGTTTTACTTTTGGATCACACATGCCCCAGACGCGTTCTCTCAGTGACTGGTCCTTCAGACAAAGATTTTTTACCATGAACAAGACAATACTGCATATGTCAATCACATCATGGCTTCTCGATCTACCAGTATCTGACGGTCGATTGTAACAGATCCGATTGTATCGGTTTGAAGATCATTTATGTAGGGAGGTACGTCAATATACTCGTGAAGGTTGGCCTGGTCAAGCTCGTATCAAGGGGCTCGCGATACTGTTCTGGCCATTTCGGTCCGAACGTTCTGTAGTAGCAGATTTGTTGCTCTATAATACTCGTATGTTATACCATGATTATCTATTCTACTATATATAAAAAGTCCTATGACATAAATTTTAGCTTTACACAACAACCGTGGTGAACCTGTCAGCAATAGAATTTCAGTAGTTAAAATTTACACCTACAGTGGAACTACATCCAAGTTGACCTTTGATGACGTCGACCTGAACTGAATGCGAACTTGTCTAAATTTACCGCACGTTGCCTCGCGAAGACTGAAATGAATGTAGCAGTTATTTATTACGTTTTTAGTGTAAACAATATTTATTTCCAATAGTATCAGGTAGTAATTTACAATAGTATGTGGGTTGGATTCGACAGTAAGCCACAGGCTTATTGTTGTCGTTTCCATTATTACGTTTTTAAATGGGTTTACCTCATAAGATGCCAACAATTAACAAACATGCATCGTCTCATGTTAATAAAGCATCCATAACTCGAAACAGTATGTTGTTATGTTATTCAAATGAAACAGGCCTCGTTTCTTTTCCCATTTCGTTTCGGAGATAAAATTGACAGCTGAAGTACCGCCCATCGATGCTCATGTGAACAAAAACAGATCGCACGTATATACGTCTGGTGCTCAGTAAAATCGAGAACAAATAACAGCGAATTTTAATAATCTGTCGATCATGGTATAAATAAAATGTACCCACAGTAGCTTGGTGTACCAAATGTTCACCACTCGTGGTGAACATTTGGTACACCAAGCTACTATGGGTATATTCTATATTTATTTTTGATCGTCTTCGTGAAGGCCATAAAGCCATTAATAAGTGTAGGGAATTGGTCAAGTCCTCAGTGTCGTGGCCAGGAGTCAGTAAAGATATTGTAGAACTAGTTAAAAATTGTCATGTCTGCAATTGCAAAAATGCAAACAGATTGAAACCTCTTATTCCGTCAGAGTTTCCAGATTGTCCTTGACAAAAGGTTTCCTCAGACTTATTCGAGTTCAAAAGTACCCTCATCTTCTTGTGGTTAACCATTTTTCCAGGTGGATTGAAATGCGCAGATTTGAAAACCTGACATCGGGCGCTGTTATGAATCACCTGGAGTCCATGTCTTCACGTTTGGGTACTCCAGAGGTATTTAACTCGGATAATGGCCCCCAGTACTAATTTTGGAGTATGAGCTGTTTTCCAGAACATATAACTTTCAGCACTTTATCAGCAGCCCCATACACCCGTCAGGGAACGGTGAGGCTGAGAGAGCTGTGCAAGCAGTTGTCTCTTTTGACTCGTTCACCTGATCTTTACATTGCAATGTTGAATTATCAGAATAATCCGATTTATAAAGGATAGAGCCCAGCAGAACATTTAATGAAACAGTAAAATTCCTAGACACCCTAGACAATTAAAGCCACAGCTTCCTAACATGCAGAAACTGCGGCAACAGGAATTTCAATACCGCAGCACAAGCCAAAAGAATTTTGAGTTCAGACATGTTTCAAATACACTTTAACCCTTAATGACAGAGGATGAAGTTTTCATTTCGGTTAGAAAAGAAAGTGGTACAACTAAACATGTGGGTCCTCGTCGTCGATCGTACATCGTAGAGCCGTCTATAGGGGGACATTACCGTGGAAATAAAGTGGCAGCGAAGAAATTAAATTCAGTTACATACTGTGAACCACAAATCGAGGCTGGTGTTCATCCAGAAAATACCAAATCTTGCACTACTATAATGTCCTCAGTTAACCACTGTTGTGAACGGACCAGTTTATGGAGGGCACAACCATTATTTCAAGCTGGCAGCTCACAGAAGGAAATGGTTCATTCACTAAGAGAGGCCACGTCCCCTTTGGAGATGCATTCAGCAGATAAGCTGGTTTCGGGTCCAAAAGGGGTCCTGTCTTCACCTGTGACCCTTAACACATACCTAGTCTGAGAATCGTGTCGGGTGTGTAAACCTTCAGTATTGTTAAAAGACTTTGTGAAATGAGACTGTGAAACGGTTATTAAGATTTTTAAAGAACAATATTTATTCTGGGTTAGGTTTAGTGCCCTAGAAAAGTCTTGGACCCTGTTTATAAGGGGGTGCAGAGTGACCCATTTTGTATCTTGCACGAGATGCGCACTTTTGAGTTATGGGAATAAAACATGCTTGTTTTGAATCGATACTTCGACTTATCTGAGTATTTAGACATCTACAATTATTTATATACGCTGCAATTTGATAACATAACATTTATGGCCATTTCAGTAGTGATTTATATCCTTTTTACAGTATATTGTCATGAATTACATGTACACACATTGTAGAAGAACTGACAACTTTTGAATAGAGTTATCCTCTACAAGGTCGCTCAAACGGTTTGACTGCTTGGAGCTCAATGCAACATATCAACTGGGCTTCATTTGCAGACTTTCCATTGAATATAGTGGTCGGAGGGGGTGGGTCACAAAAATTGGCACGGAAAGAAATTGCAGAAAGATGAGGGTATTCAGTGGGGTTGGTTCTAAAAACGTTTTTAGCCCAGTGGTAAGCATTTTTTTCCCTGACTCTCCACCCTTGGCTTGGTAGAATTTTCGACAGTTAATCTCGAAAATTCGAATTGGAATCTCGAAATTTAATTTTAAGATAAAAAAAAATCGAAATTTCGAGTCAATAGGTCTAACTTTTTATCAGATGACTAATGTACTTCCGTACAACAGAACAAACAGAATAAATAAATATCTCATCGTGACTGATTTTACAGACATATATCGCATTACAGGTAAACGAAACCGACGTTCAAACAGCAAACTTTAGTTTCTTTTCTAAACATGACCCATCACCACCAGGAGTGTTGCAGTGAGTCATAAACATAGCCTGGAACGACACGCGTGTTTGAATGGGTTAATCGATATGACACGGGTGCCAGCGTGGAAGGATAGAACGAGAGGCAGCAAGACTCGAGTTTTATCCTTCCGCGATGGCACAAGTGCCATATCGATTAACTCATTCACACACGTGTGTCGTTCTGTGTTTATTACACGCCTTCACGTCTATAAAAACAATTATTAGAAGGACACTCAGCAATTCATTTGACAACTATCAACACAAAGAACACAATTTATCGCCAACCAAATTTGCGAGGGGAACCCGTGTTACTATTTCGTCCCCTGAGTTCCAATGTGTTCTACAGAACACATTGAAACTCAGGTGACGATGTTCAGCTATCACTAGCGATTTAAATTGTAATTGCGTTGCACGATTTGTAGAAAATTGAAGTAAAATTTCGCTTCTATTTAAAAATAGTCCATCAACGATTTTCCTCATGGTTTAGTGTTGCTGTAGATGGGGATTATAAAGAACAGGCCTGTAATAAAAAGCTTTATTTTCGAAGTTAGGGTGAAGGAATCTTTTTTCTGGAGAAGTGTCGAGAGCGGAAAACTACCGACGAGAATTAGTGATACAAAATCTACATGTCTCATTTGGGGCATGCACTGACACTTGACGTTGCCAATGTCTGTCAGAGGCCTCCACGGTTTTATCTTTCCTTCTTCTACATCTTAACCCGTCATCAGGTTACGTTATATAACACGGTGATAACCTAACAGAAAAATGGGTTGCAATGCTTTTCAATCTTCTCTGTTTTGCTATGCCAACCATGCAGACAGTTCAGGTCTTTAACCCTTTACCCAACGTAACGGCCAAAACCGGCCAGCGTTATTCTCAAAAAATCGCCATTTAATTGTAATTATTTTTTCATTTTTTGTCGCAAAAAAATAGGTTATGACCACTCGTTGGAACGAGCTTGTCGAGCTCTTTCCAATGAAGGGTCATAACCAATGTTTTTTTAGATAAACAATGCAAAAAAATAGTTATTCAAGAATTTTTTTTGCAAGTGTCGTCTGCTTTTCATGTTAGGTAAAGGCTTAACAGAATTTCCGCCAAAATAAATAGCAACGACTAAAGTGAGATCTCGCTTTTATGAGATCGCGCGTTAGCTGTTGCTATTTCTGTTGGTGGAAATAAACAGCATGCCACTATATTCATATGTGGATGCAATGTTCAACCTTCCTGTCGAGATGGTCGCGAAAGATTGTCAAGTCTGACTGCAAAACATGCGGTATTAGGCATTTAATATATGTTGGACTGTTTTTGCCGTAACATGCAGTTCGTTCGCGTATTCTACAACTGATGTCACCCCCACATAACCTGAACAATCAATCGTGGGTTAGTTCCACGCCTATTCTCAATGTTAACTCCTTCGTAACGTCACAGACATATCTTATCATCGTTAATTCAAAGAAGGTGTGTCGATGATACACTTGCCTTCAACTAATGCTAACCCTGCTTGTGTGGAGGTAGTATGTTGGGGAGTTTGACAGTTACTCGCCATTGCTCGGTGGTTCTCTCCGGTTACTCCGGCTTCCTCCACCCTTAAAACTGTCCAGCCTCTAAAACATGGCTCATGACCCCTCATTGGAACGACCTCTTGAAGCTCGTTCCAAAGAAATAAAAACACCCCAAAAACGCCCCCTTGCTGTTAGCATTTTATCGCATAAATAATGCGTTCTGAAGTGTATTCACATAATGTAACTGTGGATATGACCGAAAAAGAGACCTAAATCCGAGATCATTTCAATTATGGAGTTCATTCTGACACGTGGCTCCGATCAGCAATCTGTGGGCCGCTGACAGCGGTTCTCTCCAGTTGCCGTCTTTTCACCCACCTCTAAGTCAGACTGGCATATAAAGAGAGTAAGTATTTGTAAAAAATATACGCAAAGATATAACGGTTTGAATGTGCTGTAGTCGTGGTCAATTAGAATGTAAATCTATAAATAATCTGTTTTCTTACTGCTCCCAAAATATAATACTACGCACTGAAAAATACTAGATGGAGTTTTCTTCCATTTGGGCTATTATAACTGTTAAAAAAGAAAGGTATACGGATTCTGAGACTCCCCAGAAACAAACTTCGGGATCGGGGACTCGACATTATCTTCTACGGTTCCATTGTTCTCAAGGTGACATTACGAGTTAATGTGATGAATTGACGGTAATATGGTCTGAGGTTTGCGGCTCGGAGCTAATGTCCAACCGAGACGCGAAGCGTCGAGGTTGAACATACGCTCCGAGCCGCAAACCGCAGACCATGTTACCGCCAACTCATCACAATAACGTATATGTTCCAATAAGACACGTCCCATAACCCCAAACCTACAATGTGAAACACGAGAGGTTTATTTACTAAACCTGTGATCGTTAAAAGTTGCCTTCTGCAAGGCAACTTTTAACGATCACAAATTTAGTAAATAAACCTCTCGTGTACCCACGGCGGCACTGGCTAAATAATCAATAAACCAGAAAAACTCATTCCATCTTAGTTCAAATCGTAATTCGGTTTCTAATTTAAACAACTCTTTATCCGGAACACCGTTTGCTGAACGTGTGAAAAATCCAGAAAAATGAAGCGACTGTCGAACCGGGCAACGTCATTTGACATATTTCGCGTTGTGACGTCAGGCGGTAGCATTTGCCATTTGAGCCGTAAACATACAATATACTAAGCGAGCTCTCGTCCAATCAGAGGAGGAGGATTTTAGTCTTATTGGAACATAATACACTATATCTTGTCCTCAGACAATCTCCGGACCACGATGCTCTTATAAGCAATGTACACAAGTTTGTTTTTTATGTTGTTGTTTTTTTTTTTAATCAAACAAACTCTTTTCAAAATCATTTGAAAACTTTGTGTGAATCCCGAAAAGGTTTGATTTTGACCGAATATCTTTCTTCATAAAAAGCAATCCCCAAATAGCCCCCCCCCCCCCCCCCCCCAATACTGCTGTAGTTTGCGCATGAATTCTGGCTCGTCGGAGAGCGAGTGTCTCAGCCTTTCCAAATAAGCCTATTTCGGAACTGCTTTCTTGGACGTTAACCTATGCAAGGTCACAGGTCGCGGGGTGTAAACAAAACGATTTCCATGTTCATCGCGTTGAGTTCTGTGTCAGCCAAGTCAACTAGTTTTGTGAAATATCGAGTTTAAATTCGTAGAACCGATGGCATCAATCGAATTAACTGAAGGGGCAATACTATCATGGCCTAGACCAGTGGCGGCGCCAGAGTTACAAAAGTGAGTGGGTACAGTTGGGGATTGTGCAGCGCCGAGCTGGGGTGGGTTTCGGGGGGGAGGGGGTCCACTCCCTAAGTTGAGAAAATTTTTAACTGTTTTGCAGAAAAATCATGCGAATATGGATATCATTGGAACCGGCTGAACAAGCCGGTTCCAATGATATTCATATTTGCATGATTTCATTGAGTTACACCTTTGAGAATTTTTCTAAAATATGAAATTTTATTTATTTTTTAAAATTGCTGTAGGCTGAATTCCAAACGCATGCCTTGCACGCTCTCGATTTTAGCATTCGTCGAATACTCTTGAGCACTATGTTTCAGTCCGTTTAAACGCGGCATGCCTTGTTGCAGTTTGGACCCTCGACTCTTGTTTGTTGTTTGCAGCTAGCGTGTGTGTGGGGGGGGGGGGAGTGGGGGGGGGGGCAATCATAATTTCAAAACTTCTCTGATTTAGTGCACTTGGAAATATGGGATTAAGCATACTGACCATTACACCTCAACGTTCAATACAACAAAAATTAAAATGATAGTATTGTTTTACAACGCTTGGCGAAAAAAGTGGAGGGGTAAGTACCCCCACATACCCATCCATGGCGCCGCCACTGGCCTAGACGACTTTAAACGACGGGATATCGCAGGTTTAAAGACTTTTTGTGGCTACAAAGAAACACGTGTGTTTCATGGAGTTTCTCGGCTTGGGAAATCCCCGGAAGTTGTCGTAACAGTGCACACGGAGTCATGACACAGCGTGCATTCAAACATCATTTATGTCGATAGGAACTCAATTCGAAATAATGAAAGTTCTCATACAATATTGCCATTGTCTTTAACAAATAGTAACCTTGGCCAAATGTTTCTTGAATGCGCACTAATGAACGCAGCACTTCAATCGCTCTCTTTTCACATTGCTTACAACGTGTTTTCTTGAAATGTTTACACCTCGCGAGCTGTGACCTTGCACAGATTAAAAGCCAAGATGTCAGATTCGAAATAAGCTTATTCATATCATACATCTGTCTCAAACGAGACTCATGTGACATTATTGACGTACGCGGATTTTTGGGGCAACAATATTACAAACGCTAAATAAAAACTCTTTGCCTTGAAGACTCTGGCAATCACTCTACAATTTAATCTCTGTTTGCATTTGAGGTGTCATATCCAATCTTTGAATATCCACTGTTGTGTAACAAACAAGTTTTTGTAAGGGCCAATCAATCTGGATTGTCATATAATCATATTCCGTCTCGTTGGCGCGTCTGGATCAAACGCAATGCTTGCGTCATCTTTTTAAATCTGACTAGCATGGTCTCGTCAACTCAATGGCATGCTTCAACCCAGATCAACAGAGATGGTCAATATTCCGAAAAACCGAGCCGGTACCGATATCACGGGGATACCGAAACACTGAACTGAACCAATCGTTGAATACCGATCCCGTGTGAATTTTCAATTTTTTACAGCATTCGCTATTTATAAGTCCCTGTTGAGGCTTGGTAAGAGTTGAAAGGTTCATTTTCATGAAAGAAGTAACTGATTTTCTTTTCAGTTTTTGTTAACTCTCAATGGACTGGTCAACTGTCCTGAATTCCCACTGGACTACAACCTATATATGACCAATTGATTTCTAGTCAAACAGGCAGCCAAGACCTGACTTGAAACCAATGCCCAGGTGTTTCGCCTATCGTCAGCAGGGCCTCCTAAAGATGAAGGTGCTTTCACATAATTACTGTACATACAGTACGTGGAGAGAGTATTATCACTCCACCAGAGAGTGGAGATTCCACCCAAGCAATAATTGCGCATTTGCTGCAAAACATAACAAGCACAGGCAAAGTTTTAACCAATGGACCTCCGGGTTAAACCCGGAGGTCCATTGGCTGAAACATTGCTTATGTTTTTGTCCATATGTACAATATTTGAAAGCTATAGTTTGGGTGACAACTCCACTCCGCGGTGACTTAGTTACAATCCACTCTCCACATATTGTATGATTTGTGGTCGTAAAAAATGCCACTGCTGAGCTCATTGGCAGTGTCATATATAGCGTTGTGAGAAAATGATACAACAACTTATTCTGTTTTTCCTAATGTGAATTCCTCTTTGATTCTATCAGCATATCTCAGTCAAGTCAGTTACCGATACCGAGGTATACCCCCCCCCCCCCCCCCGAAAATACCGATATCGAACTCAAAATTCCAATATCGTCCATCTCTTGAGATCAATGGATAGTTATTATAATTTGTATGTCTTAACCGCTGCACACCAATGTTAAAATGCTGGCATTTCAAGCAACAAATGTTTCCTTTAATGCAACTCATAATTTTACGAATTCAGTTTTGTCTATCAGAACTCAGTGACGTCAGGCAACTAAGACTGAGTTGGTTAAATTCCTCGGTTATCAAATTCTTTATATCACCAGAAACGTTTCCTCCAAAAAGCAAAATGCTTCAAATGTTTATTGAAACAATATATTTTCCCAAGGCTGCTTAGTTTGAGAGATTGCATCATTTCCAAGTGCAACTTATCAAGGCGGGTAACTCTAACTCAAATATTTACTACAGTGATACCAAATGTGGACAAAAATAGTTTTAAATCAGCGTAAGAACGTCAACACCATGTACAAGCGTATGAAAAATTTGAAAACGTCATGGGTAATGATCATCTGAATGATCTGATGCAAATCACAGAATCCCATTTCACAGAGTCGGATGAGAATCCCACTTACGGAATCCCTTTTTAGGATATGTCTGTGGCTTCAGAATCATTTTTCGTCGTATGTGCCTATGTGTTGCATGTGATGTGTGCACATTGTTACACAATGTGTACTAGCACACACGCACATTCCACTAACTACCAAACCCACGTGCCGTGGAATCCCATTCTACATCGTATCCGAGTATACTTCTAGAATCCCCTTTTCAACCTATGTGCCTATGTGCTAGTACACAATGTGTCACATTGTGCATAAGCACACAAGCACATATCGGCACACCCAAGATGTGCCTAAGTTCTACCCGTAATGTGTACACGTTGTGACACAATGTGTATATACACATAAGCACATCTCGATACCTACAGTTTCTTATATGTAAGGTACCCTAGCGTGCACTTGGTCAAGGGAATGTATAGATCAAAACGGGCTTGGGTGAATGGAGCAATTTATTTGTATCTCTTAACCCTTTACCCAACGTAACGGCCAAAACCGGCCAGCGCTATTCTCAAAAATCGCCAATTAATTTTCAAAATATTTTCATTTTTTGTCTCAAAAACATAGGTTATGACCCCTCGTTGGAACGAGCCCGTCGAGCTCGTTCCAACGAGGGGTCATAACCTATGTTTTTGAGACAAAAAAATGAAAAAAATTAGTTATTCAAGAATTTTTTTTGCAAGTGTCGTCTGCTTTTCATGTTAGGTAAAGGGTTAAAGACCTGACCGAGGGCAGAGCCGACACAGGGTCAAGTATAGCTAGGAGTGTGAAATGGTGTTACAGGTCAATAATAGTGGTACATAGAGATTATTACCATTATGTGGATGTACAAAATATGTATCCGAGTCTAGCTCCGGGTTCTAAGGGCAGATCAAGACTCGTCGTGATCTACCCTTAGAACCCGGAGCGAGACTCGGATACATATTTTGTACATCCACTTTATGGTAATAATCATTTTATCTTACAATATATTGGGGATAAGTCAAGAATGTAGACGAATATATAACGAACTATTTATTCGTACGGATGAACAAAAAAAAAAAAAAATGGAACTCACGCGAAAGGAACGTGCTTGTATCCGACCCCCTGATACAAACATCTGTATCAGGGCGTCGGATACACGACAGTTGAGGAGTTAATACAGACAAAATACATGTTGATTATAAGATAAAAAGCTGTAAGGGTGGTAGAAGACTATAGCAATGAGAGAATACAATAGTATTGGATCACTCGACAGATGGTAGTGTCTTTGGACAAGTGGTGCTTTAAAACCTATGAATGTCTTGGGGTGGCCTAGAAGGCCCTACTAGGCGCCATAACTATCTTCAAATAGATATCTTCAGATAAGTATCCCCAAAAGGTATCTTTAAAGGGTATCCTCAGCTGATACATTGTGATGTCATAGGTATCCTCATATACCCATATGTGTCTATCATGTGCTAGTGCACAATGTGTCACATTGTGCATAAGCACATAGGCACATATTGGCACATCCAGCATGTGCCTATGTGCTACCTGTAATGTATAAACATTGTGACATAACGTGTACTAGCGCACAAGCACATCTCACATTAACATACAGTTTCTTATATCCCAAGCTTGCACTAGGTCTAGGCATTGCGTAGATTGATAAAGCTTTGATGAATGGGGTGATCTGATTGAGCCTAGATTTGGCCAAGGGCTAGTGTCGAGTCAGAATCGAGGATAGCTACTAAGCTTACAGTAGTGCTACAAGTTAGTAATGATTGAGACATAGGGCAGAGTAGTGGTATCTAATAGCATTAGTACAATGCCTTAATGGAACAATAGTGCATGGTTGATAGAACGCCATACTATTCGGTGAATACAGTGGAAGCCAATCATAGGACAGGCAGCATAGGACATGGTGGAAACCGATGGTAAGACTACCTGTATAGGAGCTGTATGAGGGCTGTATAGGGGCTTGGAATTCCACTTACTGAATCCCATTTATGGAATCCCTTTTACAGAATCCCGTTTTGGGAAACGTCTGTGGTTATGGAATCTCTTTTTCCGAAACGAGTCGTAGAGCAGTATGTGGAGTCACTCGGTTGAGCAATTGCTCTATAGCTCATTTGCTCGATGCGATTCGAGTCGTTCGAGCAATGACTTTTCAGTAACTGCTCGATTGTCTTTTGGGATTGAGAATCATATAGGCCTTCGTTGTACACAAGGGCAGATAACTCTGCATTGTAAGGTGCATATTATGGGAAATCAAGCAATCTGTCTGGTTAGTTAGCTGTAGTAAAGTGATCTGCTTGGACGATCTAGATAAATGAAACATGCTGTTCAAAACAAGAACGGTAGTTATCGAAATAGGGTTAGAACTATCCTGAACAGGCCAGAGAAGCTAAATAAAGTAGCAAAACTATTCCAACTGATAGGCTCTACAAGAGTATACTCCAGAACAAACGACAGCTTTGGAGACAATAGCATAGGTACAAGCAGAGGATTCTGAAAGAATCAGAACCAAAAATCTACTCCCATTGAATCTAACATACCCTAAAGCACTACGTGCTACTCCTATAAACCCAAAATAGGGCTTCGCTAAATCCGTTTCAGTAGTTTGGGATTGATTTTGATGATTTGCAAGGATTGTCGAGACTCTTTGGATAATTAGCTGTACTCTAGTTCAATCGAACTTATCCCCCAGGAGCCCTCTCCATCCTACAGAACTACGTGCCACTCTACTTTAATGGATTCTGGGGGGATCCGTTGCAAATAAAGTCGTTTTTGATGATTTGGAAAGAATGTCAGGTTGTTTGTGGTAATTCTACGAAATAAACGAACCGGGGAAACTACACTTATTCAAAACGAATATACCCTCCAAAAATACCCCTGTTCTATTGTAGGCCTATAGGTAACATAGCATCCATGTGCTACCATAGAAACCAAGGTGGTTCCCTCCAATATACATATGGTCGACGGAAACACTTGTCACCCTAATATCACGCTCTGTGCAATCGTACTAACACCACGTATCACTATGGTAATGACGTCACAACATAGCTGTTCACGCGGGCTACCACGACAACTAAACATGGCGCCACTAGGTCACGTGACTATGAAGTCACAGGAGATCCCCCAATGAGATCCCCCTGATGGAGCACGTTTCATCTCTGATATACTACTTTTGTGTTAAACACAGTAGACAGGGAAAGACAGACAGAAAAACAGACCTACAAACACACTGACATTGTCTGTCTGATAGTGTGTGCTGGGGGTGGAGGGGGGATTAGTAAACACCGACGACGCACACATTTCTGACTTTGAACCTTCTAAACGGAGTCGCGGTGACAAACGGAGTGACCCCGTTCGTACTGGCCACCAGAACCGGGCTCCCCGGTCGAATTATCATAGGAAAATCAAACTTTTAGAGCGACCACGTTCGATGCTTTTTGGAGAATTCGTGTGTTGTGTGTTGACTTTAGGAGCGGGCTCACCCTGTTTGCCAAGAGCGATGCTAAATTAAATGAACCTTTGAATCTTCGACCTGTCATCGCCTATAAGAAAAACAAAAGTTTGCGTAACATCCTTGTGAGGACTAAATTAGAGCCCATCAATGAATAACATTAATTATTGCCAGTCAGCTTAACCAGTTCCTAAGCTCATCACTTAGTTTAAATAAATTTTATGTATTTTTTGTCATGTTTGAAACCCATCAGGGTTCGGTAAATGAAAACAATTTTTCGGCGGCATATTAAAAGAAAAAACGTTTCAGTAGGAAATGTCTGTGCCAGTGCGAATTTTTAACCTCTAACGCACACACATACGTACCCTTACAATGGAAACGGATTACGTTCTGTGGCTTTTCGTCATTTACGGTATCTCATTCATGTAGATACGATAGAAAGCATAGAATACATTCGTCTGTTTGTGGCAAATGAGACAATAAATATACGTTACACGTAGGGATGTGTGAGAGAGAGAGGGGTGTAGAGGGAGGGAGAGAGAGAGAGAGAGAGGGGGGGCGTGGCTGGTGCGAAGATGAGAGAAAGACAGAGAGATGGTCAGACAGATAGTGCTCATTTCGAATGATATAAGAGATGTACGCAAATAAAAAAAATATTACAATACCTTGGAGACTTGTAGTAAAAATTGGCTCAGTAAAAGGATAACGAATTTATCACTCAACGAACCCGATGTCCATGTCAGAATCTTGCGTGTATACTGCTGCTAAGCAGCGACACTTTTCCAATATAGAACTAGAAAATCAATCGGACTGGTTATTTTTGTAAACTTCCCTTACATCATATGATGGTATTGATTTACCATTACCGATGAGTATAAGGTCTTCAATTTCTTGTCTTTTGTATTCTCGCAATGTAGGTAATGCCCAATTAACAAATCGCATACTACATGTCAGGTATTTATCTAATTCAACAATTACTCAGTTATCTGCATTGTGTGTTTTGGTGGGATAGAATTTGTTCTGCATGCATCCGTAATGAGATAACATTTATACGAACCACGTACGGGCTTTATACATCGGGCGAGGTGGAGTGGAGAGGGGGTGGAGAGGGGGGGGGGGCCTTTACCCAGCGTAACGGCCAAAACCGGCCAGCGCCAATCACAAAAATCACCATTCAATTTTCATTATTTTTTCATTTTTTTTCTCTCAAAAACATAGCTTATGATCCCTCACTGGAACGAGCTCATTGAGCTCGTTCCAATGAGGGATCATAAGCTATGTTTTAGATGCAAAAAAATGAAAAAAGATTGTTATCCAAGAATTTTTGTTTCCAAGTGATGTCTGCCTTTCGTGTTAGGTAAAGAGATATTACAATCACAGAAAATTGATAGAATTTTCAAACCTTTAATCATATCGTTAAAAGAAATTTTCGCATCAAAATTCGGAAAAATTAGATAATTTGTCTTGCTGGTAGAGTTAAATTGCCAGAACTGAAAGGTCATTGGGTAATGTCAGTCCTCGTACTGAAAGCTTACGGATGAGGATAAGATTACGTGTTTTCGGGTGGGGGTGCTGCCAATTCTATTGGGGGTGGGATACGGGGGTGTAGAATAAAACCCTTCGTATGGACGAATGAGGATTATTCTTGAGATTGACAATACTTTTACAGATATCTGTTGTTGTAGAGAGGGAGCGCGGTGGCTCAGTGGTTACAGCATTGGACTTCAGACCGAAAGGTCAACGGTTCGATCCCCGCCAGGGGTAACAGCTTTGTGTCCTTGGGAAAGGCACTTCATCCCGACTGCCCCCTGTTGTGCTGGGTGTTTCAGAATGTCCACTATCCTCTAGCTTTGGTGAACTTTTTTTCGGTCGCAGTGGTACGTATTTGTTTGTGTCTCAAAACAAGGACTTGCGAGGTAAATTATGACAGACAACAAGTTGATTTTTATTTATGGGTGATGCACTTGACAAAGTGCATGAAGGACTGCCATTTTTCATAGGTATTTATGTATTTATTTACTGGCGCTTATGGTCATATACTTATGCACAATGGCTAATCATGACCGTGACAGTTTTACGGGTGGAGGAAGCGGGAGTACCCGGAGAAAACCACCGAGCAACGGCGAGCAGCTGCCAGCTCCCCAACATCGTAACTCCGCACTGCACACAGGCAGGGTTAGATTGGTTGAAGACATGCGTACCATCGACGTACAGTACGCCTTAGTACACGGCGTCATCGTGCCCCCGTGTGGACAATCTGGGTTAAGTGCCTTGCCTCAAAAAAAACAACGCGGGAGTCCGAATTGATCGCTCAGACGGTCACCCACCCAATGATTAACCGGGCTCGACGTTGCTTAACTTCGGTGATTTGACGAGAAAGGGTTACCGCAACGCCACCGCGCCCCATTTTTCATAGGTACGTCGCGAAGATTACCTTCATTGACCGACTGAGGGAAGGTTATAAACCTGATCTGTTCCGACTGTGAGCGCCCACGTCCCGTTTGCTAAAATATTCCAACTACACCATCAAGACATGCCTTCGTTGAAGGCATATCTTGATGGTGTAGTTGGCATATTATTTAGCCACGATTATAGTTAAGAAAGCTCTTGGAAATATATTTGCGTATAAATAAAATACTCGGGAGCGCAGTGGCTCAGTGGTTAAGGCCTTGGACTTCAAACCGAAAGGTTCAGGGTTCGATCCTCGCCAGGGATGCGTTGTGTCCTTGAGTAAGGCACTTAATCTCGATTGCCCACGTGGGGGCACAGTGGTACTGTGCACTAAGGCATAGTTCACGTCGATGGTCCAATCAATGCTAACCCTGCTTGTATGGAGTTAGTACGTTTGGGAGTCTGACAGTTGCCCGCCGCTGCTCGGTGGTTCTCTCAGGGTACTCCGACTTCCTCCACCCGTAAAACTGTCCTACACGAGGTGACCCTGGCAGTCAAAAGTATCGTTAAACCCCAATAAAAACATAAATGAATAAATGTTGTGGAGCGGTTCATCATGTCAGGCAATATTACAATATCGGACTTTTGTCGGTGTGGTGATGGAAGTAGCAGTTGGTGGTCCGATTGTAACGGTTGTCGGTGCTTCTGATTGTAAGGGTTGTCGGTGCTTCTTATTGTAAGGGCTGTCGGTGACGGTGACGGGTTGGCAGCTGTTTAGGGAGTAACAATTTCACAGAGATCTGTTGTTTTAGACATCTTACTGATAGCGGAATTTATTCCGGACAAATACATAGAGAGGAATCGCTTGACTGGACTGGTTACGTGAAATAATTCATGAGAGGTGAGGGACGTTGTACAAACACGAGTGCGCGAATGCGCAAGAGTGTTTTACAATATAGTCCTTCGCCTCGAATGAATTATTTCACGTAACCAGTCCAGTCAAGCGATTACTCTGTTTATTACTTTTCATTATTAACGATAATTATATTATTTAACTCTTCACCTTACGTAATGGCCAAAAAAGACCAGCTCTATTCTCAAAAATCGCCAATTAATTTTCATCATTTTTTTCATTTTTTGTCTCTAAAACATAGGTTTTATGTCAGACCAGGCTGGTGGTGTATCGATATGTCCTCGAGCTCGTTCCAATGAGGGGTCATAACCAATGTTTTTGAGACAAAAAATGAAAATAATAGTTATTCAAGATTTTTTTTTCGCAAGTGTCGTCTGCTTTTCATATTAGGTAAAGGGTTAAAAAACAAAAACAAAAAACAATGAAGTCCACATTACACCTACAGCAAAGCGCCTTCGTTTGCACGCAGGGATACATGACACAATTGTTGATTGCATAATTCACTTTTGAAGTTATCGTTTATAAACAAAGCCGGAAATCCCAGTAAATCACACTTTGGAAAGTAATAAACTAAAGTCACTCTACGATTCCATCACTACCGTTGATTATATTTAACTCAACTCCACAGTGAAGACGCTGCATCCGACAAAACAGACTCAGACTTCTGCAAAACAATCTGATTGGTCATGCTTTGGGAGGTAGATGCACACCACTAATGATGCATTTTCCTGCAATGTTCTTCACAAAAAGTCCTCTTCGAAGACACGTTTGCTGATAGAACTACTGATCATATTACCAATCTCCCTAGCCATACACCCAGTTACGGCGAATAATTTGTTCTGGGTAAAGGACTGAAATTTATAGCAAAAACTCTCAAACCAAAGACTTGATTCTCATTCAGAGACGGACTGGTCGTATGGTCCATCGGGAAAATCCCTATGCCTTCCCCCTACTGGGTTCTCCCTGAGGCACACGAATTTGATGCAGCCCAACACCTGTTGGTGTTTGAAATTTCGTGAAAATGCTCAAAAGGCGAAATGGATCAGATTGCATAGACTGCCGGTATATCGAGGACATATCGATACACCACCAGCCTGGTCTGACACTGATCGCTCAGACGAAAGGAAACAGCTTTCCTTCGATTTCAAAAATCAAAATTTTCTCCCATTGGTTCGAACTAAGGTATTTCCCGATGAGTCCCCCTCCACCAGTAGAACCATTTTTGCTGAATGATCGATAAAGATGATATAAACATGCCATCGAAATGCCTTATATGTGGACTGCCATTAATCGCTCAGATGCAAGGAAGCCGCGTTCGTTCTGTTCGAAAAATCAACAATTTTCTCCGGGTCTCTGGTCCTCTTTGTGCATTTCCAGGTAACTTTTCTTGGCTCAGTACACCCCTGTATCCACTTATGTTATAATACGACGTGATTAAAAATGATACATGCCGACCAATAGTATCGCTCCATTAGCACCAAATGGCTTTCCACTTTTCTACACAGGAAACATGCCTGCAAAGCCACTACAGCCTGCATAGCTCTTTCCTCTCAGGAGAAACCAGCTTGCTTGACCACCACGCCATGCTGACTAACAACATTGCCCCATTATTTTTTTCCTACCGGGGGCAACATGTCTGCAACGTCTCCACGTATACAGTATGTGGAGAGTAGATTATCACTAAAACACCCATGGAGTGGGAGTTTCACATATACAATAAATGTTGATTCCTCTGATAATTCAAAAGTATATCAAGCAAAGTTTCAGCCAATGGACCTCCGAATGTTTCGCATTCTTATGCTTTTTCATAGACAATGAGTTTTTGTATGGGTGGAAACTTAACTCTGCAGGTGTTTTAGTAGTATCCACTTTCCACGTCATGTAGAAGAGCTCTTTCCTATCAGGACCAAATATCTTTCTGGGCTACCGCGACATGCTGGCCAACAGCGGTGCTCCACTACCTCTTTCCTACCTCGAGCAAAATACCTGCAACTCCACCACCGATAGCACAGCCGTGTCCCACTAGAAGCAACCAGCTCGCTGAACCACCGCGATATGCTGACCAACAGCGTCGATCCATTACCTCTTACCTATCCGGCGCGACAGGCCTGCAAGGCTACCGCAGGCAGCACAACTCTTTCCTACCAGGAGCAGGTAGTTTTCTTGGCCACCGCAACATGCTGGCCAACAGCATTGTGCCATTACCACTTTCTTACCTGATGGCCAACCAAAGGAGGCATGACCATCTCCTGCTCGAATCACATGGTCGATGGGCCAATGCCTTCTTCAAATGTTTCATACATGAATCGTGAATGATCTGAAGTGAACGGTTGGGTGCCAATCACTGCCCACACTATGTTTCTTCGTGTCGTTAAGCGATCATTTATCGTGTTATACATAAAACTCCACAACTTTCATCGCTTGGATTACCAGGTCCGGGAGTGTATTCCAACAATTGTCCGAATAGCTATCTGCTATCAGTGCTTGGAAAACAGTTGCATTAAATAGCGATTTTGAGAGCGGTAGTTCTCTCCGGGTACTCCTCCCCACCCCCACACACCCGCAAAACTGTACGACACAAGGTGACCCTGTCTGCCGAAAGTGTCGATACCCCCACTCCACGTCAATAATAAATAAATAAATAAATAAATAAATTAATCAATCAATCAATCAATCAATCAATCAATCAATCAATCAATCAATCAATCAATCAATCAATCAATAAACTTTATTTTGCAGCATACACAAGTACAATATAAGTTAACATATAAAGAAATGGGTGTATACTGCATGGAAATGGCATAGCCGGAGAGGCTGTCTTCCTGCCATCCCCAAACACAAGATTTCTTGTCATCAAAGCCTTTTCCCTTTGTGTTTTCCTCAATCCTCATGCACGGACCTGGGACATTTTTGTTAAAGTTACAGCAGTTTATCGCGATAAACTTTCGAAATGAGAAATAATGGGTTTGGAATAAGAGGTCCCTTTATTAGACAAAACAATCTGGACAAAACGGATTGGCACACGTGATGATGGAAGAATATGAATTTAGAGTTGTATTAATAATAAATAAATAAATGAATAAATAAATAAATAAATAAATAAATAAATAAATAAATAAATAAATAAATAAATAACGGTTCTCCCTCCTACAAAAACACACTTTTGTTTCCTTACGTCCACTTGCTGTACATGGGCCATCAGCACACTTGCTGATATTACCCGATGACGCATCAGTTCTCTCCACTATTATCACGCGCAGGGCCACCAAAGTCTCCCTTGAATCGCACAACCATTGATGTCCGCGCCAGCCGCATGAAGAGGAACTCTGTTGCTGCTTTGTCCCATACTCACTACAGTTTGATTGCCTCACTGCTAAATATCAGAAAAGTTGAACATACTTTCCTTGCTATGTTTCGTCATTTGTATGCATTCAGTGGTTTACAACATTAAGATTTAATCGTAGAATCCAGAATACAGAGGCACCGTGAAACTCGCAAAAAAACGGAATTCTTTCGTAGCAGAGGCGAACTGGCCATTTTATCCACCGGGAAAATTTCCGGTGGGCCCTTATTGGGTTCTCCCAAAATTGATGCAGCCCAACACCTGCTTTTGTGTGAAAATTCGTAAAAATTACCAAAAGGTGAAATGGATCTGATTACACAGCCTTCGGTATATCGAAATGTTGTCTTTGTGGACTGCCATTGGCAGTCCACACAGAGGACATTTCGATATACCAGCTATCTAGCCTGTCATTGATCGCTTGGATGAAAGGAAATAGCGTTCCATCAATTTCCAAAATCAAAATTTTCACCCGATTGCGCCGAACTATGGTCTCCCCCACCCACAATAGAACCATTTTTGCCGAATGACCAATTAAGATGATATAAAAATGCCATCGAAATGTCCCCTGTGTGGACTCCCATTGACCGCTCAGATGCAAGGAAGCCGCGTTCGTTCAGTTCGAAAATGAAAATGTTCTCCGGGGCTGGGGCCCCCTTGGAACATTTCCCGGTAACTTTTCTTACCCCAGTACGCCTCTGTTACGTAGTCGCATGTCATGCCCATTTTTGTTATAACTGGCGACTTTTGTCATAGTTTCCACTTATTTAATAAAACTGGCCAGGTTTAGTCACAGCACACCATTTTTGTAATCAAATCTCCAGGTTTTGTCACAAACTTTGGTCACGAGTTTTGTAATAAAAATTCACAGGTTTTGTCAAGAAAATGTTATATTTTTTATATTATATTGTCATAGAAATCAACAGGTTTTGAAAGACGTTACTGTTTTTCACACGCATCAAAACATTATCTCTTTATACAACAAATCTAGCTAATACCATGATGCACCATCATGTTGTTGCTATGAGTAGTACGTATTTCTAGATCATGTGATATTATTGGGTATGTGTTGTTGTCTGGTATGGTATGGTAATGTAGTGTGGACGGTATGTACCCCTGTTTGTGTACTGTTAGCCCTTGGAATTACTTACTCACCATACGCCTTTTTCTAGCCGCTGGGTGATATAGATGGTATGCAATGGTATGTAATTTGGTGTTGTGGAGGTATGCTTGATTGATTGTCTGGATTGGTAGCATAGTATGCGAGGTCTATACCCATTTTAGTCTTATGGACATCCATAAACCTATCTTAAACCATATAATATACCACTCGATGCGTTTTATGAGATTTCCTGCACAACTCAATTGTGCTGGAGTGTTCATTAGTATTGTAGAAGAATCCGAGTGATGTAGTACGTTTTGATGTAATAGCAGTTGGTTTGTTGATCATGGTGATTGTGTAGCTGTGGTTGTTGGGATAGTAGTTGTTACAGTTCATTCGTCGTGGACTGGTCGTAATCTACGCGTGGGCAGTGATGTCCACGCACGCGTTTACCAGGTAATGAAAATCACCATCAGCAAATTTTTATTTAATGAAGCACCGGTAGTACCGGTGCTTCATTAATCGAATTTTTGTCCTATCATTAGTGCTTGGAATCTAATATTATTGCAGTCGTGAAACTACCGGTCCAAGGCGGCTGTACTGTATTGTAATTGAGATTGTATGTTTGAAAGTTGTTGGTGTACTGATTGTTTGTACTATATGGAATACTTTAGTAATTGTTCGTGTTGTAGTTGGTGAAGTAGTTGCTGGGTGCGGTTGTAGGTTTTAGTGGTAGCAGTGGTTAGTGGTGTAGTTGTGGTGGTTGGGTGTAGAACCTGTCACTAAAGGTTCCCCGAAATCCCCATACCACAACGGTCTTCAATCCAGAAAAGTCCCCAAACCGCTATATTCATGAAGACTATGGTCTAGGAGCTATAGGGACCGTGAAATTATGTTCGAGGAGTGTATAGGTGTTGGGAGCCACATACGAGCGAGGAATCACCAACGCTCATCTCTACTAGTGGGGCACAGTCCAGAAGAATCGAAATATAGGAAAATAGCAAAACACCACAGGGTGGTACAATCTACGGCTGTAGATATGTTAATCGATGTCCCAAGGCAAAATGACCAAAATTGGTACAAACCGCCCATACCATGCTACCATACTAGACGATTTAGCACACCCAACATCTACCATCTCGCACTGCTCGTAGCAATCAGGGGATATTAAAATGCGTAAGGTGGGAAAGTTTCACAAAGGGCTAATAGTGCACCAACAGAAGTACATACCGCCCATACTATACTACCATACCAGACAACCATACACACCCAATAATATCACACAATGTAGAATTATGTATTACACTTGGCAACAACCAGATTGTATAAGGCGGGTTAGTTGTAAAAAGGCCAACAATATTTTAATGCCAGTAGAAAAAAAGTAATGTCTAACAAAACCTGTTGATTCTATGGCAAAACTGGTAAGATTTTTTCTTATTACAATACCTGTCCATTTTTATTACAGAATTCTTACCAAAAGTTGTCAGTTATAAATGCGGGAGCGCGGTGGCTCAGTGGTTAGAGCATTGAACTTCAAACCGAAAGGCCCACGGCTCGAACTTGACCAGCAGTAACTGCACTGTGTCCTTAAACAAGGCACCTAATATCCACAGCCCATGTGGGGGACGGCCGCACTGTGCACTGAGGCGTACTGCACGCCGATAGTGCACTTGCCTTCAACCAATGCTTACTAAACCTGTTTGTGCTGAGTCAGTACGCCGGGGAGTCTAAGAGTTGCTCGCCCCGTAAAACTATATGATGTGGCCCTGGCTGTCGAGAGAGTCGTTAAACCCTAATAAATAAATTAATACTAAATAAATGTAACTAAAGTAGATGTAACACTCGCGTTATACGTTTCGTATAAGTAATATTTTTTTCTCCTCCATCGGAAATTAACTTTATGCTCATGGGTATATCCTTTACCCTTGGGGCGAAATCGTCTAACTTTCCCTCCTTGCCGTCTGTGTTCTTGCCAACTATCAAAGAGTAATCGACAGCAGCTGTAACAGCTGCACTTTGATTTTCTTTCTGAAATTGTTATTGTGTTGTAGGATAAGTTGATTCCCGGTAGTATAGACAGAGGCTGTGGATGGACACAACTTTTCAAGGCTACACGCTAAAAGAACAATACATTTTGGTATTCCAGGATACCTCCAGTATATGATATACCTAAAACACCGAATACGGATAGCCTGCCCGATATCTTTTGCGAAAAATACCAAATGGATGGTTGTGGAATACCTAACTATCGATAAACAGGAGTTACATCCCCTGCCTATTCAACACGGTCGTGAGCAACTTGGCCGCCAGGCGCGCGCGCCGTCTGTATTGACAGTGACGGTTTCGGTCGAAGCCTGGGACCTTGAAAACGTGGCTGAATGGCTCATATATGGCGGGTTGGATGACTTGGTTCAAACTGTATTTGATTTATGTGAGTTGTTGTGTATGTCTTTAACATATGTTGAAGGTTGTTAAAAGATAACTGCATAACTCAATTTTTCTTCTTTCATTTTTTCATTGCGACATGATTTGTGGTGTTATCTATACAATCAATGTATCTTGGCCCTAGGGGGAGGCTGGTACTTCTGCAGATTTTCATACTTCTGTCCGGTTCTTTGGATCCCTCAATGGAGCAATATTTGAGCCTACCCCTTCTATGTATATGTTATGTACATGAAAGGTATGGGAGGGAGGGGGGGGGGGTAACTAAGGACCAAACTTTTGGTTTCTTGGAGCACCATAGTATAGTTACTTGAATTGAATTCTACGGAGAAACACAACAAAATACCAAACTTTTGATTTTCTGAGATCCAAAACGAAGTACCAGACAGTTTTGTTTTCTCAAAGTACCATTACACTTTGGTTTCTTGGAATACCAACTAGGGCTGAAACGGTTGGCTCATTTTCACAACCGACTAACCGAGAGCTAAAACCGGTAATATCTGGTTAACCGTTGTCATTATTTCACCGAATCTGGAATCAAAACTATAGGAATTGGAAAGCAGTATTCTCAGAAACTACCCCGAAGTGTGTATGCAAACGAACGTTGTCAAGTACTCGACAACGTTCGTTTGTATACATACTACGGAATAGTTTCAGGGGTTACTCAGTACTCACGGAAATTGGCGATCATTAACGAAGTCTTGAACGCCAAAGTCGATTATTTCTCAATATATACAGCGCTGCTTCGAGGTGTATTGTAATCTATCCCAAAGGAGAAGCGGCAGATTTACTACGTTTTAACCGTGGAATGACGATCACTATCGATATTTCGGATAACCGGTTGACGTTTTTCTTAATCGGTTAGGTAGGTAACCGGTTTCAAACCGATTATCCGGTTCACCATTTCAGTACTAGTACTAGCACTGTTTTGGTTTCCTGGAGTACCATAATTTTGGTACCCCACACTGGACAAGTTGAGTACCACATTTGGTGTCACAGAGTACCTAGAGTTATAGAGTGTACCATGGTTCGGCCCAGTGTGAGAAAAATTACAATCGTATATCGGTAAATGTGCAATGGCATATTTTAGTTTCTCATTTAGATGAGAATGCCGCCGTGTGGTCACTGTTCTGTCCTTTTCTTCTACTTTAATCATCTTCCAACCCGAAGGCCAGCCTTCGGGTTGGAACTTGGAAGATGGTTGAAGTAGAAGAAACGGACCGAATCGACCGAAGGTGGGACTCTTTGGCCAAATGTTCTTTGGATTTAGAAATAATATATTACAGTAATGTCTGTATATTGACGCGTTTGCATGGGCCCATTCAAACTCACCGTGTAACCGCGCAACATGTCTGTGGGTGTATTCGAGTTTCAACCCACTTTTAAATTAAAGATACTCTCTATACCAGAGGCACATGTCACCTGTGCCCCACAGCCCTCGGTTCCTCCGCCTCTGTGTATAGAGAGTATCTTTAATTTAAAAGTGTGTTGAAACGCGAATATACTCATTTTAAATATGATGTATCCTCACATGCATGCAGGTAATCTCTCTGAACTTAATTTATTCCGATTAACATTAAATAACTCCGAAAGAGGCGATGTGGGTGGGGATGACGTTTTCGGAGTTGGGGTCGCGTGCAATTTTGTTCTGTGCTTCTCCAAGTTAACTCCCTGTAGATTCATTTAAATTACGTTGTTTCGTTATTCCTAGCACTTTACTCGGAATAATTTCTCAATTCACAGAATACTAATTTGAATCGCCAGGTATTTTGAGTGTCCCTCTAAAAAAACCGCTCTCGGAATCCAGTGTACTGACGGAAGACGTGGATCGATTCCTCCCACAATTTAAATATACCAACCGTACCTGTAGTTAACCCTTTACCTAACATCAAAGGCAAACAAACAGTACCACGCTTGATTCCCGATTTCGTGCTGTAAATTTCCCGCGTATCGTGATCGGCTTTCGGAACCGGGAACCGGGAATCCCCGTTCCCGGGATTAAACCGTATTCAGGACCACCAACTAGACGACCGGTAATCATGGAAAAATCAGATTTAGCGTGTTCATTTCCCCAGTCAACCCTCATGTTCCTGGACAAGTGGAACAAATGATGCCACTCAATGCAAATCTGGAAACGTCCCTCACTTGTGGCCGATTTACAAGTTGACAAACTTCAGAGTTACTATAGCCGCTTCCAGGTGGTTCTCAGGTGGTTTTCTCCACCCTTAAAATTTCCCAACACGATGTGACTCGGGTTGTTAAAAATGTTGTTAAATCCCAGCAACATCGTGTCCCTGACTCGGTATATTACAGTCCATATTCTCGACCGTTCGATCTTGACACGCGCCACCTGCGCTGTGTTCTTGGGCAACACACTTAACCCTTTACCTAATACGAAAGGCAGACGACATTGGCAAACAAAATTCTTGAATAACTATTTATTTTTCATTTTTGCGTCAAAAATATAGCTTAATGACCCCTCATTGGAACGAGCACAACGAGCTCGTTCCAGTGAGGGGTCATAAGCTATTTTTTGAGACAAAAACATTAAACAAATAATGAAAATAAGTGATAATTTTTGTGAATAGCCCCCACTGGTTAATCCCGTTACGTTGGATAAAGGGTTAAGCCTGATTGTCCACGCAGGGTTACGGCAGTGCTGTGTACAAACATGTAGTGCACGTCGATGATGCTCTTGCCTTCAACCAATGATGTTAAACCTGTTTGCACGGAAAGTTAGTACGTTGGAGAGTCTGGTAGTTGGTGGTTCTCAGTGGATACCCCGGCTACCTCCATTAGTAAAACTGTCCGATACGATATGAGTCTGGATGTGGAAAATGTCGTTAACCTCCAATAAACAAACAGTACACATTCTCAAGTATCTCCACCTTCCACATCAGAGGTATACCTATATCTTCTTTTGCCATTGTATACCAGTCATTGTCACTGAATAAGAACATGACCCGAATTATGGCCCATTTTCCATGAATACCTGAAAAGATCAGGGGCGTATAGCGATGATTAGTTGCACCCCCCTCCTCCCCAATAATTTATCAAGACCGGACATTTTCTTCTGGGTTGGAGTTTCAGATTCCAATTCCCGATTGTTAGTAACCAAATACTTCCTTACGAGGTTATAGATTTGACACTTGAAATGAAGTCAGACACAGTCGTTCATACAAATGGACTGTTGTGCCGCAGTGATGCCTTCCTGGTGTGTGTGTGTGTGTGTGTGGGGGGGGGGGGGGTCTTTAATTTTTTATGAGGGCAAACATCGTTCCCCTTCAATCTGAAGACACGGAATGGCTTGATCTTGAATATACAACACGGTTAGCAACCATTCGTCTTGTTTGGGTCACTAAACCAGTTTTTGTTATGTGTTATCTGTTCCCTTTACATACTATAATATATGGTCGGACGTCCTTGATAAGGTGAGCGCACGTTTCTTTTGGTTTGTAACTTAGTCGAGTCTTACCAGAATGATATTTCCACATTCTTCTCAATCTCAATAACACAGAAAGAGGTAGGTCAGCTGGCTGAACGTAGTGGCTGCCCGACTAGGGTAAGGGTGACCTTTTAGACCATCAAGATAATGAAATTCACGGTAGAAAATCACCGACCAGGTGAGTTTTGTATACTAAATTTCAAAGTTTTTCCTTCTACGCCCAAAGAGGAACTCCGTTTTCGGCTCTCCTCCAATGAACCACACCGCGTCGGTCATCGTTATACGATGGGCGCCCGTTTCCCCACTTCTTAATTTCGGAAAGCATCACTGAGCGGTACCCGATTCGAACTCTTTGTGGTCCAGCATAACAAATTTACGATACGAGTTTAAGGGATATATTTTATGTCAACGCCTACTCAAAATGGCAATTGGCACCAGTTAACGTGGTTATACTGGAAGGGTTGGCTGTGGAAATTAGTGTTAAAATAAAGTCGCTAGTAATCTACGACCTCGCTGATCAATCCTTATAGTCCACACCTGTCCTGACAGAAATCTTGTCATCAGGTTTTGTCCTGTATCTGTATAAATTTGCTGGTCCAGGTTCTCCGTGCTTCAATAATGTTCAAGCTCCATGAAAATCATTTACCGCTCTCAAAAAGAGACAGCGTTTTACAGGTGGCGTACCCATGTTTCAGGGTTTGGGGGGTTGAGGGGTCGCATTTCAATCGCGGGTCATGATGTGAAACATCACTCGACGATCGTAGCGGCGAACACGAGATATGGTATCACACTTTTGTTAGCGGGGTCTGATGGATCTCGTGGGAAAATGGTGGAACATGGTAGGTCGGTGTGGCCCTCCGCTGACTTCTTTGTTTGCACATGGCCGCAATATTTCCATCGAAAATATTCTAGCATTCAGTTTTAAAGAAAAGAAGCTAATTTATATCGGCTCACGAGACCCGCGTAGGAGCTAGGCTTATAGCACTATTCATGGGGTATGGTATTATCGGCGATAACTCGGACATCCTCTACCAAAGGTCGATAATATCGTGTCGCTAGGAGTAGTAGTGTTCGTATGTTTGAGGGATAGGTTGCCGGATCTCATTGCCGGATCTCATGTGACGTCATAGTCACGTGACGTAGTGGCGCCATGTTGTGTTGTCATGGTAACCCACGTGAGCGGCCATGCTGTGACGTCATCTCCATAGTGATACGTGGTGTTAATGGGCATGCGCAGCGCGTGTTGTTAGGGTGATACGTGTTTCCGTCGTCCATTTTGTATACTGGAGGCCGCCATCTTGGTTTCTATGGTAGCACGTGATTGCTATGTTACCCAATTGTTCTGCAATGGGACGGGGTATGTTCGGAGGGTGTGTTCGATTGAATCGGAGTATTTTCTTGAACGACTTCCCTGGATAATTACCACAAACAAACCGACAATCCTTTCAAATCACCATAATCCACCCAAAATCACCGAAATTGACTTTATTTCCCCAATGGATCTGCTTAGCACGTAGTGCTATAGTACTAAGGGGTACAAGGGGGTGCATTCGACTGAAGTGGAGTAATTTTCTGGTTCGGATTCTCCCAGAATGCCTTTTTGGATCCCTATCCCATGACGTTTTTCCCATTAAAAGACAGGTTCCTTTGGTAATTACCCCGAATTCTCTGCTTTTATCTATATATGCAATAGTTATCGTTTATCTGGCCATGTTCCTTTATTCTAGAGTATACTCCAGTAGCGTAGAAGATCCTATCAGTTGGAACAGCTTTGCTTATTATTACTATATTTAGCAATTTCTGGTCTATTCTTGTTAGTTCTGACCATATTCCGAGTACTCTTGTTGTTTCATTTATCTAGATCATTTATAACCAATCAGACTGCTTGCTTTCCCATAATCTGTATACAGAGTTATCTCCCTTGTGTATAACAAAAGCAGTCCCAAAGCCAATAAGCTATCGAGCAGTTACTGATAAGTCATTGCTCGAACGACTCGAAGCCCATCGAGCAAATGAGCCTTAGAGTAATTGCTCAATCGAGTGACTCGGCATATTGCTCGAACGACTCGAATCCCAGCGAGCAAATGAGCCGACGAGCAATTGCTCGTTCGAGTGACTCCTCGAACGACTCTTCGACTCATTTCAGTATTTGAGGATACCTATGGCCCAGGTATTGTATTATTTGAGGATACCTATCGAGGATACCTTTTAGAGGATACTTATCTGAGGATACTATTACCTGTACCACAAGACATACCTATCCCAAATATCCCTTATAAGCCATCGAGCAGTTACTGAAAAGTCATTGCTCGAATGACTCGAATCCCATCGAGTAAATGAGCCAACGAGAAATTGCTCGAGCGAGTGACTCCTCGAACGACTCTTCGACTCATTTCAGTATTTGATGATACCTATGGCCCAGGTATTGTATTATTTGAGGATACCTCTCGAGGATACCTTTTAGAGGATACTTATCTGAGGATACTATTACCTGTACCACAAGACATACTTATCCCAAATATCCCTTATAAGCCATCGAGCAGTTACTGAAAAGTCATTGCTCGAACGACTCGAATCCCATCGAGCAAATGAGCCAACGAGCAATTGCTCGTTCGAGTGACTCCTCGAACGACTCTTCGACTCATTTCAGTATTTGAGGATACCTATGACATGACTACGTATCAGTTGAGGATACCTTTTGAGGATACTAAATTGAGGATACCTATGACCTGGTATTGTTGGAGGATACCTGTTGTAGAAACCTTACATCTGTGTACTTCTGTTATTCTGCCCCATATCTCATCCATTACTTCCAAGCTATACCTATCTCAGTCTCGACTATAACACTGACCAAGGTTGAATCAGATGTCTCCTGCATACATATAAGGCATTCCGTAATCGAGATTCCTAGCCGAGTCCATAAAAGTTGGATTCCGTGATTTGTCATCAACACACGAGGGTATTCCCTTCCCTATTAGAAAAATTCAGTTCAATGGGTTGTAGTTTAAAAATTCATATCACTTTCGTTATATTTTCATTAAATTTTCATTTACGGACTCGGCTAGGAATCTCAACGGAATGCCTTATATGTATACAGGAGACATCTGATTCAACCTTGATCAATGTTATAGTCGAGACTGAGATAGGTATAGCTAGGAAGTAATGGATGAGATATGGGGCAGAATAACAGAAGTACACAGATGTAAGGTTTCTACAACAGGTATCCTCCAACAATACCAGGTCATAGGTATCCTCAATTTAGTATCCTCAAAAGGTATCCTCAACTGATACGTAGCCATGTCATAGGTATCCTCAAATACTGAAATGAGTCGAAGAGTCGTTCGAGGAGTCACTCGAACGAGCAATTGCTCGTTGGCTCATTTGCTCGATGGGATTCGAGTCGTTCGAGCAATGACTTTTCAGTAACTGCTCGATGGCTTATAAGGAATATTTGGGATAAGTATGTCTTGTGGTACAGGTAATAGTATCCTCAGATAAGTATCCTCTAAAAGGTATCCTCGAGAGGTATCCTCAAATAATACAATACCTGGGCCATAGGTATCATCAAATACTGAAATGAGTCGAAGAGTCGTTCGAGGAGTCACTCGATCGAGCAATTGCTCGTTGGCTCATTTACTCGATGGGATTCGAGTCATTCGAGCAATGACTTTTCAGTAACTGCTCGATGGCTTATAAGGGATATTTGGGATAGGTATGTCTTGTGGTACAGGTAATAGTATCCTCAGATAAGTATCCTCTAAAAGGTATCCTCGATAGGTATCCTCAAATAATACAATACCTGGGCCATAGTTATCCTCAAATACTGAAATGAGTCGAAGAGTCGTTCGAGGAGTCACTCGAACGAGCAATTGCTCGTTGGCTCATTTGCTCGCTGGGATTCGAGTCGTTCGAGCAATATGCCGAGTCACTCGATTGAGCAATTACTCTAAGGCTCATTTGCTCGATGGGCTTCGAGTCGTTCGAGCAATGACTTATGAGTAACTGCTCGATAGCTTATTGGCTTTGGGACTGCTTTTGTTATATACAAGGGAGATAACTCTGTATACAGATTATGGGAAAACAAGCAGTCTGATTGGTTATAAATGATCTAGATAAATGAAACAACAAGAGTACTCGGAATAGGGTCAGAACTAACAAGAATAGACCAGAAATTGCTAAATATAGTAATAATAAGCAAAGTTGTTCCAACTGATAGGATCTTCTACGCTACTGGAGTATACTCTAGAATAAAGGAACATGGCCAGATAAACGATAACTATTGCATAAATAGATAGAAGCAGAGAATTCGGGGTAATTACCAAAGGAACCTGTCTTTTAATGGAAAAAACGTCATGGGATAGGGATCCAAAAAGGGATTCTGGGAGAATCCGAACAGAAAATTACTCCACTTCAGTCGAATGCACCCCATTGTACCCCTTAGTACTATAGCACTACGTGCTAAGCCGATCAATTGGGGAAATAAAGTCAATTTCGGTGATTTCGGGTGGATTTTGGTGATTTGGAAGGATTGTCGGTTTGTTTGTGGTAATTATCCAGGGAAGTCGTTCCAGAAAATACTCCGATTCAATCGAACACACCCTCCGAACATACCCCGTCCCATTGCAGAACAATTGGGTAACATAGCAATCACGTACTACCATAGAAACCAAGATGGCGGCCTCCAGTATACAAAATGGATGACGGAAACACGTATCACCCTAACAACACGCGCTGCGCATGCGCATTAACACCACGTATCACTATGGAGATGACGTCACAGCATGGCCGCTCACGTGGGTTACCATGACAACACAACATGGCGCCACTACGTCACGTGACTATGACGTTACATGAGATCCGGCAATGAGATCCGGCAACCTATCCCTCAAACATACGAACACTACTACTGCTAGGTATTGAAGCTTGTAAAAAAATTACTGAATCCGCACGTGGGGTTTGGTATTATTTCTCTGTACAGTGGAACCCTGTTAATTGTATAGCTACTTTGCCAAAGAAAATTATTCAATTAACAGGAGTATTCACTTAACAGGAATTGTGTCACTTTTCTGTATTCTAGAGATAAACTTAGCATTTATTCTATTATATCTTGTTTGACAGAGCTCCATGAGCTCTGTCAAACAAGATATAATAGATTAGATGCCTGCATTGGATGTACTGAGGCCAAATAGGTCTATAAACATAGAAAAACTGGGGAGAGTCAATGTAATTTCTCGACAGGTTACAAGATTTTTTATTCAATTAACAGGAGTTACCCTTTAACCTATATTCAATTAACAAGTCAAATTTGTACTGAAGGTATGGGAAATGGTTTTGTGTTTGAAATTTATATTCAATTAACAGGGATATACAATTAAGAGATATCCAGTTAAGTGGGCTCCACTGTATTAAGTATATATTTTGATGCCAAGGTGACATAAAAACGGAAAACACATTGTCTTCTCAAACTGAAAACATTCGGTGAACTTATAAAGTGTTAATCTACAGCCCTGCTGATCTCCAATCTCGAGTTGAATCGAATGTCGAATCAAATCAGGTATAGGATTTCGAATCTAATCGAATTTCGAATCGAATCTGAACGCTTTTCAAGTTGTATCGAGCACTTCTCTTTCCCGTGTAATATTGTTAGTTACACAGTTTGTTGGTGGCTTAATATGGTATATGTGGTGTCAGTTAATTTCATATCGGACGAGAGCGAACTCGAGTCCAATATGGAATTAACTGACACCATATACACCATATTAGGCCACCAACAAACTGTGTAACGAATATATCTTACCGACTGCTGCATCGATGCACAGAACTAATAACAACAGGGATAAAAATTAAATGAGAGAATTCTCACAATGTGTTCACGTATCTTTGCCTTGTTACAATTTATGGGAGAGTGCCTACAGGCACTCTCCCATAAATTGTAACAATGCAAATTCATACATGCCAAACAGTTTCATTCCAAAGGTAACATGACACACATCCACAGAATATGAAGCCTTTTAAGTTGCCTAACCTGCACTTCAGACCAAATATGGGCTTCCAACACTCAGTCTTTCAACTTGAAGCGTTTATCGGCTGCCGCCATTTTGAATAATCAATGAACAAAGGGGAGATTACCCGTAGCTGTCAGCGTATATTGATGTTGACAGGCGCAGTATATGGTTTTATGTACAGTCTGCATGTGACGTCTTTGAACCTATGAAAGTCCCAGATACTTGTAGGAGGTAAGATATAGCAAAATATAATTTGAAATATTGTCAGTTCCCACTCGGGTATTGTGTTCAACAGAGAATCGCCAGCTTGGGTAAGTCAATCAAAAAAGCTGAATTTTCCAGAAACGGCATCAAAGGTAGATTAGGGGGCGGTACCTCCTTGAACCATTCTTCTATTATCATGTCTTCTGTGGGGTTCAAAAGGAGATTCTTAATTGGATTTTAAGAATATCGCGACCATTCGAAAATTTCCGAATCAGCCCGACTCGAATCGAATCGAACCATGCGGTCGATGTCGACTCGAATTGAATTTCAGAGTTTCGCAGGGATCTATGTCAGTCCAGCATTTTGCGACCGTTTCATTGGTATGATAATTATTGGTGTGTTTTTTTAAGGTCACATATTTATGCTCAATGGCTGATCATGACCGCGACAGTTTTACGGGTGGAGGAAGCCGGAGTATCCGGAGAGAACCACCGAGCAACGGCGAGCAACTGTCAGCTCCCCAACATACTAACTCCACACAAGCAGGGTTAGCATTGGTTGAAGACAAGTGCACCATCGACGTGCAGTACGCCTTAGTACACAACGCCACCGTGCCCCCACGCGGGCAATGGAGATGACGTGTCTTGCCCAAGGACACAACGCGGCTGCTGCAGGTGGGTTTCGAACCGAGGACCTCTCCGCTTGCAGCCTGCACCTCTACCTACTGAGCCACCGCGCTCCCATCCATTGGTATAATAAATATTATATTATCACTCGTATGTTTATGTATAAAAATGCTGCATCAGAGTCGAGATCTTGTTTCTTAGGCTATATCTCGACGAGTTGAGCATTAGAAACAAGAGCGCAACTCTCTCAACATTTTGCACATAAATATGATGGTGATGATAGATTTATCTACGGCAGCGTGGAACTGCCACCATCACTTCAATTATTATCTTGTTAAAACAACTAAGTCATCCTGTTAAGACAATTATTATCTTGTTCGAACAGCTCAACTATCTTGTTCAAACAAGATTGAATGTTCTAATGACGTCAAAATTCATTCGCCACGTAGCTGTCTGAAGGACAGGCTTGAAATTATTTGATGTACTGAGGTGTTTGGATGTTTGTATTTTCATTTTCATATATACACCATACATACAGTGCATGTTATACAAAAGTATAATGTTATTTCGGTTGCTAAACGTGTCCTGTATATGTTTAACTTTTATAAAGGCCTATTGTGTTTTATCTTCACAGGTCTTGCATAATAATCAGTGGCGTAGACAGCTCAAGGCCATTCGGGGGGGGGGGGGGGGGGGGTGCTGATCTGACCAGGGGTTCCTGATAACCTATATTGTAGGTTTTCATACAAAATGTTCAGGTTCCACAATGTGAGTACATGTGCAATTCAAGTAAATATATTGAAAAAGAATATAAATCACCACTGAAATGGCCATAAATGTAAGGTTATCGAATGACATTATGTCTGGGTGATAAAAACATTAGTCCCATATTTTGAAAGCTTTCTATACACAGAAAGTGAAGTTTCGTGCAGCATACAGTTGGGATGCTCTTGTAATGGTCGAGCCCCCTTGTTTAGAGTCCTCCATGTATTTCTCTAGAGATGGTTCGGTTCCGGTTTTTGCGGCAAAACGAAAAACCGAACCCCCAAAAATGACCTAACGGTTTTATTGTATTTGTGCATAAACTCATCAAACTACCTTATTGGGAGAGAACTGGACCAGTGAAACACATGGACTCTCGTCACTTAGTTTAATCCGCAAAGGCGCGAATACGCCGTGTTCTCATCGTCACATTTTCTTCCTTATTGACCAATCTGGTACGAGTCAATACGGGGGAAAAATGTGACAACGATAACGCTACATCCATTAGATATAGCATAAATAGGTACGATACTAAGGCCGGTAATCAGTTTTAAAACCACGAGTGGGATAAGGGTTTTAACCACTCGGCTTGCCGAGTGGTTAAAACCCTTATTCTACGAATGGTTTAAATCTGATTACCGACCATAGTACCTATTTGTTTTATTTATACCATGCTCTTAACAAATAATCGACTTTGTCACCTAAAATGGAGAAAAACGACACTTTCTATCGCAAACACAATCACGGTTTGTTTTGTTTTGTAAAACATCTGCGCCGGTAGGCAGTACTACCGACTGCACGTGAATGCTTGATTGACAACTAGACTCATCGTCAAAGTTGATTGAATTCACCTTGCTTTTTCAGTTAAATTATTATTAACAATTCTTAAATTTTATTTTAAATATTTAATTGTAGGTATTTTAAACTTAATAAGTCATGGCACGTAGTAGATAGTACCGCAAAACATCGTATGTTTGAATGAAACATCGCGAAGTGTGAATGTATCGAAGTCGGCAAATTGCGTTATGTCAAAGGTCAAGTTGGATGAACTTCCTACAAAAGGTGTAATTTTTTTTTAACCGCAGTAGAGGGTCGAAAGGGCTTGTCCCCCATACCGTCCCTGCGCGCCTTCGGCGCGCGAAATCATTTCTTTCGGGATCATTACATAACCGCAGTAGAAGCTGTACACAGGTAGTGGGGTTAAAAACTAAAATTTAACATACAGGCTTTTCACAGGTAGTAACATAGGCGAGCATGGTGTAAATAAACTTTATAAATCTCTTACCCTAATTTATGTGTTTTTCTGTCTCAATATTCTCAGCAACTGATCCCTTACGATCCATAAGAATTATGAAAGGGGTGATAGGCTGAACTCAATGGAGATATTTAGAGATAGGGCCTTTTTGTGGAGAGTGGTGTCGTACGTTAAACTATTGCGGTTTTTGCTAGTTAAGGCGCCTGAAGTGTTATTTACTGTGTGTTCATGTTCTTAACACAAAGAAAAACTGAACCGAAACCGAGTTTTTTCCCGCATCCGAACCGAGTGTGAAAAATCGAAACCGCCCAGCTGTATATTCCTCCTACATGTTCTATGTAAAGATAGGAGAATGTGCCACAATCGAATCACTGAATTGATGGGGTTGCAATGTTTTGTGGTCAATGTAGACCAGTAGGTCAGTGTAGACACGTAATAGTACTGTACAGATGTTTATAACTGAGATAAGCCAACAATCTCGTACCCATGGCAACTGAATTTGAAGTTCATTCACGATAATTCTGCAGGATCTAAATGCAGAATCCTTATATTACTGGACGTCTATTCCTAACCATCTTACGTATATAAAATTATGTGCTGGGGAGGATTCCATATTTCTCTATTTAAACTGAAGGAATCATGTTGTATCTGTATGAACTATAACTTTCCCAGCATATTACAATAATAGCATTGGTTACCTCTAGATTGGAGTTATTTGTTTTGTTATCATTTCTACATAAGTTCATCTGAGTTCATCAATATAAATATAAATCTTCAAGCTAAGTATTTTGTTCATAATAATACTGCTTTGAGAAGGTTCAAGCTTCTTATTACATGCAAATCCGTTGGTCGCTTAATATTCCATATAATTATATAGTTATACTTTTGAGAAGTGTTTTTCTTTCTCTTTTCGGATATAGAAACGTACAAAGTCCCTCGCACACGCGTCTCGAAACCGTGTAATATTCTAAAAATAGTGAAAGAAACAAATCGTATCCAAGTATGCGGTTTTATACCATGATTACCTATTCTACAATATATGAAAAGCCTATGACATAAATTTTAGCTTTACACACCAACCGTAGTGAACACGTGAGCAATGGGATTTCAGTAGTTACAATTTACACCTACAGTGGAACTACATCCAAGTTGACCTTTGGTGACGTCGACCTGAACACGAACTTGTGTAAATTTATCGCACGTCGCCTCACGAAGACTGGAATGAAAGTGACAATTATTTATTACGTTTTTAAATGAGTTTACCCCATAAGACACCAAAACTTAACAAACATGCATTGTCTCATGTCAATAAAGCATCCATAACTCGAATTGGCATGTTATTATACTATTAAAATGAAAAAGGCCCCGTTTCATTTTCCATTTCGTTTCGCGATAAAATTGACAACGGAAGTACCGCCCACTGATGCTCGTGTAAACAAAAACAGATTCGCACTTATGTACGTCTGGTGCTCAGTAAAATCGAGAAAAAATAATAGCGGCTCTTAATAATCTGACGATTATGGTATAAATAAAATATACCCAAAGTAGCTTGGTGTACCAAATGTTCACCACTCGTGGTGAAGTGGTGTTAACCGCGCGCCAAAGGCTCGCGGTTAACATCACTTCACCACTCGTGGTGAACATTTGGTAAACCAAGCTACTGTGGGTATATTCTATATATATAATGCAGCTGCAAAATCCAGATTTTGTAATCAGAGACCCCTGAGACACGCTGTATTCGGGTAATTACGATCACAGTACATACTTATTCTAAGATAAAATCAGCTATTTGGGGGTAGAAAATTATATCATACCTATTATTAGCTTTCATATGAATATCTGTCTCAATTTCAAAGCAGGGGTAACATTAACGGAAAGCAATCCCGGACAATTTCCTAGTTGCTTGCTTCAAGGCTCGAGGAACAGTTCTTTTGGCATGCTATTTGTCTCCGGTCGGTTATCCGCTAATAGATTGAAACAAACAGCACCCACGATGAAAGTTGATACACTCAACTAACAGACTAAGTGGACATGGTTTACCGTAATACCTTACGCCACGCAGATGATATTCTCGTTACCTGATATTGTGTCGGCCCGGGTAAACGTCTCCGGTATAAAATGTGAAATAAATGATTGTAAGGCAGAAATCAGTTCAGCTGAGACCATTTACCAGAATGGGCTACCTTCACCTATTTAGCTTTAATAACCACTTAACCATTAATAGCAGGTAACTAGGAACATAGGGAAGGTGAATAAACAGGCAATGAAATGGGTTCAGCTGAGACCATTTACCAGAATGGGCTGCCTTCGTCTATTTAGCTATCAAAATCACTTAACCATTATTAGCAGGTAACTAGGAACATAGGGAAGGTGAATAAACAGGCAGTGAAATGGGTTCAGCTGAGACCATTTACCAGAATGGGCTGCCTTCGTCTATTTAGCTATCAAAATCACTTAACCATTATTAGCAGGTAACTAGGAACACAGGGAAGGTGAATAAACAGGCAATGAAATGGGTTCAGCTGAGACCATTTACCAGAATGAGCTGCCTTCGTCTATTTAGCTATCAAAATCACTTAACCATTATTAGCAGGTAACTAGGAACATGGGGAAGGTGAATAAACAGGCAGTGAAGTCAATACAACTGAAATGGGTTCAGCTGAGACCATTTACCAGAATGGGCTGCCTTCACCTATCTAGCTATCATAATCACTTAACCATTAATAGCAGGTAACTAGGCATATAAAAAACAGGCCTTAAGAACATGACGGGCTGCCCTCAGGGATCGATTACCTATAACGATGTAACTGTATATTTTGTTTTTATTATTTTTTTTGGAACTATATAAAACCCACTAATTCTGTTTTTTCTTTATTAGCAGGTACACACAGATGCTTTCTTTCTTGATCTCCAATACCCCGCTACGGAAAAACGCTAACCGATATGGACCTTAGCCAAAACACTGAACAGCCTTCACTCCATCCCTAGAAGTGGTCATCCATCTCCTGAGAGGCGATTGCTGGTCCTGCGTCCCACTTATTGGCCCTTTTTGTATGCGCCGGTAGCGCGCATTCTTGCCCCGGCCAACTAGGTTACCATGCAGGCCTACCCCTGAACCAGGGAAGTTCAGGTCTTTGTCTGTGTGGTCCCCTGTTTTTTCTCCATGATCTGATGCAGTCCGAAAAACAGAATCCAACAAAGAAGCCAACTCCGCCAACCATCAATTATTAACTGAGGTAGACTATACTTGCCAATGGTGGCCCACCACAACAAGACCATCGTATAAGTGGCAGATTATACTTGCCTGAATACATCATCACTGCACCCTCGGGGAGAGGTAGCGCATTTGCCTAGATGACCCCCTCTCGCACTGGTCCTCACCCGAGGGTTTAGACCTAAGAACATCAAAAAACGAGCCACAACTCCAAAGAGCACCATAACCCCTGACAACTGTCGAGTACCGACCCTTTTCCTCCTTTGACGTGCCTGGACATGTTGTTAAAACTATTCTCTACAGTTAAAGAGGGTTGAAAGGGGCTTACCCCACAGCGTCCCTGCGCGAAACCATTTCATCTACCCGTTAGGCAGGCGGTAAGCATATAGTATGTTTTTGAGTCTGCGTGATGATGTGTGTGTGCCTCTCTAATATGCGTTAGTGTCTAAACCGCTGCAAAATCAGTCTTTTTATTGTTTATTTTCTGTGTTGCTCTATATACGATATTTTTTGTTATGCCATACCATTTGTACACTATGGTCCGCAACAAAGTAATCTATTCTATTCTATTCGATTCGATTCGATTTCTATTCTATTCTATTCTATTCTATTCTAGTCTAGTCTAGTCTAGTCTCTATTCTATTCTATTCTATTCTATTCTATTCTATTCTAGTCTAGTCTAGTCTCTATTCTATTCTATTCTATTCTAGTCTATTTAGTCTAGTCTAGTCTAGTCTCTATTCTATTCTATTCTATTCTATTCTATTCTACTATTCTATTCTATTCTATTCTATTCTATTATTCTATTCTATTCTATTCTATTCTATTCCATTCTATTCTATTCTATTCTATTCTATTCTATATGCAATTAAAACCGATTTTACAATATGCGGTCGCTTAGAGATAAGGGATACAGAGGACATGCGTGTTTGTTATCAGGTTAACCTTTTGAACCCTGGTGGTATCTTTCATGTCACGTCAATGGAAGCAATTGGAAGAGTCCATATTTATTATTTGGGGGTAGAACAATAAATATTTTCAACGTGCAGCCTTGGGCTGCACGTTGAATATATTGATTGGTCTGCCCTACACTTTAATTTAGCATCCATCCTACTCAATGAAATATGACATATTGTGTTCCTGGACCGGAAAAAACGGTCTGTCTGTCTGTCCAAAGGGTTAAAAATGGTTTGCGATCAGGAAATAAACAGGTTCGCTGAAGAGAAAATGTTCATCGCAACACTTCTTGTGACTACAATGTCTTATTATGTTTCCAGTGTTGGTGTTACATATTGGAAATGTGTCTATAGAGGACCCATTTTGGGGAAATTGCCTTCGCATCTACTTGGAAAAAACATCTGAGCTTCATTTCTTAAATATTAAAAGATCCCAATTTCAAACAATTCTTTACATGTCTGTATAATACATTGTAATCCATATTTACATAGAATACAAAAAGTTTTGGTCATTTTTACACTGTATACAAAAATTTCAGTAAGTACTTTCGACACTTAAAGTCTCATCATACCGACATTTTAAAACGAAATAAACCGGGGGGAGGGGGGGGGGGGGGGATTAAGTGAATATATAATGAAGCCGTAATCTAGATGTTTCCTTTATAGAAATGATTGATGTGTGCCAATTTTTTTCTCTGATCGGATAACCTATACTGCGTCAAAAAAAGAAAGTATAATAGAAACAAATGTGAAAAAATAGTACAAAGGATGACATATAATAGTTCTAATGTTGCATGTTTGTGGACAAGAAGTCGCGCAAAAAGTTTAATGACATGTTGTTGTTGTCCATCCAACCGTATACAATTTTGCTACGGATTTCAAAACAGCACGTGCTACCCGAGAATGTCAACATGAATGGGTAACCGACGATTTCTTTGCGTTATGTTGTGCAAGAGAGCCTGGGTTATTGAGAAAACACGCTGGGATACCTCCAGATGAGCTCGCTGCTGAGTTCGGAGTCATTGTGGTCATTATTTACCGTCATCACCGGATCTATTGCCGACCGACCGCGTTCAGGTCGACCAAGAGTTATGAGTCTGTGTATAGAAAGCTTTCAAAATATGGGACTTATGTTTTTATCACCCAGACATAATGTCATTCGATAACATTACATTTATGTCCAATTCAGTGTGATTTATATTCTTTTTCAATATATTTACTTCAATGGCACATGTACACACATTGTGGAACCTGGACATTTTGTATGAAAACCTACGGTATAGGTCAAAGTGATGTTTCGTGCAGCATACACGTTGGGATGCGCTTGCAATGGTCAAGCCCCCATTCCTGCCCTTTGTGCCTCTGCCGCCCCTGGTATAATGTTTCCTATTCCTGTACCATTCATTCGCAGCAGCCTGGAATATCATCGTTGAGAGTCTTCCATGTATTTCTCTAGAGATGGTTCGGTTCTGCTTTTGCGGCAAAACGAAAAACCGAACCGCAAAAAATGACCTAACAATGGATGACAACAAACGCTTGATTCTCTTCGGGTGACATTGTTTGTTATGATCACGTGGGTTTTGGGCAACGTTGCGAATTGATTTAATTCCCCACGATCTGAAATCTTCAAACATTTCATTGCTGTTTTTGAATCTGGGAGGCGATGTAATGTACAACTCACGACACATTCATAGGAAAATATTCAACTGACAATGTGATAATTGCGAGATTCAGTCTGCGGTAGCTCTATTGAGATCATAAACTGTACAATTTGACACAAGTGTCAGCAATGGATTACTACGCCACCGATTCGAACTACTATTATTTGATTGGTGACGATGATAAAAACATAAAAGTGGAAAATTATATTTGAAAACAAAAATATATTCACATTAGCATACATTACAATCCTCACAGTTGTATATTTACGAACAAATAATTTGACTGTCGCCGAACTATATTAGTGACGTAAAGAAGGCTTGATGATGTCTGCTACGAAAAAAGAAGACCAATGTCAAGGAGAATTATCAGAAAGGTTTCTTCCTGTTCACCAAATACAGCGAAATGTTGTACAATCGTAAATTTAAATATCTCTCTCATACAACCGCATTGTGTCTAAGACGGATCAACGTCGATTTTGAGCGCTGTTAGCACCAAAAAGGTGCGAAAATCTATGTGTGTTAACACTCTGTGGGCAGAAATAGAGAAATTCCGCTATGCGGACAAAAATTCAGACGAATTACCGAAATGAGACCACAACGTGTCATAAGTGTTTAGATAAATGAATTTAATAACCAACACAATTCCGATATTGTTCAGGTCGGTAACCCTCCGCATATAAAGTTTGTATTGGTAAGCAGATCAGTTATTAATGTTCTTAAATCTCACGAGAAAACAACAGTCAAGCCTGCCCAAACAGCAACTAAGGAAGGCCGATAGTTCCAAAACACAGGAAGCATACCAAATCATGTACATTCATGAATTGGAAGCCAGGATTTCTAAGTAAGTGTAGCCGATTGGTGACAGTATTCTGCAAGCAGGGCAGGTCATTTGTGGTTGTTTTGGCCACACTTGAACATTCAAATGACACTTGGCAGCTGTCATTGCTCATGCAACCCCAGAAATGGACACATATAATACTAAATGAGGAAGTTTTGCAGTTTACCCTTTTTCGTGCATCAGTCTCATCGTCTTTTACCAATTTGACACAGATCTCATGTAAAATGGCACAGGATTGTGTGTGTGAGTGTGTGTGTGTGTGGGGGGGGGGGGGTATGGTCACAGCAGACTCACAAAAGCCACATTGGACATTCTTCATTTGTCATTGATGCACTCTCTCATGACTCCATACTTATTCTTCTGAACTGTGTGGATTTGCCTCTTGGTGAACTTCATGAAAGGTAAACAAACACAAGAAAAATGGCAGCCCTTTTAAAATATGAGCATCCTAAATTACAAGTGGTCTCGTGGTCCGTTCCTTGCAAGAATAATAAAAAGATTTCTCCGAGTCTAAACTAGAAGGATTGCAGAATTTAACTATTCAATAAATTTAAGGTATTTTATTGTATACAATTTGATTTCTTACTTGTGCCATAGCAGACTTTCAGGCAGTGTTTTCTGCCACATGGTAAGGGTTCCATGGCAAATATTAGTTTCCCCAAAATCTATGTTTCATTCCAAACAAATTGATACATAATTTATTGGGGTTATTCCTTTCTGACCTTCTGTGGACTTTGGAGAAAATTACCTGATATTTGACCAATTTTACGTTGGACGACCCCTAAAACTAAAAGCGAAACAGGCAGGTTCGATACGATGATATATACGTTCACGCACGGATTCAGGTGACATTCCTGCTGTCTGGACTGAAAGCGCGGCATGAATCGTTGTCTCACAACAACGGCCACAACCCGCTTCCCGACAAACCGTGATGGATTGGTGATTTGAAAATATACAACGAACTCAAACATGATAAAAGATTCTTCGCATGCAACTGCCGTGTAAACAAACCCGCCATCTTAAAATGAGATGGTACAAGTTTTACCCCACCAAACCCCAATAAAAATTGGATTAGGCTATACATTAGTATGGTGAGATGAAGACCTTTCTCATTTTCGACGCCATAATATCCTGTGTGGGAATTGAAGCGGAGGTAACAAAAATAAGGAATATTTCCTCATTCTCATTGATTTACAAACTGTGCCTTCGTCGTTGATACCCAAAATATGACGTTGACATATTGGGCTGTATAGTCGTTTATTATTATATTTATTTTGCTATTGTTAGTTCTATTTTTTACTGTTATATGTTGAAGGGTTAACGCGCCCTTAATTTAATGCAAATGGAGAATACTTGAAGACTTACAGTAATGTGTTTCGAAAGAAAACAAGAAATAGCTGATAGATTTGATCTTAATCCTCACCGTGGGGAACTTGAAAATAAATGCCTCAAACGCATAGTTTGTGTGGAAGTTCTGAATTGACATTTAAACGTTGCAACTTCTTGAATACTTCTATATACTTCACTCTATATATTGAGAATTACTAGTTGATTGCTTTTTATAGATAACTTCCATAAAACCTGAATTTACTCATGCTTTAATTGAAGGCAAGAAGTATTTTCTTTTGTAATAGGTTATCCGCTTTTAGAAAACATTTGTCAAGATTCCAAAATTTCAAGCAGCACGTTTTCCCAAATGTAATTGGAAATTTAACAGTATCCAGTTCTGAAAAAGATATTATCAGCAAATCCGAATGAGATTTTTTTCATCTTTTCTGCTTTACCATTTTCAGAACAATGGTAAAATTTCTGTCCCAGACAGATCTTTTTGTCGCCTCGAGTCTTTGTCTCTGGGCTGCTTTCTTTTTATTCACATTCTCACTCTGTATCAACTAGTAACTGTCACCAGAGGCCAATACTATAAAACTTTTACAATTGTATTTTCGAGAATTGTATTTTCGAGTTATGACTTTAAATGGGCTGAAATGAACCATCAGCATTTTCAAAGATGTGGCAATTTGCCAACATATCTTTGAAAATGCCAATGATCCATTTTAGTCAGCTATATTAATAAGTAGAAAATACACTTCTAGAAAGTACAATTGTAAAAGTTTTATAGTATTGGCTCCAGATTTTGGATTATGTCCATCGGTTGTAAAACGACTAACTCTCACACTATTCGTTTCGGAGAGGAATAAAAGATTCCCAAAAAGACTAAAACAAACGAATTTTCGCGAACATATTTGTTTCGGGTATGCTATACTTCCTGGAATCATAGAGATCAAGCCTATATACACGGCCCCTTTTCTACCTTGATGAAGCAGTGAATTCTTCTCGGTGCGATTTTTTTTCGGTAAAGTATATAAAATGTAAACTCATAACAGCAAATCCCACGATGCTGATTTTCTCAAATTATATTGATTGACAAGATACAGGATCAATTATTTCGTTGCGTATATATACTACTCAAAGTTTGCTAAGCACCAAGTACATCCAACTACCTGTTTTACGTTTTAGTTGAAATATTATAATGAAAAGTGTATATATTTTTTATTTAATGATATCTTTAATGATTTAAGTACAGAAAATAAGGTTTTATTTGTGTTTTACATTATTTTTTAGCTTTTGAATACGATAACCATGGAAAATGGATATTATTGGTAAAAGAAGAATTTTTTCAATATGCCAAAAGGTTGACGGAGCGAACTGGTATGGCTTCAATATCGAGTATGAGACCCACTACTGTTAATTACAGCTTGACGACGCCTTCTCATGCTCCTAATCAGGTTCCTAGTGGTCCTTTGTGGGATGTTTTCCATTCTTGGAACAGCATGGCACCAAGCTCCTGGACACCTCTTGGCTGGACTGGACGGGCTGAAATTGCAAGCTGCAACTCATTCCAGGCATGTTCGATTGGATTGAGGTCAGGGGATCTTGCTGGCCAGTCCATACGCTCAATCCCCTCCATCTGTCGGTACTCCCCGACAGCATGGGCAACATGCGGACGGGCATTATCGTCCATCAGAATGAATCTATCACCCACTGCACCTGCATACAATCTGACGTGGACATCCCGGATCGCATCAATATACCGTTGTGCAGTCAATGTACCACGTTCAGGGACACAGAGCTATGTACGTCCATCCCAGTTGATGCCGCCCCGGTCCATGATAGACCCTCCACCATAGCGTGATGCTCAGCAATGCTGGCTGCATGGAATCGCTCTACTGGTCATCTCCATACCCTAGAACACCTATCTGTGTGGTCTAGGCAGTACCTTGACTCATCTCTGAAAAGGACAGGTCGCCAATCTTCTCTGGTCTATCCAACGTCGTCCATGGCCCATTCATATCGTGCCCGGCGGTGGTTCTGGGACAGCGGAATGCGAATACATGGTCTTCTCAATCGGAGACCACCTTTGTGCAACCTTGCCCGGATAGTCTGCGTCGAAACATTTACCCCGGATGCATCCTGAAGGTCACTGCGAAGCTGGGTTGTTGTGGCAAAGCGGTTCCTAGGGGCCTGAATGATCAAAAAGCGGTCTTCAGATGCAGATGTTGCCCTGTCTCTGCCACCACCATGCCACCTTAATGGTGTGCCATACTGCTGAAATCTTGCTCAGGCTCTGGTGATCACCGTATGGTGCACACCAGCGGTTTCACCAACTGACGATGGGTAGCCCCTTGCTCCACCATCCCGACAGCCCGCCACATTTCCGCTTCAGACAAATGTCTTCTTACATTTGCATTTGCCATATTCATTCATTAAATCATAAGGGTATGTGTTGAAATGAAGACTGAATACCCTACACATGTCATGTACATGTAGACAGTACACGAAAACATCATGAAAATCAATGGGTACATGCTTTCCATGACTGTCACGAAAAGTCTGCCTGTCAAGAGAGCTAATGTAAACACTGGGAACCATCCCTATATATTCCTCAATCATATCCACCAAAAATATCGCAAATATGTCACAAGCAAATTTCACAATGATGTGTCAAATATTTGGTGCTTAGCAAACTTTGAGTTTTATATGTGCGTTCATGTCTGTAAATAAATTTTGTGTCGCAACTAGAGCAGGGTTTGGATATATTTCGCTCGGTTGCCTCGGTCAAAGATATCGTAAAACCCGGTAACGGGTAAAGCAACACATGGTAGAGCTGAAAATAGATTTTGAAGAAAAGCAGGAACTTCTGGTGATAATCTTGAGCTCGGTCAAAGAAGATTGAATTGGGTAAATTTCTTGTTGCATTATTGCACACAAATTGCAGACAAGCCCTTTACCTTACGAATCTGTAGCACCGCCCCTGTTTTATACATATTGAAAAAAATTCAAAACATTTTAGCATAACAGTATCATGTGACCCCTCACTGGAACGAGTTCGTTCCAATGAGGGGTCACATGATAAGATTTTGTTGACATTTTTTTTTAAATTTAAAAAATAATATTTAAAATAATGAAATTTGATGTTGGGTAAAAGGTTAAAGTTTTAATATTTTGACATCAGTGTGCAGAGAATTAATAATGTTGGTATTGGCTTAATTATAATGACCACTGATATTACTGTTCTTGTTCAGTGCATGACCACCATTGACACCACTATCATGATCACCGCCATTTCTACCATCATCATGATCAACAACAGCTCCTTCCGTATTACCCTCACATGTACTAGCAAAAATAGAAACAGCAACGAGATAAACAGCCGCAACGGAAACGGCACCGGATGCGTCTTATTTACCAAACTGAAAACATTAGTTCAAGAAAGTATCTATTTCCACCAATATTAAAAACCAACGATGAAAGAACAGTTTCTGAGCGCCGAAGGCGCACAGGGACGATGTGGGATTGAAATCCCCTGCGACCCAAATAACTTTATTTGCTTATGAATACACGAGACTCGAGAGCCAATAATCTTATTTGGTTTGAGTGTGTGCACTGGCTGCAGGGTACTGGGGTCAGACCCCCGAGAACCTCAAACTGGAAGGCAACTAGGAATTGTTCATAACTACAAGAATTCTGCTCTGTATTTATTTAGTAATGTCGGCATATTTATGGTAACAGTGGAACCGCAGTTTGATGGTCGTTTTAGAAAAAAAGAAAAAGAAACCCAAACAGTCGCTGGTTTTGGAGCAGCCCAGCATATTATCCATAACGGTTATAAAAAAGGAAAAAATCCACCAATACGTGTTTTTGAAAGCTGGGAGTCATCCATCAGCCTATAAAGGAGAGGGATGCTGAGCCTTGGCCATCTGGTCTGCCTTTATGGGGAACAGATTGTGGGGTGGTGATATGTTTATTTATTTAAAATGTACACTGGTTCCAGCCAGGCAAGCTTAGTGTTTGGTTTCCCTGTGTATGTTAACAAAAAGCTTGTTTCAACCCTTATGCGCTTCGTCTGGTTCAGAAAATTTGAGAGTGTTCTGTTATAAAAGTTATAGGTAGATAGAGATGGAAATCCGCTGTTGGGGGAGCGGTGGCGTTGCGGTAACCAGTTCTTGTCAGATCACCGAAGTTAAGCAACGTCGAGCCCGGTTAGTGGCCGTCTGAGCGATCGATTCGGACTCCCACGTTGGCTCCTTGGGCAAGGCACTTAACCCTGATTGTCCACATGGGGGCTCGATGACGCAGTATACTAAGGTGTACTGCACGTCGGTGATGCGCATGTCTTCAACCAATCTAGCCATTCCTGTGCTACAGTGCGGAGTTACGATGATGGGGAGCTGGCAGCTGCTCATCGTGGCTCGGTTGTTCTCTCCGGTACTCCGGCTTCCGCCACCCATAAAATTGTCACCGACACGATATGACTTTGGCTGTTAAAGTGTCGTTAAACCTTAATAAATAAATATATAATCCGCTATTGTGTATTGTGACTGTTGTGTGATTGTTGCTATGGATGGGGCGAGGGGTGGGTGTCTTCGTAGCCATCTCCCCACACGCAGAGTTGCGAGTCAGTCCTCACAGTTTCAATCACAACGTTCTTAATAAGTAGCGAGGCAGTCCTCACTGACTCCACTCCTCCATATTTTTATTAGAGAGAGATAGAAATCCTCTGTTGTATATAGTGACTGTTGTGTGGTTGTTGCTATTGATGGGGCGATTGATGGATTTCTTCATAGCCAACTCTCAACACGCAGAGTTGCGAGGCAGTCCTCTCAGACTCAATCTCAAAGTTCTTAATGAGTAGCGAGGCAATCCTCACTGACTCCACACCTCCATATTTTTTATTAGAGAGAGATAGAAATCCGCGATTGTATATTGTGACTGTTGTGTGATTGTTGCTATTGATGGGGCGAGTGGTGGGTTTCTTAGTAGCCCACTCCCCACACGCAGTGTTGCGATGCGGTCCTCGCAGACTCAATCCCAAAGTTCCCAATGAGCAGCGAGGCAATCATCTCTGACTCCACGCAATTCAATTCTATAGTATAATTTTAATTTTCTGTGGCTTATTTAGTTTCTCTGTTCAGTGCTCGTTCAGCTCTACCATTAATTCACTATCTCGGAGTCTGTTGAGGGTTTTGTTTTGTAGGTCTTTTAATCGCTTTTCAATAGTTTCTATGTTTGCTAGCTCATAGAGATCCTTTATCGGTCACCACATGGGCTTGCATAGTGCCACGCAGAGGGTATAGTTTTGAACTCTCTGTTGCTTCTGACTTTTGGTTTTGCTCAGGTCACTTGTTATTATGGTACCATTTTCTAGTACCGGGCGTATAACTGATTTGTAAAGCTTGAGAACCATTTCTTTGTTTGCTCCATAATTTTTACCTCTGATCATCTTTAGAAAGTTGATACGTTTGTAGCTCTAACCGTAATTTAGTTTATGCGACTGTTTAGACTGGGGTTACTATCCAGTATAAATCCCAAACATTTGGCCTCGTTGCTTGCTTCTAATTTGTGATCGTAAAACTGGAGGTCAATACTGGGGACTGATTTTTTTTTTGCTTCTTAAAGAACGTAACTCTTTGAGTTTTGGCGGCATTGAGCTTGATGCGCCATAGGGCAGACCAGCTCTCTAGATCGCGTATGGTATCCTGCAGACGATTTTTAATCATGTTTCGGGACTTACTGGCTGTCCACATGCCTTTATCGTATGAGAACTGCAATAGTTCAACACAGTTTTTCCCTATATTTTTATGTCATTCACATATATTATGAAAAGAAGCAGACTTACAGCCGATCCCTGTGGTGTGCCCGCTTCGAGTATTACTTCATCTGACACCTCGCGGTAAACCCTCACCTAGATTTTTCGGTCAGTTAGAAATGATGATATGATCCTCAGAATTGTAGTGAGTAATCCCATTTATGCTAGTTTATATCTCATGCCATTGTGCCATACCGAGTGGAACGCTTTTTCTGCATCCATGAAAAGCGCTGTTCCTATTTCGTTTTGACAAACGTGTTTGATTCCCTCTTTCAGACCCCTATATGCTCTTTGCCATTTGTTGACAAAATTGATTGATTCGATATAGCTGCGGAGTCTCATAGTGAGAATCCGCTCAAATATTTTTCCAACACAGCTAAGCAAGCTAATTGGGCGGTAGTTAGAAGGGTTGGTAAGATCTAGTCGGGTTTAGGTATCATGGCTAATGTCGCCACCAGAAGTTTGGGAAGTACACACAGGCGAGACAGCAGTCTAGGAGTTGGGTAAGTCAACAGGAGAAGATGTTGGGACACTGTTTCAGTATTTTGAAAGAGACCTCGTCTTCTCCGGGGGACGAAAATGATTTACATTTTCTGATTTTACCCATGACCTCTTCTACGCTTATTGGTTGGTTAATTCATGATCTTCAGGTCTTTGGACGAAGATGGGTTCATTGAAAATTGAGTCGTTATCTTGAACGAATTTATCTACTTTTTCCTTGAAATCGTTGTCAAATCTGTTCCCTTCTTGCGGAAGAAGATGAGCTTTCTTTAGACGTTCGGCAAAAGCGCTGGCTTTTGCCTTGTCGTCTAAGGACATAGTTCCGTCGCTAATCTTCAGTGCATTATTGTTGGCACTTTTGCTCTTTTGGCCAGTAAGAGTTTTAAATGTATCCCAGACCCTCTTAGGTTCTCTCAGCCCTTTAGGTATTCTGTTGCCTTTTTCCATCTCACGCGATTGTCGTTAGACTTGGCCTTTTTCATATTACTTCTCCGTGCAGGCGATTATACGCGGTTTTGAGTTCTGCTTTTTTGATCTAATCATTCTCAGATTGGTAAGCCCGGCGGGAGGCTTTTCTTTTTTGTTTAATTATTTGAAGTGTTGTTTGGGTTATTCTGTTTATCTGTGGCTTTACTGTTTGCTTGGGACAGATTTTATCCAGGGCACTGTTGATAATCTCGTTAAGGTGGGTGTAGGCTTTTCTAATCCATGGGTATTTAAGGGGTCATTTGCATTTATTTTTTCTTTCATAACGTTTCTCAAGAGGTTCCAATCAATTCTTGATAAGTTCCTCCTGTTCATGGAAGGATACCTTGTGGGACCAGCATTGCATTTCAAAGTGGTGTGAACTGGCACATGATCACTGCCTAGATCATCGCCCAATACAAATATGTCTTGCATTTGGCTGGTTAGTGATTTACTGGTGATAATCAGGTCTCGGATATCTGTTGATGGAGTGGGATGATGCTTACGTATATTAAGTCTTGATCGTTATTTATCACGAATAAATCGAGTTTTTCAGTGATGTTGAAAAGGTCGTCACCGTCAGGCTCAATCCTTTGACAAGTGAATACCTGGTGTTTGGAATTGAAATCACACATGAATATGCAGTGCTTGTATTTTTGGTAAAGAATTTAACTACTTTACTGTCCACTGTTGCTTCCGGTCTGTTATAATATGAGATGACGGCCATGTGTTTGTGGTCAAGTTCAATTTCAGCTGCAGTCACTTCAGCACTGGGGTGGTCGCATGGTATGGTTTTGTATTTAATCCCCTGCCTTATTAGCAGAGCAACGCAGCCAACTTTTCGGGCAGAGCGATCTCTTCTAATATTATCAAACCCACTTAACAATCTTTTGCTTGGTTTTAGCCATGTTTCACTAATTACAATTATGTCCGTGTTTTTGAAATAATTGGACATTTGCGAGTTTTTCTGATTAACGCTTCGAACGTTCCACTGCACTATTTTTAATATATCCATGAATAGTTTATGAATAGCTGTTCTAAGTTTATTTACTATTTGTGATATTGTTACCTAATTATATTTTGTTAAAACCAATGGCGACAGCGACTTATTACTTATTCATCTCCGATTCATCACCCCAAACTGATCGTGCTGATAACAGTGTGAATTTATCACTAACGAGATAACTGATCAACGCTGACAATCGAATAACTCCCGGTAATCAATATCATACACGGAATTAAATTTAATTGTGTCCGGAAGAGAAAGATGAATTTTAATTATTCAAAATGATCGACAAAATACCTCTTAGGTTTCAACAGAATGATAAATACACGAACCTTGTTAAACAATACCTGAGAGAAAAACATCACGTTTAACCCTTTACCTAACATGGAAAGCAGACACTTGCAAAACAATTCTTGAATAACTATTTTTTTAATTTTTGGTCTCAAAAACATAGGTTATGACCCCTCATTGGAACGAGCTCGACCAGCTCGTTCCAACGAGGGGTCATAACCTATATTTTTGAGACAAAAAATTAAAAAATAATGAAAATTAATTGGCGATTTTTGAGAATAGCGCTGGCCGGTTTTGGCCATTACGTTGGGTAAAGGGTTAAACTGAAAGGAATAATTAACTATTCAAGGTGTATGTGTTTTAGATGTCTAGAATCGATGTTTATTCGAGAAGGTTACCAAGTTTCCCGATTAATATGAGGGAGTGTCAGTTATAGAGTTAATGCTGAAACTGTGTACCACCCGATCGGCTGAGTGCCCTGTGTGGAGTGAGGCACACTTACTATAAAGTCGAATACTTCCACATCTGGCATTGATAAAAAATGTTAAAGAGACTCAGATATTTTTGAGAATTTTAAAAGTACTAGTGTGTTGTGTTTCTATTGACACATAGGTGCAGGCTGCAAGCCGAGAGGTCCTCGGTTCGAATCCCACCTGTGGCAACCGCGTTGTGTCCTTAGGCAAGACACTTCACCCCCATTGCCCGCGTGGGGGCACGTTGACGCCGTGTACTAAAGCGTACTGCACGTCGATGGTACGCATGTCTTCAACCAATCTAACCCTGCCTGTGCTGCATTGTGGAGTTACGATGTTGGGGAGCTGGCAGCTGCTCGTCGTTGCTCGGTGGTTCTCTCCGGCTTCCTCCACCCGTAAAACTGTCACGGTCATGCTTAGCCATTGTGCATAAATATGTGACCTTAAACATCAATACATAAATAACTAAATTCTATTGACACATTCTGAGACAATATGAAGACGAAATGTTGAGCGGGTCTGCCAAACAGAACATTTCTAGCCCCCAAAAAGGTAGATACTTTTAGCACTTTTCAGCCTGATAAAAATATCAAGATTAACGGACGAATGTTCCATTTGTGTCTTTACCTATTTTCTGGATAATTAGGAGTGAAGATATTCAACGTATATGTCTACTTAACACTCATTTTAGAAGACAGCTATCAAAATAATAGTCTGAAATGTGTGTAAAGTAGACATAGATATTGGACTTAAACCCCGAGTTCCGACCGTTAAATCTACCCAGACATGAAGAAAAAGGGCTCGCAGCATGTCAATTGTGCCCGGGATATTTCCTCGCCACGAAGATGACACCGAACTGAGGTCAGAAATCGTGTACAGGAGAGAAGGCTCTGTAAGTTTGTTTTCCTTCTAAATAGTGCATTGCTCTCTCTCTCTCTCTCTCTCTCTCTCTCTCTCTCTCTCTCTCGGATATGTTGTATGCTTCTTGCAAGCTCCTTTGTAATGGTAGCACCCTTTTTCGATCATGTAACTGATCACTGAAAACATTCACTGACGTATTTTTCTGGTTTCTGGCACAAGGAGACAAGCTCTGCGACGTGTTTTTTTAATGACAGGTGTGTGAGGTGTTCATGAGTTGTGAGTGTGAAACAATTATCTTCAAATCTGACAACATTATTTTTAACTCTTTACCCACCGTAATGGCCAAAACCGGCCAGCGCTATTCTCAAAAATTGCCAATTAATTTTCATTATTTTTTTCATTTTTTGTCTCAAAAACATAGGTTATGACGCCTCATTGGAACGAGCTCTTGAATAACATTTTTTTTTCATTTTTTGTCTCAAAAACCCCTCGTTGGAACGAGCTCGTCGAGCTCGTTCCAATGAGGGGTCATAACCTATGTTTTTGAGACATAATATTGTTACCTAATTATATTTTGTTAGTAAAGGGTTAAGTAGACTGTATTACGTAAAGAGTTTAAAACATTTTAAAGTTTAAGTCATAAATATCTCCCTAATATGCAATCCAACAAAATATATAAAGGTTGCATTTCATATGGCGCAGCATTCAAATGTTCAGCACCCAAATGGCACAGGCACAAACACTGAGAGTTGAAATAACACGTCACCAAATTGGCCAATGCAGTAATCTGCATTGCCTACCCAAACTGCATAGGAAAACACGGAAACGTGCCTAATTTTTTTTATTAGTTACAGAAAATATAACTAGTGAAAATTTCAATCAAAGCTGTTCCGACAATGTGATTTAATATATTTCAAGGGGTCATAACCTTAAAATAGCCGCAATGTTTTTGATGGAAAAATGTTCTCTCGACAAGTATGGTGCTGGAATGGTCCATGATGAAACACTGCCGGTAATTACTGACACAAAAATGTAACTTTGAACACAATAGCAGTGTATAACGTCAGTAGCGTGTGTATCCGCCACGTGTCTGGATGACAGTCTGAACCCTCCTCCTAATGCTACCAGTGAGCGTTCTGATACGGCCCAAAGGCAACTGTTGCAACTCTTCATGCAATGCAGCTCCCAAATCGGCCAAAGTCTGTACAGACGGATCCCTTTCTTGCACACGACATCCAAGAAAGTCCCCGATGTGTTCTAGGGGTTTCAAATCGCGGCTCATTGCAGGCCGAGGTAGTATTGTAATAGCGCTGTTCTGTAGGAATCTACTCCCAGCATGGAAACGATGTGGCCTTGCATTGTCGTCCATGAATACAGAGCCAGTAGCCAATGGTTGGTTGTCACAATGAGACACGACAACCGGATTGAGAATGCCCCGGATGTACTGATGACCATTGGGATTCCCACGTACAGTCAGCATATTAAGTTTACAATCATGAGAGAGGCATCCCCAGATCATTACTGATCCACCACCATAAGGAGCAGTAGGTCTGATGTTCCTGGGCACGCAAACAGTATTTCTATGCCTCCACAGTCTCATGCGACCATCTGTGACTTGAAGCAGGAACCTACTCTCGTCTGACCAATGAGCTGTCCTCCACGTCCTAAGATTCCAATGTTGTCGTGCCATACACCACTCCAAACGCCGCCTTTGATGCTGATCAGACAGAGCTGGACTCTTGATGACCCTTCTGGACTTCATACCCAGTGCTTTGAGACAGCCTTGGACATTTCTGTTGCACAAACGCTTGTTGGGGAGCCAAAGGCGTTTCAAAACCGCACTTGAAGCAAATGGTTTACGCCTAACGAAGCATGCCAGACTCCCATCTTCCAGAGGAGAGATCGTTTGGGGTCGTCCAGGCCTTGGTCGGTCCTTAACATCGTTGGTTTGTTGAAGTCTGTTGATGACAGAATGACTACAGCCAAGTTGCCTTCCAATAGCTTTAGTCTCCTCCTTGTCATGTCAACATTTATTGACAAAAGAAGGGACAAATTTTCTTGTTTTATACCCAGATATTGCATGTGGATGATAGTGTTTTTGTGACATTCGTGGGAAGCATGCTTCATGTGGACGAAGGGATGTATTTGTGGTACGCTCTCAACCAGAAACATCATGTTTTACTAGATGAAATGTACTGCAAGACATAGCAATCATAAAAACATAATAATCAGTAACAGCAACTTCACTGTCATGGAACATTTCAGGGAGTGCATAATTAAGTTCCAGGTGTATATTTGCGCATTGTTTCATCGTCAATCAAAACGAATGTAATTTTAAGAAATTTCTGTTAATTCTGTCACAAAGGTTCTAGTACAGTAATTTACAAATTTATTAGAAAAGTCCTCACACTGCCCACCCCCTCCTAAAAAAAGGTATTCCTATATCCCCAAACTCGGTAAGTGGCTCGCTTTGTGTCATTGCATACTACTCAAAATAATACAACTGTCATACATCTTTTGTTCGTTTTGTCTTTCGTTTCTATGCACTATTACAATAACATTTACTTTCTCTCTCTCTTAAACCTATATTTCCAATATATACTCGAACAAACACATAGCTCCTTGACAAGCATAATGATTAGAATACACTTGATATCTGTCATATCTGATCTTATCTGTTTGTAATATTATTGTATACATGGAAACGACAAAAAGCATAGGCTTACTGTCGAATCCAAACCACATACTATTGTACATTACTATCGGAGATTATTGGAAATAAATATTGTTTAAACTAAAAGAAAATATTCATCAGATAGTTGCATCTAAGCACTTAATTCTACGAACTGCACCTCAGAAGAAATCAGCGACAGTACTTGTCTTTTTCAAATTTCTCGGATGCCATAGAATTGAGAAAGGACGCTGGTTTTGTTTACATTGGCATGGCGGGGGTTCGAACCCACGCCGAGAGAGTTTCCTTCGGCACCAACCGCCTAGCGAAACTATACTGAACCACGCACACCACTCGGCCACCCGAGTATAGTTTCGCTAGGCGGTTGGTGCCGAAGGAAACTCTCTCGGCGTGGGTTCGAACCCCCGCCATGCCAATGTAAATAAAAGAAAAAAACTAAACAAACAAAAATGAAAGAAATGTTAAAGTCTCTTTTTCTACTTCTTATCCAAACTGCATAGTTTGGGCACTCGGGTTTGACTGTGAAAACTAAGTGCCGTAAACCTTGGTTAGTTTGAACACTTTTCTGACACTTTTTGTTTCCTTTTTCTAATTAAACTTACATGTTAGACCCATGCCGTGAGTATGCGCTAAATACCCCACATACAGAAGTGAAACCTTGAAATGATTTACTGATGTTCTGACACAGGATATGGGTGTTCCAACTTGCCCCGGGGTTGGGGCTACTTTGAACACAAGCTACCGTTATGGATTCGAGCTGAATCATGCTGCACAAGATGCCACTTTTTTATATTTATTAAATTATGAGTTGTACATGATGTCATGGATTCCCCACGGCGGATGTGGAAAGTGGAACAGTGCTTGTCCACTACATACACATGAGTGTACATAATCACCCCAAAAACTGTGCTTTATTATTCATGAGCCGTATGTTAATTAGTGGAATATTTAAACATATTGTAGCGGCCGAGCTTCAGATCTGTCCCCGCGCTTCGGGGACCCTTCGCCCGAGTTATCTTTCTTGTGTGAGCGGTGGAGCTAGCATAGTTCTGAGAGCTCTGCTTTCATTGGTCGGTCTCGCTTTGGTTTGCGCCCGAGTGTATATTTTGGTGTGTTAAGCGCAGTTTTGGAGAGTTTTAACCGCGTGCGTACCCCTCAGACCCCATTTGAGGCAATAGGAAAGCTAGGCCTGTGTGATCCAAGTGAAATAAAATAAGGGTAACCGAGTCGCAAGGGATTTGTAAATGCCATATCGTCCCTGCGCGCCTTCGGCACGCTAAAACCTTTCATTCATTCATTTATTCGTTTAGGAGAAAGGAAAGAGGAGTGGTAGAACGTCCGCGTCTTCAGGTGTTAAGATTAATTACAGGACAACCTTACAGCAAGGCGGACCAATGTGAGTGGAAATAATTCTCGAGAATTAGGTGTAGAGGCACGGGTGGCGCCGCTCTCTCACTCAAGGCACAGCCTGGAGGACTTCGTCTTTAGATTTTGAAGAATAAACTAAGTTATACATAACAAATTGTTGCGCTACTGCTTGAGAGATTCGGCAAGCTGATCACAGTATTTCTCTCACAGAAAGAGGGGAGAGCAAAGAACCTGCCGTGATAGCAGACTCAGCGCAGCACTAGTGGCGTACACGCTACCGTTTCAGTTGAGTGCTGGGATCGACACGCTACAATATTTTGGAGTCCCATTTTGTCGCTGGTTAACCCTTTACTTAACGTAACGGACAAAACCGGCCAGCGCTATTCACAAAAAAAGACAATTAATTTTCATTATATTTTCATTTTTTGTCTCAAAAACACAGGTTATGACCCTTCATTGGCACGATGAGGGGTCATAACCTATGTTTTTGAGATAAAAAATGAAAAAATCAGTTATTTAAGAATTTTGCTTGCAAGTGTCGTCTGCTTTTCATGTTATAGGTAAAGGGGTAAAGGAGAAAACTGGTACTATGGCTCATTGTGACCCTTGGTTGTTTTCGACCAATGAAGAGAAAGATATGGAACCTTGTGAATATTGAGGTATATTTCATACAAACGAAATGTTTCCATTTCAAATATTCCTGGCCAATACACTAGCCTAAACAAAACAAATAAGTCTTCATGTGTTAAAGAACCACGCGATGGCATATAGAGCTTTCTGTCTTGTTTATATATAAAGGAATGCCGTTTTCGCACAACTTAACATGTTTCTGATGTCATTTTAAAATTTCATCCTCTTGCGACATTATATTTTACAATTTATACAATGTCCAAACGCCTTGAAAGCACAGTTAATGGGAAAGACTGAAGAATCAAAATGTGTATGTTCAATGTAACTAAATTAGGTTCCCTTACATGGACAAGCTAAAAAACAGTTTGGGTTCCTGAAGTAACCATATATCTCTGTGTGTATTTAACAAATTTCTCCATCGGGGTCGAAACATTGTTTCGGCATTATGGGATAATTTGTTTGACATTCATTTATTTATTTATTGGGGTTAAATGACATTTTCGACAGCCAGGGTGACATCGTGTCGGACAGTTTTACGGGTGGAGGAAGCCAGAGTACCGAAAGAACCACCGCGAAACGGCGATCAACTGTCGGACTCTCCAACGTACTAACTCCACACAAGCAGGTTCAGCAGTAGTTGAAAACAAGTGCAAGTGACATGCAGCACGCCTTAGCACACAACGCCACCGTGCCCCCATGTAAGTAATCGGGATTAAGCGCCTTGTCCAAGGATCCAATGCAGTTAACCTTAGCAGGGATCGAACCGTGGACCTTTTGGTTTGAAGTTCAATGCCGTAACGACTCAGCCACCGCGGCCCCAATTTGTTTAACATAGAGCCAAAATATGCAATTTTCTCGACTTTAAAGCCCATAGTAGAAACTAATCAAATGATGAAAGTCTTTGGTCACATCTTAAGACCAAACAGTCTTTAAACACCCACCCTGCTACTTTCCATTAATACTAATATAATTGACTAAAATGAATCACTAGCATTTTTAAAGATATGGCAATTTGCCAACTTTGAAAATGCTAATGGGTCATTTCAGCCCATTTAAAGTCAAAACTAGAAAATACAATTCTAGAAAATACAATTGTTAACGTTTTATAGTATTGGCCCCTGGAGAGAATACAAACTTGTAAATTTATGTCAAACATATTCGCTAAACAAAGAGCCAAAATGGGCGGTTACTTGGTTTCTTTTAATTAGCTGGCCATAAAAAACAAAGTTTCCCTTTGTAACTTTTAATGAACGACAACAATAGACAGCTCCCAGAGATGTCTGTTGCTTTCATTTATTAAACGTAATAAAGGAAACTTCGCTTTATTGTCTACTGATGTCATATATGTTTTCTCAACAATCACATGCTTCTTAACCCTTTACCTAACATGAAAAGCAGACGACACTTGCAAAAAAAATTCTTGAATAACTATTTTTTTTCATTTTTTGTCTCAAAAACATAGGTTATGACCCCTCGTTGGAACGAGCTCGACGAGCTCGTTCCAACGAGGGGTCATAACCTATGTTTTTGAGACAAAAAATGAAAATATTTTGAAAATTAATTGGCGATTTTTGAGAATAGCGCTGGCCGGTTTTGGCCGTTACGTTGGGTAAAGGGTTAATTGGACCTTTCACACTCGTCTATTAATTTCAGGGAAAATACCTTTATCGTGAGGCAATTTTTATGACAAAATAAATAACGGATGCCGCTTTTTTAATCCAAAATGGCTGCCAATTTAACGCATTGTGCACTAAGTCATTTCGTTTTCCCCGTTTGCCACTGCAACGCCAGAATTGCCGATCCAGTGTTTATAATTCGTGTTTCTGAGGCCCCAGTAATTCATTGGAAGCTAAAGATTACCTCCTGAATCCAGGATGGGCGCTAAAACGGTGATCTTACCTAGATTAACCGGGGATTTTTCCGTCACGTTTAGCTAAGTTTTCTGTCAAAACACAGAGCACAAGATAAATTCACACAAAATGCTAGTATCCACATCCGGGGTGGTTTCATGTGAGTTATAATTGTTTTTCTTCTGGAAATCCATCGCTATTATAACTGTTAACTGCAGTAGTGAACACTGATGATAGATATCCAAGTATTTAACACAGTATTTCAAGAAATGACAGTATAGGTCCAACGTTGACCACGGGATTCCCCATAGACATCTTGGACATACACTCTAAAATCAGTTAGGTTAAAAATTAACCCAAATCAACTGTGTCGAGTGAGTATGAGCCCAATTGGGTTCATATTCACTCAACACGATTGATTTGGGTTGTTTTTTGTCCCAAATGTTGAAAGGTGTAGAAATTTTTAGTGTGTACAAACCCCAATGGTCAGGGGACTGATTATTGGTCCAAAGCACTCCTATAGAAATTCCTATAGTAAATTTTTCAAAAGCACATTCTACTTGCTTATGACGGCCCCTTCTCCTGAAGATAAATGGCAGATAAAACTTGCCTCAAAATCAAAAACCAACACCTCCACAATATAGGAACGATAAAGCCCGACCCAGACTATACTTGCCCATAATGGCCGAACAACTAGCGAACCATAAGTGGCAGACTATACTTACCTGAAGATAATAGCTCCCAACATCACGCTGCGTCCAGAACATTTCTAAATTCCCGTACTATATACCAAAAGCCATGTACACAGATACATCATTTTGCATGTGATAGTATACAATAGTATTGCTGCAGTATACTGACCCATTCCCTAATATCATGCACCTTCCTCGACCCTCTGCTTCTGACGTTCCCCACTAGGTTTTCTCAGAAGATCCTGCCCGAGGGCCACCGAATGATTAACTCTCACAGCATCATACACTACCGTGGTTATTGGGCCCTGCGTATCACACGTTTCCATTCGAATCGAATCACGTCTATTATTCGAAATCGAATCGAACCTCGAATCGAATCAGTGGCGTCTTGAAGATGACCAATGGGGGCTGGAGTACTATAAACCTGATTTGTGCCAACTGTGATGGCTCAGATTCCGACTGATGAAATAATCCATCTACATCATCAAGGCATACCTTCGTCGAAGGCAAGCCTTACTGATGTAGTTGGAATATTACATGTAAGGATTATAGTTTATCGTCGACATTGTTCGGAAACCTTAAATTTGCACTTAACAGTGGTAGGGAAGAGTGATATTGGAATTTGCAATGTTGGTGGCAAGAGTGCAGATATTATTTATGTTAATATAGCGGAAGTCTTTTATTTCTTTTTATTCAAGTCCGATTTCCATCTGAACTATACGTTTTGTGAGACGGTGAAAATGGCTGATACCAAACTATATTCCTATGAAAATTATTCGAGCGGAAACGAATCAGGCAGCAGATTTTGTATCGAACAGAAAATCCCCTTAAAATTCGAAATCGAATCGAATCTCGAAGCTTCGCAGGGTCCTATGTGGTTCTTGGTTGAACCATTCATTGCTAGTAAACCTGCCAAGCTCTTATAACAACTTAACTATCTTCTTTGCTATCGTGTTGTCGGTGCTGGTGGGATAAGCCATGTACAGTTAAAACTAGAAGCCCTGTCACGAATTGTGCGCTTATCTAGGCTTAATTGCGCGTAGGAATTGCGCGCAATTGCCATATCGAATGGCATTTAAAGCTCGGCAGGTTCTCCTTGTTTCTCATAGCAAGCTCAGGCAATGTTTCTGCCAATAGACCTCCGGGGTACCCGGAGGTCCATTGGCTGAAACATTGCTTGTGCACAGGCTATATGAACAGAATTTGATAGCCTTACTATGGTCATAACGCGAAGATTAACGCGCAGATCGACGTGCTATTTGTGCGCATTTCATGACAGGACTTTTAGTTTCAACTGTAACTTGTAGTTCGTCAATAGAAAAAAAGCAACAAATGAAACAAAATTTGTTAATCGTGAGATAAACAACATACGCCAAGCAACTCATGTTTTGAGATTCTCAGTAACAATCGGGTGGTGGAGAGAGACGTCATTCGTCATTTCATGCAGCTGAAATGATTCTATGTCTACAACACCTAGCAACACGAGTTATGATATTTTAATTTCAACTGTGAAATATTCTGTGCTGTCACCATGCAGTATAATACATACTGAATCGTACCTTATCACGACCTTGTGCTGCATTTAGACTCACAACCAAAAACTAATATTCAATATAGGGGAGTACATTATGTAACAGGTGAAAGCTTCAATGCCCCTAGAAGTGTACTTTTTTATTTGTAATCATTTTATACATTTACCTGTTGTTTGTTCAAATTGCTCCGGGAGAGTTATTCCTCGTTGTAGACTTGTGTTAGAGTTTGCTTCAAAATGCAGGAATTTCGTGAAACGAAAAAACAGAACAACTAGGCAACATGTATTACTTCGTTTGGAAATTTTATCGACTTTTGTGTTTGGAGGTGGGGAGGAGGGTCCAAAAATTTTGCTCCGGAAATTTGTTTAAAAATCACGGATGTGGGGTGGTGGGTCCACTGTAGGAGAAAAAACATTTTCAACTTTATGTCTGCAATTTTTTTATACACCGCAACCCTCCTCCTCCCCGCCCCCAATGAAATGGAAGGAAAATTATTGATACTGGCTAACATGTGCATTTGGACTCAATTTTCGGTAACTAGACCGGTTTGGGTGCCAAAACGGTAAAGATAAATTTGGTTGCCTAATTTGTTATCTGTCGAAATAAATGAATTTTAATAACACTACCCAAAATACTACTATTACACCTGCCGCCAGAACGAACTGGCTTTTCAACACAAGCACTCAAACACGCTTGCTGCTCCTACACTTTTTAAGAAATGGCACATCCTCCACATTCAAGAAATGGCACGCAGAAGCAAACCGCCCCAAAAGACACTATTTTGTCCAGAAATGCTTGACATCCGGATTGGCAAGCATACTCGGGTGATATGACAGTACGGCAATGTCTTTCCGTGTCCCGAATACGCTTCCGTCCCTTTCAGACACGCGATGCAAAACTTTTAAAAATACGTTCAACCTTAAAAGAAATGTTGATTCCAAGTGTTTTTCCTTTCATTAAACTTATACCTTAACAGATTATTTAGCACGACTAGAAGATGATACCTGCAAAAATATTTTCTGGAGTAAATAAAAGTCTATTTTTTTTTTTTTTTTGCCTCAAAGACGAAGTATATCAAACTCAACCAGTTGTCTCCTTTCGTAATCGATTTGAGTTTACGAAGGGAGACAACTGTTGGGAGGCTGATAGTTTACGACCTCTCGTTGAAATGTTAATGTAAAAAATAGACACAATAACATATAAAGATATTTATTACACATCCATTCAACATTAAACCCTTGTATTTAACGGAATGGCCGCTATGACATAAATGATTCTATATTCAATGGGTGATGTACAAGCCGGAACTTTTTTCCCAGCACCGTTCATACTAGTTCCTTTCCCATCGAGTCATTAGTTGCGCTTCGAAAAGTTTCCTAATTTCGTTATACAATTATCGACCGTCTGTCGTGCAGTGTGAAAATGAAAACGTCCAAAAGCAAAATAAAGTCGGTTCAAAAAAAAAAAATTAGTTAACCAAACAATGAGATAATATTTACAAAATCCCAATCATTCCAACCAGAACATTAACCCAGTCCCGTGGCCGTCTCGTTTTGTGAATCCCATTACATCTAAATTGGTCAATTTTATTTCGGTAAATCTTCGTACATCCTGTCATGCTCCGAACTTCTTTTAAAAATGTTTCTCCCAGCTGTTTTGCAAATCTGCACAAATTTGTACTTATATTTTTCCAAACAGTAATAGCCACCAAATGGTTAGGCGTGAATGGGCACCAGCCAAAGAGAAACAGTGATACGAATTTCAACAAACACTGGTTCCCAAAAGATTGTTTTGACTTTTTATCGATCCATTTGATCAGTACAGCTTCAGTCAAAAGAAACGGACTCTTCACCTGTGGGTTTAAACATCGGAATTAAAATTTGTTGATTTAAATGAATCTTAATGCATGGGATGTGTAATAAACACAGAACGTGGTGTGTGTTTGAAATCGGTGAGTGTTTTACGGCTCTCGCGAAATATGACTACGCCATTCCAACTCGTTATGTAAAACGCCCACCGATTCAAACACACGTCGCGTTCTGTCTATAAATGCAACCACAAATCTGTTCTTCTTAATCTGGGGAGTGGAGTTCTACGAATGTATTCTATTCATCTGTTGTAAATTTGAAACATCCTCAAATCAACGTAAGGTCAAAGATCGGTGTGTGTGTGTGTGTGTGTGTGTGTGTGTGTGTGTGTGTGTGTGTGTGTGTGTAGTCCGCTTTCTAAACCAACAATGCACATTATGTTGCATAAAGATGAAGTTCATTTACAGAGGTTATCGATCAATGGTATATGATAAAATACATATATGACAGGGAGGCCAGAGCCGGGGGGGGGGGGGGCTTTAGCCCCTCCCCCCCCCCCCAACCATACCTTTTTCATTGGATGGGGCTGCTCTGTCTGATAAACGACCAAGCCTGAATATGTTTCGACGACATTCTTGTATCCAGTTTCCGCGAGAAATGTCAGTCACTGTCTTGTGTAACGGTTAAGGGGGGATAACCCAAAAGGACATAATCATTAGTCATTCTTTGTTCGTCCCTTGAATGAATGTGCGGGTTATCAAGTAAAAGTCGCCAGTCGCGTTTGATAAGATTATGCCCCTCACACAGGCCTGTGTATGGGGGGGGGGGGGGGGGGGGGGCATAATCTTATCAAACGCGAACTGCGTATATTTTTCACATCATGCCAAAAATTGAGTTTATTAACACTCAGTATACAAACCACGAATACTATTCTCGATTGACACTCAAAACAAAAATGTATAAACGTTAAATGTGAACTCCAGAAGTGAATAAATGTGGACCCAATATTAGTAATTGATAAAGATATACGGTTAATATTTGAATCTGCCCTCCATAGACAATGAGACCTCGAATTATTTATAATAAATCGGATAAATGTCGCTCGTAAACCACATTCCACTGTGCACTATCTTGTCCGACTAAATGTTTTTTAGGCCTTTTCTGCGACTTCTCCCAGTTATCATGAACTCAAGAAGACCCAACGGTCATGTAATACACCACTGTAAAGCTTATTCATTCCCCTTTCCATTGATACTGGGTATTGTTGGATACGTTGTGTGAATCAAATTTCAGGGGGGTATGACGAAGATGAGTGCTATCGTTTTCGAAAAGCGAGTTGTGTACCTTGTTAATATTTATATACCATTACAGGGGCACGTCAGCAAAGATTCAAAAATGGTATCAAATATAATTTTTCTTTCGATTTCCCAGCTTGTGCCGAGTACCTGTGATAAAAACTGAAATTTCGAAATGTTAGCGTAGTTATATCATCGATGTGCGCATCACTTCCCGAACTTCAGGCATTTTCCTGTAGAGTAGTACATATACAGAAGCTGGCTTTTTACATTTTTCCCCAATCAGCTTGAACGTTTGACTATTATTCCTCCGTCCAAACCCATTTCAAAACAAGAAAACGACGCTTACACCATCTTTTGATGTTCTGTAACATTTTTCTGTTCATTATATCAACAGTGTGCACATATAATACAGACACTCACACTCTAAAATCGGTTGGGTTAAAAATCAACCCAAATCGACTGGGTTGAGTGAATATGAACCCAAATTGGGTTCATATTCACTCAACCCAGTCGATTTGGGTTGATTTTTAACCCAACCGATTTAGAGTGCATTAATATAAAAGTCCAAGGGTAAAATTTGCTATTTTTTTCCTGGTTGAATAAAAACTTGCAAATTACTGTAGAATTATTTATTTATTTATTTATTGGTGTTTAAGGTCACATATTTATGCAGAATGGCTAATCATGACCGCGACAGTTTTACGGGTGGAGGAAGCCGGAGTACCCGGAGAGAACCACCGCGCAACTGTCAGCTCCCCAACATACTAGCTCACACAAGCAGGGCTAGCATTGGTTGAAGACAAGTGCACCGTCGACGTGCAGTACGTCTTAGTACACAACGCCACCGTGCCCCCACAATGAAGATGACGCGTCTTGCCCAAGGACACAACGCGGAACCGAGGACCTCTCGGCTTGCAGCCTGCATCTCTACCCACTGAGCTACCGCGCTCCCAAATTACTGTAGAAACACATTCAGTAAACAAAGTGCCAATGTGGACAGAAGATTACTTAGTTGCTTATGATTAGCTTGCTATAAAAAGCCAAGTTTCCTTTTGTAACATTTAATAAACGAAAACAAGACAGCTCCATGAGGTGTCTGTTGTTTCGTTTATTAAAAGTAACAAAAGAAAAACTGCTTCATTTTTTATTTGTCAGAGGTGTTTTCTCAACAATCTTGCTTCTTAATTCGACCTCCCTCACCAGTCTAATAATTAAAGGGGAGATGTCTCTATCGAAAGTCGATTTTCATGACGAGATAAGCCAGGGGCGATATCTTATAACCCCTCGTTTATTTTTTCAAGTGTCGTCTGCTATTCACATTAAGTGAAGGTTTAAACGATTATCATCAAGAAACTGAATTGCATGTAAAAAAAAGTCTACACATTTTCATACGAATTACTCTTTCTTGCACACAATCAATTCCTCATAGCCTGTTTGTGTGTCGGGTTCTCTCGTGAACTTGGCTCCAACGCATTCACCAATGACAATCTCAGCTGTTGTATGCACAATGAGATCCCCAACTACGTGACCACCAATGCATCTTCCATCTCCGTCGCTTAGGCAAATGTGCAAATGACCTCGTTCTCCTGAAAGTGTTCCAACCAAGGAAACAATCTCGTAATGCCCTTCATGCGATTTAATCTGAAAAGAGGGGAAAACATCGTCTGAACGAATGCTCTCTATTTTTTAAAGGGAGAGAAGAAAACAAGCCAAACTCAGTAAAATTAAACACCATGGCAGCTGTGGTTGTAAGTTGCGAGGTTTAAGTTTCGTTTGACAGAATCAGTATTTTAGAATCCGGTATTGCCTTTCCCTGCCCTGCCCGCCTCCACCTCAACAAACCTGTACGAGGCATTAAATTAAGCCCATATCCAAGTTCCCACTTGCTTAATTGCAGGACTATCGTCAAGTCCTCGACAAATATTCATTTGGAAAAGAACTTCTAAAAAAAACTTTGAACATGCATGTATAATATTGAACATTTTACATATCATGAAGCATTTACCATTATAGGCACGTAATATATTTATTGGTGTTTAAGGTCACATACTTATGCACAATGGCTAATCATGACCGTGACAGTTTTACGGGTGGAGAAAGCCGGAGTACCCGCAGAGAACCACCGAGCAGCTGCCTTCTCCCCAACATCGTAACTCCGCACTGCAGCACAGGCAGGGTTAGATTGGTTGAAGACATGCTCACCACCGACGTGCAGTACGCATTAGTACACGGCGTCATCGTGCCCCCATGTGGACAATCGGGTTAAGTGCCTTGCCCAAGGACACAACGCGGGAGTCCGAATCGATCGCTCAGACAGTCACCCATCCGAGGACTAACCGGGCTCGACGTTGCTTAACTTCGGTGATCTGACGAGAACTACGGGCATGTAAAGCGCGAATGCTTACGAGACTCCTTGTCTTGTTTGCATTAAGTTTCTACCAGCATGTGCATGTGCTGGAACCTGTATCGATTTTAAGATCTTCTTCCTAACAAGAGGCCCCAAGGGGCCTTAATCGCTTATCCGAAAAAATATCCGATAAAATTGTTTCAAAAAGGATTTAGGGATTCAGCATCTACATTTAACCATCGTAAAGGCCAAAAGTGGCCAACGTAATTCACAAAAATCGCCAATTAATTTTCATTATGTTTTCATTTTTTGTCTCAAAAACATAGATTATGACCCCTCTTTGGAACGAGCTCGTTCTAAAGAGAGGTCATAAGCTATGTTTTGAGACAAAAAATGAAAAAATAGTTATTGAAGAATTTTGTTTGCAAATGTCGTCTGCTTTTCATGTTAAGTAAAGGGTTAATATAGTTAATCTACTTTAGCTGCGGGAGTGGGATGGGAGTAGAATGGTCTGGCGGGTGAATTGTTTTGTTTTTTTTTTGCTTGAACACACTCGAACTCCCAAAACTCATTTTGAAGCAAAGAGAAAAAATCACCCAGTGGTCCCCTCCCACTCCCGACCCTTTCCCCAACAGGGTGAAACGTTTTTTAGCATAAAATCACAAAAACAAATGGGCCCAATGGATCCTCCCACACCCGCCAGAGCCTCAAGTGAACAGGTTGGTCCCCATTTCAACAACCGTTAATCTTATGTACTCACATTTACCTCTAACTAAAGTTTACCACAATCACCTCTCTCATATGTGGGCAAAATTCATTTAAACAAATAGTAAATTCTCCATTGGGCTCTGTGTTAAATTTCAAACACCTCCGGCGTCCCCCAAATCAACCAAGAATAACACTTGGAACAAATTTCAATCCAAGAGTCATTGTAATGCTATATACCAAATATCAAAAGATTCTGCCAAGTGGGTCTGAAGAAGGTCTTTGAAGAAAATTCCTCATACTGCACGAAGTTAAAACTCGAGCTACCAAAGGGAGACCAGATATGAACCCGGAGATCTGATTTGAACAAACTTGAATCTCACCACACTAAGGATGTCAATACTGCATAACAAACAATCTCACTCGTGGATGTGAAGAAGATGTTTTAAAGAATAGTTCTTATGCACTAAGTTAAATTTTGGGATCCCACACGGAGCCCAAATATGACTCAAAGATTTGAACGAACTTGAATCTGAATCTCCTAAAGTTGCTGCATATCAAATATAAAAAGATTCTGACTGGCGAATATGAAGAAGAATTTTAAAGGAATTTCTCCATATTGCACTAAGTTAAAATTCAGGTTTCCATAGGAAGCCTAAATATGAACTCGGGACTACATTTGAATAAACTGGAGTCAGACCCCAGAAAGGATACTGCAAACCAAATATCAAAACATTCTGACTGGTGGATCCGAATAAGAGGGCTTTTTACGAATATTTCTCATATTGCACAACGTTAAAATTCGAGATTCTACAAGTAGAACAAATATGCCCCCAGGTACTTGATTTATAAAAATTTGAATCTGACCCGCCTACGGATATTGCATATAAAATCAGGGGTGGCGGAACGATTTTCAAAGTGTGGGTGGGTTGTATCTGGCGATAGGTGGTTGTCGGTATGACGGGACGACCCGTCGTACGAAAATTTTAAATTTCAGGGTCCCAAAACTCCCATTACCATGCATCTGAGCGGATAGTTTGAGATTTTTCAGGAGATGTATTTGAAAGATTTCACACTATGAGAGTCGTTAAAAACGTCGGTAAAGCATACAGGTGAGGACTATTTATCAGCTTTGGTCGTAACGACCAAAGCTGATAAACAGACCTCACCTGTATGCTTTACCAGACGTTAACAGCAATTATACTGTCTGTGGATTTTCTTGTCTGGGGTTGGATTTGGTACTTGTATGTCTGTAAGATGACGATCTACTTCAGTTAGCCGATTTTTTAAGAGACTGTATACATTTTAGCGCTTGCTGCCACTTACCGCAAAAAATGATCCTAAATCCATCGTAACTGAACCAGTACGAGAGAAACATAGCTGGCGAAAATATGAATCCGCCCCTTGTTTCACCAATCATTGGTTGTGTTAAAATATATGCATACAAAAAAACATGGCCCGGCAAAAAAGTGGAGGGACTGAATCCCCACCCCCTCTCTCCAGCCCCCCCCCCCCCCCCCTGTTCCGCCGCCCCTGCAGATATCAAAACATTGTGACCGGTGCATCTGAAGAAGAAAGATTTTAATAGTCCTCATATTGAGGTAAGTTAAAGTTTGAACTCCCATATGGAGCCCAGATATAACCCCAGGGACAGTATTTGAAGCAACGTAAATTTGACTCCCGTAAGAATGCTGTATACCAATTCTCCCAAAAGTTTGAGTGGTGGATCTGAAGAATATTTTAAAATAAATTTCCTCATTTTGCAACAAGTTAAAATTCCCGCTGGGAGCCCAAATATGAACTCATGGACTTGTTTCGAACAAAACTGAATCTGACCCCTCTAAGAGTATTGTATACCAAGTATCAAAAGCTTCCGATCGGTATTTCTTGAGAAGAAGAGTTTTAAAGAATATTCCCTATATTACACCACGTTAAACATTGGGCTCCCACGGAGAGCTTAAATATGACTCCTTGGACGTGTTTTGAACCCACTTCAATTTGCTATCCCGCGAAATGCTGTATACCAAATATCAAGAGGTTTTGAAGGCAGATCTGAAGAAGAGTTTTAAAGAGTTTTAAAAAAAATTCCTCATATTGGACTGATTTAAAATTTGAGTCTCCATAGGGAGCCCAAATGCGAACACAGGGATTTGATCTGAACAAACTTGAATCTCACCACACTGGTGATGCTACATGCCAAATATCAAAAGAATCTGACTGATGGATCTGAAGAAAAAGATTTTTAAAGAATATTCCTCATATTTTAGTAAGTTAAAGTTCGGACTCCCACAGGGAGCCAAAATGACCCAGAAAAGTGAATTTAGCAAACTAGAACCTGAACCTCCAGACAGGTGGATCTGAAGAAAATGATTTTTAAAGGAATTATATTACACTAACGTGAAATTCGGGTTGCCATAAGGAGTCCAATTATGAACCCAGGTCCTAAAGATGCTGCCAACCAAATATCAAACGTTTCTGAGTGGTAGATTTGAAGAATGTTTTTTAAGAATATTCCTCTTAGGCTCTCACTGCACTAAGTTAAAATTAGGGCCCACACGGGGAGTCATAATACGACCACCACGGACTTGATTTGAATAAAATTGAATCTGAAACTCCTTGGGATACTGCATATCAAATATCACAAGATTCTGACTTAGATTTTACTTTCTTCTGTGTACATAAAATGTTCATGAAAACAAATGCTATTTACTTTGGAAACCGATTGGCAGTGAACAAACACTCGGAAACAGTTTGCCTCGGAACCTTTATTACACGTCTGTTCTGTGTAATCCCCACCTACTACAGCAACACTAAACCATACGGAAAATGAAAATCTGTTCGCCACATATGTGCGGAACGGAAATCGTTGACGGACGGTTTTGAAATAGAAGCCAAATTTCACAGGAATTTTCTACAAATCGTGCAACGTAATTACAATTTAAATTCCTAGCGATAGCTGAAAATCGTCCCCTGAATTCCAATGTGTTCTATGTGCCATAGAACACATTGGAACTCAGGGGATGAAATAGTAACACGGGCTCCCCTCGCAAATTTGGTTGGCGATAAAATGTGTTTTTTTTGTTGATAGTTGTCAATTGAATTGCTGAGTGTCCTTCTATACACGTTTTTATAGATGTGAAGTCGTGTAATAAACACAGAATGACACACGCGTGAATGAGTTAATCGATATGGCACTTGTGCCATCGCTGAAGGATAAACTCAAGACCTGCGGCCTCTCGTATTATCCTTCCGCGCTGACACTCGTGCCATATCGATTAACCCATTCACACGCGTGTGTCGTTCTGTATCTTTACTGGTAAAATAGGATCCGTAATAAACGCCTGGGGTGGAATTCTATTAACCCTTTACCCAAACGAATCAGCCACATCCGTCCGTATAACATGCAAATTCAGTAGCTTTAAAAATATTATTTTTTCAAAAAATTTCAACAAAACCATATCATGTGACCCCCTCTTTGGAACGAGCTCGTTAAAAAAAATGATATTTAAAATAATAAATTATTGCGTTGGGTAAATGGTTAAAATGGGCCGCATTGTTATCGATCAGTTAAACTTGACTTTGTTGCGGCCATGAGATAGCCATGTTGCGGTCATGAGACAGCCAAATATATTGAAAGTGACCTTAAACAGCAATAAATAAATACTAGGTTCCTGCAGACATGGACTGATAACATTCAAGGCTCTTCAATGCGGTTTTTGATATATTTCAACATTTTTCAAGATCCTACAGTAGCCAAATTCAAGAATTTTCAAGGCCTCCCTTCACTGATCATAACTAGAACCACCGGTCATTAGCCACTCCTCCCACTACCCTTTAAGGGGATGGAAGGAGGGTGGGAGTGGGTAATGACCGAAGGGTCCTAGTCAGGTCTGTGCCTTCCCGAACTCCTGTATATAAAACTATCTTGCTATGATTAAGTGCTACCTCAGCATTTTTATTTCACGAAAATCGAAGGCTTTTCGAGGCCTCCTGGCACATTTTTCAGGATTTCGATGCCTTGAATGACCCTTAGTCAAATTCATGGTCGTTGTTTGTATCCAAGGCCCCGCGGGTACCCCGAAATACATGAACAAATAAATAAATTTACCTCAGAACCCGATGAGTAGGAAAAGGGAGACAACTTATAATTGCAACAAATTGATCGTTGACAATCAATATTGGAAGTTCAGACAGACTCCTTTTCCATCATGTACTCTTGGTAAAATTAGAAAAAATTATGAAATGTTCACGAGAGTTGAAATAAGTTGTGCTAATAATCCCTTTGCAGACGATATCAAAATTTATTATTTTAAATATCAATTTTTCAAAACATTTCAACAAAACCATATCATGTGACCCTCGTTGGAACGAGCTCAACGTGCTCGTTCCAACGAGGGGTCACATGATATGGTTTTGCTGAAATTTTTTGAAAAATATTTTTTCAACTACTGAATTTGCATATTGCGCAGGCGGATGCGGCCGATTCGTTGGGTCAAGGGTTAAGTTCAAACTGCTGCTCGTTCAAGTTAAATATGTAATAGAGATGGGCAATATACAGAAAACCCGAACCAATACCGATATCATGGGGAAACCGAAAATCCGAACCGAACCAATCATTGAAACATCTGTAATTTCAAATGTTCCTCTATTTGCTATTTATAAGATCTTGTTGAGGCTTCATGGTTGTTGAGGCTTCATGGCACTTGAAGTGTTCATTTTCATGAAAGAAGTGACTGATATTCTTTTCAGTTTTGTTAACCCTTAAAAACACTTTACCCAACGAATCGGCCACATCTGCCCACGTAATATCCAAATTCAGCAGCTGAAAACATATTATTTTTCAAAAAAATTGAAGAAAGCCATATCATGGGACCCCTCTTTAGAACGACGAGCTCGTCGAGCTTGTTCCAATGAGGGGTCACATGATATGGTTTTGTTGAAACTGTTTGAAAAATTTAAAAAAATGATATTTAAAATAACTTATTTTTATGATAAATTTTGATATCGTCTGCGCTGGGTAAAGGGTTAAGGGGCATGGACAGTTGTCCTGAATTCCCACTAGACTACAACATGTACATGTCCAGTTGCTTAGCAGTGATTTCTAGCAGGACCTCCAAATGATGGAATGTTTATCCTTTACCAAACATGAAAAGCAGACGACACTTGCAAAAAAATTCTTGAATAATTATGTTTTTTCATTTTTTGTCTCAAAAACATAGGTTATGACCCCTCGTTGGAACGAGCTCGACGAGCTCGTTCCAACGAGGGGTCATAACCTATGTTTTTGAGACAAAAAATGAAAAAATAATGAAAATTAATTGGCGATTTTTGAGAATAGCGCTGGCCGGTTTGGCCGTTACGTTGTGTAAAGGGTTAATGGCAGTTTGGCACCATTGGCATACGACAGCGTGTACATTGTGTTGGCTGGCTTATTTTATACATTTTTTCTAAAAGATGGGTTTGTTCGCACGTCGTGTTGCAAATTACGATGCAGACGCGTAGGCAAGATTCTATAATGGGGTGTGGCGGGGGCAGCCAGTTTTAGGGAGCGGCAAACATTGGGAGGGGGGGCGTTGTGAAGGCATTTAGGGTTCTATAGGTTATGCAAAAGTTGCATTGGACCAATGCTTGGGGGAGGGGGCGACGAAAATTTATGGATGAGGGGAGGGGCAAGGCTCATCCAGGCCTTTCTGTGGCTACGCCACAGCAATGGTGTGTAACATTCCATACTTACTGAACCATTTGCATATCTGAGAGTCGCCTTCGTCACGCTCCCAACACATGTCATAACGAACGGTGCTGACAAACCATATTGCTTCTTAAAATTCAGCAAGTGAGCTTTAATATCCTGTCCACGTTTCAACTTCATTGAGTAAGTCACCAAAGGGCTCTGCACGACGTCGGCCTGCAAATAGTTGATTTTTAAATTACAGACGGTTCAAGTCCAAATGCATTTATTTAGCTTCCTGACACAAACAATATTAAATACAGTCCGGCAGAGAAGATGTGCGTGTTCTCTGAAGTATGATAGCGAAGGGATGGGCGTATACTTAAGCAGAGCATTATAATCTTCTACCTACACAGTTCACAACACCCTAGATTATTAAAGGAAACTGTGGCATAGAATAGATCCATCTAGGACCTCTCGAAACTCAAATTTCGAGGAGAATTGAATCAGGCAGAGGATTTCGAATCAAACTGAATATCTTCAGGTTGTAAAATACCCCAGTATGTTATTCAACTGCGACTCGTCCGTTTGGACAACTCAATGAAAAAGCGGAATATCCCAGAACGGGGCCAGAGGCGGACTGGCCGTATGGCCCACCGAGAAAATTCCCGGTGTGCCCTCTATTGGGTAGACCCTGGGGCCCCCAAAATCGATGCAGCCCAACACCTGTTGGTGCCTGAAATTTTGTGAAAACGCCCAACAGGCGACATGGATCTGATTGCATAGAATGGCGGTATATTGAAATGCTCTCTATGTGGACTGCCAATGACAGTCCACATAGAGAACATTCCGATATACCAGCAGTCTTGCCTGCCACTAATCACTCAGATGGGGCGCGGTGGCGTTGCGGTAACCGGTTCTCGTCTGATCACCGAAGTTAAGCAACGTCGAGCCCGGTTAGTCCTCGGATGGGTGACCATCTGAGAGATCGATTCGGACTCCCGCGTTGTATCCTTGGGCAAGGCACTTGATCCCGATTGTCCACATGGGGGCACGATGACGCTGTGTACTAAGGCGTACTACACGTCGTTGATGCGCATGTCTTCAATCAATCTAACCCTGAATGTACTGCAGTGCGGGGTTACGATGTTGGGGAGCTGACAGCTGCTCGTCGTTGCTCGGTGGTTCTCTCCGGATTCTCCGGCTTCCTCCATCCGTAAAACTGTCACGGTCATGATTAGCCATTGTGCATAAGTATGTGACCTTAAACACCAATAAATAAATAAATAAATAAATAATCGCTCAGATGCAAGAAAACAGCGTTCTTTTAATTTGAAAAATAGAATTTTGAGAACATCTTTCCGAGTCGCAAATTTCCGAACCGGCGCGACTCAAATCAAATCATCGAGACAATTTCGAATCGGATCCGGAAGCTTCTGTTTGAAGATTCTTTGTCACTCAGACAATCAAGTATAGTAAGTTGATTCCAGTCTCCAACTATATCCATATCAGTGACTGTGGTATTTACACTACTGCACTTAACCCTTTACCTAACATGAAAAGCAGACGACACTTGCAAACAAAATTCTTGAATAACTCATTTTTTTTCATTTCTTGTCTCAAAAACATAGGTTATGACCCATCATTTGAACGAGCTCGACGAGCGCGTTCCAAAGGTGGGTCATAACCTATGTTTTTGAGACAAAACATGATAAAATAATAAAAATTAATTGGCGATTTTTGTGAATAGCGCTGGCCGGCTTTGTCCGTTACGTCGGGTGAAGGGTTAACGGTGCATACAATCGATTGCTGCGTACATCCACTCTCACAATTGTAAACTAGAAAGGTGTCATTTGTGTGAAAAGTACAAAAAGGTGTATCCCCGCATTTTCAGTTTGCCTTCACGATGGTCACAAATCAATGCACATTCTCTAACGACAAAAGTGGCACTACAGGCACCACATGGGGCCGATTCAATAAATCTGAAACCTTTATGCACACCTAGAGACCATCCAGGAACACATGAACACACAATCAACGTTTCCAATTAAAACCTCTAGGAGCCTTTTGCCGGAAACCGATTTTCTAACGACAAAAGTGGTGCTACAAGTACTATGGGGGGGGGGGGGGGGGGGGCGAATCAAGAATCTGAAACCTTCGTGCACATCTAGAGACCCTACCTGAACATATGAATACACTTTCGACGTTTCGAATTAAAATCCCTAGGAGCCTTTAGCCGGAAGCCGATTCTCTAATGGCAAAAGTGGCGCTACGGGTGCCACATGGGGACCCAATCAAAACAAAAATCTGAAACATTTATGCACATCTGGAGACCCTACCTGAACATAAGAACACACTTTCAGCGTATCGAATTAAAAACGCTACGGGCGCCTTATGGGACCGAATCAAAATTCCTAAACCTTTATGCACATCTAGAGACACTACCTGAACATCTGTACACACTTTCAACGTTTCGAATTAAAACCCCTAGGAGCCATTCGCCGGAAACCGACTTTGTAACGTCAAAATTGGCGCTTCGGGCGCCAGGTGGGACCAAATCCAAATTCCGGAATATTTATGCACATCTAGACACCCTAACGGAACACACGCTTTCAACAATCAAAATTACACATCCTAGGAGCCTTTCGTCGGAAATTAGTATTTCAGATCAGTCCTTAAGTTGCGCCACTGGCACCACCTGGTGACAAAAAATCAACCTAAACCTATTTTTGTCATCGCAATACCATGCTTAAGAAGTACGGTAAGTTTCAAAATTATAGCTAAAAGAACGGACGTAAGGACGTACGGACGGAGATCATCACTATTTCTCCGAATTTTTGAAAATGCGGGGATAACAAATTTTATCCGTGGCAGTTTGGCATATGGGTGGGGCTAAAGTGACGGGAAAATGCATTGAAGACTACTCTAGTCCATGGGCGGGGCTGCACCGCTCCTCCTATTTTTGAAATTCATTTTTTTTTTGCAAGCGCAGATACCTAGAGACACAATTTTTTCAGCGATAACACATGGACATCCTCTACCTTCGTGGTAGTGCATGTCCATGTGTTATCTCCGATAATACCATGCCCCGTGAATACAGATATAGGCCAAGCTCCTACGCGGTCCAATACCTTCGGTAGTTGATGTCCATGTATTATATCCGATAATACCATACTCCATGAATACAGCTTTAGGCCTAGCTCCTTCGCGGGTCCACTACCTTCGTGGTACTGGATGTCCACGTTTTATCTCCGATAATACCTGCCATACCCCATGAATACAGCTACAGGCCTAGCTCCTACATGGGCCCTGCCTTCAGGGTAGTGGATATCCATGTGTTATCTCCGATAATACTGTACCCCGTCAATATAACTATAGGCGTTGCTCCAACGTGGGTTCACTACCTTCGGTAGTTGATGAGCATGTGTTCTCGCCGATAATATGATATAAATTGGTTTCTTTGAAAAGCATTGCGGTCATGTGCAAAGAAGCAAGTAGAGAACCACACTGGCCTTCTATGTTCCAACATTTTCCCAAGAACACCACCGCGCCCCGATGACAAGAGTAGGATACCCCCCCCCCCTCCCGTGTTCGTCCACAACTCGTCGATACGATCATCTAGTGATACTTCGCATTATGACCTATGACTGAAATGTGGCGCCAACTCAGACCCAGAATCCTGGGTCCGCCACTGTATTCCGGGTGCCTCAGAATGGCTACTCTTCATCGGATTTTCCTATGACTCTGCTACGTCCATAACCGAAAGGGTGACCCTATCACAAAGCAGCTATCGTCAGTGACTCCGTGTTCATAAAAAAACATGTCAAAGGAAATATTGTGCCCACTGTGGGTAGTTAAGGGAGCGTCCTGACTAAAGATACGAGCATATTTTTGGGCAATTAAAAAATTCGGCAGGGCGGGCGTCTGCTAAAAGTAGTCCATAGTTCCGGCCAGGATTAATGTAACACCGCATCCATGTTAGTTCCAACGAATAGGTCACATCCGTAATATGCAAATTCAGCAGCTGAAAAAATACTATTTTAAAAAAAAACAAAACACAAAACCATATCATGTGACCCCCTCATTGGAACGAGCACGATGAGCTCGTTCCAACGAGGGTTCACATGATATGGTTTTGTTTAAACGTTTTGAAAAATTTTAAAAAAATGATATTTAAAATAATAAATTTTGATATCGTCTGCGTTGAGTAAAGGGTTTTAAACGAAGTGAGAGTAGCTACCCGATGTCAGCACCACGACATCTATGTAAGTAAATAAAATGACCTACATTTGACCTACATGTAGCATGAATGTTGAGTACAACCAGAACATGATAAAATAATTATGGATATCGAGGCCAAATCTCTTCCGCTTCTCCATTTTCCGCTCTACCAGACGACTAACTAAACTTATAAAACAGTAATTAAATTACCAGGCTCAATAAATATAGGTAGAGACAGAATAAAGACGAAAATGGTCAAGGCAGTCAGCACATACACAAAAAAACTCACCAAAACATCGTAGACCTGATATGTAAAAACATATTGTTCTCTGACATGTCTCGCAGTAGAGTGATAAGGTTAAAGGGCGGACGGACGGACGTTCTTAAAAACGGGAGTTGTGAGCTTACTTTTTTGTGGAAAAATTCATCATTTTAAAGACGTTCGGTCACCCACTAAAAAGTTGTTTCTCTGGATTTTTTTTTTTTTTTTTTTTTTTTTGGGGGGGGGGGGGGGGGTAGACAAGGTTAGATCTCCCAAGATAAGCCTGAAGGTGTGTGTGTTTGGTAACGCTAACCCCATCCATTAATTGACCATAAACGTTAACATAAACCCCGAAAAATCGATTCTTGCCTCATAAGTCTAATATTTTAGACATTAACCTCATAATATTTGTACGTATAAGCTCATAATCCGGAAGTGAGCTCATGGGGGCGCGGTGGCTCAGTAGGTAGAGGTGCAGGCTGCAAGCCGAGAGGTCCTTGGTTCGAATCCCACCTGCGGCAATCGCGTTGTGTCCTTGGGCAAGACACTTCACCCCCATTGCCCACGTGTGGGCATGGTGACGCTGTGTACTAAGGCGTACTGCACGTCGATGGTGCACCTGTCTTCAACCAATGCTAACCCTGTTTGAGTGGAGTTCGTATGTTGGGGAGCTGACAGTTGCTCGCCGTTGCTCGGTGGTTCTCTCCGGGTACTCCGGTTTCCTCCACCCGTAAAACTATCGAGGTCATGATTAGCCATTGTGCAGAAATATGTGACCTTAAAAACACCAATAAATAAATAAGCTCATAATGCCTGTCCGGGCAAAAAAAAAACAAACTCATAAGTCCCGTATTATTGCCCGGACAGACGGACGGACGGACGGACATTACCATACCATAATACGGCCCGCTCATAAAAGCGGCCGTATAAAAATAACATTCTACAAAGGACACCAACATCACACATAACTGTACAAATGGGAGGCTGTGATTTTTCAGAAAGTGAGTTCATAACATTATCAAAACGGCCTATGAAATGTCGGAGTGAGGGTACATGAACCAGTTTTGAGATTTCAGGAATTGAATGTTTTTAGTTTGAGAATTTCCTTCGAAAGTGTGTGCGTGTGGGAGGTGAACGGGGACGCGCCACTCCCTGGTTGCGCCGCTAGAGAGAGTCCTTTAAAACAATTTACAAAGCCGTACGTACCTCAGTATTAAACTGGTTCGATTTCATATTCTAATTTTCTGAGTCGGGAGAAGTCTTGATATTTCCAATATAATTATTACTAATTAAAATCCGTCGAAGAGTGAATGAAACGAACCTACAAACTGAACCCAGCATTTGCTTATTTTCCCCAACTTGGCCGGATTGCCAAGCTTAGGTGTGCGATGAAACAGATTTGATTGAAACACGCGAAACCAATCTTTTGTCGTCCTATTGCTGAAAATGGCTTTGAAAAACGCTTGGGCAATCGTTGACAAATTTTACCAAATAACCTTCTTCACCGAATTTACCAACACATATACTTAATTCCATCTGTTTGTGAGGAATTAAACTTTGCGTCGAGATTAAATTTATATTAATCGACTTGGAAATTATATTTTACTTACGCATTCCCGCGTATAAATGTCAAATGCATAACATATGCGGGGCGGTGGCGCGGTCGCTCAGTAGATAGAGGTGCAGTCTGCAAGTCGAGAGGTCCTCGGTTCGAATCGCACCTGAGGCAACCGCGTTGTGTTCTTGGCTTGGGCAAGACACTTCACCCCCATTGCATACGTTGGCGTTGTGTACCAAGGCTTACTGCACGTCGATGGTGCACTAATCTTCAACCAATGCTAATCCTGCTTGTGTGGAGTTAGTATATATGTTGGGGAACCTGACAGTTGCTCGCCGTTGCTCGGTTGTTCTCTCCGGGTACTCCGACTTCCTCTACCCTCTACCCGTAAAACTGTCGAGGTGACTCTGGCTGTCGAAAGTGTCGTTAAACCCCAATAAATAAATAACATAACACACGCCGTTTATAATTTCTCACCTTATCCAAAGACGAACACATACATACACACTCTCCTACACATACATACACAAACCCACACCCATCCTCACACTCCCCGAAAGACACCCACACCCATACCCTCCCGACACACACACCACTGTGTAACAAACGATTCTAGTCTGTTGTGTCTTCTAAAATAAACATAGAACAATTTAAAGGTACGAGTCTGCAAACAGGAAGACAGTTTTTTCCCCTTTTTGTCAAATTATGTTTTGTTTTGTTTTGGTTTTTTTCTGTTTATGTGAAAAGGTCAATACAAGAAGTCATAATTAAGTTCTTAGAATACACCTTTTCTGTACGGTCTCGAAAGGATAGGAAAAACGTTGGATATTCTATCGTCTTGGTGTTATCTCCCTTGAAATTATTAGATGAGCGAGTTTCCTTTTGTTACTGCTAATTATAAACGAAAACAACAAACAGCTCTAGGAGCTGTCTGTTGCTTTCGTGTATTAAAAATAACAAAAGGAAACTTGGCTTTTATTGCAAGCCAATTAGAAGCAACTAGTTCACACCTAATCCGCCATGAAGACTGTCAAGCAGTATCACACCTACCAACACTACGTATGCGTCCACGTTGCTTCTTTGCTGAGCGAATGTGTTTTTACAGCAAAATGCAAGTTTGTATTCTTCCCCGGATAAAAATTAGTGAATCTTACCTCCTAGACTTTTATACTAATGGAAAGGAAAGTGTCTGTATTACATTCAACGATGCGCACACTGTTGATACATGTTATCGCTATAGTGAAGTGATCTGGGTCGTAGTATCACGTCGAGTTGAGGAGGTAAGATCGCCGGATCAAACGAGCTGCCGCAGCAGCGAGTTTGATCCGGCGATCTGACCTCCTCAACGAGGCGTGATGCGACGACCAAGATCACTTCACTGAAGCGATAAAAGGTTTATTATATGACTTGTAGTTCAACATCGCATGCCGACGCTAGCATTGACAATTCCCTCAACCTTTTTTGGGTAAATTGGATTGAAGTAAAAAAGAACTATTTTTGTTTACACTTATTTTTGTAACAGATGCACACTTCCGGGGAATCCCCAATGCGCGCATGAATACGATAAAAAAATATCATGAATACGATAAAAAATAAAAAAACAAGAAGAATGTTACTAAGGTAACACATGCCCCCCCCCCCCTTGTGACCTTCACCTTGCAGAAACTATTATACGCGACACACCTTCTGACTGTCCTTAACATTTGTAAAAAGTTTAACAATTGTACTATGATTCGTTTCTGAGTTGTAGCTGAGACACGAATATTGACCGATTTTTAGTATGACCTTGAAATGTGACCTTGACCTTGAAGGCACGAACCCGGCTATGGTGTGTGACACATCCTCCCATGGTCCTTTATAATTGTGTTAAGTTTGATGACTGTGGCCCTAACCGTGTTCAGTGTGACCTTGAAGTGTGACCTTGACCTTACGGACCTGGCTGTGGTGCGTGACACATCCACGCATTGCCCTTTATAATTGAGTGATGTTAGATGATTGTAGTCCTAATAGTTTTGGAGTTATGCTTGAGACACGATTTCTGACCCTGAACATATGAAGGTCAATTTTGACCTCCACCTTGCAGATGCGGCGGAAACTAGTATACGCGACAGACCTTCTGACTGTCCTTAACATTTGTGAAAAGTTTAACAATTGTACTATGATTCGTTTCTGGGTTATGGCTGAGAAACTAATATTGACCAATTTTTAGTGTGACCTTCAAATGTGACCTTGACCTTGAAGGTACAAACCCGGCTATGGTGTGTGACACATCCTCCCATGGTCCTTTATAATTGTGTGAAGTTTGATGACTGTGGCCCTAACCGTTTTCGAGTTATTGGCTCGGACACACACACACACACACACACACACACACAACCTGACACACGGACACACGGACGGACGGACACACGCACACTTCAATCACTATATTCCACCCGACTTAAGTCGGGGGGGGGGGCATAAAAACCGGACCGCCATTCGAGCGCACACATTCCAGCTCGGAGTAAAGCACTCTCTGCGACCAGAACAGCTAAGTGTGCGAATTCGAACGGACCCGTAAATAGTCCGTCATACTATAGTGATGCGGAATCTGATTCCACACTTTGGAATTTCCGGGGACCAGGAAAAGCTCGTCAAACAGTAGTGATATTTAGCGGTAAAATTACATAGTCATATAATAAAATGAACATAAGGGGGAAATGAGCAAATCTCACCTCCTAGACTTTTATATTGATGGAAATCCGGGACAAATGTACATATTGTATGTCACGTTGCGCACACTGATGATATTATGAACAAATAAAATGTCAAAGAACATCAAAAGATGGCGAAAGTTCCGTTTTCGTATTTTTATTTGTTTTCAACCAGTGGGGGAGGGGGTCTTCCGAAAAAACTCCGGACATAAGGCCGGGGTGGGTGGACGGTTCAGAGGTGGAAATGACATGTCCTGCAGAGTTTTTCCAAATACTTGGTTTTAACAAATATAAACTTAATTTCACCAAATATCATACGGAAAACGAGTCTTGACTGCTCCTAATTGGCTAAGAAGGAACAGTAGTTAGCCTTTCAATGAGAGTGGTGGCCGAGTGGATAGGTGCGCTGGTCTCTTATGGCAGAGGTCCCGGGATCGATCCCCGGTCGGGGAAAAGTTCTCGAGGTGTCCGAACACTCTCTGTCAGCATCAACTGTGGGGTTGATGCTGTCACAGCGTACCGTCCTATCGGGTGGTGGCGTAAAATGGCTGTTCTCTGTGGCAGTCTGTGCGGAGAGAGACACACTCCGTGCAGGCTAAAGATCCCTTCATAGTATTCGAGAATAGCTAGGCCACGAAGTTGCCGCTATGAAGGTCACCCCCAAACACCTACGCCATTGGGCCAAGGAGAGGCGTTAAATATATGCAAACTCGAACGCCAATCCTTGTAAAAAAAAATAAGATTTTAAAAAAAGTTAGCCTATTACCAAACAATAATATCTAGATCTGGGTACCTTTTTACTTTTGACCAAGGGCCTTAAATGGTTTTCATCCCGTTGATAATTGTGATTTGCAGAGTAAGGAGTGCAAACATTTGAAACCTCGACGTTTGCTGCTTTATAACTTGAATTAAATATTTTTTTGTTTGAATGCAAGCCTGAACCTTGAGAATTTCAACCTGCTTACCAATTAATATGAGAAATCTTAATTCATCTGAATGGAAGAAATGAAGGTAAAGGCTTCACAGCATGTCACTTGCGCTAAAAATTGGATGAGTCAATAGTTTAAACTACTGAACTCATCCATCAATCAGTCGTATCATGTAGCATTCAAAAAGTCTAAAATCAAAGTCCATGATATATATTGAGGATCTCAAACGAGTGATGTGTTTGGATATAAGATTTTTTGAAACGAGTTTGATGAATTTGATTCACAAAGAGCCTTTAGGCTCTTTGTGAATCGAATTCATCAAACGAGTTTTGAAAAATCTTATATCCAAACATCACGAGTTAAAGATTCTGTATATCACATGAATTTTCGAATGTTTTTTACACTTTTTATTTAATTCATTGTCGCTAAATTCTCCCAAAACAACCGACAATCAGTTCGTTGGCTCAGACGCTTCACGCCATGACGTCATAAATGCGCTTTACTTGCTCCTGTTGTCGTAATTGACGTCATGTGAACTACGCACAAGAATACAATGCTGCTGCTATGGGACCACGCGCCGATTAGACACTAGCTGGTAATCAGGAAATAAGACATGGGTTGTTTCGTCGAAATTAACGACGTTTCATGTGATATTAAATAATTTACAGGTACGCTTATTGCATTGCACTGTTTGACGACAACGTCTATTATCGCTAACTTCTATATGAACGGTTTAAGCCTATATTTGGGTGGTGAAGAGCCAATTTTTGGTGATTTTATGGGTGGGTCCCCATTTGAGAGTGGAATAATTGCAAGGGTAGGATGGGCGGGTGGTCTCTGGTATGGGCGGAAAATATATTTTTCAGCCTTTTATTTGCAATCTTCTTCGGGTTGGACTTTTGGAAGCATCCATATCCATTCACGTGGTAATAAGATGTGATGTAATTATCACTCAATCACCGTTCATTGACAATTTTGCAACGATCAGGGAGTACTTGTTTTTGACACCCTCCTCTCAAAATGGGAAATTCTTCAAGTAATACTTTGCATTTTAATTTTAATATAACAGCGATTAAGAGAAATTTAGTGAGACACCGATTCGTTGAACTCAGACTTCCGAACGTGATTTATGGGCCTGGGTACAACATGTATCCAACTGGAACATTCTGACCCTGTGCCGAGGTGGCCATCCCAAGTTGGCTTGCCTTTCTAACCTTCCACCATCTCTGCTAGGATACTGCATCTTTTTTCTTTGCTGACCTTTCTTGGGCTGATGATATCCTGTGAATTTATACATTGTTTGGAATGGGCTCATTCTTTAAGCATTTAATTCTCTTTGAAACCACCAACATATTAACGTAATTAGTAGAATTACGCAACGTAGACTAATCAAAAATCTCTATAGCAGTGGTTGTACGACATTTCTAGTGGTAATATCATAAAAAATTCGGTGAAAGTATGCAGGTCGCAACTGAGCAACATTCCTTGCGTTGATTCAAAGAAAATGAAATGTCTATGGTATTTTTTCTTAGATTGAATCGTACGGAATATATCAGTTGGTTGGAAAAGCGAACCACAGATTCGCTTTTCCGACCAACTGAATATTCCAGATGAGTGAATCTAAAAATAGGCGTGAACTATTTGAGGTTAGACTAATTATTTCCTCTCCAGACGAACAACAGGAGTCGAAGCGATCTTCGTCCAATTCGTACTGGTACTGACTGGGATTGAAAGAAGTTACAGAATGTAAGGCCACACAAAGTAGATATTCTGTTTCTCGGGCCATTATTTGTAAAATTGCATGTGGTCGAGAGGTTTTTTATTTTATTTTTTATTTCTGTAATTATTTCTTTTTCCATCAAAAGTTCATGTTCTTGGTTTATGTTTTAGGCCTCATAATCTACGGAATAGCATGGGTGGTGGTGAATTTCGTCCCTTGAGAGCAAGAAGGCTTTGCAACGCCTTCTTGCACTCAATGGACAAATTTATCAATTTTTTTAAACTTGGGTAAAATATCAGGCATAAACCATTTAATTTTTATTTTTTTAAGTTTACATTGGTTATAAAAAGAGAGCATACGGCAGCCAAAATGATCATGCGGGATGGTCCAAGAAACAGATTTTTAATTTTTTTTCGGCCAAATGTAAATAAATTTTACCATATTGTATTGTTTCCACGCCAAGTAATTTCAAAGAAAACTCCGTCAAGCCCTGAAATGAAACAAAAATAAAATCTATTAGAGTTCGGAGTTTTCATGTGTGTCAACAAGAGAAGGTTTGTAATTTTGTTAGGGGCACAAAAAGGTCCCGCCTTTATTAATTTGTTTATTACGCGGGCAGATGAGGTCAATTCGTTTGGTAACAGGGAGATCACCCCGACTGACAAACTTTTAGATATTTGGACTGATAGTATATATAGTTTATATACTGCTTTTACGAGATATTTTAAAGCCAATGGAATTTCCAAAAACTTGTATTGTTTGTCGCTAGAGGCGGCGGAAGATCGATAAAAGTGGAGGGGCACAAATTTTAAAGGCTACTATGGTTCAGCTCAGTGGGAGAAAAGTTAAAATCGTATAGCGGTAAATATACCATGACACGCTATAGTCTCTCGTTTAGATGACCATGCCGCGGTGTGGTCACTGTCCTGTCCTTTTCTTCTCCTTCAACCATATTCCAACCCGAAGGTTGGCCTTCGGGTTGGAAGATGGCTCAATTAGAAGAAACGGACCGAAGCGACCCAAGGAGGAATTCTTTGGCCAAATGTTATTTGGATTTACAGATATATTACAGGAATGTTTGTATACTGACACATTTGTTTGCGCCCATTTCATTCATTGTGTAACCACGCTGCAGGTCTTTGTAAAAAAAGGTGGAGGGGTACGTGCCCCCTGTGCCCCATTGGTTCCGCCACCTCTGTTTGTCGCGATACGTCTTAAAGGACGTATCACGCCAAAATTAACTTATGACCTTACCCAAGCTATCTGGCCATCAATCTAATTGCGTAAGGAATCCGTCACTACGACCCTCTGTTTGTTTACACACTTTTCTTGGAGTTTGCACGCAGACTACCGTTGATGAAATGTGAAGTTCCGCCACTCACAGAGATAAACCGTAAGATAATAAAAGTGATATTAATGTAAGCATCTTCTTTTAATTTGTATATCTCATACTATTCCACCAGAAACAAGTTGTCCTTTAAGACAATTTTTTTTATGTATTTGCCTAGAATAATATACCAATAACACGATTTTGGAGGGCGTTACGGTTTATTAACGGCCCGACAGGAATGAGTAACAGCCAGAGGGTCCATTAACGACCCGAGACGAAGTCGAGGGCTGTTTACGGCCCGAGGGCTGTTAATCATTCGTGGAGGGCCGTTAATAAACAGGGACGCCCAACAAAATCTTGTTATTACTGTTATTACCACTTCTAAAATTGTTAAATCTAAAGATTCTTCAAGTTCACTTGATTGTGACATCTCGAGTTTTCACAATGACATTTAACCAAAATACATGTGTCGTTTGTTTCTAGATAAACAAAACGCCACGTGGTCAATCACATGATAGCTTAATTTAAATATTTCTGTAAAGCCATCTCAACTCTTCCAAATCTATTAATTCATGACCAAATGGTGGAAGTTCCCAAATGTGTGATATTCGTTACATTTATACGCGCGTTTGAAACTTCAATCGGAGCCGAGGCGTTTTCGAAACATTTATCTGGAGGCGGGCCGTTAACCAGGTTAACACACAACTTACGGTTTGAGACTGCGCATTATACACCTTTACCGTAAAGGTAAAATCGTTTTAATCTGCTAGAGAACGCCTTGTGACGTGGTAATAAATAGCAATAATATGCACGTAGTGTTTTAAATTTTATATGTATCCTTTATGGATAGCAGGCAACGAGTCCGTTTTCAATTAATGGTAAACACAAAATAATTTGGTTCAATTATACTACAATTTATTTCCAAAAGAACTGTAATCCCTATTATGCGAAAGCCATAACCCACTAGGCTTGAAACAATATCCCGGTACTCCCGATTAGTAGCGATACGGCAACCCACGATACGGGTATCGATGCGGACATCGAAATTTCGTTGTATCGTGATACCACTATATAGTCCGGTCACCAATCTTGAAATTCAACTCTTTCACTCTCAATACATTAAACACATCACATTTTAGGCTTGGTTGATTTGGCCAACTCAAATACCCCGCAATTCAAAATACAACACCGGAATACCGATTATTAAAACGGGTGTTCAGTTTTTTGTTTGGACTGACATTGTTGTTTGCGAAGTAAGATCTCCCAGGTGCGATCCAAATCACCGAAATTTCACTCACATGGAGCGATTTAATATTTTATGCTCTCATCCAACATTCCGATTGAAAAATGGTAAAACTACAGATAAACAGTGCAACAATACGCCAGTTTATTGTGAACGTCCGTTGGTTATGCAAAGTGATAAATTTTTAGCCACCATTTTACGATTGTTTTCAAAGCAGTTGACAAAACTTCACTCATGTTTTCCACGATGTCAGTGCCTATTAATTAGCTCCCTTCATGTGCACCACTTATTCTTCGTAATCATCTTCCATGACTTTTTTAATCTGGGTGAATCAATTTGATGTGGAAGTCGAACCATGAACTGCAAGAGCATGTCTCAATCACTGATGTATTTTCATTGCCAACCTACAGGACCAGGGTTCTCCAGCTTTTTTTTATGTATTTGTTAAGGTTAATTGTCGTGATCATCAGATGACTAATTTTCTATTTTCGTCGTATTTACCAGCGCCTGTGACTAAAATCGTCTTTATTCTAAAACTGAAAAGTCGAAGGATGTGCTAAGACTCAGAGGGGCCCCTTGGTAAATCACATTTGTAAAGTTAGGGATTGGCTTATGCCTGAGTATGAGCTCAGACATGCCTGATCAGTTAGTGCAGTACGTTATAGAATATGGGAAATTGGGGGGGGGGGGGGGGCTGGAAGGGGGGGGGGGGGCTCAAGTTGAATGCCTAGCTTTGTTCTTGGATTTGGATATGTGAATCACATTTGGCCACAAGTTGTTCTCAGAAAATATTATTTTATTATCAGTTCTGGTACGAATACAGTAGCAGACTTCCAGGAACCAGTGGTGACTGCTGCCAACTCTATGAGTTGATCGCATATATTTTTCGTGTTCTATACCTCCCAACCGTCATTTTGATGTATAATTTGTATATATTTGATTTGAATTCAAAGAATATCAGTGGTGGGAATTTCAAAATATACAAAATTTAATTACGTTTACAGCACCTTAAGACTTCAAATAACAGGGCCGAATCTTCCCAGCTAAATCTTCCCGAGACCGAAAAAGGCAAGGCCGAATCTTCTTGTTCCCCTCTCTCGGCGTCTTGAGTTCTTTGTGATACCTTTGGCTTTGGGGTGAAACGAGGCACCTGGGCCAAACCTGTCAAGATAAATACAGCTTGATATATATTTTGTGGGATCACACATAGCACGGATATCAAATATGTATAGCCACCTTTTATAGGGCTGCGTGGACAGGCTTGGACTACGTGGCTCCCAGCAATGATGATATTATCATTTTATGATCACATATTCCAATTTCCACATCTAGCAGGATCCTCCTAAACACCGGAATTACTCTTAATGAGGCCATTTTGATTATGAGACCGGCATGATGGGTCTAATTGTGAGACACTGGAGCCTCAATAAAAAAATCCCTGGAAAAGTACATTGAACTGGAACGCTTGCCCATTTTTAGGAATGATGGCACACAAAACGGAATAGGGTGTTGTGAATATTGAATGTAACGCGAGTGGTGTGTGCAAGGCGATAAATAATAATCAAATACAGAGAAAAAAAATGATGACCACTGTGTTTATCACACTACTCTCAGAGCTGGCATTGCATTCATTTAAAACAAACGTTTACAGTATATTGAAAGGTTTGCAGACAAAGACAGCGACAATAAGCCAGTTGGGTGATGCTCATGGTCATCGGCTTGTTAATGCAGTGAACCAGTGAATTCTGACACCACAAATCAGTTTGTACTATCCTAGTTGGGTGAATGAATTGGGGACTGGCAACATAGAATCTGTATTTCTGGATACTTTATGAGAACAGTTTTGACAACTCTGTCATTAAATATTTAAAATAATAAGCAAAGAATGAAAATACGACATAAAACAGGTAATTCCGAGTACTTTCGGGTAATTGTGGTAATTCCGGTGTTTAGGAGGACCGATCTAGCACGAAAATCGAAAACTACTGGCGCTGGGGCAAACATGCATCCCAATGCCATGCGGATTCAATTAGTGCATCCCGTTTTAGATAAATTACACCCTGGTGTATATTACTTGTCGGTAAAGATTTTCATCAAGATCTCGTAAGAAATCTGAAAAGGCTTGATGGGAGTTGAAAATGAATGAAAAACCGGCGGGGATTCGATAATATTTTGTGCATGGACATTTAGAAAAGAAGAAATTTGGAGCAGTGGAAGACAGAAGAATGGTATTGCGTTCGAGTCAAATGGCTTCAGGTTCGGTCCTCTTAAAAAACAGAATGCCACAGAATGATGCGGAATGACATAAAAAAAATACGAAGTGGCAAAATCACGGGCGCCCGTGATATAGTCTACAGGCTATTTCACGGGCTCTGATAAATTATTATGCTTGAAGGAAATGGTTTCGCGCGCCGAAGGCGCGCAGGGACGGTTTAGGGAACAAGCCCCTTTCAACCCTCATTGGCTGTTTGTTTTTGTAGGATGTCGAGGCGTGGTAGAGGAGGAAAAGGAAGGAGGCTTATCTCTTCTTGGGCTTTTGCGGCTCTTTTTCTTAGGTGGTGGCTGGCTTGGTGATATGGCTGCCGGTGGTGCTGAATTACGTGCATTGATGTCTTCATTTACCCTTCTGGTTCTTTCTTTGGATTCTTCTATGAATTTATCGGTTTTGATCCTGGATTCTTCTAACATCTCCACCATTCTTTTTAGTTTTAGGGTGGCTTCTTCCATTTCCGCAGACTGGGGTGGCTGTCCAGTTGTGATTTCCACTCCAGGGCTATCCGGTAGTGAAGGAAGAGGGGAATGAGGGGTGGGAGGTGGTGGAAATGCAACTTCCAGTTCCTCCTCAGTCTCCACTGGGCGTTCCACATCCAACTGTACCGGCTCAGGAGCCGTTAAGGATAATTAGTGGGACGGATTGCTATAAAAATAGTTCAGTTTGTGATACAAGCATGAAATTTGGTAGTCACTGTTGGTATATAGAGTACTTTAGGATAGTTGGCTATGAAATATCTTATTATTTTCAAGATGGCCATCGGAAGTGAAAAAATCTGCAGTATTGGTGATGTGAGTGCAGCATATATGAGTGAAACATACAGCATTGAAGCAATTTTTCTGCTGTTATATCATTCCTTTATGCAAACCAAGACTGAATATGAATTGCAATAATGAATAGCAACGACAATTGTGGTTTAAAAGGCTGTGGAAATATATGGCAAGGGAAATAACTCTGTATGCTCAAATGTGCAGTTACCAGGGATTTGTTTCTTTTTTAAACGTACACGTATTTTCAAAATAAACCTCATAATCTGCAATATCAATGCCAATGTTTTGTATCTCATGCATTTAGAATCGATGCCCGTATATATCACAGGTGTATTTGTTGATACTAACTGCTTTCTTGGCAGTTACAGGAGCAACGTGCAGTGTATGACAATCCTGTGCGGTAGCATTTGCTATTTCCAGTACATGTTGAACGCTTGCAGCAGCACTTCTGTAGTTCTTGACAACACTCTGCTGTAGCAGAGAGTGTAGTCCAGTGTGGCTCCCACAAATTGTTGTGTTTAAGCCAACCCCAGCTGATAGGATCTGGTAACTGTTGCACTGGAGAAGAAGCCTGGCCCCAAACATGACCCGCTTGGAAAACTGCCCGTTTAACATGCTCATATAGGGATGCCCTAGTTGGTGGTATGCCATTGTATGGACGTTGCTTTCGAGCGAACAAATCAAGGCGACATTCGTCTACTCTGCATGTTGTGCTTGAACGGTCGTACATGACAACAACAAAATGTTCCAAGATATCCATGTCCGCCTCTGTAACTTCATTCTGTGGTGAACGGAGTCGACAGAAAACCTCTGTTGCAGCCTCATACACATTCCATGCCCGCCAAGCAGATTTCTTTCCTCTTCCCACAAAGGCAGACACTGTATCACACCCTGTAGAAGCATGAAAGAAAGGTAAAGGTCCAATTGATTTGGTAATGTCCTGTATTGGGAGCCAGCGGAAGTGTTGTTCCTTCCCAAAAGCTAACCACATTGAATTAATCTGAAGGTCAGTAAACACGGAGATGGCTATAACAGCAACATCTGTGTCCAGTAGTAACAACAGTCATGCTATTAAAACCTGTAACAACAGTTGCATGTTTGGCATGAACAAACATACGGGTGTCATGGTTACTGGGTGACAGCATATCTGTGTTTAGTTCCTTATTACAGGCAACATCATCCCCTTTAGTGACAACTATAAGGCTGTTTGTCTGAGCATTTACAATTCTATCTGCCAAAAATCCAAACAGTTCAGTTTTGTTTTCATCACACCTCAGGAAATTGTTCCACGACTTTGGTACGTTACTCTTACCGACCACTTTTCTTCAAAACCCAGCTCCCCTTTTCTGTCGAGTTCCTGCTTTGAGGCTACTTTCGAGGTATACATCAAAAACAACATCTACTCTTGTACATTTTTGTGCACATCTTACAATGCATGGTATAATAACCTCATCAGCATAGTCATCAAATGTTTTAGCAGTTCCAGGTGGTTTTGCATTGACCATAGCCGCACCATCTATAATCATAACTTCAGTATGAGGCTCTTTTACTCGAGCAGCTATCCCTGTCTCTAAAATGTCCGTCAGCTGTGATTTTACTCCAGAGTTGAGAATATGTGATAATGATGGTGGGTACTGTTGGTTTTCATGTTGAAAAAGGTTTTGTAGGTCACACTGTCGATTTTGGCACGATATAAAAAGTCGTGAAAAAAGTTGACAGTCATTTTTCAAACTCTCTATTTTCAGATTCCCCACTGTAGTATGAGGCTTGATTTTTTTGCTGAAAAGGGAAAGCTTATTTTTTGCCAAGGGTTCATGAAAACTTTCTTGTCCATTAGTTGTCGATTGTTTCAGAAATTTATCATACTGTTTTCTGCCAACAGGTAAAAGCTGAGCCATCGACCCGTTTACCTTTTATCCGCAACTTCTTTGACATCGAGGGAATAAAGGTTTTGTGAATATTCTTCAAATGGACTGCCATACTCAGATGTTGTTGAAATTAGTCAACAGACTTTATCCTGAAAGTCCTTCTGAGCAGCAGGGGTATCGTCATGGTGTCTTCTGTTTCGTTTCAACTCTGATTTGCCAGCTGCGTCTGAAAATTCATTGATAACCCTGCTTATTTCCGGCCCCGCTATCATCCATCGCCTCAGTGCTGCTGGGTCTTCTGTTAACCCAATAGCTCCATCATCACCCCACCCCAATGCGAATTTTATCAGGGGAGAAATCTCTCTTTAAAATGACACTTTTGTTGCAAATTTCCTTCAAGTAGAGCCTGATATCAAGTCACCACGGCCAGACTATAAAGCCCTGACAAAACTTCATTGACAAAAACATTATGGCCGCCCATCTATTTTTAGAAATGTCGGCCATCTTGAAAATGGCCTAATTTTCAGTGGCCAACTATCTCAGGTTTTTCTACTATATCTCAAGAACACATGGTGAAAATTTCGTGCTTGTATCATCAAGTGAACTATTTTCATAAAAAAAATCGCACTAATCAGCTCCACTAAATATGCTGGGGCTGCTCCCAAACCAGTGACTGTTTGGGTTTCTTTTTTTCAAAAATAACCACCAAACTGCGGTTTCAGTATTCATTATCTGTCGACTGTTGATCAGCTCGGACGCTTACTGGACTGTCCGTTAGCGCCACCAATTAACACCAGAATGATTCTACCACAGAAACTATCTAACATGTTAACATGTTTGAACGTGGGTAACACCAGAAACTGGACAATCCATGTTTCTGGTGCACCCTGCCAGGTGATATTAGACTTTTCAATACCACCTGGAGCGGCTCCAACAAAGAAGCCTGCAGCCAGACCACCGGCCTATCTGGGGAGTGGTAGCACCTTTGCCCAACCGGGCTCTGGTCCACACCAAGAGAACGCTGAGAAAACCAAGAAGAAGAAAAAGAAGAAAAGCCCGTCCACAATGCGCCGAGATGTCAAGCGCCCGGAGGACTGGAAGAAAAAGAAGGGAGAAGAATCCCGCAAAGAGAAGGGAGAGGAGATGGAAATCCCCGCCTCTAGCCCGCAGGAAAAACCGCCAGCAAACACCACCGATACCTCAGACATCTCCCTCTCCATCTCCATCCTGGACCCCCAGGCTAAACAGGAGGATGATGAATTGAGTAAGCTTGTCCACGAACTAGAAAAACAGATCGTGAGCACCGAAGAAGAGCCAGATCGAACTAAGCTCAGAGAACTAGTCGAGCGTGAAACCATCCTCAGGAACGAGCGAATGAAGAACATGGAAAAGGAGTCTGCATAACTTCGGAAGGAAACGGAGACAGTACTTCAAAACGCCTCTATAGCAATGGCACTTTCACAAAACAGGGTAAATACCACCACACCACAGCCTCCATCGTCAATAGCCAAGATATTGCCATCTCCATCTCCTAAGAAAAAAACGGAGGAAGCTAAGGAAATAGGTAGCAAAACCAACCGAGCAGCCGCCAGTCCATCACGAGCGGTAGGGTACGAGCAACATAACACAGACATCTATCGACTTATGGGATGCACACCCAAGTGCAGAATCTTTTCGGTGGTTTCAGTATTACTATAAATTTGCCCACTTCTCGTAGCAAACACGGAGCAGAACTCTTGTAATTATGCAAATTCCTCGCCATTTCCAGCTCGAGGTTCTCGGGGATCTCAACCCACTATCCTACTGCAGTCGCACACTCAAACTTAATAAGGCTATTGACTCTCGCTCCCGACTCTCGTGGATTTATAAGCAAATAAAGCTACAAAGCAAATACAGTTATTGGGGTTGCAAGGGATTTGCATCCCACATCGTCCTTGTGCGCCTTCGACGCGCAGAAACTTTTCATTCATCAAGTCATCAGTTACCAAGTTGCATTACAAGATGAGTCGTTTAAAAGTCGAAGAATTGTTTTCAAATGTTTCAGAGGTGCAGTCTGAAGTTAAACGTGAGAATTTTGTAAATCTTTGGAAGAAAGAGGCGAGAACTATAGAAGCGGTGGAGGCATCCAACAAGAATTTCAATGACGACTTGGTATATTCTAAGGTTGTGTTTGCATGCAGTCATAATGTGAAGTACAAGCCAAGACTTACAACTGGACAAAGATGCAGTAAATAAAAGTCTATTAAAACTGGCTGTGTATTTGTTATAAAATTTAGGGTTTCAGCGGATGGCCAGCATTTATATGTGTCGAGTATGGTTAACCAACACAACCATATACTTTCAGAACTTGAATATAGGCACCATTTATACTGAATGAGAATGGTGTTGTTACTGTCATTTATTTGCAAGATGCAGAAATAAAATCGGTAAAATATTAGATGAGTCTTTTATATATAATATCTGTCATAATCGACGAATATCCAAGAGAGAGCCTGTGGCGTATCTATTGGCTATTTCATGGGCGCTCGTGATATAGCCGCTGCCAAAAAATAACATTTTAGGATAAAAATGCGATTTAATAGATACCAGGACCGACCGAGCTCTTAATTATTATGAATGAATGAAAGTTTCAGCGCGCCGATGGCTCAAAGGACGATGTGGGATTGAAAACCCTCGCGACCCGAATAACTTTATCTGCTTATGAAGCCACGACAGATGGAACTAAGGGCCGGGAATCTTATTTGATTTGAGTGTGTTATTCGGGTCGTAAGATTCAAATCCCACATTGTCCCTTGAGCCTTCAGCGGGCTAAAACTTTCATTCATTCATTGCTGTCACTTCTTGGAGTTTGCTCACTGCGAATATGTCTTCGAGAATGCGAAAGTCACCCAAATATCCTCGTGGTATATATAATTTGGGCTGTGGAATTAATAGTATAAAATGTTCTGGCTGCTCGAGTTGGATACATCGCAGATGTATCCCTATATCAGCCGATCTTCTCTCCAAATGATCTGCTGAAGAAGGGTATAGCTTTTTTCTTCCGAAACTGTGCGTTTGTGAACGGAGAATAGGATGACAGCGGAGCAATGAAAAGGTAATTTGACCATTCAGTATTTTAAAAAAATTCTTCACATTAGAAATTACTTATTATTAATTACTTAATTCTCCATTACTTAAGTGAAAAGATATTGGTATCCGTTTGTAATTTCTTTGCATTTGAAAAACTGTATATAAGAATCTTTATTTTCAACAATTTCTACATATTTTAAGCTGCTTAATCGTTGGGATCACACGACCCGTTATAAGAAAGTATCGTGACGATTCTTGGTCGATTGGTACCACGGTCGATATATCTTCTACATTTCAAACGCAACATTTTGGGGGGAAACATTGTCATACGGTTGTAGTGGTGCGAATCGACTTATGGTTGGTGCGAATCGACCGAACCGACGGTACCAATCGACTTTTTGGATGGTACCAATCAACTTTCGAGATGGTACCAATCGACTGTCCGATGGTACCAATCGACTGTCCGATGGTACCAATCGACCGTGGTACCAATCGACCATTCCATGATAGCGTAGTTATTATATGCCATAATGCTTTCTTAAAAGGGTGCAAAATAACAATGTTGAGGTCTATCCCTCCGGTTGTTTCACACAGCAGGTTTTAGTGATAGCAATTCCATTCGTCCGACTTCCGCTCTTGATCTGTCATTGGCATTTCGAGCCGTGATGAACAAGTATTGTGACACATCACAGTGTAACTGATTATATACCGCACTATAATGCATCGCGTTACTTTCGTAAAAGGGTGCAAAATAACAATGTCGAGATAGGGCATTTCGGTAGTTTCACACACAGATTGCAGTAATGTATTGCTTTAGGGGTTCAAATGGCAAGTGTGTTCCAACCACTTAAGCAATAAATTTAACTTTGCAAGCCAGTTATTGTTATCTCATCTGGCTAAGGCACACGTCAAGTTTATATAGAAGCCATTCCCTAACAGGGCGGGGGGGGGGGGGGGGCACTCGCCCAACCAGATACCGCACCCTTTCAGAATATCTGTACTGTTGGTATTTCAGCTATAACAATAACTTAGCAAGTATTTACCCGACTGAACAAGTTACATCTTTCCCATTTTTATATAGAGGCAGTTTGTTTATTAAAATGAGCTTGACACAAGACCAGACAGCCCCCCCCCCCCCCCCCCCATCCTCTCTCTCTCAGACTGTACATGCTTCCAGTGTTTACCTCTCTGGCCAATGTACTTTTTTTGGTTTGGTCATCAGAATGTTTGTGCTGTCAACATTACCGTTAAATTCAACATTGCAAGTTGTTTTACTCTTCTTGCCAAAATACACTAACCGAAGCAGCCTTTTGGTACCGTCGGTTTCGGTCGATTCGCACCAATCATAAGTCGATTCGCCCCACTACAGCTGTATGACAATGTGTTTAAGGTCAAGTCGACCTCGAGTCAAGTCGCCCCCGCTTATTTTTCCGGGTCAACTTGACCCCCCCCCCCCGAAACCGACAAAAAAATGTAGCCATTATTTTATTAAAACTTAAGTTTTTATTGATAATTTATCTTTCTTTTTTTCTCCGGTTTTGAGGGTCGTGTTGATTCTGGAAAAAAATTGTTTTAGCCATTATTTTAGGGAATAAGACAAGATGGCGGTGTAGTGTGAGAACGAAGGCATATGTTTGTATCGTGACGGTTGCACAGAATGGTGACATGTTTTCAACAAATCAACGTCACAGTCACCCAGCAGATCTTAACCTTAAGGTTAAGAGAGTTGTGACCCAAAAAGTAAGACTTCCATTATTTGTTTTCTGTAAAAAATATATACATGTATATCATAAATTTCAATGGTAACAGTGTGAATTAACACGGATAATTATACAAATAAATCGATTGCTATGTGTAGGATGATTCGACAACGTGCTAATTTATTTGGTTATATATTCATTTCCAGGCAAAAGAGAGGGCACAGCACGATATGTTCAGAGCTGCGACAGATATTGCAGAAGAAGCAATACAAGATACGGTCAGCCAAGAGACATTCTTCTTAAAACCCAAGACATCATTGGTGAAAAGAAATGTAAAACGCTTCAGAGCAAAGACACGGCCACAGCCACCATCAGATTTGGACTTCAATATAAAAACAGATTTCCTGCATCTAGACGAATTTTTGATTGCCGATATCAAGTCAAAAAATAAATATTTCAAATTTTTGTACATGCAAACAATACCATTTGATAACGTACTTACCTAAATTTCTAAATTTATTATCCAGGATGGCATAGAAGAATGAACACAAAGGGGAGTAATTTGAGTTTCTACAAGTTGGTCCCTCTCTTACAACAAGAATCCACCATTGTTGAAATGAACGTAAAAGCAGATCACATTGAAACAAACAGCTGAACGAAATATACTAAGATGTCAAAGAAGACTGAAGAGCTTTGGGAGATGTATAGACAGAATGAAATTACCACAACCAGCTTCCTCCGTAAATGTGCTAAAATATATGCTTAATAATTATAGGTTCAAACTGTTTTAACCCTTTACCCAACGTGGGTAGCAATCAAAACTTGGAAAAAATAATCTTGAATACATGTAACTTTGCTTATAGAAACATAACTTATGACACCTCATTGGAACGAGCTCAACGAGCTCGTTCCAATGAGGGATCATGTGCTATGTTTTTGAGGCAAACTGGAAGCAAAATTAAATTTGAATGAAGATTTTTTTGCATATTGCTGGCCGTTTTTTCCGTTTTGTTGAGTAAAAGGTTAATGTATGTATGTATTTCTCATTTTAAACATGATACCACGTAAAGGGTTAATGTATTTATGTATTTATGATATTTATGTTGGAAATATGTCATGTATTTATATTGTAAATAATTATTATAAAATAAAACAGAAAGTGGTCAGAAAGTTAGAATTATTGGGATAAAAAAATCTATTTCTTATACCAGTCTTCTGTTATATTTATCAGAACAGTTCCGTTCCACCACCCTCCAATCTCCTGTTGTCGTTATCAGAACAGTTCCATCCCATCGCTCCTTGCCTACAATAGTTTCGACCTTTTTCTGTGGGTTTCCATGGAACACAGATCGGAAATATGGTCGGAAACTGGTGTGGTGGGACGGGACTGTCCCGTCCCAGTTCCATCCAATCGCTCCTTGCCTACAATATTTTCGATCTTTTTCTGTCGTCGAGTCGCCCCAGAAAAAGATCGGAAATATGGTTGGCAACATTCACCAACAGTCCCGTTGTATTACTCCAGTTATCAACCATATTTCCGATTTTCTTCTGGGGCGACTGGACCCGGGGCGACTTCACCGGGGGCTACTTGACCCGTTCCCATGACAGTGTTCCCCTCAAAAATGTTGCGTTTGAAATGTGGAAAATATATCGACCGTGGTACCAATCGACCAAGATTCGTCACGATACTTTCTTATAACGGATCGTGTGATCCCAACGATTAAGCAGCTTAAAATATGTAGAAATTGTTGAAAATAAAGATTCTTATAAACAGTTTTTCAAATGCAGAGAAATAATAAACGGATACCAATATCTTTTCACTTAAGTAATGGAGTATTAAGTAATTAGTAATAAGTAATTTCTAATGTGAAGAATTTTTAAAATACTGAATGGTCAAATTACCTTTTCGTTACTCCGCTGTCATCGTATTCTCCGTTCACGAACGCACAGTTTCGGCAGAAAAAAAGCTATACCCTTCTCACAGTGGATAAGCGGACGCTTCAATTGACCGGAAGTTTCGGAAGGCGAGGCGGTGAAATTTTATTTTAACACACAAAGTTGGCTGAGCGCAGTTTTTAAATCCCAAGTTTTGATAGATAAGCACCGACAGACGGAACGGGTTATCTTCTTCACATGTAAGTATATAATGCTAGACATGATTGTTGATCGTAGCAGGCCAGAAGTGGCCAGTATTTGTGATTAAGTGGCAGAAAACGCCCTCTGATCCTCGGTGAAATTCCAATCTTGACCACCGATCCTGGCTTCAAATGTAATTTTTTATACTTTTCCGATGTTAGCCACACATCATTCTCTGCACTGAAATGTAGCTATCTATTTTGGCAATCGTTTAGCATTCACTTCAGCTTCCACAAATAACGACAACGGCTGAACAGCACCAACAAATAGCCACACCACCAGTGATTCCAATGTCCGCATAGTTGTGGCCGCCCCTAATCCCTAGTTGCCCTAACGGCCAGTTATGTTTTACACATCTTTTTTCAATCTATAGCTGCCATGGGCCCACGTGGTATCATGGTTCAATATTCCAGGGATTTTAACTATCAACATTGGCCAAGGGTCGCATTAAGATGACGTTTTATGTCGTAATAGTCTGATATTTTAGACATAATGAGTACAGGACGTAGGCGTATTGGCCAATTTTTTTTTTTTTTATTTTTTTTTTTTGGGGGGGGGGGGTGAGTGGGGGAGGGCTGGAAATGTTTTCGCGAAAAGTGATTCCGCTGCATCTTCGCGTGGCGTTTGTGGCGTTACGCCGATGCGGTTGTGAGAGAATGTGCCACCTCACCCTGATTGAGTCCAACAGGCTTCCCCAGTAAAATTTGAAAATGTGATCGTCTGAGATCGATTCTAGAGCTTCACTCACTATAGTTGCTTTTCAGACATTATCATTGATGAGGAAATCGATCGCTTAAATTGTGGGATGTAGCCAGGCAGGTGTAGCTGGCTGAATTTGGTCAAAATGTTTCATGAGGATTGTGAAAATCAAATTTTTCGGGCAGTATTCATAATTCTTTTATCAAACTTGCCCAACAGCAAGAAGGGTGGGGAGGGGGGGGGGGGGCGAATAAATGGCTTTTTGGGCCTTATTCTTGAATCGTGTGTGTAAGATGGTGATGGTGGTGTGTGGGTGGAGGGGGGGGGGTCAGTGAGCCCTGAGTCGAATTTCTGTACAGTGTTTTTACATAGCTCCGGACAAAATGGGGGGGGGGGGGGTTGCTGCTTATCGGAATCGACCCTCTTTTTGCCGGAGCTATGGCAACACATGGTACAGAAATTCGACTTGTGACCCTTCCGAACGATTACGCATGCTTGAACGAAAACGAATTGACGTCAGGCTAAGATTACAGCGTCTGCGTCCCTTGAATTTATTTATGGTCACATCCAATGTCAATCAATCAATGGCGCTTTTATTAACATGGCTGGGTCATGTGGTTGTAATCTTGGAATGTATACATCCAACAGCCTGGTGACTCGGTCACAGCAGCCTCAGAATCGCCGAGAACACGAGTTTTCTTCATTATTCCATCAGGATATGCCACCTGTAAACGAAAGAACGATTAAAACAATTAAATGATTGAATAAGTGGTTTTAGACGCTTCGTAGAAACAACTTGTTCACAGACAAGACACCGTGGCTGCCCACTCGCTCAGATTCAGTTCGTGCAAACAAGTTGGTATATTTTCCGGTGATTTGACTGGGACAGGAGATATTTCAACTTCTCTGCACAAACGAAAATGAGCGTTGTGGGGGTAGCAACAACGTTCTGAGAGTAATTACCCCACACACACACCTCCTGACCAGAATATGTCTACGAAACGTTCTACTTCACTACATCCCAATAAGAGTGCTGTCATGGGAACCCAATGAGATTAACCCTCCTCGCCAAAAGATGTCTGGGAATCGTCCTTAATCACTGAACCTCGGTGACAGTTTTACGGGTGGAGGAAGTCGGAGTACCCGGAGAGAACCACCGAGCAACGACGAGCAGCTGTCAGCTCTCCAACACACCAGATGATGTCTACGACGAAACGTGCATTGTTTTATTTTTACGAAATGACCAGTAGATGGCTATGGAATGGTAACTTTAGGAAATGACTCGTCTACGAAACGTCTTGTACGAAATGTGTTTTTACGAAATGCCCCAATATCTCAATATGCCAATTTGTGCACAATGTTCTGAGCTGATATTAAACGCCTGCATTGATCATTTATATAGATTTTAATATACTTAATGGGTTATAGTCGTTTCGTCCCGTCGTCCCAAGACGTTTCGTCCCATTTTGGGCGTTTCGTCCCATTTATTTTGGTCGTTTCGTCCCATGTAGATTTTTCACTTTGGTCGTTTCGTCCCATTTGGATTTTTCACTTTGGACGTTTCGTACCGTCCGAGATTGGCTAGGTAATCTCAAATTTGGTTGATTTTTATGATTATTTCTCAGTGAGACTATGCAAATATGGATATCATTGGAACCGGCTTGATCAGTTAGTTCCAATAATATACGCATGGTTTTACTGGGAAAAATGTAAGACATTTCAGGCTAGTAGGTGATAGAGGCCGATTCACGACCACTTTGCCATGTACATGTACATGTACATCGATGTACATCTCCATAGGATTCAGTGTTAAAATCGTGTACATGTACACGATTTGTCGTTTTTTATGGTGGTCTAGACTCGGCTTTGCTGATTCTACACCATTGGATTCTATATACAGAGTGAAAATGTATGAAATTTTAAGGATAAAAAATGAGGTGTATCGTCTGGTCCAGAATCGGCAAATGGGTTTCCCATAGGATTCAGTGTTAAAATCGCGAGTAAAAAAACGTGTTGCCGTTTCTGGACCAGCGTCGAAAAGTGGCTTGCCGATTCTAGACCATCCATGTCTGTACACGATTTTAACACCGAATCCCTATGGAGGCGTACACGGAAATCCATTTGCGGATTTACGTCAGAAATCGACTCGTGTACGGTACACGGAAAAGAGGTGGTCCTGAAGCGGCAAACCCACCATGAAATCTACGTGAATCCAAATGGAAAATAACAATAAATTTTATCAAAATAATGTGCATCATTACACCGAGTTACTCTGCGATGAAGCTCGTTCTGACACGTGAATATAATTATTCATGAAGGAAGCGCTGTGGATTTTATTGTTCAGTCACTGAGGGCTGAAAGGGGCTTGTTCCCCATACTGTTCCTGTGCGCCTTCGACGTGTTAAACCATTTCATTCGAATGTCAGTCTACAATCGTCAGTCTGTGTTTTTATCAAAACTGACAAGCAGGTCGCATGTCAAAGTGACATTTACTGTATAGACACTTACTGAGAATGCTATTTTGTCACGCTTGAGATGTATTACAGGTTTTTATTCAAATGAGATTAATGTCAAGTTAAATGGTTTATCTGAAAAACTATTTCTATGGATCAAAGCGGAAACAGTTCAAAAGATCAATTGATGTTTTGACTGAACGATTTCCATGTAAAAATTTTAGAGAAATAGCGTTGTTCAACGTGCGAGTACAAACGCGGTTTTAACCCAAAATATTACAAGATATTCATGGAGTATTATTTTTTCCATATATTTTTTTTCTGCAAAAAATTCTCGCCTGAGAATTTTTTAAAAATATTTTTCAACTCTTGTTTTTCTGACTGAACGATTATCATGTAAAAATTTTAGAGAAATAGCGTTGTTCAACGTGCGAGTACTAACGCGGTTTTAACCCAAAATATTACAAGATATTCATGGAGTATTATTTTGAGAATGACTTCAAGTGTGAGGAAATAACTACCTGTATGATTTAACACTTTAAAACGTTGTATTTATAGATGTTTATTTGAGACTAAACTCTAAGTTTCTCATTGCCACGCGCAAGGCATGATTTTGGACCCGTTGTAGATTTTCAATGTTGGTTTTATTCAGGTCACTTGTTATTATGGCCCCATACTCTAGTACTGGGCGTATATATGATTTGTAAAGATTGAGAAGAATTTCTTTATTGGCTCCCCAATTTTTACCTCTAATCATTTTCAGGAAATTGATGCGTTTAATGGCTTTGACAGTGACTGAGTTTATGTGATTGTTTAAATTGAGACTGCTGTCCAGGTTGAATCCCAGAAACTTTGCCTCATTACTAGCTTCAAGTTTATAATCGTAGAGCTTAAGCTCAATATTAGGGACAGGCTTTTTCCTTTGTTTTTTATAGAATGTGATTCTTTGTGTTTTCGTGGCATTTAGCTTGATGCGCCACAGAGCGCACCAGTCTTGCAGGTCGCGGCTAGTATCCTGCAGGCGGTTTTGTATTATGTTTCCAGACTTACTGGCCGTCCACATTCCTTTGTCGTCTGAGAATTGAGATAGTTCAACATGGTTCTTCCCTAGTTTGTCACTGTCATTCACATATATTATAAATAGAAGCGAGCTGAGGACCGAACCCTGTGGAGTGCCCGCTTCGAGTTTTACCTTGGCTGACACTTTGCGGTTGACCCTCACTTTGATTTTTCGATCAGATAAAAATGATGATATGATCCTTAGAATTTTGGTAGGTAGCCCCATTTTAGCTAGTTTGTATCTCATGCCATTGTGCCAGACAGAGTCAAACGCTTTTTCTACGTCGAGTAATAGCGCGGTTCCTATTTCATTTTCAGTCGGTCCTATTATGCCCATACAGACATATCAAAGAGATGCACTGGTGTTTATACAAACAGCTGACTTGATCAATCACACACAACAGAAGGTTGTACTTACAACAACCAGCAAGTAAAAGTGTTTGACAGACCGACTTATTCACACAATTAACTACAACAAAAAATGTAATTACAATCCTTATCAAAATTATTGAAAACAAACAAAAAATACTGTGAGTCCACATTGAGATTAGTAACAAAATACATGATGGTTTGTTTGATTGGCCGACAAATTCACATAAACAAGAACCTAACAAACAACAATTACACGTTTGTTACAGAACAAGATAAGTTTATAAATTAGGGAAGCTAGGGGTTTTCACGTCAATCTCGGATGGGATGAAACGTCCAAAGTGAAAAATCCACATGGGACGAAACGACCAAAGTGAAAAATCTACATGGGACGAAACGACCAAAATAAATGGGACGAAACGCCCACAATGGGACGAAACGTCCTGGGACGAAACGACCATGGGACGAAACGACCTGATCCCTAATTAATTAGTCCCCCTTTAATTCGTCTGAGGTCAGAGACACCTATCTCATGATACTCATGATATCCCATGATAGCTTGAGAGCCTATTCCAGGTCGACGTGAGATGACCATCATTACGGCGATATTTATGCCGACTGACAACTATGCGGACAGACAAATAGCAACTGTGGAATCAAAAATTTACAACTGTGCGGACATTGGTATGACTGATGGTGTGGCTTTTTGTTGGTGCTGTTCAGCTGTTGTCGTTATTTGTGGAAGCTGAAGTGAATTCTAATCGATTGCCACAATAGATAGCTACAGTTCAACGCAGAAAATGATGTGTGGCTAAGATCGGAAAAGTATAAAAATGATACTTGAAGCCATGATCGGTGTCAAGATTGGAATTTCATCGAGGATCAGAGGGAGTTTTCTGCCAGTTAATCATAAATACTGGCCACTTCTGGTCCGCTACGACCAACAGTCATGTCTAGCATTATATACTTACACGTGAAGAAGGTAACCTGTTCCGTCTGTCGGCGCTTTCTGTCAAAACTTGGGATTTAAAAACTGCGTTCAGCCAACCTTGCGTGTTAAAATAAAATTTCACCGCCTCGCGTTCCGAAACATCCGGTTAATTGAAGCGTCCGCTTATCCACTGTGTTCTTCAGCAGACCATTTGGAGAGAATATCGGCTGATATAGGGATACATCTACGGTGTATCCAACCCCAGCAGCCAGCACATTCTATACTATTAATTCCACAGCCCAAACTATATATATACCACAAGGATATTTGGGTGACTTTCGCATTCTCGAAGACATATTCGCAGTGAGCAAACTTCAAGAAGTGATAGCAATGAATGAATGAAAGGTTAAGCCCGCTGAAGGCTCAAGGGACAATATGGGATTTGAAATCTTACGACCCGAACAACACACTCAAATCAGATAAGATTCTTGTCCCTTACTTCTGTCTGCCGTGGATTCATAAGCAGATATGGTTATTCGGGTCGCGAGAGATTTCAATCCCACATCGGGTTGTCACTAAAAAGTGTACTCCGACCCCGACCCCGACTCCGAAATTACCGGCTCCAAAAATATTTCTTTTTATAACTCTTTTATTAATGGATCAATTACACTGAAATTCAACATAAATGTACAGAATTATGTGTAGTATACATATAATCATATAAATGTTACAAAAAAATTATGATGTTCATTAAATTGACTTTTATTGGGTTTTACCTCACTAAAAAGTGTACTCGGCGATTTCAACGAAATTTCATTCTCTCATTCATATAATACATTCTTCCAGCTAATGTTTTGCCATATTAAGAATATATTCGTATTTTATGATGTTTAAAGCAAGTTTTATAATCAATTTTGAAATTAATCGTGCTTAAAATGGAAATTTACTCGAAGATGAGAATCGCCGACTCCGGCTTCATTTGAGGTTGCATGTAAAATTCAAACTTGCAATTGGCGGATCAATAGTTAGGGGTTTTCCCGGATTGTGGTAAGTGACGCAGTCAACGTGCAAGAGAAGGAGTTGAAAGTGATTTTTCCATAGGTAGTTTGTTTTTCTCAGTGCAATTTATGTCTTGTGTGTGCAAGGCTGTAGCAACAACATTTTAAAATGATCAATATTCTGTTCATCTTTGATAATTTTATTCAATAAACACCAGGGTTTTTTATTAATAGAGTGTTCGTGTATTACTCACTTCAACCGTTGATATTGTTTTGTTTGTTTGTGAGTATTGTGACGAGTAAGATTTCACGCGAATGATGAAAGTTAATAATAAAATATAATTCCCGACACTATATGCCTTCAGAGATATATAGCACTGGAAATTATTTTACAACCCTAGGGTCCAACTTCTTATCGAAAAAAATTACGCCCTTTCCTGCTACTGACAGGTGTTAAACTTGATTGCCGTAAAACAATATCCTTATCCGCGTCACTTAACACAATCCGGGAAAACCTCTGACTATTGATCCGCCAATTGCAAGTTTGAATTTTACATGCAGCCTCAAATGAAGCCGGAGTCGGCGATTCTCATCTTCGAGTAAATTTCCATTTTAAGCACGATTAATTTCAAAATTGATTATAAAACTTGCTTTAAACATCGTAAAATACGAATATATTCTTAATATGGCAAAACATTAGCTGGAAGAATGTATTATATGAATGAGAGAATGAAATTTCGTTGAAATCGCCGAGTACACTTTTTAGTGAGGTAAAACCCAATACAAGTCAATTTAATGAACATCATAATTTTTTTGTAACATTTATATGATTATATGTTTACTACACATAATTCTATACATTTATGTTGAATTTCAGTGTAATTGATCCATTAATAAAAGAGTTATAAAAAGAAATATTTTTGGAGCCGGTCATTTCGGAGTCGGGGTCGGGGTCGGGGTCGGGGTCGGAGTACACTTTTTAGTGACAACCCCCACATCGTCCTTTGAGCCATCGGCGCGCTGAAACTTCCATTCATTCATAATTATTAAGAGCTCGGTCGGTGCTGGTGTCTATTAAATCACATTTTTATCCTAAAGTGTTATTTTATTAATGCCATTCCGCATTATTCTGTGTCAATCCGGTTTTTAAGAGCATCGAATTTGAACCCATTTGACTCGAAGCAAACACCATTCTTCCATCGAATGCTGGTCGTTTCGGCATCGAGTCGTTTCGACACCGAGTCGTTTCGGCACCTGGCCAAGTCGTTTCGGCACCACTTCAGGTCGATTCGGCACCGAGTCGTTTCGGCACTTGGCCAAGTCGTTTCGGCACCTAGGGAATTCATTTTACTGTGGACAAAAAACAACAAAAAACAATAAAACATTTCTGATAACAAACTTTATTTTAACAGACTTTATTGCAATAACAATTAATAATTAACATTTACATTACTACAAAAGAAATAATAAGACTGATATGGCATGTAGGAATATTAGAACTTTTTGATTAAAGGGCAAGTATGTTGAATAATCCTCACAGCAGTAAATACAACAAAACCACACACAGTAGTATAGAAATACAAGACACACAGTCAACAAATAAGTCCGAACACCTGAACATTCAAATCAGCAACTGTATTCGGACCCAATCTCACATCTCAATTTCACACAGTAATCAATGGAGCATTACCGTGAAGACAGCTCACTGGGTCATTGTTGACACCTTGTGTCCACTGACACAATTATACAACAATATTTATGAAACGAGTCTTAAGAATTTTCCGTTTTGGTGAGCCTCTGGCGAGTTTCATAAATATTATATGAGAAAAACACTCATTCCATATTCTATTATTCGTATAACTACAAATTCTCATTTTTTGCTTCCAAAACATAGGTCGAGCTCGTCCCAATGAGGGGTCATAACCTATGTTCTGGAAGCAAAAAGTGAAAATATAAAAATATAAAAAAAAATGAATGGCGTTTTTCTTGTAGGTAAAAGATTAATACAATATAACCCACCCTAAACAATATTAATCAGTATCACAACAAATCCAAGAACGAATAAACACATAGCATGTAGGAAGATTAAGGACAATAACTTCTTGATTAAAGGGCAAATGTGTTAAATAATTCTCCGGTTTGAAAACTTGACGTGCAGTTATTTTGAATAGGGATTGGGAAGAACATTCAAGTGACTTCAAAATAACTGCCAGTCAATTGTTTAAACAAAATCGAGAATTAATCAACATACTTCCCCTTTAATCAAGAAAAGGAACAATAAAGGGGTAATAATAGTAATCAGTGTCACATTTAAGGCCCATAAATCCCTGCGCATTTTTTAATAGTTTTCTAGTACTGATGTTCCCCTTAGAATATTTATCCCAAAGTTCAAGTAACTGTCCTCATGTTTTTGTCACATCTCTTCTCTGTCGGCGTTGTAGCTTATCTTCTGACAGAAGTTTGATTAACAAAAACAAAGGGATTGATGTTGCCTCTTTGTTTTTGAAGAACTCTGGCAAACTACTTAATTTGCCCCCATCATTATATACAAAATGATTTGTTTTAACAACACATTTCTAAAAGCACCGAAAATGGTAAACTGTGTTTTCCTGCACTCTAAATCGGTTGGGTTAAAAATCAACCCAAATCGACTGGGTTGAGTGAATATGAACCCAAATTGGGTTCATATTCACTCAACCCAGTCGATTTGGGTTGATTTTTAACCCAACCGATTTTAGAGTGTGTGAAAACATCGTTGGACGATAATCAATAATCAACAGAACAATTTCCAACATTAACGAAAACACTCCCGAGATCAGGTGCCGAAACGACTTGAATGAAGTGCCGAAACGACTTCAACAGAGGTGCCGAAACGACCTGAGAACTGATGCCGAAACGACCCGGTGCCGAAACGACTTGATACCCTTCCATCTTCCACTGCTCCAAATTTCCTCTTTTCTAAATGTCCATGCACAAAATATTATCGAATCCCCGTCGGTCTCCCATTCATTTTCAACTCTCGTCAAGCATTTTCAGATTTTTTACGAGATCTTGATGAAAATCTTTACCGACAAGTAATTTACATCAAGGTGTAATTTATCTAAAACGGGATGCACTAATTGAATCTGCATGGCATTGGGATGCATGTTTGCCCCAGCGCCAATAGTTTTCTATTTTCGTGCTAGATCGGTCCTCCTAAACACCGGAATTACCCGAAAGTACTCGGAATTACCTGTTTTATGTCGTATTTTCAATCTTTGCTTATTATTTTAAATATTTAATGACAGAGTTGTGAAAAGTGTTCTCATAAAGTATCCAGAAATACAGATTCTATGTTGCCAGTCCCCAAATCATTCACCTAACCACGATAGTACAAACTGATTTGTGGTGTCAGAATTCACTGTTTCACTGCATTAACAAGCTGTTGGCCATAAGCATCACCCAACTGCCTTATTGTCACTGTCTTTGTCTGCAAACCTTTCAATATACTGTAAACATTTATTTTAAATGAATGCAATGCCAGCTCTTAGTCTTTGTAAGACTGTTAACCCGGGGCCCTCCTGGCCCTCACAGTCTTTGAGAGACCCGTTCAAATCTAGTCTGACTAAAAATGAAAGAAACTGACCGCATTTGGGTCGACTCAGTTCACGCTTCATATCGAAGACACAAATCACATAATCAACATTCTACTTGTCGTACTCAGCCCAAATATAATTTATTTACGTGTCTGCATCATTTTTTAACGCAAACACAGCATCAAATTCAAGAAATGTTGAAAAATATCCGACTTCAACACGTAAAATAATATCATGTTTCAAAGATAAACAAATTGTACTACGCATGCGCACAGATACTGTGCGCATGTGTAGTACAATTTGTATATCTTTGAAATCGGTGTTTTTTGACGTGTTGAAGTCGGATATTTTTCAACATTTCTTGAATTTGATGCTGTGTTTGCGTTAAAAAATGATGCAGACACGTAAATAAATTATATTTGGGCTGAATACGACAAGTAGAATGTTGATTATGTGATTTGTGTCTTCGATATGAAGCGTGAACTGAGTCGACCCAAATGCGGTCAGTTTCTTTCATTTTTAGTCAGACTAGATTTGAACGGGTCTCTCAAAGACTGTGAGGGCCAGGAGGGCCCCGGGTTAACAGTCTTACAAAGACTATGCCAGCTCTGAGAGTAGTGTGATAAACACAGTGGTCATCATTTTTTTTTCTCTGTATTTGGTTATTATTTATCACCTTGCACACACCACTCGCGTTGCATTCAGTATGCACAACACTCTATTCTGTATGCACAACACTCTATTCCGTTTCGTGAGCCGTCATTCCTAAGAATGGGCAGGCGTTCCAGTTCTTTGTACTATACCTGGGAATTTTTTTTTATTGAGGCTCTAGTGTACTCTCAATTAAATCAAAATGACCTTATTAAGAGTAATTCCGGTGTTTAGGAGGACCCTGCTAGATGTGGAAATTGGAATATGTGATCATAAAATGATAATATCATCATTGCTGGGAGCCACGTAGTCCAAGCCTGTCCACGCAGCCCTATAAAAGGTGGCTATACATATTTGATATCCGTGCTATGTGTGGGCTCACAAAATATATATCAAGCTGTATTTATCTTGACAGGTTTGGCCTAGGTGCCTCGTTTCACCCCAAAGCCAAAGGTATCACAAAGAACACAAGACGCCAAAAGAGGGGAACAGGAAGATTCGGGCTTGTCTTTTTTGGTCTCAGGAAGATTTAGCTGGGGAGATTCGGCCCTGTTATTTGAAGTCTTAAGGTGCTATATAAGTAATTAAATTTTGTATATTTTGAAATTCCCACCTCTAATATTCCTTGAATTCAAATCAAATATACCGGGTACACAAATTATACATCAAAATGAAGGCTGGGAGGTATAGAACACGAAAAATATATGAGATCAACTAGTAGAGTTGACAGCAGTCACCACTGGTTCCTGGAAGTCAGCTGCTGTGTTTGTACCAGAACTGATAATGCTATAATATTTTCTGAGAACAACTTGTGGCCAAATGTGATTCACATATCCAAATCTGAGATTTTTTCACATACTGCACTCGTTGATCACACATGTCTGAGCTCATACTAAGGCATAAGCCAATCCCTAACTTTACAAATGCGATTTACCAAGTGGCCCCTCTGAGTCTTAGCACATCCTTCTACCTTATCAGTTTTAGAATAGGACGATTTTAGTCACAGGCGCTGGTAATTACAACAAAAATAGGAAAGTAGTCATCTGATGATCACCGACAATTAACCTTACCAAATACATAAAAATAAGCTGGAGAACCCTGGTCCTGTAGGTTGGCAATGAAAATATCAGTGATTGAGACATGCTCTTGTAGTTCATGGTAATTGGTTCGACTTCCACTTTGTCAACGGCTTTGAAAACACTCATAAAATGGTGGCTCAAAATTTATCACTTTGCAAAACCAACGGACGTTCATAATAAATTGGTGTATTGTTGCACTGTCTATCTGTAGTTTTACCATTTTTGAATCGGAATGTTGGATGAGAGCATAAAATATTAAATCGCACCGCATGTGTGAAATTTCGGTGATTTGGATCACACCTGGGAGATCGTACTTCGCAAACAACAATGTCAATCCAAACAAAAAATACTCGATTTAATAATTGGTGTTCCGGTGTTATATTTTCAAATAATTTTGTATTGCTGGGTATTTGATTTGGCCAAATCACCTAAAATGTGATGTGTTTAATGTATTGAGAGTGAAAGGGTTGAATTACAAGATTGGTGACCAGACTATATAGTGGTATCACGATACAACAAAATTTCGATGTCTGCATTGGTAGCCATATCGCGGGTTGCCGTATCACTACTTATCGGGAGTACCGGGGTATTGTCTCAAGCCTAGTGGTTTAGGGCTTTCGCATAATAGGGATTACAGTTCTTTTGGAAGTAAATTGTGGTATAATTGAACAAAATTATTTTGTATTTACCATTAATTGAAAATGGACTTGTTGCCTGCTATCCATAAAGGATACATATAAAATTTAAAACACTACGTGTATACATATTGCTATTTATTCTTGGCAAATACATAAAAAAAATTTTATTATCTTGAAGGACAACTTGTTTCTGGTGGAATAGTATGAGAGATACAAATTACAACAAGATGCTTGCATCAATATCACTTTTATTATCTTATAAAAACATCAGTTATCTAACAAATAAGCACATGAATTTATACCAAATCTTTAACAACAAAACAAATTATTTCCTTCACACATTAATAAATCTTACTTTGATGAACAAAAACAAAAGAATTAACCATTAAATAACATTTGTATATTTCTCTGCTTTCATCAAAAGCTTAATCTGCTGAACTGAGAACGGAATGAGAACAAGACATCCACATATTTCATTTTTTTCATTTCATTCTCACCTTGGACTCCAAGGTATGAACATCGACAATGGAGCTACCGTTTGAAACAGTCCGAAACACAAAAGACGCTGCTATGGTTGAAGGCCGCCCAAGCTACCACTTGGACTATCCAAGTGCGCAAGGACAAAATTCACCTAGCAGTGTATTTTGACAGAACACAGACCCACCATCCTTGGAGAGGTGTTAAACCTTTTGTGGGGGGATTTCCTCTCACTGTGGTCACCCTCCTTCCGACCCAGACTTGTGAAAGGATAACGATTTATCTAATTGCCAGATCCAAACAGAAGTCTGACAGAAGAAGAAGAAGAAAAGAAAAAGGGACCTTCTGCCAGACGATGTGATACTTGCTGACTGACAGAGTTCATGGAAAAGAAGAAGAGGGAAAAGGAAGAGAGGGAGACTAGTAAGGCTTTGAAAGCTCAATACCTGATACCTCTGACCGTTCCACATCCAACACGGCACCCTCCAGTCCGGTGGAGGGTCCGGAGGATGCTGGTTTTCAGCCCAATCTCCAGTCCATCACACTCTTCCTCGGAAGAGGAGATGGAGGAGGGAGCTCTGTTTGTGGAGCAGGAACAACAATGCCCCCCCCCCCCCCCCCCTCCCAAACAATCCATCCAGCTACTTCTCAAAAGCTGGCGCATATCAGCATAAACAAATTTCTACACAAAAATTACATATGAAATATTTAGCATTAACAATAAAGCATACTAAAAATCAAAAAAACATATATTTCCAAATAAAAAGCATAAAAAACATCAAATTTTAACAGGAAAAATGCTCTTGAGTTGAGATAACTAGGTCTCTAAATGTGCCGAAGTGAGAAGATTCGGCCTTTTTTGGAGCCGAATATTCTCGGGCCGAATCTTCCCGAGTCCGAATCTTCCTGCACCCCTGAGAGAGAACCCAAATGTGTATCTTGGTGAAAACAAAACTCAGAAAATGGGATGTGTCGCCCAGAATATTTATTGTTATTGCCACATTAGCAGGCGTTCTCTAGTATAATAATGGAGTTTAGTGAAGCAGTAAAACTTAGTAAAGTTTATTTTGGAGGGTGTTGGGCTCCAGTACAGGACTGCCATCTGTGATTAGCAGTGTCACCCAAACTGCCCTCTGGTCGAACCGTCGCCACACTTTTTCGCCCAAACTGCCCTCAACTTTTTGACCTGAACTGTCCCCTTGGTCTGATAGATTTGCTGACGGACAAAACCCAAACCATCCCATGGTCAAACCATCTTCAACTGTTTGACCCAACCCACCCCCATCCATGAGTGGTAGAGCGGAGGGTGGGGGTGGAGTATCTTCTTTCTCATTAGATTCATAGGGGGCATGGTGGCTCAGTGGTAGACTGTTTGACTTCTATGCTAGAGGTCCCAAGTTTGATCCTTATCTGGGACGACCCGTGTTGTGTCCTTGGGCAAGGCACTTTATCCTTGTTGCCTACATGGGAGCACGATGACGGAGGCATGCCCCTCCCCCTCCAACCTTTTTCACCATTATAGGTACTCGAACAGCATTTTCCGTCATACTGTACACAACCCCTTTGGCCACTGCACATTTCTTTCTCATTAGATTCATAGGGAGCGTGATGGCTCAGTGGTAGACTGTTGGACTTCTATGCTAGAGGTCCCGAGTTCGATACTATCTGGGATGACCCGTGTTGTGTCCTTGGGCAAGGCACTTTATCCTGGTTGCCAACATGGGAGCACGATGACACTGTACTAAGGCGTACAGCACATCGATGGTGCACATGTCTTCAACCGCTGTAACCCTGCTTGAATAGAGTTAGAATGTTGAGGAGCTGACAGTTACTCGTCGATGCTCGGTGATTCTCTCTGGGTACTCTGGCTTCCAAGTTCCTCCACCCATAAAACGGTCACAATTAGCCATTGTCTATAAGTATGTGACCTTCAAACACCAATAAATAAATAAATTCGATTCATATGTTATGATATGAACTGGGTTTCTTAATTTTCTTTTCTCATTCACTTTTACTCTGTGATTTTGTAAAATATAAATTTGTATTCAAAGGCCAAGAACTAGCTCAATTCAATCCAAAGTATGCGAATTGGATGGATGCCATATAGGTTGTAATGTGTACTAAAAGGTGAGATATATAAAGACAAATGCTACTCTTAATCAAAAACAAAAGTGGTAACACCCAAAGACATCCAATGCCACACGAAGGCAGCTGATGCCACATGAATCAATATTGACTGGTCAAGGTCCAATATCGCAAAATAATGACAATATGATTAAGGTTAGGTTGAGGTCACTGAGGTTTGTGTCTTAACCCTTTACCCAACGCAGACGATACCAAAATTTATTATTATAAACATCATTTTTTTAAATTTTTCAAAAAATTTCAACAAAACCATATCATGTGACCCCTCGTTGGAACGAGCTCGTCGAGCTCGTTCCAACGAGGGGTCACATGATATGGTTTTGTTGAAATTTTTTGAAAAATAATATTTTTCAACTGCTGAATTTGGATATTACGCGGGCGGATGCGGGCGATTCGTTGGGTAAAGGGTTAAATAGGGTGGGAGCAAGGGTGATGGGTAGGGTATATAAATTTTTATATTTTGCATGAATAAACTCCCCCCCCCCCCCCCCCCCCCCCCCCCCCTTCCAAATAAAAATTATTTTCCATTCTGCACCCTAGTGGTATCCAGAAAGGTGTGACCCCCTCCCTCCCCCCCCCCCCCCCCCCCCCCCCCCACACACACACTTTTTTTGAGTTTCTGCCTCCTCTGTCCCCAACTATTTGACCGAAATTATCCCAACTATTTTACCCAAACCGCACCCAAATATTTGATCAAAACTGTCCCATGGTATGATAAATGACAATAAAAAAATTAATGATTTATTTAAACAAAATCCGCAAATAAACAGAGCACATTTATGGCTTTTTAGCCAGATTATCTTAACTAATTATATGTTTAACAACAAAACATTTATACATTTCTGTACACAGACAAGTAACAATAATGTTATGTAATAGTGCTGGAAATGAACAAGGACACAACGCAGGTCGTGCCGGACGAGAATCGAACTCAGGATCTCTAGCATAGAAGTCCAGCAGTCTACCACTGTACCACTGCGCTCCTGTTTATCTCTGGAATACAGGAAAGTGACACAATTCCTGTTGTTTTAATCTACTGTGAAATGACACTGAAATCAGAGACAGGAGTAACTTGTACCCGTAAAATGTTAGTACATGTATATGAATTTTGGAGGGAATACTGTCACCAAACACCAGGAACCTTAACCCTTTGAACTATAGTGGTATCTTCCATGCCAGTTCAATATTGATTGGTTTACTCCACACATTTACTGAACAGCCATCCTACTTAATGACGTATCATGTTCCAGGCCAGAAAAAGGGCCATTCAGGTTCAAGGGGTTAAATGTATAAGGAATTGCTGAATTATGACAGTAACTTGCCACTGGCCACAGAGTGCTGCTTTCTCAAAGCAACACACATTTTTCAACAAGTGCATATTTTTATACTGTACCAATGACCCAGACTTAGCTGGTGCTAACTCTAAAATATCTAGGGCCAAACGCAAATTTTACCCCCCAATCCCCAAAATTTGCATCTAAAACCGAAAATTACATGTCTTATTTGGTCCTCCATACTTTTACTCCACTGGGCATGCGCAGTGTCAAGGAGGTCTCGAAACTGCCGCCAAAAGTCATTCTTTGGTTGGCCCTCAATTCAGTTACAACTGACTGATATTTGTGCTTGTAAATCTCAGTTTAAAGGATGCCAGACGCATAATTATGAGAGAAATGGTGGATATATGGTGGAAATAGAACGTGGAGAGGAAAAAACAGTGGAAACAAATGTTCAGGGCTGTAACTTATAATTATTTTACGAAATTATTCATGTTACCTATTTTCGTGGCATGACCTTATTGTGGTCATTCTTGCTATGAATTTTCCATTGTTTAATCAGTGTTTCCTCTCTCCATTTCCTTTATTCCCCCCTAGCTATTCTCCCATGCTTTTGTTTTTTTTTTTTGTAATGTTTATTACTAAAATTTTTTGGGAGTTTTGGCTTGGAAACAGAATTATTTTCTGTTTTTTCCCCATGTTTACGTCCTCACCCTAGGGGTGTTTAGGCGTTTTGGTCTGCATCTATCATCTGATGCTCTACAGTTTCTTCTCTGGAAGCTTCTGTTTTGCATCAGGTAGTGTTTAAATTGGTAACTGATTTCGGGCCATGTTTGTTTAAGTGCCTGGAGTCATGTTTCCGGGTTGTTGACACTTTTGCTTATGTTGACAACTGTTACTTCTGACAATGATTACTTGGTTTCTGCTTAATTTAGTTCATAGCAAGATACATTAATATTGTCCGTAAGAGTTACATTAATTTTTTCAAAATGATTTAAAATTTTTGTCCACACTTAGGCTTTTTTGGGCTCAGGGTTCCCATTGGGAACTTGGGCTCTTCTGAAAATTTAAAAAAAAAAATTTTTTTGAAAATTATTTTCTTTTGAAATGTTATAATGAATTATAATATATTATGTATATTCATTTCAAGAGTTAGTGCGAATAATATGACGGTGTATATTTTTTTTTTCTGGTTGAAAAAAAAAAAAAAAAATTCTATCGTAATTCGAGGATATCTTCCTCTAATTCACGAGTTCATTGTGTTTCTTATAGTCAATGTAGTCGCATTAATTCTAGCTCTGTGTGTGTTGATTGATATGACAACGTTGGAGACGTGTGTCACGGTATTTTGTTGCGGTGAGAGGTCCATTACGGTCCTCTCTCCGTACGGTCACCATATATTAACAGTTTCTTTTTCAGAACTCAGAGTGATGTTTCTGTGATGTCTTCAATAACTGTGTCTCCGTCGTTGCAATATTAGGGCTAGTGGGAAGTGCTCAAGGTATTACGACAATTGCTGGGAGTTAGCTAGTTCTATCGAAGGCATTGTCGCCTGCTAGTACGCCCGGTGTCACGTCCATTCACCAGGAAATAAGAATGGTACGGCACCCGGGTTAGTCCGTTGCGGTCCAGGGAAGCAGCTTGGGTGATACGAGACACTATAAAACTTCAGATGTGCACACCCAGCAACGACGGATCTGAGGATATTACAGAGGAAGCCTGTCAGTTCGATAGCTAGCTCGTCCAGGTCCCCCGGACTGCGAGCGAGAGAGGCCCCCTCTCTCTTGCATCAACATCAGTGCTGCAATGTTGTATGTTGTTCGTTTAGCTGGAGCTTACGTCCACTCCTCCTGTTCGGGACGCTCCGTCGCATGGCAGTCCGACGCGGCTGTTATATTGGCTTCCTCATCCTCGTCAACACACACGACCGCACCTTGGCTATGTGACCACAGATTTCGAGGAGACGTTTGCATATTATATAAATGCAGGATTGAACGTCCATGGTGCTCTTCTTCGCCGACCAAGGAATACACATCGACCAGTTCACTCCATCTGCTAGCCAAGGATACGAGACCTTTCAAGTGGGGACGTTCGCATATTATATAAATGCAGGAATGAACGTCCCGGGAGCTTCCAGCACATAATTCACATAGGACCGTGGCTCCACAGGTCTCATTGGATAACATAAACAAGGTGATGTTACTATGATGTCTTCGTAAAGTGTGCTTCCGTTGTCACAGTCAAATGAAGAGTTAGCGGCAAAAGTGCTCATGTAGATACGTCAATTGCCTGGAGTTCCCTAGTACTATCGATGGCGTTGGTGTTCGCTAGCTCGCCCGGTGTCGCGACCATTCACTGAATGGCTCATCACCCGGGTTTGTCCGTTGCGGTCCAGGAAGGAGATTTGGGTGTTGCGAGCACTATAAAATACAATGTGCACACCCAGTGACGACGGATATGAGGATGGTACTGCGGAAGCCTATTAAGTCCGGTTCCTAGCTCGTCCAGGTCCATCCGGACTGCGAGCAAGAGAGGTCCCTCTCTCGTATTACAACATCTGGGCTCAGATGTTGTGGTACAAACGTTCCTCAGTCGGAGTACACGTCTACCGCTCGGGACGCTCCGTTACATAGACAGTCCAGAGAGACTGCTCTTTCGGCTTCCTTATCCTCACGGCAGCACACGCCTTGGCTATGTGACCTGTGATATTCAACCAACATCGCCGATCAGGGATTCTTCGGCGACCAGGTCACGCCATCCGGTAGCCAAGGATAGGAGGCCTTCATTCTCCGGACAATCGCATATTAGAGGTATGCAGGAGTGAACGCCCAAGGAGCTTCCAGCGGCTAAATCAAATAAGAGCGCAGCTCCACAGGCCTCTGTTGCGGATATGCTATCGCAGATAGCACAAATTATCGCAGCGTCCCAGCAACTGGCAGTAACTCTGGCAGATCAGGAATTATCTGACGAAGCTGGGTTGGTACTTTCCGCTGCAGGTTCAGGCACGGACGACCAAGAATTTCAAGTGGTTCGACAGGATGGTGAAAGGGGTACGGATAAGTTGTATTTTCCCTTTTCGGAACGACATAATTGTCGTAGAGTGCATCCGGCATTATCATCCGACGTTGTTCCTCTGGACCAAAATGCTGCATTGCCAGATAAGAAAAGGATAGCGCCACTGGATATAGAATTTGTAATCGGTTTACGGACATTATCCCTCTGTTCCGACATAGTCCAGATATGTTTCACGGACATTTGATCTGCTGAAAGATGCTATATTTATATAACTTGCTACCTATATGGGCAGGTCAGGTTTCTTATCGGCAATAGGCTCTACATCTGCCTTTCATCATTTCATTGAATATTTTGAAACGGCAGGACAGAGCATTCTGAGAGTTCTCTGTGTCCAGACGACCAGTTCAGGAACTAGTATTGTTTTACTGTCGTCTATGTCAATTGCAACCACGATGTTGGAAATAACAATATCGTTAAGCAGGGACAGCTTAGACGCATAATCGTACACAGATCACCTTACCAGAACGTTATCAATACGTCTAAACGGAAAAGAATTCTAGGATGTACAACCTCCTTAAGAGTTCTTTCAAGGACCTCACGTAAAACTTCGTCCTTTAGTGGCAATATGGAGTTGGTTAGATGTGATGCGGCCCTGGCTACATCCACGGGTGTAGATAGTAAGGTGAAAAACTCTCTCCAAGTCGCTCCGGTCTCTGGAGAGCTTTCTTCGATGGCAAGCTTTCCACAGTTTATGATCAGTTAACTAAGAAAGCTTTAGACTCTCTGCTATTAATTCACTTCCATATAGTCGGATTCAGCAGAGAAGAGTAAGACAGGCACTTCTAGGACGAATACGCCCAAGGGAAGTTCCTATAGAGGTTCCTATGCATCCTCTAGGTCTTATTCTAGAGACCGTCAGGGTAGCGACTCAGATAGGGGCCATAATTCTGACCGAGACATCCGGTCAGACGCCCCTAGGTCGACAAGGCGAGGTGCGGGTCGAGGAGGACATGGCTTCTACTTCCGCAAGCCTCGCAGGACCAGGAGGTAATGGTTTTAACCTCTATCATGTACTAGTGAGCGGAAGACTGTGGAGTTTCTCACTGATTTGGGATTAGATTATGGACGTCCCTTGGATTCAAGGGGGGATTTCGGAAGGATTAATTGTTCCTCAAACGAAATCCTCTGTTAACTCAGAGTCCAACTTGGTCTCAGCTTATGTCAGTCAGTAGAATAGACGCTCGCTTCCATCAGAAGTACAGTCTCTTCTGGAATGATCGTGATAGAGATCGTAGAAATCAGGAATTTCCAGGCATCTACAACCATCCTTTTCTGGTTCCAAACCAGACGGCTCGTTCCGTCCACTCATATTCTGAGCTGGATAACAAGCTGATCGTGACTCCAAGTTTCTATATGGAGTCCATCTGATCGGTCAGAGCGAGTATTTGGGTGTACGACTATGCTACATGCATAGATTTCTAGTTCCATACTTTCACGTCATAGTACATCAGACGTTCAGAAAGTATCTTTGCTTCTTTATCATAGGAATTGTGTTTCAGCACCGACCAATGTGTTTCGGTCTGAATCTAGTTCCTGGGCTTTCACTCGAATAACGAACTCGGTAATGACTCATTTCTGAGCTCATTCGTCTGCGGTAATGTCAGCCTACCTGGACGACATTCTTCAGAGGTGTGACAACGAGTTAACGCTTCAGAACGATGTGCAGATTCTGCTTCTATTGATTCAACGGCTCGGTTTCATAAGTAAATGAGGAGAAGTCGGATCTGGTTTCGTCCAAGTCATTTACTCACCGGGGGATGAGCTTCGAGACGCATAACATTCTTGTTTGTCTGCCGTTAACCAGAGCGCAGAACGATGTGCAGATACTGCTCCTACTGATCCGACGTCTCGGTTTCATACGTAAACGAGGAGAAGTCGGATCTGGTTTCGTCCAAGTCATTTACCCACCGGGGGATGAGCTTTGAGATGCATAACATTCTCGTTCGTCTGCCGTTAACCAGAGCAAAATTAATCAGTTGTTATACTCGCTATTGTCTTCGCTCAGACAAGGTCTCAGCGAGAGATCTCATGTGACTGAAACGTTGTGCAGAACTGCCGTGATTTTATTCCAATGGAGCGGTTACGCATTTGTCCTCTCCAATTTTCTTTTAATTCAGAATTGGAAGGTGAAGATTATTTCGCCCGATACGGACATCTTCTTGTCAAATCAAATGAATAAGAGATTCAGACTTGGGCAAGTTTTCGGTGCTTAACTCAAGTAGTTCCACTGCAATTGCCAGATCCGAGTTTTACAGTTTTGACGGATGTCAGTCAAACACTTTGGGTAGTTTCTTTAAACCCAACAGATTTGAAGTGCCAGGGTCTTTTGTTTCCGTAGTTCCTTATCAAGCACACAAACATCAAGAATGATGTTATTTTGGCTTGCGCTGCGTTATTGATGAACGTTATTCAGAATGCTCATGTGCTAATTCTGTCCGACAACTCAACGGTATTAGCATATTTTCGGAATTATGGAGGCTCTCATTCCATCCTGTTATTCATGTTAACGGAAGGAATCTTTCGGTTGATACTAGAACATCAAGTTCTTCTATTCGTCCGTCATATTCCGGGTCGTCTGAATGTATTAGCGGACTCCCTTCACGGAGGGGCCATTTGTTGCCACCAGAATGGACTTTCAACAAACCAGTATTCAATCAAATTGCTACCAGGAGAGCGGCCAATGATCGACTTTTTTGCGACGCATCTCAATAATCATTTGCAGATGTAGATGTCACAATGTTTGGATTTTTTAGCGTTTGCTGTAAACGCCCTATCGATCTTGTGAAACGGAATAATAAGATATACGTATCTTCCAATGCCGTTGATTTAGCAGATATTGCTCAATGTAATTATTTCAATGCAATTCTGTTGGTAGCTCCTCTATATCCACAAAGACTGAGGATTAATTTACTCAGGCTTCTGTTGTGGGACATGCCATGGAAGCTTCCTCCACATTGTGGTCCATTCTATGGTCAGAGGGATTCAATCTACTATCAGTTCTGCTAATGATTATATCTTCATTCAGCAGTCTGTGCATTGGTTTTAAGTTCATGAAGTAAGCGTTCTTCTACATCATAGGCTTAAGCTAATAATGTTGATATTACAGATCTAATGAGGGCTACATATTGGTCTTAGCCCTCCATTTTCACGATTTTGTATCTGAGAATATTGGGTCCTTTCTGCAGATCTATTACTCAGAATGTCGCCTACTAAACAGTGGCAACTTTATATGTATAGGCTTTCGGTTCCGGCAGTGACTTTGTCCTGCTACCCTCTTTGCTCTGGAGTATTTGGGGTGGGGTGTTCCCTTGGGTCACCTGCTTTATAGTGTAAAGCAAGGGAATACCTCCATTGAACTCAGTTATTCCGAGTCGGTTCCGAGATGATTTTTAAAAAAAAAAAATAAATTTTAGTATAAAGGTTATACTAGATGTTATTGTGCTTAATTACAGATTGGTGTGGTGTCTTTCTTTTTTGATACAAATAAGAAAGATACATTTAGCCTATCTCTCCTTTTCTCATTAAGGGGATAGGTTTGTTATAGGTAATTGAGTCTATTGGATTTTTCTTATGTCCTAGGCCCTCCAACCTTTTTACTATTCAGCTAAGTCTGGGTCATTGGTACAGTATAAAAATCTTAAAAAATTTATAGTAATTTATATTTTCTTTATACTTACCAATGACCCAGACGGGGATGGCCCTCCCAGGAGTTGGGAACTCTTGCCTCCCTGCTGCATACATAACGCTTACCAGCCACTGGTTGTAAGAATGACGGCAGTTTCGAGACCTCCTTGACACTGCGCATGCGCAGTAGAGTAAAAGTATGGAGGACCATATAGGACATGTAATTTTCGGTTTTAGATGCAAATTTTGGGGATTGGGGGGTAAAATTTGCGTTTGGTCCTAAATATTTTAGAGTTAGCACCAGCTAAGTCTGGGTCATTGGTAAGTATAAAAAATATATAAATTACTATAAATTTTTTAAGTTTTTAGCTCTCGGAAAATAGAAAACACAGGTGCTGACTGGAGCAATTCCACCCATACCAATCTCATTTCCAGGACTGATGTAAATTCATTAACAACAAGACATTTTTACAAGTAACAATAAATAACATTTTTATATCAGTTAAATTTGGAAATTAATTTTGAGATTTTGTGCAGATTTGTACAGATGTTTGGATGCTGCCTGCTTAATTTGTGCACTTGCCTCTGAAGCAACATCTAATCTGGGTTTCCCTTCATGATCATTACGTTCACTTGACCCTGTAGTGAAGCAGTCACCCTTTTTGTATGTAAGTTGCTGGGCATGTGTTAGATGTTGATCTGACCAAACATTTTCAATGTACAGTGCCCTTCCTTTCTTGCTTTTTTTACGCATACGCAAAGCCAGTATTGTCTACCAGTCTGTCCTTTCCCAATTGAGTCCTTAGGCACTATTATGTACTCAACTGAATTGGTCTTGATTGTCGACAAGATTTGTAATTATTCCTGGCATAATGCTGTCTTATTCAGTTCTTCAGGTCTGTGGAAACTCCCATTTGCCGGTGGTCCTGTATCTTCCATTTCTGCATCAGACAATGGGACTAGCATTGGCTCATCATTTGTTTCGAATGAACTATCAAACCTCTCAGCTGTCGGCTCTACATCAGAGAATTTGACTATTTTTATTCGACAACCAATGGCCTAGACTAGCTGGTGCAAACTCGAAATTAACAAGGGCCAAACACAAATTTTGAACCCCCAATCTCCAAAATTTACATAAAAAAACGAAAATTAAAAGTCCTATCTGGCCCTCTGTACTTTTACTCTCTGCGCATGCATGGTGGTCAGGAAGAGGCCGGAATTGGAGCAGACATCATTCTTTGTTTGGCCCTAAAGTCAGTAACAATGAGCTGACATCTGTGCTTTAAAATCTCCTTTTTTGAGGATACCAGACACAAATCAATGCAGGAATTGGTGGATCCAAGGCTGTTAATGGATGATGGAAGTGAACAACGGTGGTTTCATACGTTCAGGGCTGTAACTTTATAATAATCCTAAAAATTATTTTATGTTTCCCATTTTTGAGACATATGCCTATATCATCATTCTTGCTAATGATTAATCCACTGTTTGTTAAGTATTCCTTCCATGAACCCTTCCTGTTAAACTCCTAAGCTTTTTGGCTATTTGTTATTGAAATTTTTTATTAAATTTTTATTAAATTTCTTGGGAGTTCAAAGTGTATTAAAGAATATTTATTCTGTTTATCCCCATGGTTTCGTCCTCACCCTTTGTGTTAGGTAGTTTTAGTCTTGCATCTTCTATCCGATGTATCATTTTTTCTTTGTATAAATATCTAGCTTTGCATATGTTAGCATTTAAATTGGTTTCTGACTTTGGGCCTTTTTGTGCCTGATGTCTTGTTTCCATTTTTTTCCTTGTCATTTACATTGGCAACATTCTTAAATATATGTAGTATTTCATATTAAATTACTGTAGAGTTACTTTAGGATACATTGATTATTTTTCCGGTAGTGTTGCTCATAATATTTTGTTTCTGTCCACACTTAGGCTCTATCGGGATACCCTTGGGCTCATTGTTTCCTTTGGGAACTTTGGCATTTTTTCAAAAAATTTTGAATTTAAATATGATTGCGACTATTCATGTATCTTTATCATATATTTTGTTGTGGAGTTTGTAGGAGTGCTATTGACTTTGTCTTTTGATTGTAATTATGAAAGCTTACTGCTCTGAATGCTAGGCGAGGAAATCTTCCTCCGATTGACATACTATTTGCCTTGCCTGTAGTCGATGTACTCTTGCAAATTCTTGTCCTACTGTGTAACACTGGCATGACAGACGTTGGAGACGGGTGTCGTGATGTGTTGTTGGTGGTGAGGTTCCTATGCCGGAACTCTCACCGTAATGTAATTCAAGTTTTTCAGTTTCTCTTTTTAGAGGAACATGAACATGGTGATGGTATTGTGACACCCATCTAAAGTGTGCTCTGTTGGGCAAATAGAGCTAGCTGCAAGGTGCTCATGAATATTAAGCAAGGGATAAGGCCTCTAGTTAGTGTTCTTAATCCCTTGCAAGCAGCTAGCTCGACTGACTGATGAAGCGGTTACTCCATCCGTGGGAGCCGTGACACCGGGTATGTCCATTGCGGTCGAAGGAAGTGTAGATTTGGGTAGAGCGAGCACCTTAAAAACAAAAGCTCACCCAGCGACGATGGAAATAGGGAGGAAGTCAGCAGGTTTCTTGTTGGGAGGATTGGCAAGGTCTGACAAGGCCATGAGCAGGAGAGGCCCCTCTCTAACCTAGCAACTTCTGTGGCCAGAGGTTGTTATGAGAAACTTGCACAGGCCGGAACCAAGTTTTCTTTTTCGGGAGGCTCGGTGAGGTCTGATAAGACTGCGAGCAGGAGAGGTCCCTCTCTAACCCAACAACATTTGGGCCCAAATGTTGTTTTGAGAAACTTGCATGAGTCAGAGCATATGTCCGCCCATCGCTCGGGACACTCTGTCTAGTCTGCAGCCGGGGTTGGCTTCAGTCACGGCTTCCTCTGCTACGTTATAAAAGCACACACGACTGCATGCTAGCTACCCATCTTAGGATAGCCAGCCAGTTGCTTGAAGACGGATCCAGTCTTCGCCTGTGAAGTTGGACCATCGGAGGACCTTCGGAGGACCTTCGGAGAAGAGATCTATTTCCAGATCTTAGTCCCAGGAGTAGCAAGCGGCAAAAAAACAGGTAACCGCTAGTCCTCAGCTTCGGTAATGGACTTGCTGTCACAGATTGCGCAGCTGATCGCAGCATCCCAGCAAGTGCAAGAGCAGACTCTGGTGGTGAGCTGTCGGATGGTGCTGACGGTGCTGGGTTGGCCCAGTCATCTCTTCACGCAGATGCAAATGACCGAATGTCACAGCTGAATCAGTCGGATGGCGAAAGGGACAAGAAAGAGGATTACCCTTCCCTTTCGGAACAGCATATGGTAGCAATGAATTTTATTTGTCAATACTATACTGACATTGTTCCACCTGATCAGCAAGCTGCAACTACTATAGAGAAACCGTTGTCGTGAGGATGCCCTTGCATCGTCATCACTTATAGATGACAAGGTCAAAAGCTTTCTCCGAGTCGCTCCGGTCTCCGGATATACTCTATTTGACCATGAGCTTTCGTAAGTCTATGAACAGGCTATAAGAAAGCTTCCATTACACTGCTACTGAAGCCTGCGCGTCAACACACAAAGTGCTTTCCATTTAGCGGAAGGTTCATAGCCTCGCAAAAAAGTGGATGAAAATTGCAGAAGAGCAGTAAATGAGTATGTAGTCTAGGCAGGCCTGCGGCTATCAGTCTGAGCAAAGCTCCACTTACTACAAGTACGTGTTGGTCAAATCTTCCAGCGAATTCTTCCAAGAGAGTCTCTCCTTGCGGAGGTATTGGCTCTCCTATTGAAGAAAAGCAATAGAGGTTGTCAAAATATTCTCCAGGTTATTTCAAATCACCTGTTTTTCGTCCTGAAGTCGGTCGAATAGTGCATAGATAGGCTGAGACAGCTGTCTTGTTTGGAATAGAGCCGTTAGAGGGAATAAATACGTCTTTTCCCTCTCGTTCTTCTATTCCTTGGTGTCAAGACATTTAATATCATTTTGGATGTCATAGTCGCCTTATGTACTGTTACAGCGGTCTTTTCTTGCAGCTAGTGTTGTAGGTCTCCATTTAGTGAGATTTCAAGGCCGCAAGTGACACAGATATGTCTTTAGCTAGATGAAGACACATAACTGCGTAGCTACCTTGAGATTACTGTCTCTTTGGGAATTACAGCTGTTAGAATAGCGGCTTGTCATTCCCTACCTTGCGCGACGGTGGTTGTAAGTCTGCAATTAGTGAGCTTTCAAGTCGCTAGTTACACCGAGATATCTGTCTTCACGGAGAGGAAGACTTCAAGCTATGTTAGCCAGGCTATGACCGCTGTCTTTTGGGATTAAAACCGATAAGGTACAGTGCTTTTCGGTTTGCTTCCATAGGTGTCGTAGACTTGAGTCTTATTGTTTACACCATAGTAGCCCAGCTAGAATCATAAGCAAGATTGTTTCAGTAATTATGCAGTGACATAACTGAATTTATTTTCTCTTATTACTAAAAATAATCAAATGACATACAATCTACCCCAAATTCATATTTACCCTTCGTCAACTGACTGAGTGCTAGTGAAGTGTGCTATGTCTCAGTACTGCCGGTATGGGGCGCGGTGGCTCAGTAGGTAGAGGTGCAGTCTGCAAGCCGAGAGGTCCTCGGTTCGAATCCCACCTGCGGCAACCATGTTGTGTACTTGGGCAAGACACTTCACCCCCATTGCCCATGTGGGAGCACGGAGACGCTGTGCACTAAGGCGTACTGCACGTCGATGGTGCACCTGTCTTAAACCAATGCTAACCCTGCTTGTGTGGAGTTAGTATGTTGGGGAGCTGACAGTTGCTCGCCGTTGCTCGGTGGTTCTGTCCGGGTACTCCAGCTTCCTCCACCTGTAAAACTGTCGTGGTCATGGTTAGCCATTGTGCAGAAATATGTGACCTTAAACACCAATAAATAAATAATAAACAGTACTGCCAGTAGGACGTAGCACACTTTAAATAGCTCTCATGTGACATTTCTATGGCCATTTCTAGTAAGACGATAGTGATTTAGATTAATTGAAGGGCCTGGAAATAATACCGAAATACCGAACCGAAACTGAGGTTTTAAAAAAAATAAAACCGAAACCGAACCTGGAAAAAAAAACCTCCATGCACTACCAGATCCACCAGTCAGAATGCTTCCATATTTGGTATACAACATCTCTAGGTGAGGGGCAGATTCAAGTTTGTTCAAATCGGGTCCCTGAGTTAGTATTTGGGCTCTCTATTGGAGTCCAAAGTTTGACTTTGTGCAATTTGAGGAAATTTCTTAAAAAACTTTCTTCAGATCCACCAGTCAGAATCCTTTTACATTTGGTATACAACATCTGTAGGGGGAAACATGGATCATATTCAAGTTTGTTCAAATCAGGTCTCTGAGTTAGTATTTGGGCCCGCTCTTGGAGCTCAAAGTTTAACTTTGTGCAATTTGAGGAAATTTCTTTAAAAATCTTCTTCTTCAGAACCACCAGTCAGAATCCTTTCATGTTTGCTATATAACATCTGTAGGGGGGTCAGATTCAAGTTTGTTCAAATCAAGTCCCTGGATTGATAATTGAGCTCACTATGGGAGTCAGAATTTTAACTTAGTGCAATATAAGGAAATTTCTTTAAAAATCTCCTTCTTCAGATCCACCAGTCAAAATCCTTTCATATTTGGTATACAACATCTCTTGGAGGCTAAGACTCAAGTTTGTTCAAATCTGGTCCCTGAGTTATTAATTTGGGCTACCTATGGGAGCCTGAATTGTAACTAAGTGCAATATGAGGGAATTTCTTCTAAAATCTTCTTCTTCAGATCCACCAATCAGAATCCTTTCATATTTGGTATACAACATCTCTAGGTGGGTCAGATTCAAGTTTCTTCAAATTGGGTCCCTGGGTTAATATTTTGGCTCTCTATTTGAGCCCAAAGTTTAACTTAGTGCAATGTGAGGTGATTTCTTTAAAAGCCTTCTTCAGATCCACCAGTCACAATTCTTTCATATTTGGTATATGACATCTCAAGAGGGATCAGATTCACGTTTGTTCAATTTGAGTCCCTGGCTTAATATTTGGGCTCTATGGGTGGGGGGTGGGGTGGGCAGGGGGTGGTGGCTGGAGGGCATGTTAGGTTCATGTTTGTTCAAATCCATTCCTTAGTGTTTTTCCATAAAATTTGCCTCTCATGACTTCATTCCTTTGTAGTGTTGATGAACCATGTCTAACTGAATGTGACCCCAAATACTTTAACCACTTTGGCAGTTGAGCGATTAAGGCCCATTGGGACATCTTGTTTGTCTTGTCTTATTAAATCTACTAGATTTTTACCTTGATTGAGGTGGGTGATAAAATATCTTCCTTGGCCAATCATAAGGACAAATAAACCTCAAGGACCAGGCCATTAAATTCTTTTATTTTGGGCTCACCCTTTTGCCTTTATTTGGGAACATTAACTGGTAGAGAGCTAAATTATTTTTGGTCCTTAAAATTTCTCTGTGCATCTCTGCCTTGTTACAATTTATGGGAGAGTGCCAATAGGCACTCTCCCATAAATTGTAACAAGCAAATCCTTACAGATAAATTCATATCACTTCAAGGATAATATGAAGCACATCCACAGAATATAACGCCTATAAACAGTGGTACTGGCACTTCAGAATAAAGCCCAAGTATGGGCTTCCAGCACTCTACCAATTAAAACCAGAAATAACCGTTTTATCGCTTTATGTTTTATTGCCATGCCTTTCTTTGTATTTCTATGGCCATATTATGATGGAAGCTACTCTCAAGTGTAGAAGAGGCACAAAGAATTTATATATTTTTCTAATTTGGGCACACCTGTAAACGGTGTGACATTGGTGTAATCTAATGGCCTGTCAAGGAAAATCGCCTTCCTCAGATGGGCAAGTCTGACACTCTTTCATACATAGAAATGAGTGTTTTTCTCGTATAATATTTATGAAACGAGTCTAAGAATTTTCCGCTTTGGCAAGCTTCTGGCAAGCCCAAATGGAAAATTGGGACGAGTTTTATAAATATTATATGAAAAAAACACTCATTTCATATTCTGTTTATCATATGACACACCCGCGCACAAATTAGCCACTTAGTATGCTTTTTAACCCATCACCTAACTTGAGTTGCAGATGGCAGATGGCACTTGGAAAAAAACATCCTCGTAAAAACTGAAAATTTTCATTTTTTGCTTCTGAAACATAGGTTATGACCCCTCATTGGAACGAGCTCGTCAAGCTTGTTCCAATGAGGGGTGATAACCTATGTTTTGGAAGCAAAAATTGAAAATATAAAAAAAAAATGAATGGTGTTTTTCTTTTAGGTAAAAGATTAATACAATATAACCCACCCTAAATTGGACAGATAACGTAAATTCTCCCTACTCAAATTATGCAAATGTGACTCAGTTGTATTTTGTTTAGCCAATCAGATTGTCCAGTTTTGAAATTGACCAATGAAAGCTCTCAACTCTAATTATGCAAATTATGAAAATGTAGCCCAGTTGTATTTTGTTCAGCCAATCAAATTGTCTAGTTTTGAAATTGACCAATGGAATTGACGGAAGGCTTTATTTATCACTGATTAATATGAAAACAAAATATCAAATGTTTTAAAGTGAACAAAACGAACGAGTCATATGATAAATCTATATATCATAAATAATGTTTCACACTCTTTTTTTTCAGAATGAAGAGTGTGGAAACCAAAAAGGTGGAACTGAATCCTGTATGACCATTAATCATAGCGTTATAGGTATTCAGTGAAAACACCTGTAGCTTCATTTCTGGGTTTGTTGTGCTTTTGACTGAAAACATGCCTACAGTTCTTGGGTTGGATGTTTCGCTGTCCATGAGTCGACCTGTGTCCATGAATGAAGGAACAGAAGAATATCAGAGACGTAATTTAGCGATTCATGGAATAAACTGTTTGTTGGATCATTTTGCTGCTCATTTCAAACTGGAGTTTACATCACTGGTGAGGAACTTACTAGTTTTAATAGTTTAACCCTTTATCTAACATGAAAAGCAGACGACACTTGCAAACAAAATTCTTGAATAACTATTTTTATTTCATTTTTTTTGTCTCAAAAACATAGGTTATGATCCCTTATTGGAACGAGCTCAATGAGCTTGTTCCAAAGAGTGGTCATAACCTATGTTTTTGAGAGAAAAAATAATAAAAATTAATTGGCGATTTTTGTGAATCGCGCTGGCCTGTTTTGGTCGTTACTTTGGGTAAAGGGTTAAGGTAGTGGCAACGCATGGAGAGTAAATTATCATCAAAACAACTTCAGAGTGGAGTGTCTTCCCAGATAATAATGCAGTATATCCACAAAGAAAAAAAATTGTTGATGTCAGTCCATATAGAACACCCAGATTGATACAAAGGATAGAGTTGGGAGGTTTTGATTTTATACCCCTCACATTAGTTTTGAGTGGGTTTGGGGGGGGGGGGGGGGTTGTGTTATTCTGGAATAACCTTGTCCATCTGTAGACATAATTTTGTCTGGAGATTTTCTCAGACGTTTATGGACCAATCTGCTCGAAACTTGGTATGAGTGTTCACCAACATGGAAACCTATGCACCTGCGATTATAGTTCCGTTCAGATTATTTTTGCCAGAATTATACCCCTTTTCAAGTTGAAAAAGCAGACCTAGAATTTTGTCTGGAGATTTTCTCAGATGTATATGAGTTGATTCCTTTGAAACTTGGTATGGGTATTTACTACCATGAGAACCTGTGCACCTGCGATTATAGTTTCGATTGAACTTTTTTGCCAGCATTATCAGTTATGCCTCTTTTCATCTTAGAACGTTTGAATTTTGTCCCGAGATTTTCTCAGATGTTTATGGGTTGATTACTTTGAAACTTGGTGTGGATGTTCATTACCATGGGTTCCTGTGCACCTGCGATTATAGTTTTGATTTGACTTTTTTGCCAAAGTTGTGTCCCTTTTCGTCTTAGAATAATCATAGTAGCGGGTGGTATGTATAGGCCCATCTGGGACAGTCACACCCACCGAAATCGCATGTCAATATAGTAACCACAACATCAACATTCCTTTGTGGTTAGAACTGCTAGATTATGAAACGAAGCACAAATGCTTTTGAAATTACAGATAAATGACCTCATTAACCAAAATATTCATGGTTTTGTTCATGCCTTTGATTGACAGCCCATCAAATTTGATACAGTCGACAAATAAGCAATTATTGTTGTAAAATCGACTGGTTCTGGTAACAGTCAACCTTCCCAGAAACTTACAACAGGAGGATGATAGTTTCAAAACACATTATATAAAGTAAAACATGAATGAACAATTACACACTCTAAACCAAATCAGTTGGTTAAAACAAATTTTCTCAAAATGGGACTGTTAGTTTTGATGGTTTTTCCAATCTTTTTGCCAAAGTTCACTTTAGTTGAGCATTCAGATGGCAGTTGGCATAACTAAACACCATAAATTACCCACATGATACCAAACAAATACATTAGGATGGTTTTTACCCTAGTTCAGATTTAGTTGGGTTTTCGTTCTTTTTCAGGAAAAAACCTTGGTTTCTGTTCAGTTTTTCTATGTGTTAAAAACATGAACATATAGTGAACGACACTTCAAGCTTCTTAACTTCAAAAAACCCTGCAACAGTTTGTATGACACCATAAATGACGAGAGATCATAGGGGCCACAAGTTCATTTCCCTCCCAGTAAGGTAGTTTAATCAGTTTATACACAAACACAGTAAAACCATTTAGCTGGATAACTGCTAACTTTTGCAGTTTGGTTTTCTGGTTTGCAGCATAAAACGGAAACGAACCAGATAACACAAACAGAAAATGGCCAGCTCTAAGAAAGAAAAAAGATTTTATTGGCATGGCATGGATTGTGGTGTGTGCTGTGCATAGATGCTTTTTTGTTTTATGATTCTGATGCACCATTACTGGACACCTAAGGCAATAGAATCTTATTTTGGGGTAGATAACTGACATACAACAAACTACCTAACTTTATATGTCCACTTATTTTAAATTTTCTGTCAATTTGAACTTGAAAAAATGAACACCGAAAGCAAAACAATGTTTGTGCTGCAAATGCTGTCACCAAAAATATGGCTCAGCCAACATGCATAAAGTTTTAAACTGATCTCATGCAATTGTTACGTCTATATTGTTTATTTTGCTGTCACTCAACTTGAGTTATTTGTTGCATGACCAAGTTATCTGTAAGTCGATGAAGACTTGTAGCAACCCCCTCATCAACATCTTGGTTGAGGAAAAGTTGTCAAGGCACTGCATCATTTCTTTGGTGCAGGGATTCTTTGGGAAAGGGTCCGAAGCCCATACCAATAGGAAAATTTGCGTTATAGATGCTCCAATTGGGAATTTGTTTTGGAGAGGAAAAACATACAGAGACCATGAAATTTTACATTTGAATTGAGCAGAGAACTTTAAGACCAATACCTTAGCAACTGCATGTATACTACAAGTAAGTTTTATAAAAAGCAGTCACTTGAAATCATGTTCACATAGTAGTCTCTATTAACCCTTTACCCAACGAAACGGCCACATCCGCCGCATAATATTCAAGCTGAAAAAATATTATTTTTCAAAAATTTCAACAAAACCATATCATGTGACCCCTCTTTGGAACGAGCTCGTCGAGCTCGTTCCAATGAAGGGTCACATGATATGGTATTGTTGAAATTTTTGGAAAAAGTTTAAAAAATGATATTTAAAATAATAAATTCTGATATCGTCTGCGTTGGGTAAAGGGTTAACCTGTTCTTATACTATACAGTACATGGAGAGTGTATTATCACTAAATCACCCGCAGAATGGAGATTCCACCCAAGCAATAATTGCAAATTTGTTGCAAAGCATAACCAGCACAATCAAAGTTTCAGCCAATGGACCCCTGGGTTAAACCCAGAGGTCCATGGGCTGAAACATTGCTTGTGTTTTTGTCGATATGTACAAAATTTGAAAGTTATAGCTTGGGTGATAACTCCACTCTGCAGGTGATTTAGTTACAATCCACTCTCCACGTACTGTACTGTTCAAAAAAACGTAGGGAATATCCAAACTGATGTTGATATTTTTGGAAAATGGTATTGGATATGCGTGATTGAATACATCAATATGTTTCCAAGTTTAGTGTGGATCATCAATATCACTGGCCCACAAAAACTTTGCGCAAGTTTTTTGCAAGAGCGCCATGTTAATTCTCTGGGGTACATTTTGAAATTTTCCTTTGCTTTGGACAGCTTTTTCAGGGGTCTCATCTTTCTTGTCTTGGTATAAACTTGTTCATCAATAGTTTCTGGTCGAAACGTAACTTTTGATGTATGTGAAGACTGACACATGACGAACATTTACGTGTCTTTCGGATATTGGAAGTTAGCAACAGACAGACTGCAGTGGCTCGAATTCTCAAAAGGACGACAACTGCTAACCAGGATTGTTTCATCCAAACCATAGCATTACGTAACCGTGCCTCAGAAATTGGACAGCAGCTGCGCCGAGTGACAGATATGCGAGACAGTGGACAGACTATCCGAAATCGCCTGCACAACTGGAATTTGTGCACTCAATGCCCTTGAATAATTCCACGTTTGACTGAACGTCACATTGCAGCAAGGCGTAATTGGTGTGGGACAATTGTCGGTGGAGCAACATCATGTTTTCCAATGAATTGAGGTTCACTCTCGACTTCCACGACAGGCAAAAAAGAGTGTGGCATCGGTGGAACGAACGATACTATGACATAACCGTTAGGCAGCACGATTATTTTGGTGGTGGATCGGTTATAGTGTCGGGAGGGGAGGCATAACCATGACAAGCAGAACAGCATTATATGTCATCCAAGGGCGTGTCACAGGGCAGTACTACCATGACAACATGTCAGCAGCTCATGTGGTGCCATTTGCGCAACATCACGGCCGTCGATTCATTTTCCAAGATGACAATGCAAGAGCACACAGGGTCCCTATTGCTACAGAGTTCCTCCAGGAGCAGAGCATCACTACACTGCCTTGGCCAGCACTAAGTCCAGACCTTTCACCAATCGTGCACATCAGGAATATGCTTGGCAGGCACCTACGACCATGCCAACACCCCCTACCAATGTCTAGGAACTCGCCGCTGCACTGCAGGAAGAATGGAATAACATCAGTCAAGCTGATACTGGACGTTTGGTGAGGAGTATGCCATGTCAGATCCACGCTTGTCTCATGAACCGAGGTGGATTTTATAAGGTATTAAGGTCTTGGACTGAGTGTGGTAAATTCTCTGACTGACCATCCATGTCTTCTACAGCTCAGTATGTGGAATGTCTGTGCTTGTCAGACACCCAACTATCGCTAAAATCATTCATCAGCTGTCACAGTGCAATGCCTCAACTGTCTTTTTGATGAAAATATAAATATATTTCTTCATATATCTCACTTTTATCAAATATCCTCTACTTTTTTTTTAATAGTATATTAAAGAAGAACTTGTCATTTGTCTTTGAATTAAGAGACTTTGTTAACCATGTAATTTAAATTTAATGTACAATTGTACAATGGTGTCCTGAATTAGGTTGTCATAAGGCCTCAGAAAACCGTTGGTTTTCTGAGGCCTTATGACTACCCAGTCCAGGGCACAAGTTGTGTATTAAATTTTCGTTTGAGTGGGAACTGAGATTGGGAAATTTGGGGTTAAGAATTGGGAAATATCATGCCCCAATTTCATTGGGAACGGGTCCCACAAATGGCCTCTGTAAATACCCCAAAGATCCCTGAAGTGTGATTCCATTGCTCACATACTCACGAGACACCTGCGTAGCGGGAGTGAGATATAGTAATGGGTTTCATCCACTCGTCATTCCTTCCAGCATCCATCCATCCAAACATCCTACTCCATTTCTTGTCATCACATTTAAAGGAAACCGTTCCAAGATATTTTTCTCCGATTTAATATATAGCTTTTTGGTGATAATATAATGAATGGGATTGCGAACCAACTCTGTTCAAGTATTTCTTCAAGCATTATTTTCCTTGTGGGACTTGGTCTTTCTTGTCATCACATTAACATTTCTTGTCATCACATTTCAAAGAAAACTGCTAAAGATTTTTTTTCCAGATTTAACATATAGCTTTTTGGTGATAATATCAAGAATGGGATTCTGAAACCAGCCATGTACATTGTATTTCTTTAAGAGTTATTGCCCCTCTTGGACTTGGACTTTCTTGTCATTATAGAAGCTTTTCTTGTCATCACATTTCAATGAAAACGAAAATTTAATCTACCATATTTGCTCCATGCTTTGGGACAGGTAAAAATAATTAATTTTCCAGGTGTCCCAATATAAAAGAAATAAATAATCCAGGCAATTGGTAGGTATCATTCACCTGGATTCAATTGTGATAGTAGACATCAAAACTCACTTTATCTTCCCCTAAGAAAGTCATAACAATGGTGTAGAAAAATAAGCGTTTTGAAAGAAAAAAAAAATTATTGCTTTGGGTAATAATCAAATAACCTGTTTTTTCTCCAAAATACTCCACTTAGGGTATACTAAATCGTGGTCCAAACAAAATAGATAGGGTTGATAGAAGCACGTGCGAAATGGAAATTCTTAAGCATGTGTTCCAATGGATCGAGTATCCCTAAATATTGCGTAAATACGGAAAAGCATTTTTCTGTGATAATACAGTTGAGCCCACTTAATTGGATATCTCTTAATTGTATATTCCTGTTAATTGAATATAATTTTCAAACACAAAACCATTTACCATACCTTCAGTACAAATTTGATCTGTTAATTGCATATGGGTTGTAGAGTAAACTCCTGTTTATTGTATATAAATTTTTGTAATATGTCGAAGAAAATTACTGTGGCACGCACCAAATTCCCCTTATTTATCAACCTTTTTGGCCTCACTACATCCAATACAGGCATTTATTCTATCATATCTTGTTTGACAGAGCTCTATGAGCTGTGTCAAACAAGATACAATAGAATAAATGCTCAGTTTACCTCCAGAACACAGGAAACTGACCAAATCCCTGTTATTTGTATACTCCTGTTAAATGAATAGTTTTCACTGGCAAAATGGATATTCAATTAAGAGTATTCTACTGTACAACATACCGCTGATAAGTTGTTCTCAATGTTAGTCAATATTTATTGAATAACTTTTAGGTTTAAAAGCCATATTCTTTCATTTTGTTTGTGAGAAATGACGGATGAATCATTTGGACATTCAAATAATTATTGCCTTTCAACCATATTAAATGCAAAATAGTTGAAACAAATACTTGTGGAATTCCTCTTTTCATTTCTACTTCGGAGGAATTAACTTGTATTATAAGGTGACAGACTGGTAACCATTCAAAGGCTGAGAATAATCCATCAAAGTGATCATCAAAGTGATCAAATTTTTGGCCTGGCCGTTATTTAACAAACATGTGACCTTAAGGTTGCTGCCAGATTGAATGATTGATCTATTTTTTGATCTAATATCTGGATTTTCTGTTTAGTCCGAATAAATTGTGTTTTCTCAGTGGAGGTTAACCCAGGCATTACCACTTTTAGGTCACAACTACAGTACAGCCGATGTGGACTGGTCACTTTCCACGGGTGGGCAACATTTCCACGTGCACATTAATATTAGATTCCAAACACTTACAAATACAGGCATTTATTTTATCATATCTTGTTTGACAGAGCTCTATGAGCTCTGTCAAACAAGATATAATAGAATAAATGCTCAGTTTACCTCCAGAATACAGGAAACTGACCAAATCCCTGTTATTTGTATACTCCTGTTAAATGAATAGTTTTCACTGTCAAAATGGATATTCAATTAAGAGGATTCTACTGTACCACAAATGAGATTTCAAACCAAATGTCTTTTTGGTGATAATCTCATGATGGAGATCGCTGTGTCCAAGTATTTCCCTGAAAGTTATTGCCTTGTAGATGGCAGGGATAGGGAGTGCAGTCTCCTTGGTTACAGCATTGGACTTCAAACTGGAAGGTCCATGGTTCGATCCCCACCAGTAGTAGCTACATTGTGTCCTTGGGAAAGGCACTTAATTCTGATCACCTACATATGGGCATGGTGGTGCTGTGTTCTAAGGCATATTACACATTGATGGTGCACTTCAGCGTGCTCTTCAACCATTGCTAACCCTGCCTGTGTGGAGTTAGTACATTATGGAGTCTCACAGTTGTTTGCATCTGTTTGGTAGTTCTCTACAAAGAGTGATGTTCGCTTATGAAAAATTGGCGACTCTTTTGTTTTTTTGAGTCAACTGAAATGATCGTTCATCCAAATTGTACAGGTCTGTCATAAACATGTTAGAGCTGTAGGTTTTTAAATTTCTTGTTCGGTTTCGGTTTTGGTTTTTCAGGTGGAGAAAAACCTCGGTTCGGTTCGGTTTTCGGTTTGTTCATGAGGCCAAGTAAAATTCAATAAAACTCATTCTTATGTCCAGAGTCATAACTGAATGGTAGTGAAATTGAGTGAAACTCAATGAATGCCCGAAATAAGCTATAATACATGAAGAATCAGGAAGGCCAATATAATAATTACCTAAATATACAGAACTTTTATTGTGCTTGGCCATTTTTCGAAGTCTGACACCTACACGCAACTTGAGGAAAGCTGTAAACACAACTAAACTGAAATGTCGAAATTCACAGAATGTAGCCTTCCCAGAGTAGTGAGAGTACCCAGACACTGCCATTGGCAGTGTCTGGGTACTCTCGCTACTCTGGGATGGCTACATTCTGTGAATTTCTGCAGCAAGAGCTGGCAAGAGAGTATTTAATAAAAAACGAAAAACCTTAGATTACAGGATGGTGACGGTTTCGGTTTCAGTTTTTTAAAAAAACTAAAAACCTCGGTTCGGTTTCGGTTAACATACAGCTCTAAAACATGTTGAGGTATGGATGAAATCTGCCGGAATTCCCACTTCTTTTCAAGTGTCGTAGCAGTGATTTCTAGTCAAGTAATGGTTGCCTGTTTAGACAGCCATCATTTGATTAAAAGCCACTTCAAGATACTACTGAAATGGTCAACCGGATAATCAGTCAAGATTAAGTTGATTTTTACTTCTAGTGTAGAAGTCTTCTTCCTTTCTTTGGTACCTGTTTTGAGGACACAGTGTTTGGTAAAGTCAGAAATGCAGTACTGATCACGATCAGGTCAAAATTATCTTTCAGCTTTTCTCCCCAACTCATTGCAGAATCTTATCCGTCGGTAAAGAAATGCGAACATTGAATCTCAGATGATATTTTTGAAGTTTGGTATATAATTGTGTTGCAACTTGAGATCATTCTCAGACCTGTCATTTTAAGGAGGGTGACCACTATCTCTCTCTCAATGGCTCTCCTACACAAAATTTTGCAAGGCGGTAAATGCCCTCCTTACCACATACAAGGAGAGTCACGAAAGTGAACCTCACTAGCAGTTGTCAGTATCACTCATCTTAAAAAATGATCATGCACATCAGAAAAGCTTACTGCTAGTTAATCTCTGTTAGCCTCCTATGCTCCAGAGACTAACTGGTAGCCATTTTGCTCACTTATCGGGTACTGACGATAATTGTCTGACTACATACATAATTCAGGTAGAAATCCAGACATGTTCTGCAAGAAATTGTATTTTTAGCTCAACTTTGACGTAGTTTGAGATTTTATCATGGCCCATCGTCTATGTGTCCATCTGTCAGCAATTCAAAACAGCTCAGGCTAGAAGCTGCATTTATGAACCGATCTTTACGAAACTTCGTGGATACCTTTCTTATCACCATGGGATGAGCCTTTCTTATCACCGTGGGATGAGAACGAGTGTTTTTGGGTGCGGTCCAAAATTCAAGATGCCCACCAGCAGCCATTTTGTACCGAAAGTAGTGCAATCAATTTTTTTGTACAGATCTTCTGTATGAAAGTTCTGATTTGAATAAATTTTTGTATGAATGTTTAGTAACATGGAATACATCACATATAATACAGGTTTTTTTCTTGTGCAGAAATTATGCAAATTACTGTAGACTAACTTTGATTTATTCCGTGCTACTTATACACAGTAAGTACACATGTCAATACGGCTCGACCTAGGGGCTGTATTTATGAACTGATCTTCACAAAACTTCTTGGGTACCTTTGTTATCACCTTAGGATGAGAACGAGTGATTTTGGGTGCGGTCCAAAATTCAAGATGGCTGTCGGCAGCCATTTTGTACCAAAATTTAGATACAATCAGTTTTTTGTACCAAACTTCCATATAAAGGTTCTGATCTGATTTGATTAAATTTTTGAATTAATGTTTAGTAACATGGAATACATCACATACATGTATAATACAAGTTTTTTTCTCGTGCAGAAATTATGCAAATTAGATGAACTTTGATTTATTCAGTGCCACTTATACACAGTAAGTGCACATGTCAATACGGCTCGGGCTAGAGGCTGTATTTATGAACTGATCTTCACAAAACTTCTTGGGTACCTTTGTCTTTGTTATCACCTTGGGATGAGAACAAGGTTTTTTGGGTGCAGTCCGAAATTCAAGATGGCTGCCAGTGGCCATCTTATACCGAAATTAGGTGCAATCAGTTTTTTCTACAGAACTTATAGGTCTACATTTATTATCATCATGGGATGGTAACAAGTGCTTTTGGGCTCAGCCCAAAACTCAAAATGCCTGTCGGCAGTCATATTTTTGGAAATTGTGTGTATTACATTTCTGGTACAGAACCTGTAAAGAAGATTTTTTATGTCAGTAATGTTCGCTCTAAATTTATTGGTTGCCTTTGTTTTCACCGTCGTATGAGAACAAATATTTTGGGGTTCAATCAGACCCACTCGGGGACTCAAAAAGGGAGATAATTAAAAATCTCTTCCAACAACTCCAGACAAAATAATGTTTCTTGAATTCAGCATACCTAGGATGTGTATATTCAAATGTGTTGAAGCCAAGTTCCTGTGTTAATATTTGGTGTTGTTGTGGTAGGGTAAACATTATTAGCACAACCCGATTTTCTATTTCCAATGAGAAAAATAAAACCTCCTCACCTGTGGGAACCCTATGAGCTAAAAATAAAAAATTCAGATCATTACGTGTACAGTACCCATATGAGACTGGTCAATTAATACCCCACTTATTGATGCTAAATTTAGATTAGTGCTGTCTATTTATAGAGGAACTATTTATGAGTGGGCGTGTACAATTAATTACTCATCTTCATTGACAACAGAGCAACATTAACAAGAACATTGGCTTTGATATATTTTATTTTATTAATGTGTTTCAACTTTTAACCAGCGATAAACTATAGAAACGAAACACAATACACTGCACATAGATATTTACATAAATAAGTTTGTGTTTTGCACATAGATATTTACATAAAAGAGTTGTCTTTTTTAATCTTTTAACTTCATTTGGTTTCTTTATAACTAACATTACAGTACGTTCAACGTGGATTGAAACAACAACGCCGCCGCGGTGTGTTCTCCACCGTAGAGTTCCAGTGGACCGCAGTGTTTGATCAGTGGAAGACAGTTTTCAAAACACTGTGACCCACCGCGGTCACGAGCTTTAACGATTAGTTTAATTGCTTTTGCATGTCAGTTTTTCTGCTGATTAATAAATACTGTCTTGTGACGTCAACTGGCAAGACGACTGTGTTTGGTACTGGTAGTAGATAATTTATTTTAAATTAAAATTGGAATTTGGAGAAGGCAGACGGCGACTATTGCTGTGGTTTGAAATTGTAAATAGGGAATAGTACAGTCAGTTCCATTTGGTTAAGTACAAAGTCCTCGTCACTTTCAAAACTAAACTGTTGTGTTTGCGCGATCGATTTGATCGAGGAAATAAATAAACCAGACTTGAGAAAAACAACTACTATTCGCGAAGATCCCAATTTCACATTTTGTTTACAGCTGTAGGCCAACACGTGATGAGCCGTGTTTTTCTTGGGTGGGAAGTGGGGCGAAAAAGCCTCTGGCGCCACGAAAGCGCCCATCGCGCACGGCTAATGATCGAAGTGATACCACTTTACAACATTGAGTCAACTCGACCAGCCCATCCTCTTTCCTGTCTTACTCTTGTCGGGCTACGCAATTAAAGATTCTTATAAAAAGGATATAGTAAAAAGAAAATATAGTGTTTTTGAATGGATATCAAAAAGTATCTCATTCGTGATTGAAACTAATGATTATTTCACTGGGGGAGGGGCGGGGGTGGGGAGATATTTGCATACGGAAACAAATATCCTTCATCCAATTCTGAAGGGGTTTGTACATACTTTTATACTCTTTGCATTTGCAGATTTTTCAACGTTCCTCTACATTGTTGTTATTTGTATTATCAATTGAAATAGCTAAGCCTGTGTGTATGTAAAAATACTTGGGTGAATATAAGGGAGATATCGAATTAAAATATCTGCGAATGTGCCATTTTAAGAGAGAGTACACTTCGGCGGGAAAGAGATAGAGAGAGACAGATATACGTGATGGGGGGGGGGGGGGGGGGGGGGGGGGGGGGGGGGGAGTAAGAAAAAAGTGAAAGAAAATTAGTACACGAAAGTATACGCAAGTGCATGTGGGCGTATATCTGCATATTACTCTGTGTGTGTGTGTGGGGGGGGGGGGGGGGGGGCAGTGCGCAAGGGCGTGTGTGTGTTGGTGTGCATTCATGTGTTTTGGTTTTTCGGGTTTGGGTAAAAAAAGACCTACCTCTGATGAAAATGTGTCTCATGAGCCACCATAGGCTGGATTTCATATAAATATTTTGTAAATACTCTATGTATATTATGTATGTGTATTGAAATTGAAATGTGACACTTAAATAAAATATTCTACTGAGAAAAAATGATTTCGCGCGCCGAAGGCGCGCAGGGACGATATGGGGGACAAGCCCCTTTCGACCCTCGGTGACTGTAGAAGATTGGTATTGCATGTCTAGGCGTGTCAAAGGAGGAAAAGGAAGGAGGAGGTTTAGCCGCGTTTGTTCCTTTTTCGGTGTTTTTTCTTTGGAGGTGGTTGTGATGGTGATGTTGATATGGCTTGGATTTCTTGGGCCGCTGTGGTGTGCATCTCTTTAGGACAGTATTTGTAGCTCTCTTCTAGTAATGCTTTAGATCTTTTGAGGAGTTCTTCTGTCGACAAATTGGCCGCATCTTCCAGGTCCAGGCGTTCCGGTAGTAAAGGAAGAGGGGAGTGAGGGGTGGGAGGCGGTGAAAAAGCAGCTTCCAGTTCCTCCTCAGTCTCCGCTGGATATTCCTCATCCAACGGAACCGGCTCGGGAGCCGGCAGTTGATTGGGTGTACCAGTGGGACTAGGAGGGGAACTGGCGACTGTCTCCAAAGCCTCCACCCCCCTCACTCAACTCTTTCTTCCTATTCCGGAAAGCCTCCAAGCGTCGGGCGTCCCTGCGCTTGGTCGATGGACTCTTCTTCTTTCTCTTGTTGTTGATCTTTTCAGGACCTCCGTGCCCCTTCGGGTGAGGACCAGTGGGAGAGGGGATCCTCTCTCCAAAGGTACTACCTCTCCCCAAAGGGGTTGGCGTTGAGTTCTTTTCAATTTCGAACTCCAGATTCAGGTGGACGCTCAAGCCTTTTTCCTGGATAGTCCAGGAAATAGGGCATGAGACGCCCAGAGCTGAAATGGCTTTCACAAGTCTGTCTGGTAATTCCATGATTGGCTAGGTGTTCACGCTCTGAAGTCAGATGTGTGAATCGTGTGATATTCTACTACTACTACTACTACAATAAAGTACTCGGGATTGAAGTGATTAATTAAATATAGTAGATTAAACTGCCACTCGCACAAGGTGTGAAATAACATTTGAGTGGCGCGACAAAGCACAGAGCTGTCCTTCAAACCACCATCTGTTTTAACACCTCTGCACATGACAAGCTTGAGAAAAAATAAGAGACAAATCAACATTTTCAATTACTTTTTATTAATTCAGCAATCATAATTATAACCATATGTAAATAAAATCAATAGAAAACAATATTTTTTTTTATTTTTCAATAATGACATGCCGATAAACAAGCCAGACCACCACACATCATAACCCTAGCTCAAGCATGCCCCGAAATTTCGTATTATAATTTTTTGGTTTTGTCCCCCCACACGTGTCTTGAAAGACCAAAAATTAAATAAAACTTTCAGATAGATTTTAATTCCTCTATCGGAGATTTTCTGGCGCAGTCCGCACATCAAAAATTCCAGTGTCTTGGCAGTGTAAGCTTCAGTCATCCATACCACTCCTAAATGGTGAAGTAAATAGTCCCCCCCCCCCCCAGCCTCCCTCTCCATCCCCGAAACGAGGCAATTGGACCCCAGACTCCCATAAACCCACACGCACAAATAGGCCTATATCATCGATTGCTTGCCCATCTGCCCCCCCCCCCCCCCCCCCCCACCATCTTGGCCAGTTTTCCTTGCTAGTGCATGCAGGCGCTTCAATATACGGATTCCGAAGCGTCTTGGGCTGAAAGGTTCCAGGGCCACCACAAGCATTTCTTTTTCGTTAATGTAGTTTATTTATGTTAATTCCTCTCTCAACATGTACATTGTAACATTCCACTCTGAACTTAACGTTTAAAATCGTTAATCGGGGGCACGGTGGCGTTGCGGTAACCGGTTCTCGTCAGATCGCCGAAGTTAAGCAATGTCGAGCTTGGTTAATCATCGGATGGGTGACCATCTGAGCGATCAATTCGGACTCCCGCGTTGTGTCCTCAGGCAAGGCACTTAGCCCCGATTGCCAACATGGGGGCACGATGACGCCGTGTACTAAGGCGTACTGCACGTCGATGGTACGCACGTCTTCAACCAATCAAACCCTGCCTGTGCTGCAGTGCGGAGTTACAATGTTGGGGAGCTGGCAGCTGCTCGTCGTTGCTTGGTGGGTCTCTCCGGGTACTCCGGCTTCCTCCATCCGTAAAACTGTCACGGTCATGATTAGCCATTGTGCATAACTTGTATGACTTTAAACACCAACAAATAAATAAATAAATAAAATCGTAAATCGGATAACCCCCCCCCCCCCCCCCCACCCCCCCCCCCCCCCCGACCCAACCCAAAATTTATTCAAAATTCAGTACCGGTAACATGATTCTTCTCCGTCAATAGCTACAGTTAGGTAAAAGACCATCGGGGAAATGTCCAGATATTGTGCTGGTCAAGTTATAATTATTTCAACTCACATCCATGATTTCAGTACGGTATAATATTTATATTTTCGTAATTCCTCGAGTTCTGAATCGATTTTGATGAACAACATTCGGAATCGCAATAGCTTTTAATAACTTTTTCAAATATTGAAATATCTTTTTAATATTTCAAGTAAAAGTAAAAGTAATTTTTCACTGACTGTGAAAAAATTTGATCTAATTAAGAGCCGGTGACTGAGAGATCAAAAGATAAACCGACGTCAGTCGAATATCCCATCACACAGTTTGACATATTCATGCGAGATTAAAAACACGATTCGAACTCCATATTTTGATCGTTTTTCTGCATATTATTGCTTTTTATTATCAAAAAACACGTATGGAGCATACGTATTCCATTTATACTTAAGTGCAATACCTAACAATCACTAAACAACAATGGACTGAAACTATTTTTGGTGGAGGAATAAACCTGATTACCACACTTGCAAAAAACACAAGTTAATTATAGACAAATTGAAGTCACGTGGTGGGGTTTTGAGACCCCACCTCGTAGTGTAATTAGTGGGGTCTCAATTTCTGTGTTCATATGGGCAGCGTACACGACATGTACCTATATTTTAAGAAGAACTGGACAAATATTTATTAATTACTATGATGAATCAACCTTAGAAGGGTTTGAATCAAACAGGCCAAAACAATTGCTAACATTTGGCTTATGGTGCACCATACATGGATCCCCATTGTAACATTAATCCCATGGAGATTTCTTTCCTAGTTTAGCATCTAACTGTCACACACCTTTACAATACTTTACCTGTACATTTGTTACAGGCTACGGTCAGTATTTATGTATAGACCTTGACAATACTTTACATGTACCTTTGTTATCAGGTCATTACCTAGATGTGTGTCACTGCTGTCACATACTATACATGTACATGTCTTACACAAGTTGAGCTATAGTGTCATTGACACTTTCATTAATTTCAAACCTACATAAGATACTATATGCACACACCAAACAATAAGGATGGAAAGATATAGTAAAATTACCAAACTCAAGAACAGACTCCAGTGGCTCTCCTTGTGTCAAATTAAGGTGGGCATAAAATGGCCCTCCTAAGTTCACTTAAGGTGTACCATCATTGCTCTCCTCCCATTTTGAAATTGACAGGCCTGCGATATGGATTAGAAAAATAACACTTCTGTGATTAGTATACTGTAGGCTTAAAGAATTAAGCTGATTTGAATAATACTATTCTGTAATCTCAGAAGTGAGAAAGTTAAGTTATTCAGCAATGCATGATCACATTAGACCTGAAACGGTTAACCGATTAATCCATTAACCAATGATCAATGTCCTGATCGATCAAAACTGTAATTGATCGATGAACCGTTACTTTTGAACTATTGTATTATATAGGTTAACAAAGGAACAAACTTGCTCCAAAACAGGCCCATGTTTTCACACTGACTCACATCAGTTGTACATGTATGAGGCGGAGTAAAGCATGCAAGTTACGTGCTGACATGCTGGTTCACGTGCATGTATAAGTAGCTGGAAATGGTCATTCTTAACTTAGCTCAACAAGCTCGTCCCAATGAGAGGTCATAAGCTATGTTTTTTAGACAAAAATTGAAAACATAATAAAATTTGAATGGAGACTTTTGTATATAGCGCTGGCTGTTTTTTTTCCCTATTATGTTGGGTAAAAAGTTAATATGATGTAAATCATCAATGGTACGGCAATTATTCAGCTACCTATTAGGGTAAGTGATTAATTGGTTAACCAAGGTTAATCCATGTGATTAATCGATCAAGAAAACCCTTTAACCATTTCAGCTCTAGATCACATCACATTTCTTATTTCAGATTGTTTTTTCATATTTATGGGAACAGTTGGTACCATTTACGAGAGATTTTGAATCCATAAAGACAACTCTCACCAAAGTAGAAGAATTTAACAAGACTTGTTTAGAGACTGCTTTAAGTGGAATTGATGCAGTGTATTTGGAGGAGTGGGGGACTATTACTCCAGGACAGGTTTGTTCATCTCAGTGACTTTTGTTTAATCTATTGTTGCAACAGAGGCAGAACCACACAGGCATTTGAATGTGTTAATGTTTATCGCACGAATTTGATTGTGTGCAAGAATACCATAAGAGGCAAGCTTGAAAGCCCTGAGTGGTTTTCTGACCAAATCAAATGAGTGTGATAAATATTAACCCGTTCAAATGCTTGTACGTTTCTGTATTTATTACACAGGTTTGCAATTTCCTTAACACTTTACCTAACATGAAAAGCAGACGACACTTGCAAAAACAAATTCTTGAATAACTATTATTTCATTTTTTGTCTCAAAAACATAGGTTATGACCCTCATTGGAACGAGCTCGACGAGCTCGTTCCAATGAGGGGTCATAACTTATGTTTTAGAGACAAAAAATGAAAAAATAGTGAAAATTAATTGCCGATTTTTTAGAATAGCGCTGACCATTTTTGGCCATTGTGTTAGGTAAAGGGTTAAGCTGTTCATTTACTGTAATTGTAATACAAAGTAAGACTTAACCAATTACAATTCTTCGGAGATGCTAAGGGAAGAAAATAAGAGAATAATCAAAAGTAATTTTCACAATCAAGGCACCAGTCTTAAATGACCCCCCCCCCCCTCCCCCCCAAAAAAAAATTTCAGGGGACTATTACCGGTAAATAGGTGGTGTGCATCCATCCATCCCACTTTGGTTTCGCGATGATAACTTTTAGTTATAATTGGCCAAAACAAATGAAATTTTGTATGTTGGTGTATCAACATAAAATCCTGGTTAGGTTCGAATCAGGCTGTGGTATGACAATTTTTGCCAGAGTTATGCCCCTTTTTTGACTTCGTAAATTAACTTTTTGGGGTTTCCCGATGATAACTTTATAGTTGGCCAAATCAAATTAAATTTGGTATGTAGGTGTATCAACATAAAATACCAGTGAAGTTATAAAATTCTTCTCTTTTTTGGTTTCCCGATGATAACTTTAGTTGTTGTTGACCAAATCAAATAAAATTTGGTATATAGGCTTATCAACATAGAATACAGGTCAAGTTCAAATTGGAGGTTTGGTCTGACATTTTTGCCAGAGTTAAGTCCCTTTTGCGACTTTGAAAAATTCAGTTTTTTTCAAATACTTTAAATAGCACACTTTTTTGGGGGGTGGGGGTGGGGGGGGGGGGGGAAGAGGGAATCTGTGTCCGGGTGGTCTTTCATGTTACTATCATTGTCTGAAGTTTCGTTCCTAGTTTTCAATGCATCACTGCTTGGGTTAATGAAACATACCCTGAAATTGAAATATAATTTTGAGTACAAGTTACATCTTGAGTCACTATTATGATGTCTCCATATTATAACACCACTCGTGTTAATGTAATCCTCCACTAAAATGGCACCATACATATCATAAAAAACCACCAAAAAAATTCTTGGTGAAAAATAGAGCTGAAATGGTTAATCGATTAATCAATTAACCAATGATCAATGTCTAGATCGATCAAAAAAGTAATTGATCAATTAACCATTACATTCGAACTACTGTATTATATGGGTTAAGAAAGGAACAAACTTATCCAAAACAGGCAAACATTGTCACACTGACTTACATGAATTATATGAGAAGTGTAAAACATGCAAGTTATGTGCTGACATACTTATTCACTTGCATGATCATTATACTGTATCAGTAGCTGGAAATCATAATTCTTAACACTTTACCCAATGCGTGTAGCAGACGATACCTGCAAAATAAATTCATGAACCATGAAAAATTTGCAATTTTTGTCTAAAATCAAATAGCTTCTGACCCCTCATTGGAACGAGCTCATTCCAATGATGGTTCATAAGCTATGTTTTTGAAGCAAAAATTGAAAACATAAAATTTGAATGGAGATTTTTGTATACAGTTAAAACTAGAAGTCCTGTCCCGTATTCTGCACTAATTTGAAATAATAGTGCATTAGGTTAGCGCAGCAAATCACCAGAGAATCACATCTGAGGCACGGTAGTGTATCACGATTTCTGCAGAATAGTAATGCGCGATGGCCAATTGATATTCAGTACTTGCAACAGGCAAAACATCAGTAATTCAGTCGCACCTCCTACTGACATAAGCCGGCAATTAAATATTAGAATGCAGATACTCAGAGGACGAGATGATCTTCATTCATCTATTTCCGCCTTTTTATCAATTCATTTCGCGACAATTCAAGAAGTATTTAAAAAGTTAAAAAATTTATAGTAATTTATATATTTTTTATACTTACCAATGACCCAGACATAGCTGGTGCTAACTCTTAAAATATAGGGCCAAACACAAATTTTGCCCCCCAATCCCCAAAATTTGCATCTAAAACTAAAGAAAACATGTCCTGAAAGGCCCTCCACACTTCGCCCCTACTGCGCATGCGCAGTGTCAAGGACGTTCCGAAATTGGCGCCATTAATCATTCTAATAACCAGTGCCTGGTAAGCGCTATGTACTCAGCGGGGAGGCAAGAGTTCCCAACTCCTGGGAGGGCCATCCCCATCTGGGTCATTGGTAAGTATAAAAAATATATAAATTACTATAAATTTTTTAACATTTTTATACTGTACCAATGACCCAGACATAGCTGAATAGTAAAAAGGCTGGAGGGCCAAGGACATAGAGCAAAATGGAATACGCTCAATAAAATAAAATAGAGTCATCCCCTGTAGGGAAAAGAAGTAATAGGCCTTACATGTATCTTTCTTATTTATGATAAATTATAAAGATACAACACCTTCCAAAATTGAGCTTCATACATCCATGTACTCTATTAATATCCAATATAATCCTTATACTAATAATTTTTAAAGTAAGCCAATAAATAAAGTAAGTCTAGAGAATAGAGACTCTTATACTCCTAAAAGTGTCTGAGGATTGCATAATCATGTCCGTTGACATATGCAATATTCAAAAGCTATACTTTAAAAACTAAGACTTGAATGAATTTTAAAAACCTAAACTTCTCACTAAACAACCATCCCAATAACAGCTCAGAATTACTAACTCCGGAGGAGGTATCCCCTTGTTTTCATAGTAAAACAGGTGACCCAAGGGAACACCCTCCCCCCCCCCCCCCCTTTTCTTGCCCTGGGTCAAATAGCCCAGAGCGAAGAGGGCAGCCGGACGGAGACACTGCCGAAACAGACAGCCTACCTAGCTATAGTAGCAACTGTTAAGTGAATGACATTCTGAGCAGTAGATAATAGACCTAACAATAGAGGCCTCCAGAAATGGACTCGATATTTCTGAGATAAAATTCATGAATGTGGATGGCTGAGCGCAATGAGCGGCCTTCAAAAATCTATAATAGCGACACTATTAATGTAAGCCCAAGAAGTAGAAGAACTCTTACTTCATGAGCCGAAATCTTAAGCACAACTGCTAAGTCAATGATATACTATAAGCAGTACCGATAGTTAATAGAATCCATTAACAATAAAATGGAGCGTAACGTCCTACTACTAGACATCAAAGACAGAAGAAGCTTACGCCCATAGTAATAAACAGAAATCTGTTTATAAATACATAAACTGTACCCGGAAAGAGTAAAGGCCTATGCCCATACGAAGACGGAAGGACCTTAAAATAATAGGTTCCGGATAATAGGAGCCTAACTCTTATGCAACAATCCAACCTAAATAGTAACGGAAGTATTGATTCCGAAACTATGAAAGTGAAAATCATCCATCGATAGTGCATGAAACTCACTGACTCTACAGTAAAAGAGAAACCAACAGAATTACTGTCTAAAAGGTCAGAATTTGAAAACTACTGTTTCCAGAGGCTCAAATGATTACTTAGCTAAATAAGAACCGAAGTTAAAATCCGTATAGGAATTTAATCTGAAGATTCTAAGTCTATTTATCAAAAAGTTACTAACTGACTTAGATAAAGAGACAAAAGACTCAATTGTAAACTATCGTAGAGTGCATAGGTATGAGGTAACATAAACCTATAACCTAAATAATAACAGGCTGCAGTAGATCTTGTGAAACAAGTGTACTAAAAAATAGCAATGAGTAGTATGGAGGGATCAACAATATGAACATAATGATCCCTACACCACGACGGAAGAGCCTCCACTTTAGCCGCATAGAATAGCGAAGAAGAGGATCTCCTATAGTAAGAAATCGAGTCCAAAGCTCGTCCAGTACAGTGCTTACAATGCAATACGGACCACACAACGGAATACATGAAGGTTGCGACCTTGCAGGTTGTGATAAAGATGACACGATTTACCCAGTGAAAAGATCCTCACATAGAGGAAGATTTTCACGTTAAAAACCCACAGTAGACAAGAGAGAAAATTACTCATGATCTCTTTGAAGATAGAGATGCTATCAACAGAAATGTATTGTGGTTGTTTATCTTAGCAATTCCTGCTAAAACAACAGCGCCGGAGGATACGCGTATCCTATCATTCCGTCCTAAAGATCAATAGAGCGTTAAGAATATTAGCTCAGAGATCTGGACAAGCCAACACATACGTCTGCAATTGATTAGCAAGCTGTGTCATAAATAAATCATCATTGGGCGCTCCCATAGATAGCAAATCTGATTGAATACTTGTTTGTTGAGAGTCCATTCTGACAGCAACAAGCGACCCGTAAGAGAACTGGAGTCCGATAAAACAATCAGACGACCCGGAATATGACGGACCAAAACTGAACTTGGTGTACTATAACCAACAGACGGATTCTTTCCATTAAATTGAATAACGGAAACGAAAGAGTGCCTCCCTGGTTTCCGGAGATACGCCACTACTGTCGAATTAAAGGACAGAATTTGGGCATGCGTTTCTGAATAATGTTTCATGCAATGACATAAAGCAAGCCTAAAAAACATTATTCCGCGGAAGAAAACTGATTGCTAAAAGACTGCGGAACCCAAAGACCCTGGCACTTCGAATCCGTAGGGATCAGTATTATATCCCAATCTGTATGACTGGCAACCGTCATAACAGCCACACTCGGGTCCGGCAACTGCGGCGGCACTCTCTGAGTCAACCACCGAATGTTTGCCCCCAGTCTGAATCTCTTGTAACACTAGATAGACAAGAGAACGTGTAAATCGAGCAATTCATGGATTGCCGAAAAGTTGCCGTCGAAGAGAAGCTCCTCCGAGAAACGAAGCGACTCTGAGAGAGTTCTTAACCTTACTATCCACGCGAGTGGATGTAGCTAGGGCTGCGGTCACGTCTAACTAACTCCAATCAGCCACTGAAGGGCGGAGTTATACGTGAACAAACTACTGCCCTCAAAAGAAATTACATTGAGAATAATATCCCGTAAATCTTTTCTTGAAGACGTAATGATAACACCTCAGTAAGGCGGATTATGTATAATAAAGCGTCTAAGTTAAGTCTACTATACATAATGTCGTTCCCAACATTGAAATTGGAAAAGACATAAACGGCGAAAAAGAATATATGCAGTTTTTAATCACACCGTCTAGACGCATATGAACTCTCGGTATGCCCTGCTCTGCCAAAATAAACTATTTGTATAAATGATAAAATGGCAGAAATGAGCAACGCAGACAAGAAACTAAACTATCATGCTTAGTAGCAGGCTTGTATATATATATATCTAGCGTCGAAAAAAAAAACACATGTTGTAATGACAATATTGGACTACGTCGGTAAGTCAGGGACAATGTCCCCGAACCGATCGAAAAATCCGAGTCCAATGACGCTATAAGTCTCTTATCCAAGATGGCAGCAATGAAGTCCGAAATAATAATCACTGGAAGATAATGCCAAAAGATATGAAAGGCATCTTCCGATACTACTAAAGGGAAAACTCGAAATCTTTCGAATCCCTTTCGCCATCCTGTCGGACCCTATAAAGCGTTCGGTCGTCTCGTCCGTACCTGATGCAACCGCGGACCGCACCGACCCAGCGCCGTCGGATAATTCCTGATTCGACCGAGAAACTGTCAATTGCTGGGATGCTGCGAAACAACTGTGCTAACTCGGATAGCACGTCCGTCACTGAGGCCTGAGGAGAAGCGGTCTTACGATGCATTGCCGCTGGAAGCTCCGTGATCGCTACCCCGTGCATACTACCAATATGCGAGCGAACGGAGTGTATAGGCCCTCGTGTCCCTTGGCTACCGGATGGCGCGACCTATTCGCCGTGGAATCACTGAATGCCGAAACTGATCGGATACTCGAGGTCACGTAGCCAATGTGCGGTCGTGTGCCCTGGTGTGAGTGATGAGGAAGCATTAAAGACAGTCTCTCGGACTGTCAATATAACGGAGCGTCCCGACCAACGGACATATGCTCCGAATGTAAAATATCTGAACCACAACATGCGGTCCCCCTATGTTGTTGGGCGAGAGAGGGACCTCTCTCGCTCACAGCCCGGACGGACCTGGACCAGCCAGGAACCGGACTAACAGGCTTCCTCCGATCTGTCCTCAATCTGCCGTCACTGGGTGAGTACTAAAGTAATTAAAGTGCTCGCATCACCCAAATCTCCTTCCTAGACCGCAACGGACGAACCCGGCAGCCGAACCATTCGATGAATGTACGCTACACCGGGTGAGCTAGCGAATGTCACTCCGTAGGCGATAGACATATTCCATGAGCACTTATTGCCGCTAACTCTTCATTAACTATGAAGACAGAGGCACACTTTTGAAAGACATCTCCATAACTCTTCGAACAAGAAACCAGAAATGCTTGGTTAGCAAGCATAAAATAATAATATATATAGCGTCGTTCAATAATTCAAAAGTTTGTGTGACATTATTGGACTATGTCGGAACTGAGGGACGATGTCCCTGAACCGAACCAAAAATTTCTAAGTCCACCGACGCTATCAGTTTCTTATCTGGCATCGCAGCATTCTGGTCCCGACGAAAGAAGCTGGAGAAGACCAAGTCAGATGACATACACAACAGCATATGTTGTTCCGAAAGGGAAAGCTCGAAATCCTCCGAATCCCTTTCTGGTATCCCATCGGACCGGATGAAACTTTCGGACGTCCGTACCCGCTTCGCGGAGCGTCCCGACCCAGCATCGTCGGATAAAATATATGCGACAGATTCAGTTGATGCTTGGATGATGCGATAAACTGTGCTATTAAGGAAAGCACGTCCGTTCCGAGGCCTGTGCAGTAGCGGTCTTACGATGCATTGCCGCCGGAAGCTCCGTGTACGTTGACTCCCGCACACTTCCTATGCGAACGTCCGGAGTCTGCAGGCCTCGTGTCCCTGGCTACCGGATGTTGTGACCTGGTCGCCGAAGAATCCTTGATCGGCGAAGCTGGTAATATATCGGCGGGTCACGCAGCCAAGGTGCGGGTCGTGTGCGTTGACGAGAAGAGGAAGCCTTAGCAGTCTCAGCGGACTGCCTATACAACGGAGCGTACCGAGCGACGGACGTATGCTCCGCTTACGACACATTTTGTACCACAACATCTGGGGCCAGATGTTGTTGAACGAGAGAGGGGCCTCTCTCGCTTGCCGTCCGGATGGCCCGGAACGAGCTATGAACCGGACTAAAAGGCTTCCTGCGTTCTCCCTCCGATCCGCCGTCACTGGGTGTGCATTAGGTTAGTTTATAGTGCTCGCATCACCCCAAAATTCCTTCTAGACCGCAACGACGAACCCGGGCTGCCGAAGCATTCGGTGAATGGACGCTACACCGGGCGAGCTAGCGGACGTCAAAGGCTGTCGAACCTACTAGGGTCCTCTTAGGCAATTGGCGTATTTACATGAGCACTTTTCCGCTAGCCCTTCATTAATTGTGACGACGGAGGCACACTGTTGGAAGACATCACAGATACATCACCCTAATCTTGATCGTCTGAAATAGAAATTGATAAAGTAGAGTGACCCTGCGGGGAAAGGACCGGAGTGTCCAAATCCCCAACAACATACCGTGACATACGCTTCCCATATTGTCATCGAAATCATACGATACAGAACAGGAGTTAATGCGAGTACACTGACCACATATAGAATGATAATAAAGTCAGAGGAAGACTTCCTCTTAAAAACAATTGATCAATATCCTTTCAATGTGAAAAGAAAACAAGTCCTGGTACTCGCACTAACCCCTGGCAATCAAAATACATAATAATAATATGATCCATTGATATAGAAAAAATAATTGAAATCAAAATATTTTGAAAAAATATTTTTTCAGAACAGCCCAAGTTTCTGAAAAGTAACGTTGAGCCCCAATGGGATCCCAAGCCTAAGTGTGGACAAAAATTTTAAAAATATTTTAAACAATTTATTCAACACTTACGAACAATAATAATGTATCTAGTTATGATTAAAATAACATCAAGATATTATTTTTTAGAAATCCCCCCCCTCACACAGAGGGCTGTTGAAAATGTAAACAATGAGTGTAAAAACACTAAAATAAGACTCCAGGCACCCAGGCCCGAAATCAGTTACCAAAAAATACACTATCTGATGCAAAACAGAGACTTCCAGGGAAGAAACTGCAGAACATCAGATGGTAGATGCAGAACACCAACGCCTAACCACCCCTAGGTGAAGACGTAAACATGGGGAAAGAACAGAATTCATTCTGTTATTCAGCTAAAACTCCCAAGAAAATTTAGTAATAATAATTACAAAAACTATGCCAAAAGCATGGGAGAATAGCAAGGGGGAACTTAAAGGACAGGGAGAGAGGAAAACACTTAAAAAAACAGTGTAACTAAATAATCAGAATGACAACAAAATGGCTGCTGCCTTGAAAATAGGTAACTTAACATAATTTCATTAAAAAATTTTAAGTTACAGCCCTGATAATATTCTGTCACACATTCTTTTCCTCTCCTCCTTCTCTATCCTCCTTAGAATCACCATTTCACTAATATTTATGTGTCTGCATCATTTTAAACTGAGATTTATAAGCACAAAGATCAGTCAGATGTTAACTGATGAAGGGCCAACTTAGAATGATTAATGGCGCCAATTTCGGAACGTCCTTGACACCACTGCGCATACGCAGTAGGGGCGAAGTGTGGAGGGCCTTTCAGGACATGTTTTTCTTTAGTTTTAGATGCAAATTTTGGGGATTGGGGGGCAAAATTTGTGTTTGGCCCTATATTTTAAGAGTTAGCACCAGCTATGTCTGGGTCATTGGTACAGTATAAAAATACACGTATTGCGTGACTTTCGTTTTTGAAGATTAATCAGAAGATCATGCAGGTTGATTCAGGAATTCAAAACATTGAGAAGCCAGAAGTAATGACGTTTTCATTTCGAGAATGTTTAGCCTTCTGTGAATCGCAGCCATTCTTAAGAAAGAAATATGGGAGAAGCAAGCGTGGTTGGAAACAACGGATGCTCTCCACAGAATACCGAACTGACAGTGTGTCGAAAGTGTTGCGAGCGAATTACGAATTCGGAATGCTCAGCTATGTATAAAGAAAGTTTCAATTTCAAGAGATATTTGGTGTTCAGAAAAAATAAAATAGGCATTTGGGAGAAAGCTGAACAAGAAATTAATTATTCACCGGGAATTTTGAAAATCTGATCAACAAAAAACCCCCACACTCCCTGTCTTCAGCAGAACCCCTCAAGTCCTCATGCATCCGTATCCCTACATAGAGGGAAGCATGGGTAGCAAACTGCCATTTTTTTTAGATAGACACCACAACCCTTCCTCTTCGCTCTAGCTTCGTTTTGTAAGAAGCAGGTTAAAACAAAAGTAGGGCCTATTCTCAAGTTGTGTGGGTGGCCAATGTCATCTTCGACCAAGGTGTGTAAACAGGGTTAACATTATTAGTTAAGGAACGTTGTGTTAAAAACGTTGATGCGTAATTATTTTATCCATCAAGGCTGCCTGTGTGAGTTTGTGTGAGGGGAGGGGGGCAAAACAAAATATATCTGGAAAAACTTGCCCTGCAATGCCCCCTCTCCCCCCCCCCCATCCCCCCCCCCCCCCCCCCCCCCCCCCCCCACCAACATTTCTGTCACTGCATGGCTCGGCGGGGCAAGGTGTGTTAACAATTTATGACTGATAAAGTTGGCCTACCCTTCACAAAAGTTTTTTTCTGGGACCTACATTCCTACTCTTCCACATGTGGTCAGTTAAATTTGGCCTATATTCACAGTGCGCCATTTTTAAATTTCTCTCAAATACTGGCAATAGGAAGAGAATATTAAACAACCCTTGACATACATGTTTTTTATTTTATTTTCTTTTAGAAAGATATCCATGAAACCTTCCCAACAATCGTTGTCAATGTTTAATGAGTGTTAAGAAAGCAGAGGCAACTGCAATTGTCGACATGCGCATGCTAGAAATCAATTAAACATCAGTTTTTCATTTTCTGTCCACAGGCAGCTTTTTTGGGTGAATTGATATTCTGACGCGGTACATTTGATGTGTTAATATGTCATGGGGAAGCATTTCCAAAGGACTGAGAACAACCAAAGGCGTGTAATAATTATTTATTCATGAAAAATATCTGAAAGAACGTCTTAGAAAACTTAGTGAGCATGAACATTGTCGACAACTTTCTCATCCACATAATGACACGTGGTTGTGAGAAGTACTGACATCCTTTCTCAGTTTCGTACCACAGGCAACTCGACCCATCGTTCATGTGAACTAAACATTCTCAGACACAGTTAACGACTGTTCTATTGATTGTGGTTATCCTGTAACCTGTCTAAAATCCATCGACGGTACATGGTGGATGCTTTTTGTACGGAAACACCCACAAAGGGGGTCTTTAAAGTCAAGTACGCATATGGCCTATTTTTAACCTCTCTGCACTGGAAGGTGGGGGGGGGTTGCATTTTTTGTTCAACATTAAAAAATTATTGTTTTTTTTTTCCACAAAAACCCAACTTGTGAACACTCAGTCGTGATTTCGAAATCTTAGGGGGAGGGGGTTTGTCGGTCAAAATATTCAAGGGACGGTTTGACTCGGGGATGGGCAGGCTGAAATCGTTCGTCAGCCTTACGGCCTGGCCGCTGAAGGTCAGTTTGTGTCAAATAGAGGAGACAGTTTGGATCAAAACGATGGGGGTCGATTTGGCTATGGGACGCTCTGAGCGATTCCCATCATACTGAATAGCAAGTCGTGGCCCACTGTGTTTGTTATTATTGGGTGTAGCTAGTGATATGAACAAGGCCTCAAAAAGGAATTGAGAAGGTTCTAACTGATATTGGTACTAAAAATTTGTTGCGAATTGCTTGTCAAAATTCAGTTGGTAGACTGAGCTGTGTTATGGGTATTTGGATTATTTATGGTGATTTTACGAACAAATTTATCCATGTTTTCCAAGTCGAACGATGTCACAGATATTAATTGATAATATGTTGGTATCAAGACATTGTTTGACTATTTCAAAACGATCACATGTTCGCTGGGATGTTCGTACATACACATCTCAAACAAGTCTCGTCCCCGCATTCAACAATAGCACCGAATAAATCATTTAGAAGACGATTATCCGATTTGTCAGCGACTCTGATTTCACTCTCTGGGTTCCTTGTGAAAATTAAAACTGGTCATGTTGACAATTTTTTCAGTGTTTTTTCTTTCATTGTCACCACTAATTTATCAGGCATACCTGATTCGAAACAGTTACAACACAGTTCTTTTTCTAATGATATGTGTCAAGTGTCGGAGATCAAAGTTAACGATTAATCAGTTAACTGATAGAGTGCTAAATTATTTTTGGCCATCAAATCTTGTAAACATATCTTTGTCTATGGGCACTCTCCCATAAATTGTAACAAGGCAAACCCTTACAGACTAAATAATATCACTTCAGAGATAGTACAAAGCACATCCACTGAATATGAGCCTTCAAGTTGTGGTATCTGCACTTCAGAATAAAGCCCAAATATGGGCTTCCAGCACTCTACCAGTTAACCAAGGTTAATCCATGAGATTCAGCGATCAAGAAAATACTTTAACCGTTTTAGCTCTAGTGAGAAATAATAAAAAAACAATCACTTGTTTTCCTGACTACCATGCCACTGTTGTTATTCTGCTAATTAACAAGTTAAGATTTTAGTCAAGACTATCATTATTATTGTCCACATAAATTAAATTCATATCCTTAATGTCCAAGAAAAAATGAATGCATTACTAGTTCCACAGTGTTCCAATAGGGTATACGTGACTGTACTACCCATCTGAGATCTGTATTTCCTGAGTCTGAAAGCTTTGATTACATCCCTTGATATGCAGTGCTACTAAAAATTTTCTGTCTCTAGGCCCGGCTACCCATTCTGGGATGGGTCGGCCTACTAGTTAGAATATAAATTTGGAGTTTGAATTTTCTTCGGGTTTTTGCATGCTCAGGAAATATGAATCTCAGAAAGGTAGTACAGTCCCATACAGTACACCCTGCTGAAACACTGTGTGACAAATTTATTACCCTGCCATTTCACTGTCAAGTTTTGTTTTATTATATAATCCACAAACGATATTTCAGTGATGAAAAGCTAAATAAAAGTAATAATTAGAGAAACTGAAAGAAACATATCTTTCTTTATTATTGAACAAGAATGATTTGGAATTATTTCCCTTTGATTGAACTCAAACATTTGGGACACTACAGTTCAAGGACATTGGGAAATGATGCTTTGTTATTATTGTGGGACACAAGTTTACTTTTTATGTGTTTTATTTGATACAGTTGTGCGTTTTGTGTCTTGGAGAGTTGGGGACACTATATTCAAACTTGTACAAGTGCTTTGCTTTAATAAGTTTCACTGAAGAGACAATTCCTGTTACGAGGTAGGTTGCATGTTTCTCAAAACCGCAAGGGATCTGTAGTGTAGAAACACCACAACAGAATTCCACTTCCTGGCAGTAAAAGCTGACCTTGGGGGTATGTACACATGTATTATTTCAAGTTTTCGGAATATTCTCATGGAACAATATTGTTCTCATTTTGTTTGTGAGTCTGAATGTTTATTATTACTGATGAAAATGTTTGAGGTGATTGGTGAAAGGGAAATCAGCGAAGTGTACTTGTGTAAAAGTACCACACTGGATGCATTGGTTACTGACCAGTCAGGAAGCTTGTATAATTTTAAAAGGGTAATAATATTCACTATGTCACTCATCATTGATTAAAGTCTGTGTTACAGGGTTTAACATAGGTATAAAATTCATACGAATCCCAATAAATATCAACATGCAGTCATTTGACATACATTTTGTTTTGCATTTGGGTTTTGGTGATCAAAAAACTTTCTTGCACGACATCATTCATTCAGGTGACATCACTCAAAGTAAGTTTTCAGATTTTGTCTACATTGTTCATAGTTTGAACTGCATGTCTATCAATGCCATATCATTTTTAATTCACTACAGTCATTTGGTAAATATTCAAAATGTTTGGCATCAGAAAATAAATAGGAAGTTTCTTTTGACTCTCAGTTAGTGAATAGTATATGTTTTTAAACAATAATAACACTAACTCATGTGCTATAGACTCAGGCCTGAAAATAAGCAGTCTGACATTTGCAGAATGAGGTCCCCAGAAGGTGAATTTGATGATGCTATCCCAATCAGTGGGCCATTTTATCCTCTGGGTATCTCTTTCTGTTTATTTTTGAGACCCTGATTCAAATTGAGGTTCACAGAGGGTAAATTTAGTGATGCTACCCTGCTGTGCAGGGTAGCATCACTAAATTCACCCTCTGGGGACCTCATTTTGCAGATGACAGTCTGCTTATTTTCTGGCTTGTGTAGACTGATAGCATAGGTAACATGCCCCATCAAAATAAATGTTTCAGTGTATCGAAATTGGGCCATGAGTCCCCAGAAATATGACTAGTTCCATTCTGGCATTGAAAAAGTACAAAAACTTGTCTCACACTCATTATGTGTGATACACCTTTCTTTTTATCGCACATCCTGGAATGTTGTGAAAAAGTGGTAATTTTAGTTTGGTGTGTAATAAATCGTTGGTAAATATAGAGCAAGGGCAGATTTTAGCACTTGGTTAAAAATGTGAATCGGAAATTGACGAAATCTTAAAGATTCTCGTGTCCTGCAAAGCTTTGAAATTCAATTCGATTTGAAATAGTCCCAACGATTCAATTTGATTCAATTTTAATTGTACTGATTAGAATTTTTCAAATCATTGAATAGAGCTGTAGGTTAACCGAAACCGAACTGAGGTTTTTAGGTTTTTTTTAAAACCGAAACCGTAATCTAAGGTTTTTCGTTTTTTATTAAATACTCTCTTGCTGCAGAAATTCACTGAATGTAGCCATCTCAGGGTAGTGAGAGTACCCAGACACTGCCATTGGCAGTGTCTGGGTACTCTCACTACTCTGGGAAGGCTACATTCTGTGAATTTCCGACATTTCTGTCTAGTTGTGTTTGCAGCTTTCCTCAAGTTGCGTGTAGGTGTCAGACCTCGAAAAATGGCCAAGCACAATAAAAGTTCTGTATATTTAGGTAATTATTATATTGGCCTTCCTGATTCTTCATGTATTGTAGCTTAATTCGGGCATTCATTGAGTTTCACTCAATTTCACTGCAATTCAGTTATGACTCCGGACCTAAGAATGAGTTTTATTGAATTTTATTTGGCCTCATGAACAAACCGAAAACCAAACCGAACCAAGGTTTTACTCCACCTAATAAACCAAAACCGAAACCGAACAAGAAATTTAAAAATCTACAGCTCTATCATTGAGATGTTCTCAAAATCCTAGAAACAGTCTCCACTTGAACTCTTCTTCCATTATCAGGTCTCCTTTACAGAAGACCTGATGATAGAAGAAGCTTTCAAGAAGGTTCTGCTTCCAAAATTAAATTTGCTTCCATTCTGGAATATTCCTCTTTTTTGCTTGATTTGCATGAGGTGCCGTTGCACACAACATTTGAGTGGAGATTGACAGCATTTACAGTTGTAAGAAGGGGCAATATCCACAAGTTGAAAAGCTGTCAGTTTCGATTCAAGATTCAATTCAGTTCAAAATCTGGTGGCTGATTCAATTCGCGACAGGTATTTAGATTCCCCCAATTTACCACCGTTTAGTGCCCAAATTAGAGAAGGTCTGAAGACATCAATGAAAATATATAAGTTCTCTGTACCTCTTCTACATTTGAGAATAACTTCCATCATAATATGACCATAGAAACACAAAGAAAGGCATGGCAATAAAGCATAGCAGGATAAGGCTGTTATTTCTTAATTTAATGTGCCCAAATTATGGCAAAATGGTGTGCATAAAATAAATGAATTTAAAAGCCTGTTTGGGATTTGATTCGACCCCAAATTTGGGGTTGGCAGGGCCTTATCCCTTTATCCAATGCAGACAATTTCAAAATTTATTAATTTAAATATCATTGTTTTAAATTTTTCAAAAAATTTCAACAAAACCATATCATGTGACCCCTCATTGGAATGAGCTCGAAGAGAGGGTCACATGATATGGTTTTGTTGAAATATATTTCAAAGTAAGATTTTGTTTATGTTTATTACAATTTATTGTCATTTAGTCCTTGAAAAATGCCTTGAGAAAGCCTTGAATTTGTTCCTTTCCATGCTGTATGAACCCGGTAATAATTAAAAGCAGACCCTAAAGCCACTAAATAATTTTTTTGTGGTACGTCCAAAAATTATTTTATGGCCTTAGGGTCCAAGTTTGGACCAATGTGGAAACAATTTTATATCAGAATTTTGTATTTCACCTTTGAGACAACTTTATACCATTTTCTCACCATGATATAGCCTTAGCTGCTGATGTGATGTTAAGCACAAAAAATAAACTAGAGAGGTGTCATTTGTGTGCAAAGCACACTATAGTATATCCCCGCATTCGCATTTGTGATTATTGTGGGGGGGGGGGGGGGGGGGGGGGGGGGCCGAATCAAAAATCCAAAACTAAAACTGTGCACATCTACAGACCCTATTGATTAACATGAACACACTTTTAGTGTTTCGAATTGAAACCCCTAGGAGTTTTTCTCCGGAAACCATTCCTCTAATGACAAAAATGGAGCCCCTTGCGCCTCTCGGGGCCGAATCAAAAATCCAAAACCTTTATGCACATCTACAGACCCTACTAATGAACATGAACAAACTTTCAGTGTATCGAATTGAAACTCCTAGCTGTTTTTCGCCGGAAGCCATTCCTCTAATGACAAAAATGGTGCCCCTCGGGGCCGAATCAAAAATCCCAAACCTTTATGCACATCTACAGACCCTATGAATGAATATGAACACACTTTCAATGTTTCGCATTGAAACCCCTAGGAGTTTTTCACCGGAAACCATTCCTCTAACTACAAAAGTGGTGCCCCTTGCACCCCTCGGGCCGAATCAAAAATCCAAAACCTTTATGCACATCTGCAGACCCTATTGATTAACATGAACACACTTTCAGTGTTTTGAATTGAAACTCCTAGCAGTTTTTTGCCGGAAACCATTCCTCTAATGACAAAAATGGTGCCCCTTGCACCCCTCGGGGCCGAATCAAAAATCCCAAACCTTTATGCACATCTACAGACCCTATGAATGAACATGAACACACTTTCAATGTTTCAAATTGAAACCCCTAGGAGTTTTTCGCCGGAAACCATTCCTCTAATGACAAAAGTGGTGCCCCTTATGCCCCCAAGGGCCAAATCAAAAATCCTAAACCTTTATGCACATCTACAGACCCTATGAATGAACATGAACACACTTTCAATGTTTTGAATTGAAACCCCTAGGAGTTTTTCGCCGGAAACCATTCCCGGACATACGGACAGACGGACGGACGGACGGAGACAACCAATATATCCCCGCAATTTTTCAAATGCGGGGATAATAATACTTCAGACAACTTAGAAATTAGATGACGAGCATGGCTACTTGTCTGCAAATAATTATCAGTAATAAGGCCCCACAAAGTAGATCTTCAGTTTCTCAGGCAATTTTTTGTAAAATTGCATGTGGGCAGGCATTTTTTGCATCTTCTCCTCCCAAACCGCTGAACCAATTTAATTGATACTTGAGATAATAGTTTGTTATGACATCGCAATTTGATTTTGTTCAAATCAAGTTGCCTCGCCCGTAGGTAGGGCCACACCCAAAAAGTGTGATGAAATCTTAAAAAATCTTCTTCTCATGAACCAGCAGTAGCAGAGACTTGATATTTGGTGTGCAGCTTCCTTTTGAGGTGTAAACTCAGATTTGTTCAAGAGAAGTTTGTGGGGCTATACTTGGCGTCGTAATGGGAGGGGAAAGAATATTTGCCCCGCCCAAAATTTCTATTTTCCAAACCGAGAGGCAAATTTTGACCAAATTTGATATGAGGGCTTATTGGGTCATAAGTACTTAATTTATGCCAAAAATTTTTTTCCCGTGGCCCCATGGGGACCGCAGGAGCTAAAAATAGAAAAAAATTAAAACACCCTTATCTCCAAAACTACAAGGCACTGAGAATTCTTATTTGTTGTGAAGCTTCCTTAGGACCAAGAGAATGGAATGGTAAAAAAAAATTGCCATCGGTTTTATCATGGGGTACTTTTTGGAGACTTTGAAAAAGTGCTGAGTCAGCATTTTTTAACACTGTGGGTAATGAGAAAAACATATAAGACTACTTTTCTCCCAAACCACTGCTCCAAAAGCTTTAAAATTTCACATATAACATCTTTGGAAGATTGTTTCACATGTTTATTGAAAACAATTGCCTGGGTCGATATTTGGGCTCTCTATGGGACCCCAAATGTTTAAATTAGTGCAGTATGAGGAGTATTTTTTAAAAATCTTCTTCAGATCTAGCAATAAGAATGTTTTGATATTTGGTATGCAGCATCCTTAGGGGGGTGAGATTCAAGTTTGTTGAAGCCAAGTCCCTAGGTTCATATTTAGGCTGAAAATTTGGGGTCCCGTTGCAGACTTAGAAATTTTGGACCAAAATCCGAAAAAAATTTTTTTTTGTTTTTTCTGCGTTTTGGTCAATTTTAAGACCAAAAAAAAAAAAAAAATTTTCCCCCTGAAAATTTGGAGTCCGGGTGGGACTTGGAAAATTTTGGACCAAAATCCAGAAATTATTTTTTTTGTTTTTTATGCATTTCTGTCAATTTTAAGACAAAAAAAAAAAAAAAAAAAAAAATTTTCCCCTGAAAATTTGGGGTCTGGGTGGGACTTAGAAAAGTTTGGACCAAAATCCGAAAAAAAATTTTTTTTTGTTTTTTATGCATTTCTGTCAATTTTAAGACAAAAAAAAAAAACAATTTTTTTTGGGGTCCGGGTGGGACATAGAAAATTTTGGACCAAAATCCGAAATTTTTTTTGTTTTTTTGTTTTTTATGCATTTCTGTCAATTTTAAGACAAAAGAAAAAATTTTTTTTTTTTTTTTCCCCTGAAAATTTGGGGTCCGGGTGGGACTTAGAAAATTTTGGACCAAAATCCGAAAAAAAATTTTTTTTGTTTTTTATGCGTTTCTGTCAATTTTAAGACAAAAAAAAATTTTTTTTTTTTCCCCCTGAAAATTTGGGGTCCGGGTGGGACTTAGAAAATTTTGGACCAAAATCCGAAAAAAATTTTTTTTTGTTTTTTATGCGTTTTAAGAAGAAGAAAAAAATTTAGGCTGAAAGTATTTTGTTTGGGAAAAAAAAATCTGTTTTTTATGTGTTTATCTCAATTTTGGAACGTAAAAAGTGCAGGAACTGAAAATAGAAGGAAAAATCCTGTGTATTGTGTGGGCACAATCGCTTCATCTAGTTGGTATATGCTTTTCTTAGGAGGGGCGTATGCAGCTTATTCAAGTCAAGTCCCTGGTTTGATATTTAGACTACCATGTCAGGTGAGGGGCCTCTTGTTTTATTTTATTTTTTATTTTTGTAATTATTTTTTTGCCATCAAAAGTTCATGTTCTTCATTTGTTTTATGTTTTAGGCCTCATAATCTACAGAATAGCATGGATGGTAGTGTATTTGGTCTCTTGAGCCTTGTTGCACTCAAGGGGCAAATTTATCAGTTTTATTAACTTGGTTAAAATATCGGACATAAACCATTTAATTATTATTTTTTATACCCCCCACAAACAAAGTTTGGGGGGGGGATATATAGGAATCACCCTGTCCGTCTGTCTGTCCATCCATCGTAAGCACAACTCCTCCTAAACCGTTTAAAGAATTTTCATGAAACTTTACACAATGGAAGAACTCCATATGGGAATGTGCATGAAGCAATATGATTCTGTTCTGACATTTCCAAGGGGAGATAATCTGTCCGTCTGACCATCCTTGTAAGCGCAACTCCTCCTAAACTGTTTGAACAATTTTCATGAAACTTTACACAATGGAAGAACTCCATATGAAGATGTGCATGAAGCAATATAATTCCGTTCTGACATTTCCAAGGGGAGATAATCTAACTTATACCGTCTGTCCATCCTTGTAAGCTCAACTCCTCCTAAACCATTTGAAGAATTTTCATGAAACTTTACACAATGAAAAAACTCCATATGAAGATGTGCATGAAGCAATATAATTCCGTTCTGACATTTCCAAGGGGAGATAATCTGTCCTTCTGACCATCCTTGTAAGCGCAACTCCTCCTAAACCGTTTGAACAATTTTCATGAAACTTTACTCAATGGAAGAACTCCATATGGGAATGTGCATGAAGCAATATAATTCCGTTCTGACATTTCCAAGGGGAGATAATCTAACTTATACCGTCTGTCCATCCTTGTAAGCGCAACTCCTCCTAAACCGTTTGAAGAATTTTGATGAAACTTTACACAATGGAAGAACTCCATATGAAGATGTGCTTGATGCAATATCATTCCGTTCTGACATTTCCAAGGGGAGATAATCTAACTTATACCGTCTGTCCATCCTTGTAAGCGCAACTCCTCCTAAACCATTTGAAGAATTTTCATGAAACTTTACACAATGGAAGAACTCCATATGAAGATGTGCATGAAGTAATATAATTCCGTTCTGACATTTCCAAGGGGAGATAATCTAACTTATACATTTCAGGCGCGGGGGGTATCACTTTTTGAGTTTGCTCACAGTACCTCTAGTTTAAGTTTGCATTGGTTATAAAAAGGAGCATGCGGCAGCCAAAAGGACCATGTGGGAGGGCATAAGAAACAGATTTTTAACTTTTTTAGGCCTAAGTCACGCATTTCCCGCCAGTATATCAGAGGCAAGGATTGACATATAACAAAAAATTATGAACAATAGCCTTAGACAAATGTATTTTATTTTGTAGGTGATCCTTATCACAGATGAATGTTCTGGACATGGCCCTGGTTCATTGAAAAAATTAATCCAATCATTGAGCCAGAAGGACAATGATGGCACAGACAGTTCTCCTGTTCCGTTTGTTAATTCTTGCAAGCTTAATATTTTATTAATAGCAAATCCTGGGGATAAAGAACTCCAGAATACTGTGTCAATGTATGAAAAGCTTATAGAAACAAACAGCAGTGGTGGAGAAGTATTTGTACCTGAAGGAAATCTTAGTTTGAAGTCAGTGCAAGGAATGTTTCAACGAATGATTGACAAGTACTTTGACCCTTTCTTTGGTGTATTGCATTGTGGTTGTATGAAATGTCCAGTACAGCTATATCCACCTCCTGAGCCATTTATTGGGTAAGTATAACTGGCTCAGTGCTAGAAGCCACTGGGGGCACTGGCTCAGTTGGTAGAGGTGCAGGCTGCAAGCCGAGAGGTCCTCGGTTCGAATCCCACCTGCAGCAACCGCGTTGTGTCCTTGGGCAAGACACTTCACCCCGATTGCCTACATGGGGGCACAATGACGCTGTGTACTAAGGCATACTGCACGTCGATGGTGTGCATGTCTTCAACCAATCTAACCCTGCCTGTGCTGCGGTGCAGAGTTCAGAGTTACGATGTTGGGGAGCTGACAGCTGCTCGTCGTTGCTCGGTGGTTCTCTCCGGGTACTCCGGCTTCCGGGTATAACACACCTACAGTTCTGGGATCATAGGGCCCTGCCCTGCAGGCTTGGAAACGAAGAGTTTACATAGTAACATCGTATGATCTGTCCCAAGCCTGGAAATAAGCAATCTGTCATTTGCAGAATGAGGTTCCCAGAGGGGGAATTTGCTGATGATATCCTACAGTGGCCCACCTTATCCTCTGGGTACCTATTTGTGTTTAGGCTTGAGACCGTGATTCAGATAAAGCTTCACAGGGGGTAAATTGAGTGATGCTACCCTGCTGTGCAGGGTTGCATCACCAAATTCACCCTCTGGGACCTCATTCTGCAGATGACAGTCTGCTAATTTCAGGCTTGATCTGTCCATAGCCAGTACAGCTATATCCACCTCCTGAGCCAGTTTTATGATCATAGCGTCTTGCAGGCTGGGAAACTAAAGAGCTTACATTGTTCATATGATCTGTCCAATACAGCTATAGTATATCCACCTCCTGAGCCATTTATTGGGTATGTATAACAGACCTACAGTTCTGTGATCATAGGGCCCTGCAGGCCGGGAAACAAAGAGCTGCTTACATTGTGAAAGTGTATGATCTGTTCAGTACAGCAATATCCATCTCCCCTGAACCATTTATTGGGTAAGTATAACAGGCTTACAGTTCTGTGATCATAGTGCCCTGCAGACTGGAAACCAAAGAGCTTACAGCTTAACCCATTAGCAGATCGCACTATATAACATGGTGATAACCTTTAAGATAAGGCCCTGCGAACCTCAAATTTTGGGTTGAATCGAATCAAGCATCAGATTCAAATCAAATTGAATTTTGAATTGAATCTCACCACTTTTCAAGTTGTGGACATTGCACCGTCTTGCAACAGTAATATTGTCAGTCACCACTGAAATCTTGTGTGCTGCGGCGATTCATGCAAATCAAGCAAAGGAGCAGAATATTCCAGGATGGAATCAATGTTATTTCGGAAGCAGAACCTTCTTGAACTCTTCTTCTGTCATCAGGTCTCCTGTACAGGAGACCTGATGATAGTAGAAGAGGTCAAGAGGAGACTCTTTGTAGGATTTTGAGAGCATGTCGACGATTCGAAAAATTTTGAATTGGTATGATTGAAATCAAATTGAATAGAATCATGGGGACTATTTCAAATCAAATTGAATTTTGAATCAAATCTCACCACTTTTCAAGTTGTGGACATTGCACCGTCTTACAACAGTAATATTGTCAGTCACCACTGAAGTCTTGTGTGCTGTGGCGATTCATGCAAATCAAGCAAAGGAGCAGAATATTCCAGGATGCAATCAATGTTATTTCGGAAGCGGAACCTTCTTAAACTCTTCTTCTGTCATCAGGTCTCCTGTACAGGAGACCTGATGATAGTGGAAGAGGTCAAGAGGTGACTGTAGGATTTTGAGAGCATCTCGACGATTCGAAAAATTTTGAATTGGTATGATTGAAATCAAATTGAAGAGAATCATGGGGACTATTTCAAATCAACAATAAGAAAAAAAGTGTTTTGATGCTTTTCTAACTTATCTGTTTTTACTTTGCCAACCATGTTGATTATGTTTTAATCAAATTTCGGGGGGGCGTGGTGGCGTCGCGGTAACCGGTTCTCGTCAGATCACCTAAATTTAGCAATGGCGAGCGCGGTTAGTAGTTGGATGGATGATCATTTCAGTGACTGATTCGTGCTCCTGCATTGTGTCCTTGGGCAAGGCACTTAACCCCGATTGCCAACATGGGGGCATGATGACGCTGTGCACTAAGGCGTACTGCAAGTCGAAGATGCGCATGTCTTCAACCAATCTAACCCTGCCTGTGTGACGGTGCAAAGTTTAGAGTTACGATGTTGGAGAGGTTGTTTCCAGGTACTCCAGCTTCCTCCACCCGTAAAACTGTCACTGACATGATATGACTCTGGCTGTTAATGTGTCGTTCAACCCTAATAAAAAAAATCAAATTTCTGCCACAAATAAACAGCAACAAAAGATCACCCATCAGTTGTTGCTCTTTATTTTGGCAGAAATGCTCTTAAGATGTAAACAGCATGTCACTCAAGCCTGAATATAAGCCAACTGTCATCTGGCACCAAAATGAGATCCCCAGAGGGTGAATTTGGTGATGCTACCCTGCACAGCAGGGTAGCATCACAAAATTTACCCTCTGTGAACCTCAGTCTGAATCAAGGTCTCAAGCTAAAACAGAAAGATGTACCTGGAGGATAAATTGGCCCACTGTAGGGTATAGCATCAGCAAATTCACCCTCTGGGAACCTCATTTTGCAAAGGACAGGTTGCTTATATTCAGGCTTGATGCCACTCTATTCATATGTGTATGCAATGCACAACTTTTGCCCCTTGTTAGTTCTGAAAGATTGTCAAGTCAGAGTGGCAAGACAAGCATGATTAGGAATTCAATTTATCTGGTATTATTTTGTGGTAACCTGCCATTTGTTTGCATATTTTCTGATTAATGTAACCCCCGGGTAACCTAAACGATCATCAGAGGTTATTTCTGGACCTGGCCCAGTGAATGATTATTCCAGTCTTGAGTCGATTCTTGAATTGGTCTCCTGATTCAATTCAATTCATTACCAAATCACAGACATACGATCAAATCTAATTGGCCATGATGAACAACGATTGTGTCAAATATTTCAAGTTTTTTTTCTGTTTGAGAGATTTGGAAAGTCTGCATGAGAAACAAGCAAAAAGATTTCACATTCCATTTAAGTTACTGGGTTCCTACGCGGGTATGGAATCCAGGAAAAAGTATGGCATTGGGAAAATAATTTTCCATACTCTTGAAAAGTATGGAACATAGGAGTTTTTTAATATTGGGTCTGGAAAAGTTCTGGAGAAATAAAATTTAAATGGGGTGGGTATGGAATTTTCATTGAATTAGGAGAAAAAGATAAATAACATGATGAAAAAAAATTCCAGATCCCCTTCCCACGACCCGATTAGGAAAAATTCCAATACTGCCCATCCCACAACCCAATTAGGAAGCATTTGCATCCTTGGAACATATTGTGCACTAGTGTTTTTGGACTCTTTATACAGATTCTCAACACAATTCATAAAATTCAAACTCTGATATGAGCACACTCTTCAAGCAGATGTTTCTAGACAGATTGCCCAGTAGTTCACATGTGGTGAAAAGAAGAGTTTGAAACATGTATTGGGTATAATAGAAATGTTTTGGAATTTTTCATCCAGGCGTTTTGGAAAATTGAAATTGTTATAAAGTCCTTGAAAAGTTTTTGAAAGTTATGGAATTTCATAGTAGGAAAGATGTGTAATACTCCCCCCCCCCCCCCACCTCTGCACCCCCCCCCCCCTTCCACAACACGTTATTTTGGGGGTGAATGGCACATCTTCATTCTGCAATGGTGTGATGACGATCACTCAGTGGTCCATCTTTGTCCGATTTCTAGAGATGGGCGGTATTGGAATTTTGGGTTCAGTATCGTTTTACATATTTTTAAGGGGATATATATAGAATATACCCATAGTAGCTTGTTGTACCAAATGTTCTTCGGCACGCGGTTAACACAACTTCACCACGTGTGGTGAATATTTGGTACACCAAGCTACTTTGGGTATATTTTATTTATACCATGATTGTCAGATTATTAAGAGTCGCTATTATTTTTTCTAGATTTTACAGAGCACCAGACTACATTCAAGCGAATCGGTTTTTGTTTACACGAGCATTAGTGGGCGGTACTTCCACTGTCAATTTTATCGCCGAAATGAAATGAAAAAAAGAAACTGAGCCTTTTTCGTTTTAATAACATAATAACATACTATTTCAAGTTATACATGCTTTATTAACATGAGACAATGCATGTTTGTTAATTTTTGGCATCTTATGCGCAAAACCCTTTTAAAAACGTAATAAATAATTGCCACTTCCATTTCACTCTTCTCGGGGCGATATGCGATAAATTTAGACAAGTTTGCATTCAGGTCGACGTCACCAAAGGTAAACGGGGATGTAGTTCTACTGAAGGTGGAAATTTTTACTATTGAAATCCCATTGCTGGCATGCTCATCACGGTTGGTGTGTAAAGCTGAAATTTATGTCATAGGCTTTTCATAAAAAGTAGAATAGGTAATCATGGTATAAACTGTGGTATCGGTTCGGTATTCAGCATTAAACTTGACTGAGATTAACTGATAAAACTAAAGGAGAATTCACATCAGGAAAATGCAATATAAGTTGTTCTTATATCATTCTACCACAGTGACACAAATGCCACTGCCCATAATCTCTACATTGACATTCTTGTTTATAAATCATATCTACAGTAATTTTATGAGTTACTCCAAACATACCTAAATCTTTAAAGGGCTATTTCGGGTTCTAGCAATCTCGGAGAAATGTGCCCCCTAGCATGCCATCATTTGGAGGCCCTGCTGATAAAAGACAAATCCCCTAGCAGCGATTTCTTATCAAGTCTTGGCTGCCTGTTACGGCAGCCAAGACTTGACTAAACATGACTGTACATGTTGTAGTCTAATCGGAAATCATGTTAATTGCCCAGACTCTTAAGGACTAACCGAATTGAAAATAAAATCAGTCACTTCTTTCATCAAAATAAATTCTTCAACTTCCGTCAAGCCTCAACAAGGCCTTTTAAATAGAGAATATAGGACAATTTGAAAATATAGATGGTTTCGGTATTCAGTGATTGGTTTGGTTCAGTTTTTTTTGTTTCCCCATGATATTGGTATCGGTGTGTTTTTTCGGTATATTGTCTATCTCTACTGATTTGCACATAATTTACGAAATTCACATGATATTACTATCTTTGCAGTATAATTAGCATTGTATGAAGTTGTAAGCACAGAATATCCCTGAAGTTTTTGTGTGCATGATATAAGCTCTCAGTTTCCCTGCGATTCATCTGACATCCTTAATGGACTACATTGCCCTTTAAGTTCAGCAAGGCAACTTGTTTCTTGGCAATGCCCAGAGAAAAAGATAAAGTGAATTTTTCTTTGAAGAAACTGCTGCAGTCTGTTTCATTTCACCCAAAACCTCCCCAAATCATGTGCAATCACACAAAATCATAGTAAGTCTATGGAATTGATGGGGGGAGGGGGGTGGGGTAAATTGATATTAATTTTTGGTAGCTTTGTTTTTTTTTAGCTCACTTAAGCGAAGCTAAAGGGGAGCTTTAGTGATCACTTTCCATCCGTCGTCCATTTGTCCATCCATCATCCATCTGTCCAGTATGAACTTTACCTTATCAACTTCAGAAGTTCTCCTCATAAACAACTGGGCTGAATTGAACCAAATTTGATATGCACGTTGTTTTTAATATGTCAATTCAAGTATGTTCAAATAACGCTGCCCTGCCTACAGTGGCACCACAAAGGACATAAATTTGTTTGCAACCAAACAGTATTTTACAAAATTAAAAAACAATTTCTTCTCCAGAACTACCAATCAGAATCTTTTGATACTTTGTATACAACATCCTTAGAGGGGTGTGATTCACATTTGTTCAAAATAATTCCCTGAGTTCATATTTGGGCTCCCTATAGGAACTCAAACTCCAACTTCGTGCAATATGAGGAATATTCTTTAAAAATCATCTTCTTCAGATCTACCCGTCAGAATGTTTTGATATTTGATATGCAGCATCCTTAGGAGGTTCAGATTCAAGTTTGTTCAAATTAAGTGCCAATGGTCATATTTGGAATCCCTGTGGGAGTCTGAATTTTAAATTAGTGCAACATGAGGAAAATTCTTTAAAATTTCTGTTCTTCAGATCCATTATTCAGAATCTTTTGATATTTGGTTTGTAGTATCCTTAGTGGGGCAAGATTCCAGTTTGTTCATTTCAAGACCCTGGGTTCATATTTGGACTCTTAATTGCAACTTACATTTTAACTTGCTGTAATATGGGGAAATTCCTTTAAAAATCTTTTTCAGATCCATCAGTTAGAATCCTTGGATATTTGATATGCAGCAACCTTCGGAGGTTCAGATTCCAGTTTGTTCTAATGAAGTCCCTTGCATCATATTTGAGCTCCCTATGAGATCCCAAATTTTAACTTAGTGCAATATAAGGAGTATTCTTTAAAAAATCCTCTTCACATCCACGAACCAGATTCTTTTGTTACATCGTATTGACATCCTTACATCCTAAGTGTGATGAAATACAAGTTTGTTCAAATCAAATCCCTGGGCTCATATTTGGGCTCCCTATGGGTGCCTGAATTTTAACATAGTGCAGTATGAGGAATATTCTTCAAAGATTTTCTTCAGACCCACCAGGCAGAATCTTTTGATATTTGGTATATAAATTACTATGACTCCTAGATTAAAGTTTTTTTTCAAAGTGTTATGCCTGACTGATATTGATGGCCTCCAGAGGGGTTTGAAATTTAACACAGAACCCAATGGAGAATTTACTATTTGTTTAAATGAAGTGTGCCAACGTGCGATAGAGCAGATGGTGGTAAATCTTAGATGTAAATGTGAGTACATAAGATTAACGTTTGCTTAAATGGGGACCACCAGACTACACTGTTGGGTGTGAGGAAACAAAATATCACCTTGTGTTACTGATGGCTTATAAAAGATTTCCCCACAGTCAAATTTTCATCTGTTTGAGGTACTTAACTGGGTATGGAAAATGGGCTGACATGTCTGGAAAAAGTATGGAACCTTTTTTTCAGGCAAGTGTAAGAACCCTCTCTGTATTATTTTACAATGTCATAGTGAGTATAACAGTGTTACATAGAGAGTAATCGCTTGACTGGACTGGACTGGTTACGTAAACTAATTCATGAGAGGTGAGGGACGTTGTACAAACTCGAGTGCACGAATACGCACAAGTGTTTTACAATATAGTTCCTCGCCTCGAATGAATTATTTCACATAACCAGTCCAGTCAAGCGATTACTCTGTTTATTACTTTTCATTATTAATGATAATTATATTATTTAACCTTTTACCTAACGTAACGGCCAAGACCGGCCAGCGCTATTCTCAATCGCCAATTAATTTTCAATATTTTTTCATCGTTTGTCTCTAAAACATAGGTTATGACACCTCATTGGAACAAGCTCATCGAGCTCGTTCCAATGAGGGGTCATAACCTATGTTTTTGAGACAAAAATGAAAATAATAGTTATTCAAGAATTTTTTTTGCAAGTGTCGTCTGCTTTTCATGTTAGGTAAATGGTTAAAGAAACAATGAAGTCCCCATTACACCCACAGCAAAGCGTCTTCATTTGCATGCACTGATACATGGCCCAATTCTTGATTGCATAATTCACTTGTGAAGTTATCGTTTATAATCAAACCCAGAAATCCCAGTAAATCACACTTTGGAAAGTAATAAAGAATAGTAGACAAACAAATGGGATAATGGCATTATAGTTTACTGTACATATTTATTCACAGTGGGAGAGCTCTCCCATATGGAGCAATGGTAAACGCTTAACCTCATTCCTCGATTTTATTTCTGCTAACAGGCAGACAAATGGACATTTTGTTTTCCCCCAATTTTATGCCCTTCTGTTTTTGATCAAATGTCCATGATGGTCACATATTCACCAGCAATTCCCCTGCATTTGTTTTTAGCTCATCTTGACAAAGTCAAGCTGAGCTAATCTAATCGCTTCCCTTCGTCCGTCGTCCGTCAACACCATGTTTTGGTCTTCTTCTCTAAAGCCACTGGGCCAATTCAAGTGAAAGTTTGTGTGAGTGATGGTCCCAAAGGGGCATTTCATTTTTGTTCAACTCAGTATGCCCGGCCCCATAGGGAGGGAGTGGGGGAAAATGCTCCAAAATATTTTTAAAATCTTCTTCTCAAGAACCAGTGTGTGCAATGACTTGATATTTGCTATGGAGCTTCCATATGAGGTGTAGAATCAAGTTTGTTCAAACGAAGTTCGTAAAGTAATATTTGGCTTTGTAATAGGAGGGGTAAGATTTTTGGCCCCGCCCAAAATTTCTATTTTCTGAACCGATGGTCCGGTATGAACCAAATTTGGTTTGTGGTAGTATTGGGTCATAAGTACTTGACCCATGCAAAAAAAAAAAAATTCCCGCATCCCCATGGGAACCCTGGGAGCTAAAAATAGAAATATTTTCAAACGCCCATATTTCCCAAACCCCACGGAACAGAGAGCTTTTATATGGTATGAAGTATCCTTATGACCAGTAGAATTGAATGGTAAAAAAAAATTGCCATCGGTTATGTTAGGGTGTTCTGTAATGGGCATCGAAAAAATGCTGAGTCAGCATATTTGCAAAAATTAAAAAAAATCTTTTCTCCAGAACCAATCATCAGAATCTTTTGATATTTGGTATACAGCATTCATAGAGGGGTCAGATAAAAGTTTGTTCAAATAAAGCTCATTGGTTCATATTTGGGCTCTCTACAGGGGCCCGAAGTTTTAACATAGGGTAATATGGGGAATATTCTTTAAAAATCTTCTTCTTCAGAACCACCAGTCAGAATCTTTTAATATTTGGTATACATCATTGTTATGAGGGTCAGATTCTAGATTGTTCAAACCAAGTTCCTAGGTTAATATTTGGGCTTCCTACGGAAGCCCAAATTTTATCTTTGTTCAATATGGAGGGTAATTTAAAAAAATCTTCTTCTTCAGATCCATCAGTCAGAATGCTTTGATATTTGGTATGCAACATCTCTATGGGGGTCAGATTCAAGTTTGTTCAAATCAAATCCCTATGTATATATTTGGGCTCACTATGGTAGCCCAAATTTTTACTTAGTGCAATATGAGAAAATTTCTTTAAAAATCTTCTTCAGTCGGAATGCTTTTATATTTGGTATACAACATCTCTAGGGGGGTCAGATTCCAGGTTGTTCAATTCGAGTGCCTAGGTTAATATTTGGGCTCCATATGGGAACATGAAATTTAACTTAATACAATATGAGGGAATTTCTTCAAAAATCTTCTTCTTCAGATTCACTTGTCAGAATGCTTTCACATTTGGTATACAACATCTCTAGGGGGGTCAGATTCAAGTTTGTTCAAATCGGATCCATAGGTCAATATTTGGGCTCGCTATGGTAGCCCAAATTTGAACTTAGTGCAATTCGAAGAAATTTCTTTACAATTTCTCTTCTTCAGATCCAACAGTCAGAATGCTTTCATATTCGGTACACAACATCTCTAGGGAAGTCAGATTTAACTGTGTTCAAATCAAGAGCCTGGGTTAATATTTGGGCTCTCTATGGGAGCCAGAATTGGCCATTTTGCTGAAGAATTAAAAATTTTGTATTCAGTACCCTCTAGAGGTACTAAGATTAATCCACATAGGTTGTATCAAGGGGCTTCATAGGGGAGCTCTGCATTTTACTTATGATCAATTGAAGAAAAGGCATGATGCCCAGATTATTTTTGTCACTCCTGAGGGACTCAAGCATTGACAGTGTAGCCAATGGAGATGGCTTGATTAATGTAGACTCATTCTTGGACTCTGTTTAAATTGTGTTCTGTACAAGATGAGCGCTTCAGGCCCAGTGGGGCCTCTTGTTTATGTGTACCTATACTATGTATGGTACACATAATGCTGGCATCCGGGGTTGCCCATCCGTCGTTCGTCCATCCTTTGTCCGTCCGCCCATCCATCCATCCGTCTGTCTGTCCGTCCGGTGTTCATATCCATTTCTTTGGCATTCGATAACTTGAAAAATGTTGCTTGGATTGTTAAGTTACTTTATATTTGTGTTCAGGTTACTGATGTGCCGAGCTGTATAGTTTTTGGTGTAAATCTGATAATTTAATTCTGAGATATTAACCCTTTATCCTTCAAATTGAAAATTCCTCCAATCCCTTTGGCATTTGATAACTTGAAAAATATTGAAAAATATTGCTTGGATTGTCAAGTTACTTTATATTTTTGTTCAGGTTACTGATGTACCGAGCTGTATAGTTTTTGGTGTAAATCTGTTATGTTGATCCTGAGATATTAACCCTTTATCCTTCAAATAGAAAATTCCTCCAATCCCTTTGGCATTCGATAACTTGAAAAATATTACTTGGATTGTCAAGTTACTTTATAATTGTGTTCAGGTTACTGATGTGCTGAGCTGTATAGTTTTTGATGTAAATCGGATAATTTGATCCTGAGATATTAACCCTTTATCCTTCGAATTGAAAATTCCTCCAATCCATTTGACATGAGATAACTCAAAAAATATCAATCTGATGGTCATGTTACTTTATTTATTTATTCAGGTTACTGATGTGCTGTGCTGCATAGCTTTTTATGTAAATCTGATAATTTGATCCAGAGATATTAACCCTTTATCCATCAAATTAGACACTGTACCCATACCATGTATGGTGTACATAATGTCGTCATCCGTGGTGGCCCTCCGTCATACAGCTTTCTACTAGTTGCACGTATGGGTACACATCTGACAATTTCATCGGCCTATTTTCTAATCCTCTAAGAAGCTTCATGTCTTTTTTTTTATTCCAAAGCAGTGACCAACCAGTGACCGGAGGTAAATTGAGGGAGAAGTCACTTATCCTTCTACAGACATTAAGGAGACTTCAATGGAAAACAGGGAGAAGTGGGCTGGAAGGATCGGAGAAGCATGGATAATTGGCTTCTGCATGTTTGCTCCATTAGGCCTAAAAAAATTAAAAATCTGTTTTTCAGGCCCTACCACATGGTCCTTTTGGGTGCCACATGCTCTCTTTTTATAACCAGTGCAAAATTAAAAAAATAAAAATTAAATGGTTTATGTCTGGTATTGTACCCAAGTTAATAAAATTGATAAGCTTTGCAATGCTTTAGCATTGCAAAGCCTTCTTGCACTCAAGGGATGAAATACACCACCACCCATCCTATTCTGCAGATTATGAGGCCTTAAACATAAAACGGGGCCACGGTAACCGGTTCTTGTTGGGGTACGGTGGCCTTGCGGTAACCGGTTCTCGTCAGATCACCGAAGTTAAGCAACATCGAGCCCAGTTTGCCCTCGGATGGGTGACCATCTGAGCGATCGATTGTGTCCTTGGGCAAGGCATTTAAACCCGATTGCCCACATAGGGGCACGATGACGCCGTGTACTAAAGCGTACTGCACGTCGATTTTGCACCACCTGTCTTCAACCATTCTAACCCTGCCTGCGCTGCAGTGCAGAGTTACGATGTTGGGGAGCTGGCAGCTGCTCGTCGTTGCTCGTGGTTCTCTCCGGGTACTCCCGCTTCCTCCACCCGTAAAACTGTCACTGTCATGATTAGCCATTGTGCATAAGTATGTGACCTAAAACACCAATAAATATATAAATAAAACAAACCCTGAACGTGAACTTTTGATGGCAAAGAAATAATTAGAAAAATATAAAATAAAATAAAAAAACTGCCTGCCTACATTTTTATTTTACAAAATATGGCCTGAGAAACAGAAGATCTACTTTCTGGGGCCTTATTCAAGAAAAGGTATGTGCAAGTGTCATGCTGTAGCCATCTTGAGTAGAGGTTTAAAGCAGAAACAGCTCTTACAATCATTCAGTTCACGGACCTTGAGGTTGCTGGTCGCATCCAGGGGTACATAAGCTAAAACTTGCTGATGTTTTTTTTTATTTAAAGTGTTTAGCCCTTTACCTTTATCATAGGCCCCTGCAAATATGGATTTTTTTTTTACTCGACTTTCGACTCTAACTTTCCCAAAAAATGTTCGAGTCGACCAAACCTCGAATTCAAACCATGTTAGCCGAAACCAGGTGTCCAAGTGTGGTTTCGTGAGCGATATTTCAAATTTAAAATAGCTACAGTAGGATTATTTTGGCATTGTACTGTTGATTTATCCACATATTTATTATACCATCTAACAGTTCATACGTTAACAATACAGCACACTTGAACACATGGTTGAATAGGAGACCAAGAATCTGTATGTAACTGTGATTGCTTTGCTCCCTTCTCAATTTTAAGCTTGACATCATCTGATCTTGCCTTATCAATATCATGAAGCGATAGATGCTTCTTCCTGAAGTATACCCAGATGCAAAATGTAGTCTTGTTACTTGGCTTCTGTACGAAGTCTTACATGTATTACACATGAATGTAGCTATGGCTTTATCCAGTGTAAAATATGAGTGTATTACCGATGACATTGAAATCATGCGACACGTGTGATTCCAAATGACATTAGTAATACACTGTAAGTGCCATGCTTTTATTTACAATTCTTCGAAAGTGATTTTATCAGTAACACCAAACGGTAACGGTGATCAGTAGTTACGTATCAATACTGCATGCAGTACGTACATCTTTAGTTTCGCACTCGTTATGAACGACGTATGCTTGCAGTTCGCACTCAATTCCTCACATTATTTTGACAATTTAGTCAGTATTAAATGTACAAATGTATGTGTACCGAGACATTTATTAGTAAGGTTTTTTTTTCATATTCGATTTTTAGCTCTCATGACTTTCAGTCAGGTGAGCTACAGTTATCTCTCCCCGTCCGTCATCCGAACATGGTGTTTGCGTCTTCTCCAAAAAAAAAATGCTGAACCGATTCAAGTGAAATGTGAGATAATTGTTTGTTATGACATCGCATTTTGATTTTGTTCAAATGATGTTGCTCCACCCCTCGGTAGGGCCATGCCCCAAAAGTGTGCTTGAATCTTAAAAAATCTTCTCATGAACCAGCAGTTTTGAGGTGTAGACTCAGAATTGTTCAAGAGAAATTTGAGGGATTATATTATTTGCTGTCATTTGGTAGGGGCAAGAATTTCTTATCAACCTACCATACAGTTGTTTACTACAGGCTTGCACTACAGTGGAGGACCCTAATTCGGATAACATACTCTCTATTTTAATCTTTCCCAAAAGATGTGGGAAAGAAAAGTGGTGTAAAAAACACCACAAAAAAATAAGCCAAAACTGGGCCGAGCGCCATCGGCACACACCCACTATGGGACGCTCTTCCCTTAGTACAATTCCACGACTTCCGTTAACCAATGCGCAGTGCAGTCATCAATTAATCATTCTTTTTTTGTCCGAGACACGTGGAGGATGTGTCTCCATTTTGCATTACGAAACAGTGATAATTCAACTCGTCGATAATGGTTTTCCTGTGACTGGAATTATGGATCTGAAGATCGTATAATAACAGGACTGTGTTTTATATATTCTCGTTAATATTTTCAACCACATTCTCAATGAATTTTATTTATATATTCAGATTTCACGAAGGTTTTTCGACATCGTGTCAACGAGATTCGGACATAAAATTTTTCAGTTGATAAATTTTATTATTATTATTATAGGAGTTAGGTGTCAACAAGGGACTGTATAGACAGGATTTCTTCACTCTGTTGAGGGCTGAATTTCTGGGTTTTTTTCTTCTGGGGGGGGGGGGGGGGGCTGTCATTTCGGGGCCTCCCGACACGACCACATCTGGTGAGAGTTATGAGTTATACCCCCTCTGTGGGGATGTTGAGCTCTTCCCGCACCCGTGGTGGGGGGGGGGGGGGGGATGCTGTCATTTTGGGCCTGCTGACATGACCACGTCTGGTGAGAGTTACACCCCCTCCGCGGGGGATGTGTAGCTCCTCCCGCACCTGTGTGGGGGGGGGGGGGGGGAAACGCTGTCGTTTTGGGGCCTCCCGACACGACCATGTCTGGTGAGAGTTATTCCCCATCCGTGGGGGATGTGCAGTTTTTAGCTCACCTGACTGAAAGTCAGGGTGAGCTTTTCTGATCACTTTTCGTCTTGTCGTCCGTCGTCCGGCGTCCGTCGTCCGTCGTCCGTCGTCCGGCGTGAAGGTGGTGTTTGGGTCTTTTTCTTCCGAACCACTGGCCGCATGTTAATGAAATTTCATGTGAGTAGGGGTTATATAGCGGCATTTTGATTTTTGGGCAAATTAGGTTTCGGCTCATATTGAGCAGAGGGGTGGGGCAAAAATGCTCCAATTCTTAAAAAATCTTCTTCTCAAGAACCAGCAATAGCAGAGACTTGATATTTGGTATGCAGCTTCCTTTTGAGGTGTAGACTCAAGTTTGTTCAAGAGAAGTTTGTAGGTCTATACTTGGCGATGTTATGGGAGGAGCAAAAATTTTGGCCCCACCCCAAATTTCTATTTTTTAAACCGAGAGGCCAATTTGAACCAAATTTTATGTGAGGGCTTATTGGGTCATAAGTACCTAATTTATGCAGAAATTTTTTTTCCTGTAGCCCCGTGGGAACCACAGGAGCTAAAAATAGAAAAAAATTAATACGCCTATATCTCAAAAACTGCACGGCACTGAGAATTTTTATTTGGTGTGCAGCTTCCTTGGGACCAACAGAAAGGATTGGTAAAAAAAAATTGCCATCGGTTTTATCATAGGGTACAGTTTCGGGACTTTGAAAAAGTGCTGAGTCAGCACTTTTTAACACTGTAGGCAATGGGAAAAACATTAAAAAATCTTCTTCTCCAGATCCAGCAGGCAGAATCTTTTGATATTTGGTATGCAACATTGTAGGGTGGATCTGATTCAAGTTTGTTCAAATCGGCCCCCTGGGTTCATATTTGGGCTCAGTATAGGAGCCCGATTTCGAACTTAGTGCATTTCAGGCAAATTTCTTAAAAAATCTTCTTCTCCAGATCCAGCAGGCAGAATCTTTTGATATTTGGTATGCAACATTGTGGGGTGGATCTGATTCAAGTTTGCTCAAATCGGCTCCCTGGATTCATATTTGGGCTCACTATAAAAGCCCGAATTCGATCTTAGTGCATTTCAGGCAAATTTCTTAAAAAATCTTCTTCAGATCGAGCAGGCAGAATCTTTTGATATTTGGCATGCAACATTGTGGGGTGGATCTGATTCAAGTTTGTTCAAATCGGCCACCTGGGTTTATATTTGGGCTCAGTATAGAAGCTCGAATTCGAACTTAGTGCATTTCAGGCAAATTTCTTAAAAAATCTTCTTCTCCAGATCCAGCAGGCAGAATCTTTGGATATTTGGTATGCAACATTGTGGGGTGGATCTGATTCAAGTTTGTTCAAATCGGCCCCCTGGATTCATATTTGGGCTCACTATAGAAGCCCAAATTCGAACTTAGTGCATTTCAGGCAAATTTCTTTAAAAATCTTCTTCTCCAGATCCAGCAGGCAGAATCTTTTGTTATTTGTTATGCAACATTGTGGGGTGGATCTGATTCAAGTTTGTTCAAATTGGCCCCCTGGATTCATATTTGGGCTCACTATAGAAGCCCGAATTCGAAGTTAATGCATTTCAGGCAAATTTCTTTGAAAATCTTCTTTTCAAGATCCAGCAGGCAGAATCTTTTGATATTTGGTATGCACCATGCTTAGGGGGTGAGATTCAAGTTTGTTCAAGCCAAGTCCCTTGGTCCATATCTGGGCTCACTGTGGGAGCTTGAATTGTAACTTAGTTCAAAATGAGGAATTTTCTTTAAAAATCTTCTCAAGATCCAGCAGGCAGAATCTTTTGATATTTGGTATGCACCATGCTTAGGGAGTGAGATTCAACTTTGTTCAAGCCAAGTCCCTAGGTCCATATTTGGACTCACTGTGGGAGCCCGAATTATAACTTAGTTCAATATGAGGAATCTTCTTTAAAAATCTTCTATTTTTTTTTTAGATCCACTGGTCAGAATCTTTGGATATTTGGTATAAGCTTTTCTTAGGAGGATCAGATGCAACTTGTTGAAATCAATTCTCTGGGTTGATATTTAGGCTACCATGTCAGGTGAGCGCCCTCAGGCCCCTTGGGGCCTCTTGTTAGGTAAAGGGTCACTATTTTTTGTTGGTTCTTAGGTCTTAGTTTTTGTTTTGTTAAAAAACTCTCCTGGTTTTGGCTTTGTTTGCAGCTAAATTTCAAAACATATCAATATATAAAGTATCCTACATGTTCTCTCTCAATGAAATATTTTGTTGGATAACCATGAAAAGTATGTTTTTGTTTTTTATCCTGATTAATACCAGCTCTTGTCTTGATTGTCTCTGATTTATCCTCAGTGTTATGAGCTCAGTGAGCTTGATCCACGAGGTATCAAAAGTTAGGGTTTAGGAGAAAAAAAATGTGAAAATAATAAAAGTTGACTGACAATTTTTGTTATACTGAAGTTGTGTTTGGAAAAAACGTAACCATTTCTGGTCTAAATACATATATTTGTTGAGAGTGGGTTTACCTCTGCCTGCCACATCGTCCCTTGAGTTCCAATGTGTTCTATGTGACTGCTGGCACATAGAACACATTGGAACTCAAGGAGCGACATGCACACTTTGTTGCCCAGTACTAAAACACGTTCAGTTGTTTCATACATATACTGAACGAATAATCCTGTCTCTTGTAAACAAAATAACACCAACATAATAATTTGCTCCTTGAGTGCAACAAGGGCCACCTGCAATGTAGAAAGTATATTTGAAAATAATTTTTTTCAACAATGCGAAAGTTGAATAAATTTTTGCTTTAAAAATGATGGATTATCGCAGCTCATTGGAATGGCATTGAGCTGGTTTCCAATGGGGGGATCATCAGATTCTTTTGGAGGTGAAAATTGAAAAAATAATACAATTTTAATGATGATTTTTGTGCATAGTGCTGTCAGAATTTGGCTGTACTGAAATAAACGGTTATCCCTTAAGGTGCACAAACATTTTTCAGAATTTACATTATAGCTTGTCGGTAATAGTAGCTTTACCGTGATTTCTGCTCAAGTCTTGGCTACTTTACAGGCAGTCAAAACTTTACTAAGGACCACTGCCCGGATAAGTTTACACTAGGCTACAAAACTTTCTCCTGACTGCATGCTCTTATTCTGAGGCCACAATTTTTGTTGAAATTGTAAATAGGCCCTTCAGGATAAATTACTTCTGAGTTGGACTGGATCTTTTGGAAGTCTCTGAGCACCAACATAAAATGAGGTTATGAAGAGGTTAATTTTGATATTTCTGAGAGCGAACATTGTGAAGTACAGTACTTCTGGTGTGAATGTTGGTAAATTGCCAATAGAGAGTTTATATTGGATCTTGAGGGAGTTGTAATAAATATCGAATTTGATTTCTGAGATATTGGTGTTTGCCTTCAAGTTCAGGGTGAAGAGTGTATTTTACATTTGAGATTGTGCTTGGAAACATGTACATAAATAATGCAGGAAATGAAAATTATTCATAGGAATTAATTCCTCCTCTGGTGAGTGTTAAATTTTATATGAAGGTTTGTTTGTATAGATTCAGCCATTATCCCATCTTAATGTAGGTAGAATATATATTTGTGTGCAATTAAATACTAGTAGTAAACATGTACTGGTTGACCTGTTTTTCATTCAGTTTCATAAAATAGACTTACTATCAACAGTTTGAGTTTCAGCTTCTGAGGTCAAGTTTTTGTGAGTTAACTGATTTCAAAATGATGAATGAAACGTGTCTCTCTGTTTTTCCTCTGATGTGGTGCTGTTATATGACAAACTGTTGGCTGTGTTGGGTAGGGCTATCTGCCCTTTTCCCTTTCCAACACTTTGTCATCTTATCACCAGCTCTAAGAAAGAAACTAAAAAAATCTATAGTTTTTTGCACGTTTGATACTAGCCTTGTCATCAGGGCCATAACTTTCCAAACATATTGGATTGGTATAACAAGCTCTTGCCTGATGACTAGATGAAATTGTCTGGCAGACAACATTCATATTATAATGTGTAATTGGATTACTGTTGCTTGAGAACATACATTTTTCTGTAAGCATGAGAGAAAGGCACGGTTTTATGTATCTGTGTCAACATGTCATCCAAAAGGGTGAACAATCACAGGGCTTCCGCTAGGTTAAAATTATTCGGTCTGTTTGAGATATTGGGGAAATTATTATCATCGCAGCAGACACCAAAGACTGAGGGGTTCTGGGTGGTTTGCCCCAAAGGAAAATTTTGAATTTTGGATGCTCTGAGGTGGCCTCTGACTTCAAAAATACTGGCAAGCCTGGGGATGTGCTTGAGATACCGAGCCCATAGGGTGCGGCATGACTGCACATGCCCATGCGAACATCTGTGCTGCCATGAACCTGGTCGTGTCTAGACTGAATGGGGGAGACTGTGAAACATTAGGCCCTAGGCCCCATGGTTTAAGTGGCTTCCCTGTGGTATTGGGGAGGTGGTGGGAAAATTCTCGAGCGCAGCAGATGACAGAACTGAACAAGATGCAGATCGCAAGCTTTGTGAGGGAAATGGATGCTTCGCTTGTGTCGTGTGCACTCTGAGAGTCGTGGAAAGTTGCGACTCGCATGCGAGTTTATTTGAGATCAGCTTATGGCAAAAGGTGACTGATCGCAAGAGTTATGCAAGATTTGTGAGGGAGATGGGTGCTTTGTCGGTGCCGTGTGAAACCGAGCGAGTCGTGTGAGAGTTGTGAATCGTGTGCAAATTAATACACTCCTGAGATTGGAGGAAAAACAAAGAGGTTGTGTTTAGACTTGTGGTACGGAGTGCAAACCACCTGTTGATGTGGTTTTATTAAGTCTGTTGAAAATGGGTGTCGTGATGTCTTGCGATAGTGATACAGTTGTAGCCGAAATGCACATGACCCTTTCTTGTGGTGCGCAAACTTTTGGAAATGATATTTCCTTACAATTTGCTCACCACAGAAGAAACAAAACTATAGTTGGCCAGTATAAATATTTATTGAGATAAGGCGCAGCAGTTGATGCGAGCTTACAATGTATGTTGCTGCTAAGTGCAGTTAGGTATGATTATATTGACATATATACACTTAATACTGACTGAGTCGACGTTTTGGGCAAAACCATGGGGGCTCCCCCGGTGAGGACTTGGGCAGACCCCCATTGCCGTGCATGGTTGGAGGTAATCCAGGCAAGCCTAGCAATGAGTTTCGACCAAAGTCCCCACTTCTTACTTTAGCCAAGTCCCTGGCTGCCAAGAGGCAAGCCTGGGGATGTGCTCAAGATACCGAGCCCATTGGGTGCGGCATGACTGCACATGCCCATACGAACATCTGTGCTGCCATGAACCTGGTCGTGTCTAGACTGAATGGGGGAGACTGTGAAACATAGGAAGTCGTCGAGGAGGTGCAATATTTTGTGAAGACCAAATATGTTTTGTGCTATCCAACAGATGGCCTCGGACAGGTGATAAAAAATTTTTGGACTTGAGCGGCAACCAAAGGGGAGTCAGGAGTAGAAGTAATAGAGGTTGTGCCATTTGATGCCGTATAGATTCCAAAGGCTTGGGTGAATTGGAATAAGTTTAAAGGTGTTTTTGATGTCGGTCTTGAATAGCCATGCCTTTGGGCCAAGGCACTGGATGACCTGCGCTGCATGGTCAATGGTGAGGTAGCACAAAGAAAATTCACTTTTGTCAGTGAGCGACTTGATGGAGGCATTGGTTTTAGATGAATGGGGGGCTGAAAGGTCGACGATGAGTTGCTGTTTGTTTGAAAATTTCTTTTTTGACCAAACTGATAGGGCTAATACGAAAGGATGGAAAGGGTGGTGCCAAGAAGGGGCCAATGAGAGAACCATCCGAAACTTCCGAACTTATCAAGCAGGGACCAGCCGTGAGGGCGACTAGTGCGATTAAGTCGCCCTTCTAAGCCCAAAGTCGCCTAGAAAAATAGTCGGGGCGATTACAAGTCGCCCTCTAAAAATTGGCCAAAATGAGAAAAGGCTGAACTGAGTGATGCGAAGTTTACATGAAAACGAGTATTTTCAAAAATCGAATGTGCTCGAGTGTGATAAATGGGCATTTTAATTCGTCAAATAAACGTCCATTTATTTGAAATCACACGACAAGCAATTGTCCATTGTCGCTTTCGGCGGATTTTTTTTTATTTCTATTTTGTTGCGTTCCAGTCAGAGCTTCAAGTGTCGAAACGAAAATAGGTGACTTACACGACTCAACAAAACAACCCAGTTTGAAAGTAGGTTACGTCGCTTAGGAGGCCGAAAATGTATACACAACGGACGTATTTTATAACACATTATTTTCATTTCGATTTGCTGACGACTGTTAACTGTTGGGCTGTCTATTCCCAGAAAAACACGAATGGAATTGAAACACATGAAAAAAAGCTTTAGTGATGTCAAGAAAAGCTTTGTACAGGACACAAGTGTGCATGTGGACGATCTTGAAAAAGGGTCCTCCTAAACATCGGAATGACATGAAATGACGCGGAATGACACCGGAATGCCATAAAAATGATGCGGAATGACATTTCTTTTACAAAATACTCGACCCCAGAACGTATTTTGTTTATTAACTAACAAAGTACCTCCCAAGCAACCTTCTTACATCTGGTCCTGTTCACACTTTCAAACTTAGGAAATTATTAGCTTAGTAGACTTTGTTAAAAGGCAACCACAGGAGGGTGATGGGGGATTGGCACAAAGAAGAGGTGAGGGGTCATGAAGGAGAAGGTAGCAGTGGGGGATTTTCAGTCAATAATTACATTGTGATTTTTTAACCTGGCACAGATGCATCATAGACAACTGGACCTGGATTATTTGTACTTTAATGGAGGACCATAAATTGAAAATATGAAGGGGCGGCGGGGGTGGTACATGAATATTCTTAATTTTCCCCACTTGCCTATGAAGTCTCCCTACATGACTCTGCAGTCTCCCTATTTTTTCTGGAGGGAGACTTGAAGTCTCCCTAAAATTCCCCCCTAGGCTGGTCCCTGTTATCAAGTTAGAAACTGTATTAGGGTCATCGAACCCAGAATGTAGATTTTTTTTGTTCCAAGGATTCGGGTGGAGGATTATATACCTCAGTATGGAAACCCTGTTGCAGGCCTGTGATCAGTTTGCTAACAAATTGTTGGTCAGGGTGATTAGAAAGTGCCCTTGAAAGAATGGAGATGCTGATGCAAGTTGAGGTGGTGAAAGTGCAAGAGTTTTTGCAGAGTGAAGGCTGTAGTCACTTTTGTGGGGTGTGATTCAGGTGACTCCCGCGAGCGCGAAAAGTGGTTTTCGGGCAGAGAGACCAAGGATGGGGGTTGTTGCAGTTGATGGAGATGTGCTGAAATTTACGGGAAATGCCAAAATTACAACCTTTCACTGTATTAAATTTTAAACCTGGTTCCTGAGCTGAAAAAGTTGAGGGGAGAGAGTGTCTGAAATTGGTTGAAAAATCTGAGCGGCTGTGAGATGAAGCTGGTCTTTCAAAACTAAGGGGACAGAATTTTGCAGTGTGATCCTGTCCGTGACATAAAAAGCATGACTGAGCCTTGTGGCCGGCAAAGATAGTACAAAACAGTTTATTGTCCCGTACGGCCCAGTCTATTTTGGAGCCCTCTTGCAGCCAACCAACTGCTTTTGCTGAAAAGGCGAGGTGATAATTATAAAATAGATCCCCATATTGTGCAGCAATGTTTATAATATCAGCTTGAGTTCGGGTCTGCGACTGAGATATGCTTCACACATAAGGTTTCTATATTTGCCGAAAGCCAGAATGAACGGTGACCCGTTTCCTGTTGTTGCCAAGGCATGTGAAGGTGGCAATGTGTCCTTGTTTTGGGTAAATTCGAATTCTGATCCGCGAATAGGCAGCTGATTAATCAGATTATCCTGATACAATTGGAAAAGAAGAATCTTTTTTAGTCCCCTATGAGAACCGTAAGGGGACTATAGGATTGCACTCTGTCTGTCTGTCTGTCTGTCTGTCTGTCTGTCTGTCTGTCTGTCTGTCTGTCTGTCTGTCTGTCAGTCATATTTGGTACATGGATAAATGGTTCTGAGGGGATGATGCACGCTCCAAATTTTTTTTTCAAAATCCAAGATGGCGGAATGGCGGCCATTTTTGTTGTGTTTTTAAAGCTTTTTTCTCTATTTTCATGTTACCACCCCTCCCACCAACATGGTTCAAGCTATACTTTGTATATTTGGCACATGGATAGAGGGTTGGGAGGGGATGATGCACGTTCAATATTTTTCTTTCAAAATCCAAGATGGTGGCATGGTGGCCATTTTTGTTGTGTTTTTTAAGCTTTTTTCTCTATTTTATGTTATCACCTCTCACTCCAACATGGTTCAAGCTACACTTTTTATATCTGGCACATGGATAGAGGGTTGTAATGGGATGTTGTACGTTCAATATTTTTTTCTCCAAAATTCGTCCGTCTATCTGTCCGTCCATCCGTCTGTCTGTCTGTTTTTTTTTATTTATGTTACCACCTCTCCCTCCAACATGCTTTAAGCTACACCTTTCATATTTGGTACATGGATAAATGGTTCTGAGGGGATGATGCACGCTCAAAATTACATGGATAGAGGGTTGGGAGGGGATGATGCACGTTCAATATTTTTTTTCAAAATCCACGATGACGGCATGGCGGCCATTTTTGTTTTGTTTTTTAAGCTTTTTTCTCTATTTTATGTTACCACCCCTCACTCCAACATGGTTCAAGCTACACTTTTTATATCTGGCACATGGATAGAGGGTTGTAATGGGATGTTGCACGTTCAATATTTTTTTTCCAAAATTCATCCGTCTGTCTGTCCGTCCATCCGTCTGTCTGTTTTTTTTATGTTACCACCTCTCCCTCCAACATGCTTTAAGCTACACCTTTCATATTTGGTACATGGATAAATGGTTCTGAGGGGATGATGCACGCTCAAAATTTTTTATTCAAAATCCAAGATGGCGGAATGGCGGCCATTTTTGTTGTGTTTTTTAAGCTTCTGTTCTCTATTTTCATGTTACCACTCCTCACTCCAACATGGTTCAAGCTACACTTTGTATATCTGGCACATGGATAGAGGGTTGTAATGGGATGTTGCACGTTCAATATTTTTTTTCCAAAATTCAAGATGGCGCCATGGCAACCATTTCTGTTGTGCTTTTTAAGCCTTTTTCTCTATTTTATGTTACCACTGCTCCCTACAACATGGTTCAAGCTGCACTTTTCATATATGGTACATGGATAAAGGGGTTGTGAGGGGATTATGCACACTCAATATTTTTTTTCAAAATCTAACATCTGTCTGCCTGCCTGCCTGCCTATCCGTCCGTCCATCCGTCCGTCCGTCCATCCGTCTGTCCGTCCGTCCGTCCGTCCGTCCATCCATCCGTCTCTCTGTTTTTATGTTACCACCTCTCCCTCTAATATGCTTCAAGCTACTCCTTTCATATTTGGTACATGGATAAATGGTTCTGAGGGGATGATGCACAGTCAATATTTATTTTTCAAAATTGAAGATGGCAGAATGGCGGCCATTTTTGTTGTGTTTTTTAAGCTTTTTTCTCTATTTTATGTTACCACCCCTCCCTCCAACATGGTTCAAACTATGCCTTTCATATATGGTACATGGATAAAGGGTTGTGAGGGGATTATGCACGCTCAATATTTTTTTTTCAAAATCCAAGATGCTTATATACTCTAGTGTCTTCTATGACAAAAACACCTTATGTCACAAAAGCGCCGTAGGGGACTAATACCACCTCGGTGGTCAAACACTTGTTGTAGAAGGTTAAGTTCTGATTCCCATGTCGAAAAGTTCTCTGCGATGCACTGTCCATTTTTTTGATTATCCAGATCCCATGAAGTGTGTGGCCAGGAACGAGGGGCATTGTTTATTTGACAGGGAGTGTTTGATGCGTGGAGAGTATGACCTCCGGGACAAGAAGACGGTATCAGGCCTGCAGGAGACATGGCACTGGAGGTGGTACAAGATGCAGAGCGGGTGAACGCCGACTGTCTTACAGGTGAAGAAACAGTTGAAATAGCCGGAGGCTCTACATGGGTGTCGACTGTCGACATGAATGGAGGAACATGCCGATGACTTATCGAAGATTGCACACTGTCTGTTAGGAATGGTGAAGGTTGGGGAAAAATGTCTTGTGGAATGGGAGGTGCTCCCATCACTGAATTGGCGTTGGACGAATTGACGATGACTGGAGACACAACATCCTGAGCAGTTTGTGAGTTACTGATTCGTACATTTTTGTTGCGCAAAGCGCCCTGGGGCACTGTATGGGTAGCCATTGTCGTTAATTCTGTAGCACAGAAAAGAGATGTTGGAGTCTATTGGCAGAAAAAACAAGTGCACTCACACCTGGTGTCACAGTCCAGAGCATGACTTACCTGTGGGTACTCCTCATTAATCATGAATTTGAGCAGTCGTATGAATTGGTGCGCATCTGTATTATAGGAAGAAGGAATACCAAAAAACACTTTTACTGTCTCCATGAGGATTTGTCATCCCACTAAAACGCTAGAAATTGAGTTCCGATCCATTTTTAAAAGCACAAAGGAAAAACCAGTCTGGTGCGTGCAAAACTGATGAATTAGATGATACGAGGTGTGAACGTATAACGCATCACATTAGGCTCGCCGCGATTATGAAATTCCATAGTCGATTGATCAGAGCCCAAAATCGACGATTAGTCAACTTTTTGGACCACGTTTTTTTAACAAAGGGTCGACTAAAACGAGATGGCTGAATGGTCCTAAAGGTAGGTATAATCAGGCAAGTGGCCGTGTACATTTCAGATAACATGGTGACAGAGTCAACGATCCATCATTCCCACATTATAAGACTTGGTGAATGTAGGAATGAACGTTTCGTTGACCATATTCTGTTTAGTTGGTCGATCGTCTGCCATACCGTTAAACAGTAATTCACCCTGATGCTTGAAATTCAGATGTAACATAACAGTGAGCAGCCAGAAGGAACTAGGCCAGATCCGAGGGAGAGGGATTTTACAACTTACAAGGACTATTCTGCTGGACCCTGTAAGGGCACTAAGGATGTAAAAAGTCAACCCCCCCCCCCCCCCTCCATCCCCTTACATGCACACACTCACGATAATTTATCAATGGTGGGAAAGGTTGTGATTTTTCGGATTTCCAACACGAAAGAGTGACCCAAGGGAGCTAACTCTAGTTTTGTGATGCAAAATACTGAAATTTCATCAAACGCAGCGAGTTTCATTTCGTTTTGTTCAAAATAAAAGACTTATGAGCAAAGAATGGTTATTGGAAACAATGTTGTTTAAAATACGGACATGTTGTTGACATGATGAGAGCAGTAATACTTGAAAATAACTTTCATATTTTCCCCCCAAAAAAATTATTAAAGTGGGATGTAATTACCACAAACATTTCCAAAGCGGACTTAGAAAAAAAATGCCCTCCTGATATGATATTTCCTTCGAATTATGGAATCAGTCTGTCTGTCTGTCCATTTGTCCATCCATTTGTCCATCCGTTGGTCCGTCCGTTCGTCAACATTTGCTTTCCAGATGATAACTTTAGTATTTTGTTTTCGATTGACTCCTAAACTTGGTATGTGGTTTAATCAAAACAAAAGACAGGTCAAGTTCGAATATGGGGTCAGTTCGAACTTCGAAGTTTCCCTGGATTATGGCCCTTGTTGGACATAGAATGCATCAAATATTTGGTTTCTGGATGATAACTTTTAATATTTGTTTTCCGATTGGTCCCAATCTTGGTATGTTGTTTAATCACAACACAATACAGGTCAAGTTCGAATATGGGGTTGGTCCAAACAATTTTCACCCTCGCCCCCATCCTTACCCAAACCATTCAAAAATACAAAACGGGCGTATAATGTCCCGCTAGGCGGTGCTCTTGTTCATCAAAGCCAGTCATTCGATTTTGAGGTGAGCAATTGCTCTTGCATGTCATCACACCTGCATTTTTAGCTTAACTTGACAAAGTCAGGCTGAGCTATTGCTGTCACTTCTTGTTCGAAGGCATATGTACGTCCATACATCCACAATTTCCATTGGCATACCTCACCTTTATGATCGGATCGCTTTGAAACTGGGTATGCTTGTTTGGGGTGACTTCTAGATGGGAGCTATCGATTTTCTTCCATTTCCGGCAAAAATGTTGCCTTTGAACTTAGTTTTGTTAGGCATCAATATTTCCCTTTGGCACACCCTACAGGGTGCATTTATGCTCAGATCGCTTTGAAACCTGGTATGCTCGTTGAGGATGTCCTGTAGATGGATGCTATCGATTTTCTTCCATTTCCTGGCATTTCCAGTAAAAAATGTTGCCTCTGGCAATGACCTTTGAACTTAGTTCAGTTTGGCATCAACATCTCCCTTTGCCACACCCAAAAGGGTGCATTTGTGATCAGATTGCTTTGCAACCAGGTTTAATTGTTTTGGGTGGCCTCTTTATGGGAGCTATTGAATATCTTCCCTTTCTGTTAAAAAATGTTGCCGGTGGCAACGGCTTTTGAACTTAGTTTAGTCAGGCATCAAAATATTCCTTCAGAACACCCTGCAGGGCACATTTATGATCGGATCACTTTGAAACCTGGTATACTTATTTGGGGTGACTTCTAGATGGGAGGTATCGCGATTTTTTTCTATTTCAGTCAAAAAATGTTGCTGTTGGTAATTACCTTTGATGAACTTAGCGCAGTTATGCATCAATATTTACTCTGTGTGAAACACACAAACTGTATAAGTTATCTCGGGCAACATCCAGGGTATATGGAGATTTAATACCTGGATGTCAGTTTTCAACCATGAGGCACAAGCTGAATGGATGAAAAGGAGACATCCAGGTATTAAAACTCCATGTACCCTGGATGTTGCCTGAGATAACGATTTTGTCCCACCTCCTAACACAGAAATAATGCTGAGATGTAAAATATGATCCCACATTAAGACTCAGGCGAAGTTTAAACCCCACACTGAGCCTCAGGTTTTGAACCAAACAGTGAAACAAACGTCACAGCAAAACTATAAATAGACAGAGTCTATATCCAAATCATTGTTTATAAACCAGGTGACACACGGAGAAGTTTTTCACTTTGGTGAAGTTTTAAAACCGATTCAAATTCAGTATCAAAGTCTTTCTCTGACAAAAACTCTCTAAAAAGCCATGCAGCAGTATTATTTGATTTTACGGTAGATTTAGGCATGAGTTCAATCCGTTTGCGAACGATGTCTCCATCGGAGTGACAAGCGAAGCGAGAGATTGACATTTTGTATTTTGCTCAAGCGATATCGAAGATAAACAGATGAGTTGCTCCCCTTGTATCATCGAATACGACAGCCAATAAGTGCTTCTACTCATAGGGCTGTAACAATGTTTTTAGCTCACCTGACTTTCAGTCAGGAGAGCTATAGTGATCACTCACCGTCCGTCGTCCGTCGTCGTCCGTGAACATGGTGTTTGCGTCTTCTCCTCCCAAACCGCTGAACCAATTTAATTGATATTTGAGATAATAGTTTATTATGACATCGCAATTTGATTTTGTTCAAATCAAGTTTCCTCGCCCTTGGGTAGGGCCACACCCAAAAAGTGTGCTGAAATCTTAAAAAATCTTCTTCTCATGAACCAGCAGTAGCAGAGACTTGATATTTGGTGTGCAGCTTCCTTTTGAGGTGTAGACTCAGATTTGTTCAAGAGAGGTTTGTGGGGCTATACTTGGCGTCGTTATGGGAGGGGCAAAATTTTTGGCCCCGCCCAAAATTTCTATTTTCAAAACCGAGAGGCTGATTTGAACCAAATTTTATGTGAGGGCTTATTGGGTCATAAGTACCTAATTTATGCTGATTTTTTTTTTCCCGTAGCCCCATGGGAACCGCAGGAGCTAAAAATAGAAAAAAATTAAAACGCCCATATCTCCAAAACTGCATGGCACCGAGAATTTTTATTTGGTGTGAAGCTTCCTTAGGATCAACAGAAAGAATTGGTAAAAAAAAAATTGCCATCGGTTTTATCATAGGGTACAGTTTCGGGACTTTGAAAAAGTGCTGAGTCAGCGCTTTTTAAGACTGTAGGCAATGGGAAAAACATTAAAAAATCTTCTTCTCCAGATCCAGCAGGCAGAATCTTTTGATATTTGGTATGCAACATTGTGGGCTGGATCTGATTCAAGTTTGTTCAAATCGGCCCCCTGGGTTTATATTTGGGCTCAGTATAGGAGCCCAAATTTGAACTTACTGCATTTCAGGCAAATGTCTTTGAAAATCTTCTTCTCCAGATCCAGCAGGCAGAATCTTTTGATATTTGGTATGCAATATTGTGGGGTGGATCTGATTCAAGTTTGTTCAAATCGGCCCCTTGGGTTTATATTTGGGCTCAGTATAGGAGCCCAAATTTGAACTTAGTGCATTTCAGGCAAATTTCTTTGAAAATCTTCTTCTCAAGATCCAGCAGGCAGAATCTTTTGATATTGGGTATGCAACATTGTGGGGTGGATCTGATTCAAGTTTGTTCAAATCGGCTCCCTGGGTTCATATTTGGGCTCAGTATAGGAGCCCAAATTTGAACTTAGTGCTTTTCAGGCTAATTTCTTAAAAAATCTTCTTCTCCAGATCCAGTAGGCAGAATTTTTTGATATTTGGTATGCAACATTGTGGGGTGGATCTGATTCTATTTTGTTCAAATCGGCTCCCTAGATTCATATTTGGGCTCACTATAGAAGCTCGAATTCGAACTTAGTGCATTTCAGGCAAATTTCTTCAAAAATCTTCTTCTCCAGATCCTGCAGGCAGAATCTTTTGATATTTGGTATGCAACATTGTGGGGTGGATCTGATTCCAGTTTGTTCAAATCGGCCACCTGGATTCATATTTGGGCTCACTATAGAAGCCCAAATTCGAACTTAGTGCATTTCAGGCAAATTTCTTTGAAAATCTTCTTCTCAAGATCCAGCAGGCAGAATCTTGTGATATTTGGTATGCAGCATCCTTAGGGGGGTGAGATTCAAGTTTGTTCAAGCCATGTCCCTAGGTCCATATTTGGGCTCACTGTGGTAGCTTGAATTGTAACTTTGTTTGAAATGAGGAATTTTCTTAAAAAATCTTCTTCTTCAGATCCAGCAGTCGGATTGGTTTGATATGTGGTGAGTAGCATCCTTGGGGGGGGGGGGGGGGGGGGGGGGGGGGGGGGATTCAAGTGTTAAAGCCAAGTCCATGGGTCCATATTTGGGCTGATTGTGGGAGCTCGAATTGTAACTTGGTTCAAAATGAGGAATTTTCTTTAAAAATCTTCTTCTTCAGATCCAGCAGTTGGAATGTTTTGATATTTGGTGTGCAGAATCCTTAGGGGTGTGAGATTCAGGTTTGTTAAAGCCAAGTACCTGGGTTCATATATGGGCTCCCTGTGGGAGCCCGAATTATAACTTATTTCAATATGAGGAATATTCTTTAAAAATCTTTTTTTAGATCCACTGGTCAGAATATTTGGTTTCAGCTTTTCTTAGGAGGAGCAGATGTAACTTGTTGAAATCAATTCTCTGGGTTGATATTTAGGCTACCATGTCAGGTGAGCGCCCTCAGGCCCCCTGGGGCCTCTTGTTTTTACTGTGGTGGATACTGCAGGAGCTGTTGGATAAGTGGTAAAGAGATGCCTTGTTCCTGGACTATGCGCCCTCTCCAGTCGACATCTGAGGCTGTCACTAGGGTTGTGACTCCTCCTTTGGAGGCCGAGCTAGGTTGCTGACTTCAACTCGGAAAAGTCGGAAGTGGCTGCCGACTGAACCCCCTGCTGTGTCCTCTCAGCCGTTGAGCACAGCAGTTTTATCCCGGCAGGGGTCTGCAGAGGTGTATGGTAGTGTTTACGTGGGGTATCGGACTCAGCCTTCCCTGACTTCAACTCGGCGAAGATGGAAGTGGTTGCCAACCGAACTCCCTGCTGTGTCCTCTCGGTCATTGAGCACAGCATTTTTCTCCCTGCAGGGGTCTGCAGAGGTGTCTGGTAGTGTAGACGTGGGGTATTGGCCTCAACCTTCCCTGACTTCAACTCGGCGAAGTCGGAAGTGGCTGCCAACCGAACCCCCTGCTGTGTCCTCTCAACCATTCAGCACAGCAGTTTTATCCTGCAGGGGTCTGCAGGGATGTCTGGTAGTGTAGATATGGGGTATTGGCCTCAGCCTTCCCTGATTTCATCTTGGCAAAATTGGAAGGGGCTGCTGGCCGAACCCTCTACTGTGGTCTCAGCCGTCGAGTACCTCAGTTTTTCTCATTGGATTCGGATGTTCAAGGTGGGGTCACCATGACCTCTGTGTCGTTTCCGTCCATGCACTCTGGTCCCATGGCCAGTTTTGTGTCACCACTGCTTTTTGTGCAGCCTGGACCTTCTGTCCCGCAGAGGTCTGTGACGACTCTCCTGAGTTTCTGCTTTGTTGATCCTCGGGGTATGTGATATCCCAATACACACCTGCCTTCAGATGTTTTAGCTGCAGCCCATCACCCCGCGTTGGGTGTATTTGAGGATCGTGACCCTTCGCTGGTAAATGGGTCAGGTGTGAAGCCACTTTGTTGGTTCGTTCCCATGTCGTTCCGTTCCGACAGTCAGTGAGCTTAGGGAGGCCCTCTCCTTGCTCACTTAGGTTCTGTCCAAGAGCCTTTTCCGTTGCTTCCAGCGAGGCTATGAGTGGTTTCCGGGCGCGCCCTGTGGCGCCGCCTCCCTGGATTGGAAACAGGCCGCTTTCTGATCCTCTGGTGTGCCTACACCATGGGAGGCATCGGCTGGTTTGCCCATGATGGGCTGTGTGTCTTCCGAGTCATGGGATGATCCTGATATTCCTGACGTCGAGAGCCAACAGTCTTCTGACTTGGGGGCACCTCTTGACTTTGTGTTTGGGTTCCTTCCAGGTCTCAAACCATCAAACCAGCCGACAGTGTCCGCCTGGCTGTGATCATCGGTCGCACACCTACAGCCTGTGGAGCAACATGCTTCTGGGCGCCTTCGACCGTGCCTGTCGGTACAGGTGGTTGAAGCATTTACCGCTTTGGACTAAAAGCTGAGTTCCATAGGCTATGAAGATGTCATTCTTTATCAAGGTTGACACTTTTTGCCTCTGGTGCGTTATCATTCCTACGATTTCACCAATCCGTCAGTCTACCAGACTTTGACAGTCTTGGATCGGGACTCCAACTCCTTAGCCATATGGAGTCTCTGGAGTCCAGGTTGGGCTTATCAGGAGGGATGCTGGAATGTGTTCTCTCTTCGATCATATCTCTGCTTTGCTGCTTAACTGCTCCCAGATGAGTTTGACGACAAACAGGTTTTGTTTTGTGTGTGCTGTTCAAGGCGCTCATGCATCTTCTCACACACATGCCTGTAGCGTGGCTAGCTTGGAATTAGTTCGCAGGTACGCTGTGCTGGACACAAGACGTCTGCTTCCTGAGGGGCAGTGCACTGCTCTTCGATCTGCCTCTTTCGGCGGGTCTGCGACTATTCCATGGTTCCATGGCGACGGTCCGGGATGGCTCCCTTTGTCATTCCATTGATCTGCTGCTGTATAGTAAGCTTGATTGGCCTTCTGTTGGAGGCAGGTGCCTACCAAAGCCTAACAAGTACCCTTCTGCTTCCTCTGCGAAGCTAAGAGCTGATCCTCCTCCCGCCACTTCTTCTCACTCACAGGCTGGGGTAGGCGTCAGCAGTAGTCACCTCGATTTCATCCCAGGTTGGGCATTCCACTAAATAGAGAGCGCCCATTCCAACATGTGTCCCTTTCAATGTTACACGTTGGGAACTTTTGATCACGGAGATAGGCGATCTCCTGTCAAAGGGTGCAATCAAGGTCATCAAGAACTTTCTTTCAATGGGATTTTGTTCCTGCATGTTTGGGGTGCCGAAGAAGGACGGCCGACTCAGATAGGTTATCGATCTGAGTATTCTGACTCAGTCTATCATTGCTCCTCAGTTCAGCATGGAGGCTTTCAGATCGGTTCGTCGCTCCATTCCCCAGGATGTTTTTCAGTTCAAGGCCATTCCCTTTGGCCTCAGCCTGGATCCTTGGGACTTCACCTGTCTGATGTTGCATGTGTTAGTCTTACATTGCACACAGTCCAGGGTGTCTTCTTCGGCTTGTCTAGTTGATATCCTCCAGAGGCAATCCACTGCTGCTTTTCTGGGGTCTGATGTCGTCACACTGTTGAGCCTACACATGTCACTAGAGTTCAGAGTCACTGGAGAGAAGTCGGACCTGGTCCCTTCTCCGTCTTGTCATCTGGGATGGACTTCATCAGCTCGGAGTCTTCCCCGACTGCTTGGTCTCTGGGTTTCGGTGACAGATCTCATTCCTCTAGGTCGACTGCCTGTCTGACCTCTCCAACACTTTTTGCTTAATCGTTGGATTCCGAATGTCGATCCTCTGGTTCTGGTGCTTCTGTTACCGGAGTCTCTTCCTCGTCACTTTCTCCCCTGACAGATGTTCAGTGGATTATGCAGGGAGTTCCATTGGACTTCCCCACATCTGATCGTGTTCTGACGGTAATCGCCAGTGATCTCGGATGGAGTGTGACATTGGATCCTCTTGGTCTTTTCCTTTATGGGTCATGGGACCAGGATCTAGCAGCTCTTCATGTCAACCAGAAGGGGCTTCTTGCTCTTTTTCTGTGCTTCCGGCAGTGGATCCCCTGCTTTTCGAATTGTCAGGTCCTTCTGTGGTCTGACAATTCTACGGTGGTTGTTTACATTCGGAAGCAGGGCGGCACGCTCTATGTTCCCATGTATGCATTGGTTCAGGATCTTCTACTGCTCGCTCAGGATGTCAATGCCGGAGTGGTGGTTTGTCACTTTCCCGGTCATCTGACTTTCCTAGCCGACTCCCTGTCCCGACGGAGCAGGTTCTTTTTCATTGGATGGATGCTCCCCATGGCGCTGTTCCAGTCTCTTTGCGATCTCTGGGGTCTTCCCTATATCGAGATGCTCTGGCTTTTGCCATGGATGCTTTGTCCTTCATTTGGAACGGTCTATGCCTTCCTGCCAGTTCCGATTCTGCCTCAGGTTCTAGCCCAGATTTGAACCTGGAGTTGTCGAATCCTTTTGATCACACCCCTGTCGCCTCGGTGGGTGTGGATCAATCTGCTCCGCTCTCTGTTAGCGGTGGTTCTGGCATGTCTCCCTCTACGTCGCGATTTTCTTATCAAAAGTCGCCCGAGCAGGTTTCAGGTCCACCCGACTTCATTGTGCCTTCGTGCATGTCTTTTGTCGGGTCCTGTCTCCTCCATAGTGGTTTTTTTCGAGATGAGCAGTGGAGTTGCTTTTCTTCTTCAAGGAGGCACTCACTCCACTGGTTTAGCCTCTGTGGCTAAGTAGAAGGTTCTTCTGTCGATGGTGTGTGATGACTCTGTTGCTTCTGTCACTCCTTCGATCACACCGATTGCGGAGTTTCTGGTATATGTTTGTTTCTGAGGGTCTCCAGCAATGGGTACAAGTCCATGCTTCAGAGACCTTTTTTATATGTGGTACATCATCATATCGGCACTCATCCTTGCCTCTCCAAGCTTGTTCGGCACTTTTCCTTGAAAAGGCCTAGGACTTTGAAGTTTACTCCAAGATGGACACTTTCTTTGGTGCTGCTCTTGTCTTGCTATTCGTGCAGGTTCTGCTCGTCTAGCTACTGGCGATTGTATTACCAATCATTTTTCTGCCACGAGGTGCATGCATTGTCTTCCTCTCTGGGCTTATACTAACTCTGTCATGTTGTCGGATGTTATGCTGGCAGCCTACTGGAGAAATGCAACCTTCACTTATCTGCGACAGTTGCAGGAAGAGACAGAGGACCTTTGTTCAACATGCCCTCTTTTCTTCTGCTCAGGCTGTTGTCTATCCCAGCCATTCAGCTTCTTACATGGTCAGTTCCAGCTCCGTGCTGTTACCACCCTTTCTGTGTGTGCGTCGCACATCACCATACGCCTCATCTTTCATTGTCTTTTACTAATGTTTGTGATGCTATGGTTTAATAAGACTAGGGATCTCTTCCTCTGTCCACGGTTCCAGTGCAATTGAGTTATGTGTGGGTTGGTTATGTGATTCCCTCCATCCTATTGTCTATTCAACCTGTAGTAAACAATTGTAAGGTAGGTTGATAAGAAATATAAATTTTACAGTAAATTTCCTTTCTTATTATACCTACCGCAATTGTTTACATGGAGGCCCACCCGTCATCTTCGGTAAGAATCCTTCCTCCCCGCTGATCACATAACTTCTATGTTGGCGGACTCAAAAGAATGATTAATTGATGACTGCGCTGCACATTGGTTAACTGAATTTGTGGAATTGTACGAAGGGAAGAGCGTCCCATACTGGGTGTGCACTAATGGCGCTCGGCCCAGTTTTGGCTTATTTTTTCGTGGTGTTTTTTACACCACTTTTCTTTCCCACATCTCTTGGGAAAGATTAAAATAGAGAGTATTTTATCTGAGTTAGGGTCTTCCACTGTAGTGCAAGCCCGTAGTAAACAATTGTGGTAGGTATAATAAGAAAGGAAATTTACTCGAAATTTAAATTTTCGCCCAACCCAAAATTTCTATTTTCCAAACTTAGAGGCTAATTTGAACCAAATTTGATTTGAGGGCTTATTGGATCCTATGTACTTAATTTATGCCCCAAAAAATGTTCTTGTCAAACCATGTGAGCTAAAAATAGAAAAAATTGAAAATGCCCATATCTCCAAAACTACATGACCCTGAGAATGCTTATTTGGTGGGAAGCTTCCTTAGGACCAACAGAATGGAATGGCCCAAAAAAATTGCTATCTGTTTTATCATAGGGTACTTTTTGAGGACTTTGAAAAAGTGCTGAATCAGCATTTTTTAACACTGTGGGTAATGGGAAAAACATTTTAAGACTCTTCTCCCAAACCACTGCTCCAAAAGCTTTCAAATTTCACATATAACATCTTTGGAAGATTGTTTCACATGTTTATTGAAATCAAATCCCTGGGTCCATATTTGGGCTTTCTATGGGAGCCCACATTTTGAAATTAGTGCAGTATGAGGAATATTCTTTAAAATTCTTCTTCTTCAGATCCACCAATCAGAATCTTTTGATGTTTGGTATGCAGCATCCTTAGGGGGTGAAATTCAAGTTTGTTCAAGCCAAGTCCCTGGGTTCATATTTGGGCTCACTGTGGAATTTTCTTTAAAAATCTTCTTCTTCGGATCCTGCAGTCGGAATGTCTTGATATTTGGTATGCAACATCCTTAGGGGGCTGAGATTCAAGTTCGTTCAAGCTAAGTCCCTGAGTTCATATTTGGGCTCCCTGTGGGAGCCCAAATTCTACCTGAATTCAATATGAGGAATATTCTTCAAAAATCGTCTTCACATCCACCAGCCAGAATCTTTTGATAGTTGGTATACAGTATCCTTAGGGAGGTGAGAAATAAGTTTGTTAAAGCCAAGTCCCTTGGTTCATATTTGGGCTTCCTGTAGGAGCTGAAATTGTACCAAAATTTCTATTTTCTGAACTGAGAGGCTGATTTGAACCAAATTTGATATGAGGGCTTATTGGGTCATAAGTACCAAATTTATGCCAAATTTTTTTTTCTTGTCACCTCATGGGAACCGCAGGACAAAAAAATAGAAAAAAATCTAAAACTCCCGTATCTCCCAAACTACATGGCACTAAGAATTTTTATTTTGTGTGAAGCTTCCTTAGGAACAGCAGAAAGGAATGGTCCAAAAAAATTGCCATTTATTTTATCATCGGGTACTTTTCCAGGACTTGAAAAAAATGCTGAGTCATCATTTTTCAAGACTGTGATTGATGGGAAAAACATTAAAGAATCTTCTTCCCCCCATACCACTTCTACAAAGGCTTTCATATTTCGCATATAACATCTTTGGAAGATTCATTCACATGTTTAGTGAAACCAAATCCCAGGGTCCATATTTGGGCTCTCTATGGGAGCCCAAATGTTTCAGATTAGTGCAATATGAGGAGTATTCTTTAAAAATCTTCTTTCGATCCACCAATCAGAATCTTTTGATATTTGGTATGCAGCATCTTTAAGGGGGTGAGATTCAAGTTTGTTCAAGCCAAGTCCCTGGGTTCATATTTGGGCTCCCTGTTGGAGCCAAAATTATAACTTAGTTCAATATGAGGAATATTCTTTAAAAATATTTTTCTTCAGACCCAGCAGTCAGAATCTTTTGATATGTGGTGTACAGTATCCTTACAGAGGTGAGATTCAAGTTTGTTCAAGCAAATTCCTGGGATCATATTTCGGCTCCCTGTGGGAGCCCGAATTCTAACTTAGTTTAATATGAGGAATATTCTTCTTTTTTTTTTTCATTTTTTCAGGACCACTGGTCAGAATCTTTGGATATTTGGTATAAGCTTTTCTTAGGAGGGGCAGATGCAACTTGTTCAAATCAATTCTCTGGGTTGATATTTAGGCTACCATGTCAGGTGAGCGCCCTCAGGCCCCCTGGGGCATCTTGTTATATTTGTGATTTTATTTTCAACTTGAATTCAACTCGAATTTGTTGATCAACTTGACTTCGACTCGAACAATTGAATATTCACAGGGGCTGACTTTATTAGCTGCATCTGCCTGCATAATTTACAAATTGAGTACCGTATTTACTCTATGTTTAGGGATACTCGATATATTGGGACACCATATTTTTGCCACATGTGTAATTCGAAAAAGCCTTTCCAGCATATTATGCAATGCTAGGCAGTGCACTTGTTTCAGAGTTCAGCATGCAGCCAGAATGTGTTCTTGCCTGCATGGGTTGACAGTGGAGCACATTTGTTTGCACTGTACAGATTTTAATCTTGACAGATGGCAGTATTTTATTGTTGTGTCTCTTCGAGCCCTATTTTACAACACAAATTCTCATAAAATCCTGTCGTTCCTCAAAGAAATAAACTTTTTTAATAAATTTTAAATTGTTCTTATTCTTTTAACCCTTTACCCAACGTAACGGCCAAAACCGGCCAGCGCTATTCTCAAAAATCGCCAATTAATTTTCAAAATATTTTCATTTTTTGTCTCAAAAACATAGGTTATGACCCCTCGTTGGAACGAGCTCGTCGAGCTCGTTCCAACGAGGGGTCATAACCTATGTTTTTGAGACAAAAAATGAAAAAATTTAGTTATTCAAGAATTTTTTTTGCAAGTGTCGTCTGCTTTTCATGTTAGGTAAAGGGTTAAACTCTCATCCCTAGATATCTATTTAATAGGTTCATTTACACAGTATTCTTTAAACCACTGGTTTCATTTTCTCATTACTGTATTCACTAATTATTTATTCTTCATATTCTTTCCTGATTTCATCAACACGTTTTTACTGCGTGAGAATTCATGACTTCTTTTGTAATTCATATTTTTTATTTCCACGAAATAGCCTTTTAGGTGCCGATGTGGCATTAAGCACCAATAAATAAATACATATTGAAACCATGTCATGTGATCGCTAATTGGAACAAGCTCATTGATATGATTCCAATGAGGGGTAACATGATATAGTTTGCTAAAATTTTTGAAAAAACATTAATTAAAATAACAATTTTTTATATCATGTGCATTGGCTAAAGGATTAAAAGAGGGAGGGGGGGGGGGAGCGTGGTGGTGTTGCAGTAACCGGTTCTTGACAGATCACCCAAAGTTAAGCATCGCTGAGCCTGTTTAGTCCTTTGATGTGTGACCGTCTGAGCGATCGATTCGGACTCCTGCGTTGTGTCCTTGAGCAAGGCACTTAACCATGATTGTCCACATGGGGGCACGATGACGCCTTGTACTAAGGCATACTGCAAGTCGATGGTGCGCATGTCTTCATCCAATCTAACCCTGCCTGTGCTGCAGTGCTGAGTTACGATGCTGGCAGCTGCTAATCGTTGCTTGGTGGTTCTCTCCGGATACTCCGGCTTCCTCCACCCATAAAACTGTAATCGACATGATATGACCTCGGCTGTTACTGTGTCGCTAAACCTTAATAAATAATATAATATAAATAAAGGGTTACAAATGAGTGTGAACTACTCTTTACCTTACATGACTGGTGGACAAGAAAATTCTTGAATAACAAAAAATTTTCTTTTTTGATCTCAAGAACATAGCTTATGATCCCTCATTGGAACAAGCTCAATGAGCTTATTCCAATGAGGGGCCATAAGCTATGTTTTGGGGGCAAAAATTGAAAGAATAATAAACTTGAATGGCAGTTTTTGTGAAATGGCACCGGACAGATATTACATTTTGTAAAAGATTAAATACAAAATTCTGACATTTCTAATTCTAACTCTGCCCTAACATTTTGAGGAGACAACTCACAAAAGCTTCCCACTTACTGTTAAATTACATGCTTAAAAGTTTATTTTTTCTTTGTTATTATGTGTACTTTCATTTAGATTTCACTTTGTTACAATTTTTTTTCTTATTCAATATTATGTTTACATATAACAAGTTTTTGTTTTGAAATAAAAATATTGTTTAAGTAGATCTTCTGTTTCTCAGGCGATTTTTTTGTAAAATTGCATGTGAGCAGGCGTTTCTTAGCTCACCTTGACAAACCACTTGGCCAATTCAAGTGAAAGTTTGTGTGAGTGATGGTCCCGAATGGGCATTGCATTTTGTTAAACTCAACATGCTCAGCCCCATAGGGATGGGGTTGGGTAAAAGGCTCCAAAATATTTTTAAAATCTTCTCAAGACCCAGTGTGTACAATGACTTAATATTTGTTATGGAGCTTCCATTTGAGATGTAGAATCAAGTTTGTTCAAACGAAATTTGTGAAGCTATATTTGGCTTTGTAATGGGAGGGGTAAGATTTTTGGCCCCATCCATAATTTCTATCTTCTGAAACGATTGTCTGATTTGAACCAAATTTGGTATGTGGTATTATTGGGTCATAAGTACTTGACTTGTGCAAAAAAAAAAAAAATTCCTGCATACCCATGGGAACCCCAGAAGCTAAAAATAGAAATATTTTCAAACACCCATATTTCTCAAACCACATGGAACAAAATTAGGACCAGTAGAATTGAATGGTAAAAGAAAATTGCCATCAGATATGTTAGGATGTTCTGTAGAGCGCATCGAAAAAATGCTGAGTCAGCATATTTGCAAAAATTGAAAAAAAATCTTTTCTCCAGAACCAATGGTCAGAATCTTTTGATAATCAGTATACGGCATTTATAAGGGGTCAGATACAAGTTTGTTAAAATAAAGCCCATTGGTTCACATTTGGGCTCATACAGAAGTCCGAATTTTTAACTTACTAGTAATATGGGGAATATTCTTTAAAAACCTTCTTCAGAACCACCAGTCAGAATCTTTTAATGTTTGGTATACATCATAGTTCTGAGGTTCAGATTCAAGATTGTTCAAACCAAGTCCATAGGTTAATATTTGGGCTTCCTATGGAAGCCCTAATTTTAACTTAGTTCAGTATGGGAGATAATTTTTAAAAACCTTCTTCAGATCCACCAGTCAGAATGCTTTCATATTTGTTATACAACATCTCTAGGGGGTTTGGGATGAGGGCAGATTCAAGTTTGTTCAAAAAGGGTCCCTAGGTATATATTTGGGCTCGCTATGGTAGCCCAAATTGTAACTTAGTGCAATATGAAGTAATTTTTTTTTAAAATTTCTTCTTCAGATCCAACAGTCAGAATCCTTTCACATTTAGTTTACAACATCTCTGGGGAAGTCAGATTCAAGTTTGTTCAAATTGTTTCCCGGGGTTAATATTTGGGCTCCCTATGGGAGCCAGAATTGGCCATGTAACTGAAGAATTAGAAATTTTGTATTCAGTACCCTCTAGAGGTGTGTAACTGAGATTAATCCACATAGGTTGTATCAAGGGGCTTCATAGGGGAGCTCTACATTTTACGTTATGATCAACTGAAGAAAAGCCATGATGCTTGGACTATTTTTGTCATTACTGAGGGGCTCAAGGATTGACAATGTATCCTATGGAGATGGATTGCTTAATTTAGACTCATTCTTGGACTTGGTTTATATTGTGTTCTGTTCAAGGGGAGCGCATCAGGAGCCTCTTGTTTAATTTTATATTTTATTCATTGTAATTATTTCTTTGCCATCAAAAGTATATGTTCTTGGTCTGTTTTATGTTTTAGGCCACATAATCTACAGAATAGCATAGGTGGTGATGTATTTTGTCCCTTGTATGCAAGAAGGCTTTGCAATGCTTCGACAAATTTATCAATTTTATTAACTTGGGTACAATATCAGACATAAACCATTTAATTTTATTTTTTTTAAGTTTATGTTGGTTATAAAAGGAGAGCATTCAGCAGCCAAAAGGACCATGTGGGAGGGCCTGAGAAACAGATTTTTTTCCTTTTTATTTTTTTTAGTCCTAATCCACCTTTTCTGTGCAGTAGTACTCTTATTGACTAATAATATAACTGTTTGACATTTTATTTAAATTCATGTTTTTATATATTTTGCAGTATACATGAATATACCCATAAAACATTGACAGTATCAAATGATTTGGAAATATGTGGATTTCTAGAGATTTCCTATGTTGGTAGTCCTGCAGCCATTTCTAAACATCTTGTTTTGCCTGTGTCAGCAAAGAAAGAGAAAATTAAGCAAGAGGGTAAGTTCCCATGGTTATGATGTCATTTACATTCCAGATCTTTAGATTTGAATAACTTTGGTGCATGGTAAACTGTGCCTCTGGAATTAATTTGGCATGTGCGATTAATATTATTGCCACAAGCACCAACTGTCAGATATTGTTCAGTTCAGCTGAATGTGGAAGAATTTTAAAAATGCAAGAAAGTAGTTTCAATAGCATGTTTTGTTCACGACAAATGAAATGATACGGTGCCGTGAAAACAACAGTAGAAAGAAAATTTTGGCCAGATTGTGATTGAGGTCAAGTTGAAATTTATTATTTGCTTATGTGTTTGCAACATTATAATGTATGCATTGTAATTAACCCTTTACCCAATGTAACGGTAAAAACCGGCCAGCGCTATTCTAAAAAATCGCCAATTAATTCTCATTATTTTTTTCATTTTTTGTCCCAAAAACATAGGTTATGACCCCTCAGTGGAACGAGCTCATCGAGCTCGTTCCAATAAGGGGTCATAACCTATGTTTTTGAGACAAAAAATGAAAAAAGTTAGTTATTCATGAATTTTTTTTGCAAGTGTCGTCTGCTTTTCATGTTAGGTAAAGGGTTAATATAAGCAAGAAAGTGAATTCATCACTTTGAATGTTTTTAGTCACACTGCACTGTATACATTGTCTCATTATTGACAAAGACATATAAAGATACACTGTTTAAAAAAAGTAAGGGATATTTGATAAAAGTGAGATACATGAAGAAATATATTTATATTTTCCTCAAAAAGATAGTTGAGGCATTGCACTGTGACATCTGGTGAATGATTTCAGCGATAGTTGGGTATCTGACAAGCACACATTCCACATGTGTGCTCTTGCATTGTCATCTTGGAAAATGAATCGACATCCGTGACATCGTGCAAATGGCACCACATGAACTGCTAACATGTTGTCACAGCAGTATTGCCCTGTTAGAGGCCCTTGGATGACATGTAATGCTGTCCTGCTTGTCATGGTTATGCCTCCCCACACCATAACCAATCCACCACCAAAACGATCGTGCTGCCTGATGATTACATCATGGTATCATTCGTTCAACTGCCGCCACACTGTTTTGATTGTCGTGAAAGTCGAGAGTGAACCTCAATTCATCGGAAAACATGACGTTGCTCCGTCGATGATTGTCCCAGCGTTGCCATGCTCCACGCCAATTACGCCTTGCTGTGATATGACGTGCAGTCAAATGTGGAATAATTCGAGGTCGTCAAGCGTACAAAGTCCTGCTGTGTAGGCAATTTCAGATAGTCTGACCACTGACACGCACATCTGTCACTCAGTGCAGCTGCTGTCCAATATTCTGAGGCACTTTGATGGTGATTATGTAATACTGTGGTGCGGATGAAACGATCCTGGTTAGCAGTTTTTGCCCTTGGACGACCTGACTGACGGTTGTCATCAACGTTGCTTGTCTGACGGTAGCGTGACCACAACCTGTTAATCACCGATTGAGTAACGAGAATTTGAGCCACTGCAGTCTGTTGAAAGTTTCCAACATGCCAACAGCACTTACACATTCGTCACGTGTCAGATTTTGCATATCTCAACAGTTACATTTTGACCAGAAACTATTGATGAAAGAGTTTATACCAAGAAAAGAATGATGAGACCTCCGAAAAAGCCTGTCCAGTACAAATGAAAATTTCAAAACGTATCCCACATACATTAATGCGGCGCTCATGCAAAAAACCTGCATGAAGTTTTCGTGGGCCGATCCACACTAAACTTGGTAGCATATTGATGTGTCCAATCACACGATCCAATACCATTTTCCGAAAATAATCTAACATCAGTTTGGATATCCCCTACTTTTTTTGAAAAGTATATTTCTTTCCTAAAAATGCTCTCGTTAGAGTTTCATATACTGGGCCTTTAGATTAGTACATATTCATGGCATTTTACAATGTCCCAAAAATATGTCCATTTCCTCAAATTATAAGCATTGTACAGAGGAAACACACAGAAAAATTCAAGAAGATTTGTGATATGAACAACATTTGGGAAATTTAATTTTTTGTTGACAAATGCAAATGGGAATCCCAGTGTACAGTCCTTATACAGTAGAATCCTCTTAATTGGCTATCCATTTTTCCAGTGAAAATTATTCAGTTAACGGGAGTATACAGTTAACAGGGATTTGGTCAGTTTCCCGTGTTCTGGAGATAAACTGAGCATTTATTCTATTATATCTTGTTTGACAGAGCTCATAGAGCTCTGTCAAACAAGATATAATAGAATAAATTCCTGTATTGGATGTAGTGAGGCCAAAAAGGTTGATAAATAAGGGGAATTTGGTGTGTGTCACAGTAATCTTTTCGACATATTACAAAAATTTATATACAATTAACAGGAGTTTACTCTACAACCCATATGCAATTAACAGATCAAATTTGTACTGAAGGTATGATAAATGGTTTAGTGTTTCAAAATTATATTCAATTAACAGGGATATACAATTAAGAGGTATTCAATTAAATGGGCACCACTGTATTCTCAAATACTTAGAGGCACGAAAAATCGCACCACTCTGTTGCAGACCTGGAAATAATGGGCTTATATTGTAACCCATTGGCAGGTTACGCCATATAGCATGCTCGAAAACCATAAGAAAAAGTTGTTGTGGGCTTTTCCGCCTTCTCTGTTTTTATTATGTCTATCATGCGTTTTTAACGTCTTAATAGGATTCCCACCTATATCAATATCAACAAATAACGTGTGATCTCGCCAAAGCGAGATCACACTTTAGTTGTTGCTATTTATTTTGGCAGAAATTCTTTTAAGATAGTAATTTAATAAACCTATGTTGTATTAATTTATCATAACGTGTCGCAGCCTGCCATAACCTGTAGTTCGTTCATGTATTTTACTATTGACGTAACCCTCACATAACCAAAACGGTCGCTCGCGAGTTATATCCAGGCCTGAATAGGTCATGGGATGCTTTTTTTATTGACCTAACTAGGCCTCACCAGTTATTAACTTCTCCTACTTCCCTTCAGGGATTGGAGGAGGAAGTAATGACAGGAGGGATCTAGTTAGGACTACCATTTCTAGAGCTTAACATGAGTTATGTTGAGATGTTGAGGGTCTTTTCACCTGGTCGTCAACAGTTTTGTTTCAAGTTCAGTCTTGGTACCAAATTCTTGAAGTCACATTTAATTGTGGTTATTTTTTAAGGTTTTGTGCATTACCCTATTGGTTGGTAGTTTCTGTATGGTGATTTCCTGCCACAGCAGTTTACATTCAAAATCAATGGGGGCTTGTAGGGTTGGTAGGGGAATAAGGTGATAGAAGTGTGAAGAGAGAGAACATTTCTATCAATTCATCTAGTACCATTGTGTAGTGCTCAAACGACTAGTGAATTCCAAAGTCGACTAGTCAATACCCAAAAGTCAAGTCGACTTCGACTAGTCATTGGTGATAACTTGTCTCCTTATAACAGTGTTGGTGTTCCGGTAGAGTGCTGAAGGTCCAAATTTGGCTTCACTTGGGCATTCATATTAATGTGCTTCTAACTATGCTAAGAGTGAAATTATATAGTCTTATTCAATTTGCCTTTTTGCGATTTATGGGAGAGTGCCTATAGGCACTCTCCCATAAATTGCAACAAGGCAAATTAATAACATATCCTGATAGCCCAAAATAATTCAGCACTCTACTAGTACCAGTTAAAACAAACTACTGTCACTACTATTAGATGGCAATAGATGTATACATGGATTGCCCAATATTGCTGTTCAAACTGTCTGACAGTGGCACAGAAGGGATACTATTTACCTAAAAGCTTGAACTCCTCCGACAGAGTCGACTGCACAATTGAGAGTCGACTACTGGTTTGCCCAGAGTCGACATCGACTAGTTGACTAATCATTTGAGTACTACCATTGTGTACTTAAGAGGTGGGTAATTGTTCCAGTGTGAGAATGGCTGGACGTTTGATCTTGTGTGAAGGCCCTTCTAAAGTGTCTTCAAGTATATGACTGTGTGTAGTTTGGGTGGGACAGTAGAGCTGGGGTGTTTTGATTTTTCAGGTTCGGTTTGACTTCAGGAAAAAAAACTTGGTTTTGGTTCAATTTTTAGCTTACCTTGACAAAGTCAAAATAAGCATCATGCGTGTGGAAGTCTGTTAGTCTGTGAGTCTGTTCACATTTTCCTTTAGTACAGGCTACACCCCATAGTTCTTGTCGGATCGTCACAAAATTTCATATGCAGGTTTGGGGTCATGTCTAGATGAGACGTCCCCATTTTGGTCGTGATTAGTCAACCGTGATGGCTGCCCAAACCCAAAACCCGAAAACCTTTAGCACAGTCTGCAGGTCGTAGTAACTTTGTGGGATACCTCTGTATAATATCTAGATGAGAACGTCCTCTTTTGGTCATGATCTGTCAACCGTGACGGCTGCCAAAGCCCGAAACCCAAAAACTTTTAGCACAGTCTGCAGGTCATATTTATTATGGAGGAGTTTCATTGTAACCTGGTAGGATGACTCCGTATGATGTCTAGATGAGAACTTCCTCATTTGGTCGCGATCTGTCAGCCATGACGACTGCCCGAGCCCAAAACCCCAAAACCTTTAGCACAGTCTGCAGGTCGTATTTATGGAGGGATTTCATTGTAGCTTGGTAGGTTGACTTCATATAATGTGTAGATGAGAACGACCCATTTTGGTCGCGATTGGTCAACTGTGACAGCTACAGGGGCCCGAAGCCTCAAAACCTTCAGCACAGTCCACAGATCATATTTATGAAGGGATTTCATTGTAACTCAGTAGGATGACTCCAAATAATATCTAGATGAGAACGTCCCCTTTTGGTCACAATCATTCTGCTGTGATGGCTGCCCAAGCCCAAAAACTTTAGCATAGTCTACAGGTCGTATTTATGGAGGGATTTCATTGTAACTTGGTAGGTTGACTCCATATAATGTCTAGATGATAACATCCGCTTTTGGTCGTGATTGGTAAACTGTGACAGCTTCAGGGGCCCGAAGCCCAAAAACCTTTAGCACAGTCTACAGGTCGTATTTATGAAGGGATTTCATTGTAACTTGGTAGGATGACTCCAGATAATGCCCAGATGAGAATGTCCCCTTTCGGTCATGATCATTCATCCATGACGGCTGCCTGAGACCAGAACCCGAAAAACTTTTGCACAGACTACAGGTCATATTTATGGAGGGATTTCATTGTAACTTAGTAGGATCACTCAGTATAATGTCTAGATGAGGACGTCCCCATTTGGTTGCGATCGGTCAACCGTGATGGCTACACAGGCCCTGAAGCCCGAAAAACCTTTAGCACAGTCTACAGGCCGTATTTATGAAGGGATTTCATTGTAACTTGATAGGATGACTCGTTTTGGAATAAATTAACTGTGAGGGTGACATACATTAACTGTGAGGGCCACATTAGCCCACCCCTCAGTTCTTCAGTACAGTCTACACCTCATATTATTCTTATTGAAAACATAGCATACAGGGAACAGAAATTAACATATTCCCAATTATCAGAATTCTTGTCTTATTTCATAATCCTTTCATAAACATTGAACATTATCCTTTTCATCAAACTCAACACACAGACAAGTTAAGCTACAGTGTCATTGACACTTTTGTTCTATGTGTTAAAGACTGATAAGAGATAACACTTCAGCCTCCTTAACTTGGGAAAAAATCTGCAATAGTTTGTATGCCAGTACTCATCATAAAAGCCCTCTCCGTATTGGGTTCAGCCTAATTTCCCTTTGATCATTCTTAGGGGTTGTTGGGGATCAGCTGCTAAACCTATTCAATCAGAAAAAAAACATAAATCAGAGTAACAAATGAATACAGTCCATCTAATCTACAGTACGTGGAGCGTGGATTGTAACAAAATCACCCGCGGATTGGTGTTATCGCCCAAGCTATAACTTTCAAATTTTGTACATATTGACAAAAACACAAGCAATGTTTCAGCCAATGGACCTCCGGGTTTAACCCGGAGGTCCATTGGCTGAAACTTTGCTTGTGCTGGTTTTGCTTTGCAACAAATTTGCAATTATTGCTTGGGTGGAATCTCCACTCCGTGGGTGATTTAGTGATAATACACTCTCCATGTACTGTATGTTGTGTTCTCATTGTCATATCTCCTCCCTTATAGAGTCAATGAGGGAGAAAATGTGACAATCAGAACATGACGTATTCTCCCCTTTGTCGGATAGACTAACTAACGAGAGTCCAAGTGGTCTTTAGTCCAGTTCCCTACAGTAACATTGATTGATCATTTTTTCACAAACAGTAAAACGTTTGGCCGTTTTTGCTGGTTCTTTCGGTTCAGTTTTCTGGTTTACCGCAAAAACCAGAACCAAACCAAAAAACACCCAACCCTATGGAGCTGTTACTGGGGGTTCTGCAACTGAACTTGGGTCACTGTTTTCGAGTTTTATGAATCAGGAATCATGAATAAGGACATTTGGTGAGTTGACATTTCATTGGCAAAGTAATCAACCATCACACCAGTGTACAGAGGGTCGATTCGGAAAGGTTGAGGTGTGCTCATTTTCACACTCCTTGTGAATGAGTGAGGCAATAGGTGTGTAGGTGTGATCACATACCTCAGACTCTTTAAGTATTCAATGTAATTCCATTAGAATTTGATCTCCAGTAAAGAAAGATAATAAAACATCTCATTGGAATTTTGTTACCTTGGATCTACGCAACTTTGTTATAAAGCAAAGCAACGTTGACTTTGAACCAAAAATGTGATTTCAGTACAAGTAATTTTAGAGCCACACCAAATGATTTTGGGTTAAGCTGAAGAATAGAGGACTTTGCAATTATTTAAAAATATCCTGGTCTCCTGAACTTTTTTTCATTTTTCACTACTACTTTAATAAATTTAATGAAAAAAAAAATTGGGTTTAACCCTCTTGTGTCATTTTTATAAGTCCATTTTGGGGGCTGTATGACAGTGGTACACACTTGGCTCCTGTCTGTATTCTATTTTAGCTCACCTGACTGAAAGTCAGGGTGAGCTATTCTGATCACTTTTTGTCCGTCGTACGTCGTAAAGGTGGTGTTTGGGTCATTTTCTCTCAAGCCACTGGCTGCAGTTCAATGAAAATTCACATGAGTAGCATTATATAGGGGCATTTGGGTTTTTCATCAAATTGGGTTTTCTGCTCATATTGTGGAGGGGGGTGGGGCCAAATTCACAAAATTTTAAAAAATCTTCTTCTCATGAACCAGCTGTAGCAGAGACTTGATATTTGGTATGCAGCTTCCATTTGAGGAGTAGACTCAAGTTTGTTCAAGAGAAGTTTGATGGGCAATATTTGCCTTTGTTCTGAGAGGGGCAAGAATTTTTGCCCCACCCAGAATTTCTATTTTCTGAACCGAGAGGCCAATTTGAACCAAATTTAATATGAGGTGTTATTGGGTTATAAGTACTTGATTTATGCAAAAACAAATTTTTCCTGCAGCCCTGTAGGAACCTCAGGAGCCAAAAATAGGAAAAAAACGAAAACGTCCTTATCTCCAAAACTGCACGGCACTGAGAATTTTTATTTGCTGTGAGACTTCCTTGGGACCAACAGAAAGGAATGGTAAAAAAATTGCCATCGGTTTTGTCATAAGGTACTTTTTCGGGACTTTGAAAAAGTGCTGAGTCAGCATTTTTTAACACTTGTGGGCAATGGTAAAAAATTAAAGAATCGTTTGCTTCCAAACCACCGCTCCAAAAGCTTTCTTATTTTACATATAACATCTTTGGAACATTGATTCACATATTTGTTGAAATCAAATCCCTCGGTCCATATTTGGGTTCCCTGTGGGAGCCCAAATGTTCAAATTAGTGCAGTATGAGGAATATTCTCTTCTTCTTCAGATCTACTGATAAGAATCTTTTGATATTTGGTATGCAGCATTCTTAGGGGGGTGAGATTCAAATTTGTTCAAGCCAAGTCCCTAGGTTCATATTTAGGCTGAAAATTTGGGGTCCCGGTCCGGACTTAGAAATTTTGGACCCAAATCCGGAAATGAGTATTTTTATACTGTACCAATGACCCAGACATAGCTGGTGCTAACTCTTAAAATATAGGGCCAAACACAAATTTTGCCCCCCAATCCCCAAAATTTGCATCTAAAACTAAAGAAAACATGTCCTGAAAGGCCCTCCACACTTCGCCCCTACTGCGCATGCGCAGTTTCAAGGTCGTTCCGAAATTGGCGCCATTAATCATTCTAAGTTTGGCCCTTCATCAGTTAACATCTGACTGATCTTTGTGCTTATAAATCTCAGTTTAAATGATGCCAGACACATAAATATTAGTGAAATGGTGATTCTAAGGAGGATAGAGAAGGAGGAGAGGAAAAGAATGTGTGACAGAATATTATCAGGGCTGTAACTTGAAATTTTTTAATGAAATTATGTTAAGTTACCTATTTTCAAGGCAGCAGCCATTTTGTTGTCATTCTGATTATTTAGTTACACTGTTTTTTAAGTGTTTTCCTCTCTCCCTGTCCTTTAAGTTCCCCCTTGCTATTCTCCCATGCTTTTGGCATAGTTTTTGTAATTATTATTACTAAATTTTCTTGGGAGTTTTAGCTGAATAACAGAATGAATTCTGTTCTTTCCCCATGTTTACGTCTTCACCTACGGGTGGTTAGGCGTTGTGTTCTGCATCTACCATCTGATGTTCTGCAGTTTCTTCCCTGGAAGTCTCTGTTTTGCATCAGATAGTGTATTTTTGGTAACTGATTTCGGGCCTGGGTGCCTGGAGTCTTATTTTAGTGTTTTTACACTCATTGTTTACATTTACAACAGCCCTCTGTGTGAGGGGGGGATTTCTAAAAAATAATATCTTGATGTTATTTTAATCATAACTAGATACATTATTATTGTTCGTAAGTGTTGAATAAATTGTTTAAAATATTTTTAAAATTTTTGTCCACACTTAGGCTTGGGATCCATTGGGGCTCAACGTTACTTTTCAGAAACTTGGGCTGTTCTGAAAAAATATTTTTTCAAAATATTTTGATTTCAATTATTTTTTCTATATTAATGGATCATATTATTATTATGTATTTTGATTGCCAGGGGTTAGTGCGAGTACCAGGACTTGTTTTCTTTTCACATTGAAAGGATATTGATCAATTGTTTTAAGAGGAAGTCTTCCTCTGACTTTATTATCATTCTATATGTGGTCAGTGTACTCGCGTTAACTCCTGTTCTGTATCGTATGATTTCGATGACAATATGGGAAGCGTATGTCACGGTATGTTGTTGAGGATTTGGACACTCCGGTCCTTTCCCCGTAGGGTCACTCTACTTTATCAATTTCTATTTCAGACGATCAAGATTAGGGTGATGTATCTGTGATGTCTTCCAACAGTGTGCCTCCGTCGTCACAATTAATGAAGGGCTAGCGGAAAAGTGCTCATGTAAATACGCCAATTGCCTAAGAGGACCCTAGTAGGTTCGACGGCCTTTGACGTCCGCTAGCTCGGTGTAGCGTCCATTCACCGAATGGTTCGGCAGCCGGGTTCGTCCGTTGCGGTCTAGAAGGAATTTTGGGGTGATTCGAGCACTATAAATTAACCTAATGCACACCCAGTGACGGCGGATCGGAGGGAGAACGCAGGAAGCCTTTTAGTCCGGTTCATAGCTCGTTCCGGTCCATCCGGACGGCAAGCGAGAGAGGCCCCTCTCTCGTTCAACAACATCTGGCCCCAGATGTTGTGGTACAAATGTGTCGCAAGCAGAGCATACGTCCGTCGCTCGGGACGCTCCGTTGTATAGGCAGTCCGCTGAGACTGCTAAGGCTTCCTCTTCTCGTCAGCGCACACGACCGCACCTTGGCTGCGTGACCGCCGATATATTACCAGCTTCGCCGATCAAGGATTCTTCGGCGACCAGGTCACACCATCCGGTAGCCAGGGACACGAGGCCTGCAGACTCCGGACGTTCGCATAGGAAGTGTGCGGGAGTCAACGTACACGGAGCTTCCGGCGGCAATGCATCGTAAGACCGCTACTGCACAGGCCTCGGGAACGGACGTGCTTTCCTTAATAGCACAGTTTATCGCAGCATCCCAGCATCAACTGAATCTGTCGCATATATTTTATCCGACGATGCTGGGTCGGGACGCTCCGCGGAAGCGGGTACGGACGTCCGAAAGTTTCATCCGGTCCGACGGGATACCGAAAGGGATTCGGAGGATTTCGAGCTTTCCCTTTCGGAACAACATATGCTGTTGTGTATGTCATCTGACTTGGTCTTCTACAGCTTCTTTCGTCGGACCAGAATGCTGCGATGCCGGATAAGAAACTGATAGCGTCGGTGGACTTAGAAATTTTTGGTTCGGTTCAGGGACATCGTCCCTCAGTTCCGACATAGTCCAATAATGTCACACAAACTTTCGAATTATTGAACGACGCTATATATATTATTATTTTATGCTTGCTAACCAAGCATTTCTGGTTTCTTGTTCGAAGAGTTATGGACATGTCTTTCAAAAGTGTGCCTCTGTCGTCATAGTTAATGAAGAGTTAGCGGCAATAAGTGCTCATGGAATATGTCTATCGCCTACGGAGTGACATTCGCTAGCTCACCCGGTGTAGCGTACATTCATCGAATGCTTCGGCTGCCGGGTTCGTCCATTGCGCTCTAGGAAGGAGATTTGGGTGATGCGAGCACTTTAATTACTTTAGTACTCACCCAGTGACGGCAGATTGAGGACAGATCGGAGGAAGCCTGTTAGTCCGGTTCCTGGCTTGTCCAGGTCCGTCCGGGCTGTGAGCGAGAGAGGTCCCTCTCTCGCCCAACAACATAGGGGACCGCATGTTGTGGTTCAGATATTTTACATTCGGAGCATATGTCCGTTGGTCGGGACGCTCCGTTATATTGACAGTCCGAGAGACTGTCTTTAATGCTTCCTCATCCTCACAGCAGGGCACACGACCGCACATTGGCTACGTGACCTCGAGTATCCGATCAGTTTCGGCATTCAGTGATTCCACGGCGAATAGGTCGCGCCATCCGGTAGCCAAGGGACACGAGGCCTATACACTCCGTTCGCTCGCATATTGGTAGTATGCACGGGGTAACGATCACGGAGCTTCCAGCGGCAATGCATCGTAAGACCGCTTCTCCTCAGGCCTCAGTGACGGACGTGCTATCCGAGTTAGCACAGTTGTTTCGCAGCATCCCAGCAATTGACAGTTTCTCGGTCGAATCAGGAATTATCCGACGGCGCTGGGTCGGTGCGGTCCGCGGTTGCATCAGGTACGGACGACCAAACGCTTTATAGGGTCCGACAGGATGGCGAAAGGGATTCGAAAGATTTCGAGTTTTCCCTTTAGTAGTATCGGAAGATGCCTTTCATATCTTCTGGCATTATCTTCCAGTGATTATTATTTCGGACTTCATTGCTGCGATCTTGGATAAGAGACTTATAGCGTCATTGGACTCGGATTTTTCGATCGGTTCAGGGACATTGTCCCTGACTTACCGACGCAGTCCAATATTGTCATTACAACATGTGTTTTATTTTTCGACGCTATATATATATATATATATACAAGCCTGCTACTAAGCATGATACTTTAGTTTCTTGTCCGCGTTGCTCATTTCTGCCATTTTATCATTTATACAAATAGTTTATTTTGGCAGAGCAGGGCATACCGAGAGTTCATATGCGTCTAGACGGTGTGATTAAAGACTGCATATATTCTTTTTCGCTGTTTATGTCTTTTCCAATTTCAATGTTGGGAACGACATTATGTATAGTAGACTTAACTTAGACGCTTTATTATACGTAATCCGCCCTACTGAGGCGTTATCATTACGTCTTCAAGAAAAGATTTACGGGATATTATTCTCAATGTAATTTCTTTTGAGGGCAGTAGTTTGTTCACGTATAACTCCGCCCTTCAGTGGCTGATTGGAGTTAGTTAGACGTGACGCAGCCCTAGCTACATCCACACGCGTGGATAGTAAGGTTAAGAACTCTCTCAGAGTCGCTTCGTTCTCGGAGGAGCTTCTCTTCGACGGCAACTTTTCGGCAATCCATGAATTGCTCGATTTACACGTTCTCTTGTCTATCTAGGGTTACAAGAGATTCAGACTGGGGCAAACATTCGGTGGTTGACTCAGAGAGTGCCGCCGCAGTTGCCGGACCCGAGTGTGGCTGTTATGACGGTTGCCAGTCAAACAGATTAGGATATAATACTGATCCCTACGGATTCGAAGTGCCAGGGTCTTTGGGTTCCGCAGTCTTTTAGCAATCAGTTTTCTTCCGCGGAATAATGTTTTTTAGGCTTGCTTTATGTCATTGCATGAACATTATTCAGAAACGCATGCCCAAATTCCTGTCCTTTAATTCGACAGTAGTGGCGTATCTCCGGAACCAGGGAGGCACTCTTTCGTTTCCGTTATTCAATTTAATGGAAAGAATCCGTCTGTTGGTTATAGTACACCAAGTTCAGTTTTGGTCCGTCATATTCCGGGTCGTCTGATTGTTTTATCGGACTTCCGTTCTCTTACGGGTCGCTTGTTGCTGTCAGAATGGACTCTCAACAAACAAGTATTCAATCAGATTTGCTATCTATGGGAGCGCCCAATGATGATTTATTTATGACACAGCTTGCTAATCAATTGCAGACGTATGTGTTGGCTTGTCCAGATCTCTGAGCTAATATTGTTAACGCTCTATTGATCTATAGGACGGAATGATAGGATACGCGTATCCTCCGGCGCTGTTGTTTTAGCAGGTATTGCTAAGATAAACAACCACAATACATTTCTGTTGATAGCATCTCTATCTTCACAGAGATCATGAGTAATTTACTCTCTTGTCTACTGTGGGTTTTAACGTGAAATCTTCCTCTATGTGAGGATCTTTTTCACTGGGTAAATCGTGTCATCTTTATCACAACCAGCAAGGTCGCAACCTTCATGTATTCCGTTGTGTGGTCCGTATTGCATTGTAAGCACTGTACTGGACGAGCTTTGGACGTGATTTCTTACTATAGGAGATCCTCTTCTTCGCTATTCTATGCGGCTAAAGTGGAGGCTCTTCCGTCGTGGTGTAGGGATCATTAGGTTCATATTGTTGATCCCTCCATACTACTCATTGCTATTTTTTAGTATACTTGTTTCACAAGATCTACTGCAGCCTGTTATTATTTAGGTTATAGGTTTATGTTACCTCATACCTATGCACTCTACGATAGTTTACAATTGAGTCTTTTGTCTCTTTATCTAAGTCAGTTAGTAACTTTTTGATAAATAGACTTAGAATCTTTAGATTAAATTCCTATACGGATTTTAACTTCGGTTCTTATTTAGCTAAGTAATCATTTGAGCCTCTGGAAACAGTAGTTTTCAAATTCTGACCTTTTAGACAGTAATTCTGTTGGTTTCTCTTTTACTGTAGAGTCAGTGAGTTTCATGCACTATCGATGGATGATTTTCACTTTCATAGTTTCGGAATCAATACTTCCGTTACTATTTAGGTTGGATTGTTGCATAAGAGTTAGGCTCCTATTATCCGGAACCTATTATTTTAAGGTCCTTCCGTCTTCGTATGGGCATAGGCCTTTACTCTTTCCGGGTACAGTTTATGTATTTATAAACAGATATCTGTTTATTACAAAGGGCGTAAGCTTCTTCTGTCTTTGATGTCTAGTAGAAGGACGTTACGCTCCATTTTATTGTTAATGGATTCTATTAACTATCGGTACTGCTTATGGTATATCATTGACTTAGCAGTTGTGCTTAAGATTTCGGCTCATGAAGTAAGAGTTCTTCTACTTCTTGGGCTTACATTAATAGTGTCGCTATTATAGATTTTTGAAGGCCGCTCATTGCGCTCAGCCATCCACATTCATGAATTTTATCTCAGAAATATCGAGTCCATTTCTGGAGGCCTCTATTGTTAGGTCTATTATCTACTGCTCAGAATGTCATTCACTTAACAGTTGCTACTATAGCTAGGTAGGCTGTCTGTTTCGGCAGTGTCTCCGTTCGGCTGCCCTCTTCGCTCTGGGCTATTTGACCCAGGGCAAGAAAAAGGGGGGGGGGAGGGTGTTCCCTTGGGTCACCTGTTTTACTATGAAAACAAGGGGATACCTCCTCCGGAGTTAGTAATTCTGAGCTGTTATTGGGATGGTTGTTTAGTGAGAAGTTTAGGTTTTTAAATTCATTCAAGTCTTAGTTTTTAAAGTATAGCTTTTGAATATTGCATATGTCAACGGACATGATTATGCAATCCTCAGACACTTTTAGGAGTATAAGAGTCTCTATTCTAGACTTACTTTATTTATTGGCTTACTTTAAAAATTATTAGTATAAGGATTATATTGGATATTAATAGAGTACATGGATGTATGAAGCTCAATTTTGGAAGGTGTTGTATCTTTCTAATTTATCATAAATAAGAAAGATACATGTAAGGCCTATTACTTCTTTTTCCCTACAGAGGGTGACTCTATTTTATTTTATTGAGCGTATTCCATTTTGCTCTATGTCCTTGGCCCTCCAGCCTTTTTACTATTCAGCTATGTCTGGGTCATTGGTACAGTATAAAAATGTTAAAAAATTTATAGTAATTTATATATTTTTTATACTTACCAATGACCCAGACGGGGATGGCCCTCCCAGGAGTTGGGAACTCTTGCCTCCCCGCTGAGTACATAGCGCTTACCAGGCACTGGTTATTAGAATGATTAATGGCGCCAATTTTGGAACGTCCTTGACACTGCGCATGCGCAGTAGGGGCGAAATGTGGAGGGCCTTTCAGGACATGTTTTCTTTAGTTTTAGATGCAAATTTTGGGGATTGGGGGGCAAAATTTGTGTTTGGCCCTATATTTTAAGAGTTAGCACCAGCTATGTCTGGGTCATTGGTAAGTATAAAAAATATATAAATTACTATAAATTTTTTAACTTTTTGGTTTTTTATGCATTTCGGTCAATTTTAAGATAAAATTTTATTTTTTTTTACACCAAAAATTTGGGGTCTGGGTGGGACTTAGAAATTTTGGACCAAAATCCTGAAATTAGATTTTTGGGGGTTTTTTTTGGACCAAAATCTGGAAATGAGGTTTTTTTTTTTTGTTTTTCTGCATTTTGGTCAATTTTAAGACAATTTTTTTTTTTTTTTCACTCTGAAAATTTGGGGTCTGTGTGGGACTCCGAAATTTTGGACCAAAATCCTGAAATTAGATTTTTGTTTTTTTATGCGTTTTGGTCAATTTTAAAAAGAAAAAAAAATTTTGGTCTGAAAATATTTTGTTTGGGACTTCGAAAATTTCCGAACAAAAATAAAAAAAATCTGCTTTTTATGCGTTTATCTCAATTTTGGGACGTAAAAGTACAGAAACTGAAAATAGAAGGAAAATCCTGTGTATTATGTTGCCACAATCACTTCATCTAGTTGGTATATCCTTTTCTTAGGAGGGGCGTATGCAGCTTATTTGAGTCAAGTCCCTGGTTTGATATTTAGACTACCATGTCAGGTGAGTGCCCTCAGGCTCTCTGGGGCCTCTTGTTATTACAAAGCATCGCCTGGTGCTAGAAAAGAAAATTTAAAACTTTGGAGAAATCATTGGGGTCAATATACTGAGAGTATGTATTAGTCCAGTGCTAGCCTTTACCTTTACCTTTACCATACTGACCCTAAATTTTTCTCCAAAAAAAATTCAACTAAACCATATGATGTGACCCCTCATTGGATCGAGCTTGATGACATGATATAGTTTTGTGGAAATTTTTTTAAAATGATCTCTCTTTCAAATACTCAATTTATAAATTACAGAGATGGATGCAGCCGATTCGTTATTTAATGGGTTAACAAAAATCTCTATTCAAATTGTATACTTTTCAGACTTTGCCTCTAAAACAATGTTCACACCATAGTGAGAGCTCATAAACTGTTTTTGAGGCAAAAATGAAAAGTCCTGAAAGTTTTATTTGCAAGTGTTGTCCATTTCTCATGTTAGAGAAAGGGATACAGTACATGGAGGGTGGATTGTTGCTAAATCGTGGGGATGTAGATTTTCCATCTGTAAAATATTAATATTTATAATTTTCCATCAAAATACAAGAAGCACCAGCATACTTTCATCTCACGGACCACCGGGTGGCACCCAGTGGTCCATGGGATGAAAGTTTGCGGGTGCTTCTTGTGTTTCATTCTCAGAAAATTATAAGTAATTGCAGGTGTAAAATCTACACCACCGCGATTTATCAACAATCCACTCACCACACACTGTACCAAATGTGTTTGTCATAATTTTCATCTTTGTATTTTATTGTTTCAGCTGGTGAAACGCCTGATAGTAAAGATGGCGAAAGTACTAGCGATGACCATGAAGATGGGAAATCTGCATCTTTTACAGTTCTTTTACATGGTAGTCTGAAGGTGGAAGGAATGGTGGCAATTACAAAAGTAAAGTGAGCACACCTGACATTGTTCTGTTGATACAAGCAACCATTAACCCTAAAAAATTGCCTTTGACAATTATTAGCTCACCTGACTGAAAGTCAGGGTGAGCTTTTCTTATCACTGTTCGTCCGTCCGTCTGCCATCCGTCGTCCTGCGTGAAGGTGGTGTTTGATCCTCTTTCTCCTAAACCACTGGCGACATTTTAATTAAATTTCATGTAAGTAGTGGTTTTATAGGGGCAATTTGATTTTTATCTAAATTAGGTTTCGGCTCATATTGAGCAGAGGTGTGGGGAAAAAATGGCCAAATTTTTTGAAAATCTTCTTCTAATGAACCACTAGTAGCAGAGACTTGATATTTGGTATACAGAGTCCTTTTAAGGTTTAAAATCAAATTTGTTCAAGAGAAGTTTGTCGGGCATTATTTGCCTTCGTTATGGGAGGGGCAAAAATTTTGGCCACGCCTAAAATTTCTATTTTCTGAACCGTGAGGTCGATTTGAACCAGATTTGATATGAGATGATAATGGGTCATAAGTAGTTGATTGATGCAAAAAGAATTTTTCTCATTGCCTCGTGGGAAACCCAAGAGCTAAAAATAGGAAAAACCTTAAAAAGCCCATATCTCCAAAACTACACGGCACAGAGAATTCTTATTTTGTATAAAGCTTACTTTTATCCAGTAGAACAAAATGGTTAAAAAAAATCCTTATTGGTTTGATCACAAGGTACTTTTTTCAGGACTTTGAAAAAGTGCTGAGTCAGCACTTTTTAACACTGTAGGCAATGGGAAAAAGATTAAAAAATCTTCTCCAGATCCAGCAGGCAGAATCTTTTGATATTTGGTGTGCAACATTGTAGGGTGGATCTGATTTAAGTTTGTTCAAATCGACCCCCTGGGTTCATAGCCAAGTCCCTGGGTTCATATTTGGGCTTACTGTGGTAGCCCAAATTATAACTTAGTTCAAAAATGAGGAATTTTCTTTAAAAATCTTCTTCAGATCCAGCAGTCGGAATGTTTTGATATTTGGTATGCAGCATCCTTAGGGGGGTGAGATTCAATTTTGTTCAAGCCATGTCCCTAGGTCTATATTTGGACTCACTGTGGGAGCCCGATTCAAGTTTGTTAAAGCCAAGTCCCTAGGTTCATATATGGGCTTATAACTTAGTTCATTATGAGGAATATTCTTTAAAAATCTTCGTTTTTTTTAGATCTATTTGTCAGAATCGTTGGATATTTGGTATAAGGTTTTCTTAGGAGGAGCAGATGCAACTTGTTGAAATCAATTCTCTGGGTTGATATTTAGGCTACCATGTCAGGTGAGCGCCCTCAGGCCCCTTGGGGCCTCTTGTTTTTTTCCCCAGAGTTTCTACTCCAATGTACAATCATAAGCAAATAGCACAGATAAGAAACAAACTACCTTGGTAGGCATTTTGTTATGCCCCGACTTGAAAAGTTGAAGGGATATCTTGTGGAGACTTCTGTCCATCTGTTCGTCCATCCGTACCAACATTTTCACCTGTATCTCAGCTACTGATACTCCAATTTGAATGATATTTGGTGTTGTGATAGAGCATCATGGGGCAACGATCCCTGTATAGCACGAGTTTCTTCGACACATTTTTTCCAGAGTTGTGGCCCTTTTTCACTTTTTCGACTTAGAAATTTTTTTGTGGTCAGGAGCTTTACGATGTTGGCCTCTTGTTTGGATATATATAAAGTAAATAATATCCCCATGGGAACACCCTGAAGTTAAGCACTGCTACTTTACTGAGCAAACAAGTTTTGCTTCACTGGTAAAATAGGACCTAGAACCAATGTCTGTGGTGGAAGTCCTGTAAGGTGTGCTGCATAGGTATAAACGATTGGCTAAATGTGACTTCATCCCTTTATTGTAGTCATAAGATAGCCAAAGAAATTGAAAATGACCTTAATCACCAATAAAAAAAAATATAAAAGAAAAAAAGAAAATAAAAAGTTTGTAATATTGCTTGCAGTATATCAATAGAAAATCAACATGTCTGACTTACTCAGTGGTCTGTAAATGTAGCATTTCCACTCGAAATCGAATACACCCCCACAAATCAAATAAATATTGAACATCGAATCTGGATGATCACATATGTTTCCTATTCATGACCCATGCAGCATATTGAGGTTCATGCCTCACTTCAAAGCTGAACTTTGGAATGTATTTTGTCATGTTAAGTTTCAAACCCAAACTCAAACTCCCAATTACTTTTATGTGTCAATTGAAAATTGACGAAAGATGTATTTATCCTCCATTATCATTGGCTCAGACTTGCTGGCTACTCTGTTCATAAGAATTCAGGTCACATGCATAATATGAATCTCCCCAACATCTCCAAAAGTAAGCCAAAGTAATTAAAAAAAAGGAAGAGTCCTCTTTGGTACTCCAAACCTGCTGTCTGTACTTGTACTCTTTTCAGTTATCATGACTTCTTTTCATCCTCACTACGGGCAGAACTAAGGTTCCAACACTCTTCTACTGGATGTTGTAGACATCCAAGATCCTTCTCATTCGTGTTCAGTTGTGAATGCTCTTAATATTACAACTGAACAATACACACATCATAGATATGGCTGAGATCAAAGTTCTTAGGGACTAAGAACATTTCTTTTGACCCTCTATTTAGTGCTACATCTAAGAGGTTGATTTTAGTACAGTGGAGCCCACTTAATTGGATATCTCTTAACGGAATAACCCTGTTGATTGAATATAATTTCCCAACACAACACCATTTACTATACCTCCAGTACAAATTTGACCTGTTAATTGAATATAGGTTACAGAGTAAACTCCTGTTAATTGAATAAAAAAATTTGTAACCTGTCGAAAAATTACTCAGATTCACCCCAGTTTTCTTTTGTTCATAGACCTATTTGGTCTCAGTACATCCAATACAGGCATTTAATCTATTATATCTTGTTTGACAGAGCTCATGGAGCTCTGTCAACAAAATAGAATAGAATAAATGGTAAGTTTATTTCTAGAATACAGGAAAGTGTTACAATCCCTGTTAATTGAATACTCCTTTTAATTGAATAATTTCCATTGGCAAAGTGGCTATTCAATTAACAGGGTTGGACTGTAGAATAGTACGTAGCTAACATGAAGTCAGTTACTTTGCTTTTGAGCTGGGATTGTTTTGATTTTTGTGGCCCTGTGATGAATAGTCGGGGGGGGGGGGGGGGGGGGGCGTATTGTTTTACCCCTGTCCGTCTGTCCTGCCATTGCTGTCCGTCCATCCATCTGCTGTCCATCCTTCTTATAGGGCTGGATGGTTTATCCGTTTTCCTGTTCGTTTCGGGTTTTTTTTTTCAAAACCGAAGCCGACCTGCCACCTTTACAAAAAAACGAGACTTTCAGTGTCAACAAATTTCCCAGAATCGGTAAGTTTATGACCTCTCAAATCACATGCGTTCTGCACTCCAAAGGCTAAAATGTCGGGCAAAGGTGAACGCTGTGCTGTTTATGCTTACTTCGATAGGATTGACAACAAATTCCCCCAAAATTGTGGTAGCAAATTTGTTATATCTTAAATGATATCTACAGAACCACCACCAGAAGGAATATGAAAAGTTAAAAAGTCTTATGTAAGAATCCACTCATGCATTTCAAGAATCGTTAAATAAATATAATGAACCAGACACAGCTTCAGGCTCACTTATATTCGACCAAATAGGTATTGAAAGTTACCTGACAATTTATGGTGTAAAAGTAATATAAATTATCTTTGACTAAAAATCATCTGCATATGGTGCGTAGTAAATTAGATTGGAGGTAAACATAAAATTTATTGAGTTTTGAAACCTCAGAGTTCACATGGGAAAAATGATGGGTAAATTATGCTAACCAGCCAACTTCTGGCACGTTCTCTGAAAGTGTCACATGCTCAGAGATAATGCTGAGCATTGGTAGTTCTGTTTTTTGTCAACAATTAAATGGTTAAATTAAAATAGAACATATCCTGTTAAATGGATGGCAGGTAACTATAGAAAGTTTTTTAAACTTATTACAAATTGTTTGTATTCTATTTGAACCTACTTTAAGGAATCACACATTACTGCAGGTCTGTCGGGTACAAACTGTCAAGTGTCAGTGCTGCATTCCCAATATGCAGTCGTTGTAATCAATATGTGTTTTTCCATGTGTATTTGGTGTACGCAACAAATCCCAAGATGCAATACTGCAAAGCAGATACCCCATGGCTCCACCACTGTAGCCCACTAACTTGATTTTCAGTGTTTGACAGGTCAATTGACGAATTTTGAAATATTAATTTAAATTCTCTTCTCAGCATTTCTTTCTTTAGAAATTTCACTTCTCTCTGAACTGCTCTCACTCCTCTCTATTTTTTGGAGAGGGAGAACTTGTTTTCTCCCTAAAATTCACCCCAAGGCTGGTCTTTGACACAATGACAATTGAAAATACTTGTAGTTCACTATTATTTTCATTAAAACACCCCATCATTTGAACTTAAAAATAAAAATCAACTCTTTCACTACTGCTGTTGTCAAGTGGCTTATTCCATTCATGCACATAACTGGTGCTAGGGCTGAAAATATGTCCATTAGCTGAGAAGAGTGGTGAGCACTGAGTAACACGTGTGACTCAACACATTGTAGGAGCCTCACGACTTGGATGACAAATACAGACGTATTTTAAGTGTACATTTCCCTCTAAAATGTCTGATTTCTACAATATATTTTGAAAAGCCAAAAACCGAACTATAACTGAGTTTTTGTGTAAAACCAAAACCGAACCAAAACGCAAATTTCAAAACTGCCCAACCCTACTAGGGTACATTTTGTGTCCGGCTAACTCCTCTCACAGATTTCAATCTAGGACTTTTTTATTTCACAGGATGTTTGTACATATACCAGAGGTGTGCATATTGTCAGGATTTTTATTTGCTTCAATGTTTCCCAATATTACATGTTGTTGAACTTGGTCAATATTTTTTGTAGAATTTCACCTGTATGGTATGTGGTTTGTGTGTGGTAGACTTTGTTGGGGCATCAGACAGACAGAGCGTAACAAATCACAGTTTACTCTTCAACCTCCTGTGTCCATGTGCTGTGCAGGGGCATGCATCCGTCTAGTTCATATTCGGTTTCAGGAAAAAACCTCCGTTTCGTTCGTTTTTATGTGTACCCATACTATGTATGGTACACAGAATGTCGTCATCTGGGGTGGCCATCTGTCGTTCGTCCATCCTTTGTCCGTCTGTCTGTCCATCCGGCGTCCGTATCCATTTCTTTGTCATTCGATAACTTGAAAAATATTGCTTGGATTGTCAAGTTACTTTATATTTGCGTTCAGGTTACTGATGTGCCGAGCTGTATAGTTTTTTGTGTAAATCTGATAATTTGATCCTGAGATATTAACCCTTTATCTTCAAATTGAAAATTCCTCCAATCCCTTTGGCATTCGATAACTTGAAAAATATTGCTTGGCTTGTCAAGTTACTTTATATTTGTGTTCAGGTTACTGATGTGCCAAGCTGTATAGTTTTTGGTGTAAATCTGATAATTTGATCCTGAGATATTAACCCTTTATCCGTCAAATTGAAAATTCCTCCAATCCCTTTGGCATTCGATAACTTGAAAAATATTGCTTGGATTGTCTAGTTACTTTATATTTGTGTTCAGGTTACTGATGTGCCGAGCTGTATAGTTTTTTTTGTTTGTCCGTCTGTCCATCCGTCCGTCCATTCATCGGTCTGTCCATCCGGCGTCCGTATCCATTTCTTTGTCATTTGATAACTTGAAAAATATTGCTTGGATTGTCAAGTTACTTTATATTTGTGTTCAGGTTACTGATGTGCCGAGCTGTATAGTTTTTGGTGTAAATCTGATAATTTGATCCTGAGATATTAACCCGTTATCCTTCAAATTGAAAATTCCTCCAATCCCTTTGGCATTCGATAACTTGAAAAATATTGCTTGGATTGTCAAGTTACTTTATATTTGTGTTCAGGTTACTGATGTGCCGAGCTGTATAGTTTTTGGTGTAAATCTGTAATTTTGATCCTGAGATATCAACCCTTTATCCTTCAAATTGAAAATTCCTCCAATCCCTTTGGCATTCGATAACTTGAAAAATATTGCTTGGATTGTCAAGTTACTTATATTTGTTTTCAGGTTACTGATGAGCCGAGCTGTATAGTTTTTGGTGTAAATCTGATAGTTTGATCCTGAGATATTAACCCTTTATCCTTCAAATTGAAAATTCCTCCAATCCTTTGGCATTCGATAACTTGAAAAATATTGCTTGGATTGTCAAGTTACTTTATATTTGTGTTCAGGTTACTGATGTGCCGAGCTGTATAGTTTTTGGTGTAAAAATCTGTTATTTTGATCCTGAGATATTAACCCTTTATCCTTCAAATTGAAAATTCCTCCAATCCCTTTGGCATGAGATAACTCAAAAAATATCAATCCGATTGTCATGTTACTTCATATATATATTCAGGTTACTGATGTGCTGTGCTGTATAGTTTTTTGTGTAAATCTGATAATTTGATCCGGAGATATTAACCCTTTATCCATCAAATTAGACACTCCTCCAATCCATTTCTATATGTACCCATACCATGTATGGTGTACATAATGTCGGCATCCATGGTGGCCCTCCGTCATACAGCTTTCTACTAGTTGCACGTATGGGTACACATCTGACGATTTCATCGGCCTATTTTTTCTGTGTTAACTGGTAAAGTGCTAAATTATTTTTGGTCCTTAACATATCTGTGTGCATCTTTGCATTGTTACAATTGATGGGAGAGTGCCAGTAGGCACTCTCCCATAAATTGTAACAAGGCAAATCCTATCAGATAAAATAATATCACTTCAAAGATAATATGAAGCACATCCACGGAATATGAAGCCTTTAAATTGTGGTACTGCCATTTCAGAATATAGCCCAAATATGGGCTTCTAGCACTCTACCAGTTAAGAACAGATAGTAAATAACACTTCAGCCTTCTTAACTTGAAAAAAAATCTCCAATAGTTTGTACATCATCACTTCCTACAAAACCCTGTCTGTGGTGGATTCGGTTTAACTTCACTTTCATCATTATTAGGGGTTCTAGGGGATCAGTTGATAAGCCTATTCAATCAGAAAAACCATAAATCAGAGTAACAAATGAATCAAGTTCATCTAATATTTGTTGTGTTTTCATTGTCATATTTTCTCTCTTATTGACTCGTCCATCGGACGAGTCAATAAGGGAGAAAACGTGACAATCAGAACATTATGTATTCCTCCCTTTGCCAGATAGACTAAGTGACGAGAGTCCACAGTGATCTTTCATCTGGTTCCTTACAGTAAGATTGTTTGATCAGTTTATTCACAAACACTATAACTGTTTTCCCGGTTTTTGCTAAGTCTTGCAGTTCGGTTTTCTGGTTTACCATAAAAACCGGAACTGAATCAAAAAACTACCCTGCCCTACTTTCCTATATGAACTTACATGGTACCACAGAACTCTTGTTCTTTTACTCTTCTGCAGAGTCATTCATGTTTGAATTCTTTAGAGAATGCACTTATTGTAATTACAAAACCATACAAACATCATAGATATGGTTCAGATCATCAGTTTAAATGTCATTGCTTGTACTGTTTTACCTATACCAAGGCATAGTGCTTTTCTGTGCATTATTGGACACTCAGTCTATGGATTGGGTATGCACTAGATCGAGCGCTCCCTCCATTTTCCTTTCTTTTGCTGGATGATCAGTTGTACGTAATGTATAGATCAAGCAAGCCTTGAAGCCTGCATTACTCTTATTTTTAGCATACACATGCTATTTCATGTCTCAGTGAGGCTTTTCTCTCATCTAAGTGTTCACGCACAGATGAATTCACAACTTCAGGTAAATACAAGAGGGGCAGAGAAGAAACTTACATTTTTACTTATCCATCTGTCATCTTTACAAGATACTGGATTTATCACCACTTATGATGATCATTCTGTTGGTGACATTACGCTTGATGCCGGGGTTTCTGTGTATCATTACTTTGTTCATTATATTACTAAGGTTCAGACATGATTCACTTCCATCATCATCTCGCTAGTTAATCCATCTGTCATCTTTACAAGATACTGGATTTGTCATCACTTATGATGATCATTCTATTGGTGACATCAGGGACCAGCCATGAGGGCGACTAGGGCGATTATGTCGCCCTTCTAAGCTCAAAGTCGCCTAGAAAAATAGTCGGGGCGATTACAAGTCGCCCTCTAAAAATTGGCCAAAATGAGGAAAGGCTGAACTGAGTGATGCGAGCTTTGCATGAAAACGATTATTTTCAAAAATTGAATGTGCTCGAGTGTGATAAATGGGCATTTTAATTCGTCAAATAAACGTCCATTTAATGAAATCACACGACAATCAATTGTCCATTGTCTCTTTTGGCAGATTTTTTTATTTCTAGTTTGTTGCGTTTCAGTCGGAGCTTCAAATGTCGAAACAAAAATAGGTGACTTACGCGACTCAACAAAATAAACTAGGTTACGTCGCTTAGGATGCCGAAAATGTATACACAACGGATGTATTTTATAACACAGTATTTTTATTTCGTTTTGCTGAAGACTGTTAACTGTTGGGCCGTCTATTCCCACAAAAACACGAATGGAATTGAAACATACGAAAAAAGCTTTAGTGATGACAAGAAAAGGCTTGTACAGGACACAAGAGTGCATGTGGACGATCTTGAAAAAGGGTCCTCCTAAACAACGGAATGACACGAAATGACGCGGAATGACACCAGAATGCCATAAAAATGATGCGGAATGACATTTCTTTTACAAAATACTCGACCCCAGAATGTATTTTGTTTCTTTACTAGCAAAGTACCTCCCAAGCAACCTTCTTACATCTGGTCCTGTTCACACTTTCAGACTTAGGAAATTGTTAGCTTAGTAGACTTTGGTGAAAGGCAACCACAGGAGGGTGCTGGGGGATTAGCATGAAGAAGAGGGGAGGGGGTCATGAAGGAGAGGGTAGCAGTGGGGGATTTTCAGTCAATAATTACTTTGTGATTTTTTAACCTGGCATAGATGCCTCATAGACAACTGGACCTGGATTATTGGGACATTAATGGAGGACCACAAATTGAAAATATGAAGGGGCGGCGGGTGTGGTACATGAATATTCTTAATTTTCCCCACTTGCCTATGAAGTCTCCCTACATGACTCTGCAGTCTCCCTATTTTTTCTGGAGGGAGACATGGAGTCTCCCTAAAATTTTCTCCTAGGCTGGTCCCTGGGTGACATTAAGCTTGATGCCGAGGTATTTGTGTATCATTACTTTGTTCATTATATTACTAAGGTTCAAACTTATACCAAGGCATAGTGCTTTTCTGTGCATTATTGGACACTCAGTCTATGGATTGGGTGCAAAATTAGTGCAATCAGTCTTTTGTACAGAACTTCTGTATGAAAGTTCTGATTTGAATAACTTTTTGGATGAATGTTTAGTAATGTGGAATACATCACATATAGTACGGGTTTCTTTCTCATGTAGAAATTATGCAAATTAGATGAACTTTGATTTATTCAGTGCTACTTATACACTGTAAGTACACATGTCAATATGGCTCGGCTAGAGGCTGTAGTTATCAACCGATCTTCACGAAACTTCTTGGGTACCTTTGTTATCTCTTTGGGACGAGAACAAGTGTTTCTGGGTGCGGTCCAAAATTCAAGATGGCTGCCAGTGGCCATTTTGTACCAAAATTAGGTCCAATCTGTTTTTTGTCACAACTTCTATACAGCTCTGTAGAACTTCTAGTTACATCGTCTGAGTTGGGTAAAGGGTTAAAGCTTTTTAGCTCACCTGGCCTAAAAGGCCATGTGAGCTTTTCTCATCAATTGGCGTTAGTCGTCGTCCGTTGTCCGGCGTCCATAAACTTTTCACATTTTCATCTTCTTCTTTGTAACCGCTGGGCCAGTGTGAACCAAACTTGGCAGGAATGGTCTATGCGAGGTCCTTTACAAACGATCCTCACTTTGTTCCCGTCGGATGAAAAACATGGCTTCCTGAGGCATTCTTTGATTCTGGTTGGTGGATTTTCAAAAATCTTCTCCTCTGAAACTGCCAGGCCAAATGTTTTGAAACTTTACATATATGATCACTGGGACCCCCTCTACCAACGATCTTCATTTAATGTTGATTGGGTTACAAACATGGCCACAATTGCGGCTTATAGTTACTGTAGAAACCCTATGGGAAATTACATTTTCCTCTTCTTCTCTGGAAAAACCAAGGCGACGTGAAAACAAACCTGGCAGGGATAGTCTATGGGAAGTCCTCTACAGATGATCCTCATTTTGTTCCCGTGGGTTGAAAAACATGGCCGCCAGAGGCATTCTTTGATTCTGATTGGTAGATTTTCAAAAATCTCCTAAGAAACTGCCATGCGAAATGTTTTGATACTTCACATAAATGATGACTGGGACCCCCTCTACCAACGATCCTCATTTAATGTTGATTGGGTTGCAAACATGGCCACAATTGTGGCTTATAGTTACTATAGAAACCCTATGGGAAATCACATTTTCATCTTCTTCTCCAGAACTACTGAGCAAACGTGTACCAAACCTGGCAGGGATGGTCTATGGGAGGTCCTCAACAAACGATCCTCATTTTGTTCCCGAGGGTTGAAAAACATGGCCGCCAGAGGCAGTCTTTGATTCTGATAGGTGGATTTTCAAAAATTATCTCCTCTGAAACTGCCGGGCCAAATCTTTTGATACTTCACATAAGTAATGGCTGGGACCCCCTCTATCAACAATCCTCATTTAATGTTGATCGGGTTGTACACATGGCCTCAATTGTGGCTTATTGTTACAATAGAAACCCTATGGGAAATCACATTTTCATCTTCTCTGAAACCACTGAGCCGACGTGAACCACACTTCGCAGGAATACTCTATGAGAGGATAGAAATATGTGGCCACCAGAGGCTATATTCTAATGCTTAACCCAGTGCCCCTCCTGTCTGCACAAAAGATTGGTACTGTCAGCAAAATACTAGTATTTTTATACTGTACCAATGACCCAGACTTAGCTGGTGCTAACTCTTAAATTCTAGGGCCAAACACAAATTTTATCCCCCAATCCCCCAAATTTGCATCTAAAACCGAAAATTACATGTCCTAAATGGTCCTCCATACCTTTCCTCCACTGCGCATGTGCAGTGTCAAGGAGGTCTCGAAATTGGCGCCAAAAGTCATTCTTTGTTTGGCCCTTCATCAGTTCACATCTGAGTGATATTTGTGCTTGTAAATCTCAGTTTAAATGATGCCAGACACATAAATATGAGAGAAATGGTGGATCTAAAGAGGAAATAGAAGGATGAGAGGAAAATTCAGTGGCAGGAAATAATCAGGGCTGTAACTTAAATTTTTTTATGAAATTATGTTATGTTCCCTAATTTAGAGGCATGAGCCTGTTGTTATCATTCTTGCTATGAAGTTCCACTGCTTGATCAGTGTTGCCTCTCTCCCTTTCCTTTATTCCCCCCTTGCTATTCTCCCATGCTTTTGGCATATTTTCTGTAATAATTATTACTAAAATTTCTTGGGAGTTTTGGCTTCGTAACAGAATGAAGTTCTGTTCTTTTCAACATGTTGACGTTCTCACCCTTAGGTGTTCAGGCGTTGTGATCTGCATCTACCATCTGATGTTCTGCAGTTTCTTCTAGGGAAATCTCTGTTTTGCATCAGATAGTGTTTAAATTGGTAACTGATTTCGAGCCATGTTTATCAGTGCCAGGAGTCATGTTTCCGGTTTTTGTACAACTTCTTGTTTACATTGACAACGGTTACTGCTGATAATGATTTCTTGTCTTTACATTAGTTTAGACATAGCAAGATACATTAATATTGTATGTAAGTGTTGCATTAATTTTTTGAAATGTTTTTAAAAATTTTGTCCACACTTAGGCTTTTTTGGGATCCATTTGGGCTCGGTGTTCCCATTGGGAACTTGCGCTCTTCTGAAAAAAATTGTTCAAAAAAATTTTTTTTTTGAAAATTATTTTCTTTCAAAGATTATAATGGATTATGTTATTTTATGTATCTTTATATCAAGGGATAGTGCGACTGATATGACTGTGTATTTTTTATAGATGAAAAAATATTTTTTATTTATAATGCGAGGATATCTTCCTCCAATTCTCAGGTTCAATGTATTCGCACTAATTCCTGCTTTGTGTGTGTTGATTGAAATGACAACGTTGGAGGCGTGTGTCATGATATTGTGTTTGCGGGGAGGGGTCCATACCGGTTCTCTCTCCGTGGGGTCACTCTATACTATCATTTTATTTTTCAGAATTCAGAGTGATGTTTTCGTGATGTCTTCAACAAGTGTGTCTCCGTCGTTGCAGTGTTAGGGCTAGCGGCTAAGTGCTCAGGGTAATACGACAATTGCCGAAGAGGTCCCTAGTAGGATCGAAGGCATTGATCGTCCACCCGGTGTAGCGACCATTCATCGAATGGCTCGGCAGCCGGGTTTGTCCGTTACGATTCTGGGAAGCAGTGTGGGTGATGCGAGCACTCTAACTTGGAACGTACACACCCAGCAACGACGGATCCGAGGATAGTACGGAGGAAGCCTGTCAGTCTAGTAGCTAGCTCGTCTAGGTCTATCCGGACCGCGAGCGAGAGAGGCCCCCTCTCCCTTACAACTACATTTGAGCCGCAATGTTGTTGTATGTTTGTTTGTTAGTCGGAACATACGTCCAATCCTCCTGTTCGGGACGTTCCGTCACATACACAGTCCGAACTGGCTGTGTTATGGGCTTCCTCATCCTCATGTCAACACACACCACTACACCTTGGCTTGTGACCACAGAGTTTCAGATGACGTTCGCATATTATATAAATGCAGGAATGAACGTTCCTAGAGCTCCTGCTTTGCCGACCAGGGAATATTGTCGACCAGGTTACTTCATCTGTTAGCCAAGGATATGAGGTCTTTCCTGATGGGACGTTCGCATATTATATAAATGCAGGAATGAACGTCCCTGGAGCTGCCAGTGGATATTATGTAAGTCACGGCTCCACAGGCCTCATTCAGTATTAAGAATCTGTGATGTCTTCAAAGTGTGCTTCCATCGTCACAGTCAAATGAAGAGCTAGCGGATAAGTGCTCATGATATTACGTCAATTGCCTAAGAGGTCCCTAGTAGGATCGACAGCATTGGCGTCCGCTAGCTCGCCCGGTGTAGCGTCCATTCATCGAATGGCTCGGCAGCCGGGTTCGTCCGTTGCAGTCCAGGAAGGAGATTTGGGTGATGCGAGCACTATAATAAGACAAAGTGCACACCCAGTGACGACGGATCAGAGGAGAGAACGGAGGAAGCCTATTAGTCCGGTTCCTAGCTCGTCCAGGTCCATCCGGGCTGCGAGCAAGAGAGGTCCCTCTCTCGTACAACAACATCTGGGACCAGATGTTGTGGTACAAAACGTTTCGCATTCGGAGCATATGTCCGCTGTCTGGAGAGAATGTCGATATGGCTACCTTATCCTCACGGCAGCGCACACGACCGCACCTTGGCTACGTGACCACGGATATCCAGCCAGCTTCGCCGATCAGGAATTCCACGGCGACCAGGTCACGCCATCCGGTAGCCAGGGACACGAGGCCTGCAGACTCCGGACGTTCGCATAAAAGAAGTATGCAGGAGTCAACATACACGGAGCTTCCAGCGACAAAGCGACGTAAGACCGCTACTCCACAGGCCTCAGTGACAGACGTGCTATCCCAAATAGCACAACTTATCGCAGCATCCCAGCAGACAACAGAATCTCTGTCGGATCAGGAATTATCCGACAACGCTGGGTCGGTACGCTCCGCTGAAGCATCAGGTATGGACGACCGAGAACTTCATAGGGTCCGACAGGATGGCGAAAGGGATTCAGAGGATTTGGAGCTTTCCCTTTCGGAACAACATAAAGCTGCCATAGAGTTTATCCGGCATTATCTTCCAGAGGTTGTTCCGTTGGACCAGACGGATAAGAGACTGATAGCGTCATTGGACACAGAATTTTTTGATCGGTTCAGGGACATCGTCCCTGAGTTTCCGACACAGTCCAATAATGTCACAAGAACATTTGAATTATTGAATGACGCTATATATAAGCTTGCTACCAAAACGAGCAAGACTGGTTTCTTATCCGCAAATGCTCTAAATCTGCCTTTCATCAATTCAAGGAATAAATTCGAAACAGCAGGATAGGGCATACCGAGAGTTCCTCTGCGTCTAGACGACCAGGCTGAAGACTTAGAATTGTCTATACCGTCGTCTATGTCAATTCCAACCACGACGTTGGAAACGACAATAATGTCTAACAGAGTTAACTTAGACACTTTATCATACGCAGATCACCTTACTAAGGCGTTATCATTACGTCTTCAAGGGAAAGAATTCCAGAATATACAATCCTCATTAAGAGTTCTTTCAAGAGCAATAGCTTATTCCACGTATAACTCCACCCTTTCAGTGGCAAACCTGGAGTTGGTTAGACGTGACGCGGCCCTAGCTACATCCACGCACGTGGATGGTAAGGTGAAAAACTCTCTCAGAGTCGCTTCGGTCTCCGGAGAGCTTCTCTTCGACAGCAAGCTTTCAGCAATCTATGATAAGATAACTAAGAAAGCTTCGGATTCTCTGCTATTCAAAACCGCTTCTAAAAAGTTGGATACAGCAGAAAAGAGTAAGACAGGCACTTCTGGGACAAGTATGCCCAAGAGAAGTTCCTGTAGAGGTTCCTATGCGTCCTCTAGGTCTTATTCTAGAGACCGTCAAGGCAGCGACTCCCGTGGGGGACGTTATTCTGGCCGAGATAACCAGTTAGACGTCCCTAGGTCGACGAAGCGAGGTGCGGATCGTGGAGAACGTAGTTTCTCCTCCGCAAGCCTCGCAGGTCCAGGAGGTGATGGTATGAACCTCTATCGTGTTCTGGTGGGTGGAAGATTGTCGAGTTTTATAAACAATTGGGCGTCAATTACGGACGACCCCTGGGTTCGAGGGGTAATTTCGGAAGGACTAAGAATATCCTTCAAACGAAAGCCTCCATTAACTCGAAGTCCAAAATGGACTCAGCTTCCGTCAAATCCGCAGAAAAGAGACGCTCTTCTATCAGAAGTTCAGTCTCTTCTGAAGAAGAACGCGGTAGAGGTCGTAGAAGACCAGGAATCACCGGGTTTCTACAGCCATCTGTTTCTGGTTCCGAAACCAGACGGCTCGTTCCGTCCAGTCATAGATCTGAGCTGGATAAACGAGCTGATCGTCGCTCCGAAGTTCTATATGGAGACAATTCGATCAGTCAGAGCGAGTATTCGGGTGAACGACTATGCTACAAGCATAGATCTCTAGGATGCGTACTTTCACATCATGGTACATCTGACATTCAGAAAGTATCTACGCTTCGCAGTCCTAGGAGTTGTATATCAGTTCCGAGCGATGTGCTTCGGTTTGAACCTAGCACCCTGGGCTTTCACTCGAATAATGAACTCGGTAATGATACATTTCCGAGCTCATTCATCTGCGGTAATGTCGGCCTACCTGGATGACATTCTTCAGGGGTACGGCAACGAGTTAACGCTTCAGAACGATGTGCAGAATCTGCTTCTATTACTCCGATGTCTCGGTTTTATAATAAACGAGGAGAAGTCGGATCTGGTGCCGTCCAAGTCATTCACCCACTTGGGAATGAGCTTCGAGACGCACAACAATCTTGTTCATCTGCCGTTAACCAGAGCGAAATTAATCAGTTGTTACGCTCGCTATTGTCTTCACTCAGACAAAGTTACAGCGAGAGAATTCATCAGACTGATAGGGTTGTGTGGAGCTGCCGCGGATTTTATTCCAATGGGGCGGCTACGCACTTGTCCTCTCCAAAACTTTTTGACTCAAAAAGAACAGAGTTGGAGGGTGAAGATTCTTTCGCTTGTTACGTACATCCTCTTGTAAGTCAAGTAAAACAGATTCAGACTTGGGCAGATATTCAGTGGTTTATTCAGGGAAATAACTTCAACTGCAATTGCCGGATCCGAGTTTTACAGTTTTGACGGATGCCAGTTAAATAGGTTGGGACCCAACATTGAGCCCAACGGTTTTTAAGTGCCAGGGTCCTGGGGATCCGTAGTTCCTAATCAAGCAAATAAACATCAGGAATTGATGTTATTTTGGCTTGCGTTACGTCATTGCATGAATGTTATCCAGAATGCCCACAGGCAATTCTGTCCGACAATTCGACGGTATAAGCGTATTTTCGGAACTAGGGAGGTACTCATTTCATTCTGTTATTCACTGTAACGGAATGAATCCTTCTGTTGGTACTAGAACATCAAGTTGTCCTATCGGTCCGTTGTATTCCGGGTCGTCTGAACGTATTAGCGGACTCCCTTTCACGAAAGGGCCGTTTGTTGCAGTCAAATGGACTTTTAACAACGAGTATTTATATCAGATTTGCTACTTATGAGAGCGGCCAATGATGGACTTTTTTGCGACGCATCTCAACAATCAGTTGCAAGTGTATGTGTCAACATGTTCGGATCCTCGAGCGTTTGCAGTTGACGCTCTATCCATCTCATGAGACGGGATAATAGGATATGGGTATCCTCCAGCCCCGTTGATTCAGCAGATATTGCTTAAGTTAAATAATCTCAATGCAATTCTGTTGGTAGCACCTCTGTCTCCACAAAGATCGTGCATTAATCTATTCAGGTGTCTGTTGTGGCTTATGCTGTGGAAGCTTCCTCCACATTTCGGTCCATTCTATAGCTAGATGGATTCTATTAGCTTTCAGTACTGCTTATGATAATATCTTCAACACATCAGTCTGCGATTAAGATTTTAGCTCTTGAAGTAAGAGTTCTTTCTACTTCAGAGGCTTATGCTAATAGCGTTGCTATTACAGTTCTAATGTCGGCTGCATATTGGTTTTAGCCTTTCACTTGCACGAATTTATACCTCAGAAATGTTGAGTCCATTCTAGAGACCGGCATTGTTTAGGTTCGTTATCTGTTGCTCAGAATGTCGTCCACTAAACAGTTGCAACTATAGTTGTGTAGGCTTTTGGTTCCAGCAGTGACTCTGTGCTGCCACCCTCTTCGCTCTGGGGTATTTGACCCAAGGCAAGGGGAGGGGGGGGGGGAGGGAGGGGGTGTTCCCTTAGGTCACCTGCTTTATAGTGAAAAGCAAGGGAATACCTCCCCTAGAGTCAGTAATTCTAGTCGGTACCGGGATGATTTTTAAAGTGTAAAGATAATCTTTTTACTCATCCATGTAATATTTTTAAGTGTACCTCGGTGTGTAGTATTTGTATATGTCACATATCATGCAGACGTTAATATACAATTATCGGTCACTTTTAATGAACTTAAGAGTCTCATTTATCTGGACTACTTTATTTATCGGCTTTCCTTTAAAAATAATTACCATAATGGATTATACTGGAGGTTAATAGACATCAGTGATGTTATTATGCTCAAGTACAGAATGGTGTTGTGTCTTTCTCGTTTTGATGCAGAATAGAAAGATACATGTAAAGCCTATTTCTCCTTTCTCCTTGAGGGGATAATTCTGTATATATATAGTTGAGTTATTGGATTGCTTTATGTCCTAGGCCCTCCAACCTTTTTTACTATTCAGCTAAGTCTGGGTCATTGGTACAGTATAAAAATGTTAAAAAATTTATAGTAATTTATATATTTTTTATACTTACCAATGACCCAGACGGGGATGGCCCTCCCATGAGTTAGGAACTCATACCTCCCCGCTGAGTACAAAACGCTTTTCCAGGCCCTGCTTGTAAGAATGACTTTTGGCGCCAATTTCGAGACCTCCTTGACACTGCGCATGCGCAGTGGAGGAAAGGTATGGAGGACCATTTAGGACATGTAATTTTCGGTTTTAGATGCAAATTTGGGGGGTAAAATTTGTGTTTGGCCCTAGAATTTAGGAGTTAGCACCAGCTAAGTCTGGGTCATTGGTAAGTATAAAAAATATATAAATTACTATAAATTTTTTAACTTTTTGAGAATCTGGTAAGGGTTGGTTCCAGTTTTTTCTCCTCTGAGAACTGGAAAAAAAAAAACCCAAATAGTGTGTATACAGTACAAATCAAAATAAGCTGTAGCATAACTGCAATAAACTAAGTAGACTGCGGCTTCTGCCCTGACAAGATCAGAATCTGAAATTTTTCTGGAAAAGCTATCAGTGAGAACTTTCCAGCAAATGATGTCAGCTTCTGGTCTTATCAGTGTAGGAAGAGAAAAGATACATAGTTTATAGGATTATCCTACACAACTTATTTTGACTTGTACTGTAAAACAAGTGCAACTGCAGGTTGATATCTTCAGCTGTAATCTAATTATGTTTGACACATGGTTAGAAAAATCTAGGTTATATTGTAAATTCTCTTTATTATCTTGCAATCATGTCAGCTCAAATGACAGTAATTATTGTATATCTTTAAAGATTCCTGTAACCCTTTACCTGTCTAAAAGCTATTTTGAAAGAGAATACTGTCTGAAAAAATTGTAATTTTCAAAATATTTTAACCCTTTTTTACAGATTTTTTTTGTTGAAACAGAATTCATAAATGTGTGCATTTTCAAGAAAATCTTCTTTGAAACTACAAGGCCAAATGTTTTGAAAAAACTTAATGTGACTGATGACTGTAACCCCATCTACCAATGATCCTTATCAAATTTCTAGCAATATGCACATCTTTGGTAAATGTTTAAAAACCCTATAAAATAAAAAGGTTCTAGCTTGAAAACCATGTGACTTGTCAGGTGAACAAGCCTTGTATTCTATATTCAAAATTTAATAAAAATTTACCAAGTTCAAAAACCCTTAATTTTGTGAAAAATTGAATAAAATCAAATTCCCGGCAATATGCACACCTTTGGTATATGTATAAATAACCTATAAAAAAAGGTTCTAGCTTGAAAACTGTAAGAGGAGTTATGCAGACAAACCTTGTACCCAATATGCGGACCCATGAATGGATGAACAGATGAACGAATGGACAGGCAGGGGTAAAACAATATGCCCTGACTTTTAGTTGTGAAGGCATAAAACACAATGATGATCCTAAGTTCATATGCACGCTCCAGGGCTTAGAATTCATGTGATAATCAAAATCGATTAGAGCAATCATTCTCACAAGGAAATTTATTTATTGGTGTTTACGGTCACATATTTCTGCACAAGGCTAATCATGACCTCAACAGTTTTACGGGTGGAGGAAACTGGAGTACCTGGAGAGAACCACCGAGCGACTGTCAGCTCCCCAACATACTAACTCCACACAAGCAGGGCCAGCATTGGTTGAAGACCGTGCATCATCGACATGCACTACGCCTTAGTACACAACGTTACCATGCCCCCACGTGGGCAATGGGGGTGAAGTATCTTGCCCAAGGACACAACATGGTTGCAGCAGGTGTCACACAAAATGTTCATTTGATTCTTGTTGTAGATTCTAATATAAAACTAGAGGCTCTACAGAGCCTGTAATCGCTGACCTGGAAATACATATAAACATGTGATTTTCCATAGGCTTTCCATGATAACTATGAGCTGCAATTGTGGCCATGTTTGCAACATTACTTCAAAATTACATGAGGATCATTGGTAGAAAGTGTCCCAGTCTTCAATCATGTGAAGTTTCCATTAGACCATTCTTGCCAAGTTTTGGTTCACGTCAGCTCAATAGTTCCAGAGAGAAGATGAAAATGTGATTTCCTATAGGTTTTTCTATAGTAACTATAAACCATATGTTTGCAAAACGATCAACATTAAAATGAGGAATATTGGTGGAGGGTGTCCCAGTTATCAACCATGTAAAGTTTCAAAACATTTGGCCCTGTGGTTTCAGAGGAGAAAAGTTTTCAAAATTGACAAATCAGAATCCTTATTTTAATCTTCATCAGGTTGCAATTATGGCTGAAATTGTGGCTTATAGTTACTATAGAAACCCTATAGGAAATCACATTTTCATCATCTTCACTGAAAGTACTGAGCCAATGTGAACCAGACTTGGCAGGCATTGTCTATGAGAGGTTCTCATTTTATTCCTGCTGGGTGAAAAAACGTGGCCGCCAGAAGCATTCTTTCACAAAATTATGTGTTGTTGAACATAGTAAGTTTTTGTGAAATTTTGAATATAAGGTACATGATTTGTCCAGTTAACTCCTCCCACAATACATATGTAAATTAAATTACATGATGGAACTCATGGGGGCATCATGTGTGTCTTACAGACACAGCACATGTATGAGTAACAAATCACTGTTTGCTTTTCAATCTTCTGTGTCCATGTCCTGTTGTCTAGTTGTCTTTTTCCTTTGCAGTGATGGATGGTATGGAATGTTGTATTCTTGGGCAGACAGTAAGAAGAAATCTAATCTAATGTTATCACTGTTTGAACCAGGTAATTATCCTTATACCACCTCGCTTCCTACATAGAGGATTATCTGTCTATTGTACAGATTCCTATATATTTTTATACTGTACCAATGACCCAGACATAGCTGGTGCTAACTCTTAAAATATAGGGCCAAACACAAATTTTGCCCCCCAATCCCCAAAATTTGCATCTAAAACTAAAGAAAACATGTCCTGAAAGGCCCTCCACACTTCGCCCCTACTGCGCATGCGCAGTGTCAAGGACGTTCCGAAATTGGCGCCATTTATCATTCTAAGTTTGGCCCTTCATCAGTTAACATCTGACTGATCTTTGTGCTTTTAAATCTCAGTTTAAATGATGCCAGACACATAAATATTAGTGAAATGGTGATTCTAAGGAGGATAGAAAAGGAGGAGAGGAAAAGAATGTGTGACAGAATATTATCAGGGCTGTAACTTAAAATTTTTTAATGAAATTATGTTAAGTTACCTATTTTCAAGGCAGCAGCCATTTTGTTGTCATTCTGATTATTTAGTTACACTGTTTTTTCAAGTGTTTTTCCTCTCTCCCTGTCCTTTAAGTTCCCCCTTGCTATTCTCCCATGCTTTTGGCATAGTTTCTGTAATTATTATTACTAAAATTTCTTGGGAGTTTTAGCTGAATAACTGAATGAATTCTGTTCTTTCCCCATGTTTACGTCTTCACCTACGGGTGGTTAGGCGTTGTGTTCTGCATCTACCATCTGATGTTCTGCAGTTTCTTCCCTGGAAGTCTCTGTTTTGCATCAGATGGTGTATTTTTGGTAACTGATTTCGGGCCTGGGTGCCTGGAGTCTTATTTTAGTGTTTTTACACTCATTGTTTACATTTACAACAGCCCTCTGTGTGAGGGGGGGATTTCTAAATAATAATATCTTTATGTTATTTTAATCATAACTAGATACATTATTATTGTTCGTAAGTGTTGAATAAATTGTTTAAAATATTTTTAAAATTTTTGTCCACACTTAGGCTTGGGATCCATTGGGGCTCAACGTTACTTTTCAGAAACTTGGGCTGTTCTGAAAAAATATTTTTTCAAAATATTTTGATTTCAATTATTTTTTCTATATTAATGGATCATATTATTATTATGTATTTTGATTGCCAGGGGTTAGTGCGAGTACCAGGACTTGTTTTCTTTTCACATTGAAAGGATATTGATCAATTGTTTTAAGAGGAAGTCTTCCTCTGACCTTATTATCATTCTATATGTGGTCAGTGTACTCGCATTAACTCCTGTTCTGTATCGTATGATTTCGATGACAATATGGGAAGCGTATGTCACGGTATGTTGTTGGGGATTTGGACACTCCGGTCCTTTCCCCGCAGGGTCACTCTACTTTATCAATTTCTATTTCAGACGATCAAGATTAGGGTGATGTATCTGTGATGTCTTCCAACAGTGTGCCTCCGTCGTCACAATTAATGAAGGGCTAGCGGAAAAGTGCTCATGTAATACGCCAATTGCCTAAGAGGACCCTAGTAGGTTCGACGGCCTTTGACGTCCGCTAGCTCGCCCGGTGTAGCGTCTATTCACCGAATGGTTCGGCAGCCGGGTTCGTCCGTTGCGGTCTAGAAGGAATTTTGGGGTGATGCGAGCACTATAAAATTAACTTAATGCACACCCAGTGACGGCGGATCGGAGGGAGAACGGAGGAAGCCTTTTAGTCCGGTTCATAGCTCGTTCCGGTCCATCCGGACGGCAAGCGAGAGAGGCCCCTCTCTCGTTCAACAACATCTGGCCCCAGATGTTGTGGTACAAATGTGTCGCTAGCGGAGCATACGTCCGTCGCTCGGGACGCTCCGTTGTATAGGCAGTCCGCGGAGACTGCTAAGGCTTCCTCTTCTCGTCAGCGCACACGACCGCACCTTGGCTGCGTGACCGCCGATATATTACCAGCTTCGCCGATCAAGGATTCTTCGGCGACCAGGTCACACCATCCGGCAGCCAGGGATTCGAGACCGATGGACTCCGGACGTTCGCATAGGAAAGTATGCGGGAGCCATCTGATGCGGAGCTACCCTCGGCGAAGCAGCGATAGACTGCGCCTCCGCAGGTCTCGCCGCCGGACATTCTTGTGCACATAGCACAGCTTATCGCAGCATCCCAGCAGCCGACAGAAACGGTGTCGGATCGAGAATTATCCGACAGCGCTGGGTCGGTAGCCGGGGACTCGAGGCCTGCAGACTCCGGACGTTCGCATAGGAAGTGTGCGGGAGTCAACGTACACGGAGCTTCCAGCGGCAATGCATCGTAAGTCCGCTACTGCACAGGCCTCGGGAACGGACGTGCTTTCCTTAATAGCACAGTTTATCGCAGCATCCCAGCATCAACTGAATCTGTCGCATATATTTTATCCGACGATGCTGGGTCGGAACGCTCCGCGGAAGCGGGTACGGACGTCCGAAAGTTTCATCCGGTCCGACGGGATACCGAAAGGGATTCGGAGGATTTCAAGCTTTCCCTTTCGGAACAACATATGCTGCGATGCCGGATAAGAAACTGATAGCGTCGGTGGACTTAGAAATTTTTGGTTCGGTTCAGGGACATCGTCCCTCAGTTCCGACATAGTCCAATAATGTCACACAACTTTCGAATTATTGAATGACGCTATATATATTATTATTTTATGCTTGCTATCCAAGCATTTCTGGTTTCTTGTTCGAAGAGTTATGGAGATGTCTTTCAAAAGTGTGCCTCTGTCGTCATAGTTAATGAAGAGTTAGCGGCAATAAGTGCTCATGGAATATGTCTATCGCTTACGGAGTGACATTCGCTAGCTCACCCGGTGTAGCGTACATTCATCGAATGGTTCGGCTGCCGTGTTCGTCCGTTGCGGTCTAGGAAGGAGATTTGGGTGATGCGAGCACTTTAATTACTTTAGTACTCACCCAGTGACAGCAGATTGAGGACAGATCGGAGGAAGCCAACAACATAGGGGACCGCATGTTGTGGTTCAGATATTTTACATTCGGAGCATATGTCCGTTGCTCGGGACGCTCCGTTATATTGACAGTCCGAGAGACTGTCTTTAATGCTTCCTCATCCTCACAGCAGGGCACATGACCGCACATTGGCTACGTGACCTCGAGTATCCGATCAGTTTCGGCATTCAGTGATTCCACAGCGAATAGGTCGCGCCATCCGGTAGCCAAGGGACACGAGGCCTATACACTCCGTTCGCTCGCATATTGGAAGTATGCACGGGGTAACGATTTCGGAGCTTCCTGCGGCAATGCATCGTAAGACCGCTGCTCCTCAGGCCTCAGTGACGGACGTGCTATCCGAGTTAGCACAGTTGTTTCGCAGCATCCCAGCAATAGACAGTTTCTCCGTCGAATCAGGATTTATCCGACGGTGCTGGCTCGGTGCGGTCCGCGGTTGCATCAAGCTACGGACGACCGAACGCTTTATAGGGTCCGACAGGATGACGAAAGGGATTCGAAAGATTTCGAGTTTTCCCTTTAGTAGTATCGGAAGATGCCTTTCATATCTTCTGGCATTTCTTCCAGTGATTATTTTTCGGACTTCATTGCTGCGATCTTGGATAAGAGACTTATAGCGTCATTGGACTCGGATTTTCGATCGGTTCAGGGACTTTGTCCCTGACTTACCGACGCAGTCCAATATTGTCATTACAACATGTGTTTTATTCTTCGACGCTATATATTTATATATATATACAAGCCTGCTACTAAGCATGATAGTTTAGTTTCTTGTCCGCGTGGCTCATTTCTGCCATTTTATCTTTTTTACATATAGTTTATTTTGGCAGAGCAGGGCATACCGAGAGTTCATATGCGTCTAGACGGTGTGATTAAAGACTGCATATATTCTTTTTCGCCGTTTATGTCTTTTCCAATTTCAATGTTGGGAACGACATTATGTATAGTAGACTTAACTTAGACGCTTTATTATACGTAATCCGCCTTACTGAGGCGTTATCATTACGTCTTCAAGAAAAGATTTACGGGATATTATTCTCAATGTAATTTCTTTTGAGGGCAGTAGTTTGTTCACGTATAACTCCGCCCTTCAGTGGCTGATTGGAGTTGGTTAGACGTGATGCAGCCCTAGCTACATCCACGCGTGGATAGTAGGTTAAGAACTCTCTCAGAGTCGCTTCGTTCTCGGAGGAGCTTCTCTTCGACGGCAACTTTCCGGCAATCCATGAATTGCTTGATTTATACATTCTCTTGTCTATCTAGTGTTACAAGAGATTCAGACTGGGGCAAACATTCGGTGGTTGACTCAGAGAGTGCCGCCGCAGTTGCCGGACCCGAGTGTGGCTGTTATGACGGTTGCCAGTCAAACAGATTGGGATATATACTGATCCCTACGGATTCGAAGTGCCAGGGTGTTTGGGTTCCGCAGTCTTTTAGCTATCAGTTTAACTTCCGCGGAATAATGTTTTTTAGGCTTGCTTTATGTCATTGCATGAACATTATTCAGAAACGCATGCCCAAATTCCTGTCCTTTAATTCGACAGTAGTGGCGTATCTCCGGAACCAGGGAGGCTCTCTTTCGTTTCCGTTATTCAATTTAATGGAAAGAATCCGTCTGTTGGTTATAGTACACCAAGTTCAGTTTTGGTCCGTCATATTCTGGGTCGTCTGATTGTTTTATCGCACTCCCGTTCTCTTACGGGTCGCTTGTTGCTGTCAGATTGGACTCTCAACAAACAAGTATTCAATCAGATTTGCTATCTATGGGAGCGCCCAATGATGTTTTATTTATGACACAGCTTGCTAATCAATTGCAGACGTATGTGTTGGCTTGTCCAGATCTCTGAGCTAATACTGTTAACGCTCTATTGATCTATAGGACGGAATGATAGGATACGCGTATCCTCCGGCGCTGTTGTTTTAGCAGGTATTGCTAAGATAAACAACCACAATACATTCCTGTTGATAGCATCTCTATCTTCACAGAGATCATGAGTAATTTACTCTCTTGTCTACTGTGGATCTTAACGTGAAATCTTCCTCTATGTGAGGATCTTTTTTCACTGGGTAAATCGTGTCATCTTTATCACAACCAGAAAGGTCGCAACCTTCATGTATTCCGTTGTGTGGTCCGTATTGCATTGTAAGCACTGTACTGGACGAGCTTTGGACGTGATTTCTTACTATAGGAGATCCTCTTCTTCGCTATTCTATGCGACTAAAGTGGAGGCTCTTCCGTCGTGGTGTAGGGATCATTATGTTCATATGGTTGATCCCTCCATACTACTCATTGCTATTTTTTAGTATACTTGTTTCACAAGATCTACTGCAGCCTGTTGTTATTTAGGTTATAGGTTTATGTTACCTCATACCTATGCACTCTTCGATAGTTTACATTTGAGTCTTTTGTCTCTTTATCTAAGTCAGTTAGTAACTTTTTGATAAATAGACTTAGAATCTTTAGATTAAATTCCTATACGGATTTTAACTTCGGTTCTTATTTAGCTAAGTAATCATTTGAGCCTCTGGAAACAGTAGTTTTCAAATTCTGACCTTTTAGACAGTAATTCTGTTGGTTTCTCTTTTACTGTAGAGTCAGTGAGTTTCATGCACTATCGATGGATGATTTTCACTTTCATAGTTTCGGAATCAATACTTCCGTTACTATTTAGGTTGGATTGTTGCATAAGAGTTAGGCTCCTATTATCCGGAACCTATTATTTTAAGGTCCTTCCGTCTTCGTATGGGCATAGGCCTTTACTCTTTCCGGGTACAGTTTATGTATTTATAAACAGATATCTGTTTATTACAAGGGCGTAAGCTTCTTCTGTCTTTGATGTCTAGTAGAAGGACGTTACGCTCCATTTTATTGTTAATGGATTCTATTAACTAGCGTACTGCCTATGGTATATCATTGGCTTAGCAGTTGTGCTTAAGATTTCGGCTCATGAAGTAAGAGTTCTTCTACTTCTTGGGCTTACATTAATAGTGTTGCTATTATAGATTTTTTGAAGGCTGCTCATTGCGCTCAGCCATCCATTCATGAATTTTATCTCAGAAATATCGAGTCCATTTCTGGAGGCCTCTATTGTTAGGTCTATTATCTACTGCTCAGAATGTCATTCACTTAACAGTTGCTACTATAGCTAGGTAGGCTGTCTGTTTCGGCAGTGTCTCCATTCGGCTGCCCTCTTCGCTCTGGGCTATTTGACCCAGGGCAAGAAAAAGGGGGGGGGAGGGTGTTCCCTTGGGTCACCTGTTTTTACTATGAAAACAAGGGGATACCTCCTCCGGAGTTAGTAATTCTGAGCTGTTATTGGGATGGTTGTTTAGTGAGAAGTTTAAGTTTATAAAATTCATTCAAGTCTTAGTTTTTAAAGTATAGCTTTTGAATATTGCATATGTCAACGGACATGATTATGCAATTCTCACACACTTTTAGGAGTATAAGAGTCTCTATTCTCTAGACTTACTTTATTATTGGCTTACTTTAAAAATTATTAGTATAAGGATTATTGAATATTAATAGAGTACATGGATGTATGAAGCTCAATTTTTGGAAGGTGTTGTATCTTTCTAATTTATCATAAATAAGAAAGATACATGTAAGGCCTATTACTTCTTTTCCCTACACGGGATGACTCTATTTTATTTTATTGAGCGTATTCCATTTTGCTCTATGTCCTTGGCCCTCCAGCCTTTTTACTATTCAGCTATGTCTGGGTCATTGGTACAGTATAAAAATGTTAAAAAATTTATAGTAATTTATATATTTTTTATACTTACCAATGACCCAGACGGGGATGGCCCTCCCAGGAGTTGGGAACTCTTGCCTCCCCGCTGAGTACATAGCGCTTACCAGGCACTGGTTATTAGAATGATAAATGGCGCCAATTTCGGAACGTCCTTGACACTGCGCATGCGCAGTAGGGGCGAAGTGTGGAGGGCCTTTAAGGACATGTTTTCTTTAGTTTTAGATGCAAATTTTGGGGATTGGGGGGCAAAATTTGTGTTTGGCCCTATATTTTAAGAGTTAGCACCAGCTATGTCTGGGTCATTGGTAAGTATAAAAAATATATAAATTACTATAAATTTTTTAACATTGTGAGAGGATTGTCTGTCTATTGTACAGATTTCTACAAACTGTGAGAGGATTGTCTGTCTATTGTACAACTTCCTACATATTGTGCGAGGATTGTCTGTCTATTGTACAGATTTCTACATACTGTGAGAGGATTGTCTGTCTACAATACAGATTTCTACAAACTGTGAGAGGATTGTCTGTCTATTGTACAAATTCCTACATATTGTGAGAGGATTGTCTGTCTATTGTACAGATTTCTACATACTGTGAGAGGATTGTCTGTCTACTGTACAGATTCCTACATACTGTGAGAGGATTATGAGTAAGTTGGGGATGCGGGAAGGGAGTGGCTTTAATACAAAGAACAGCCATACCACACCTCTATTTTAGGAACAGTCAATTCGGCGCCGTAATTGCAGGCATTCCCTAGGACGTCTCGGCGATCGGTTGGACGACATCATTACGTGTAACGGAACTGGTTCATTTTGCAATTGTTTTTCGTACTGTTGACATGTAGTTCTTCCTAATTCGAGTGTCCTGATGAAGATCCAGTTCGGATCGAAACTTGGCAATAGAGTTGAGACGATCATATATGTTGTGAGAGGATTGTCTGTCTATTGTACAGATTTCTACATACTGTGAGAGGATTGTTTGTTTCTTGTACAGATTCCTACATAATGTGAGAGGATTGTCTGTCTATTGTACAGAGTTTAAATTCATTGCTTTGTTGATCTGGTCCCTGCCAAAAAAATGTGCTGAACATCTCATAGGGCTTCAATTCTTCTACTACATCCTGGTAATCAACTGGTTCACCATAAATTTGGGTTAGAGATAAATTTTTGTACTGTTTGTTAGAGAAGGTCATAGTGCTCTCTTCAATTAACTGTATGTAGTGACATCTAATTTGTCTTACTTTCTTAGATCAAGTGAGGAAATACAGTGGAACACTGTTAATTCAATAGCCACTTTGCCAATGGAAATTATTCAGTTATCAGGAGTATTCAATTAACAGGGATTGTGACACTTTCCTGTATTCTAAAGATAAACATAGCATTTATTCTATTTATCTTGTTTGACAGCACACTTTGAGCTCTGTCAAACAAGATATAATAGATTAAATGCCTGTATTGGATGTACCAATGCCAAATAGGTCTATAAAAAAAGGAAAACTGGGGAGAGTCAGGGTAATTTCTCTTCAGGTTACAAGATTTTTTATTCAATTAAGAGGAGTTTACTCTATAACCTATATCCAATTAACAGGTCAAATTTGTAGTGGAGGTATTGTAAATGGTTTGTATCGGGAAATTATATTCAATTAACAGGCTTATTCAGTTAAGAGATATCCATTTAAGTGAGCTCCACTGTACAGTAAGTCAATGGTGTAACTGTTAATTAATTATCTATCAGTTTAATATCAAAGGTTATGATTTATAGTTTATTTAACTTTAGTAAACAAAATTTATGTTGAAAATAGCACACCAAATATGATAAATAGACAGAACGTGATTCAAACACACATCACGTTCTGAGTTTATTACACAACCCATACATTAAAATTCATTTAAATAAACAAATTTCAATTCCGATGTTTCAACCCAAAGGTGAAGAGTCTGTTTGCTTTGACTGAAGCTGTACTGATCAAATGGTTCGATAAAAAATCAAAACAACCTTTTCGGAACCAGTGTTTGTTGAAATTCGTATTGCTGTTTCTCTTCGGCTGGTGTCCATTCACTCCTATTCATTTGGTGGCTATTACTGTTAGTAAAAATATAAGTACAAATTTGTGCAGATTTGCAAAACAGCTGGGAGAAACATTTTTAAAGGAAGTTTGAAGCACTGTCAAGATGTACGAAGATTTACCGAAATAAAGTTGACCAATTTAGATATAGTGGATCCACAAAACAAGACGGCCACGGGACTGGGTTAATGTTCTGGTTGGAAATGATAGGGTTTTTTTTAAAATATTATCTCATTTTTGGTTAACTAATTTTTTGTGAACCGACATTATTAGCTCACCTGACTGAAAGTCAGGGTGAGCTTTTCTTATCACTCTTCGTCCGTCGTCCTGCGTGAAGGTGGTGTTTGAGCCTCTTTCTCCTAAACCACTGGCCACATTTTAATTAAATTTTATGTAAGTAGTGGTTATATAGGGGCATTTTGATTTTTATCCAAATTAGGTTTTGGCTCATATTGAGCAGAGGTGTGGGGAAAAAATGGCCAAATTTTTTGAAAATCTTCTTCTATCGGACCACCAGTAGCAGAGACTTGATATGTGGTATACAGAGTCCTTTTGAGGTTTAGAATCAAGTTTGTTCAAGAGAAGTTTGTCGGGCATTATTTGCCTTCGTTATGGGAGGGGCAAAAATTTTGGCTACGCCTAAAATTTCTATTTTCTGAACCGTGAGGTCGATTTGAACCCAATTTGATATGAGATGATAATGGGTCATAAGTAGTTGATTGATGCAAAAAAAATTGTTCTCATTGCCCCGTGGGAACCTCGGGAGCTAAAAATAGGAAAAACCTTAAAACTGCCATATCTCCAAAACTACACGGCACAGAGAATTCTTATTTTGTATAAAGCTTACTTTTATCCAGTAGAATAGAATGGTTAAAAAAAATCCGTATCAGTTTGATCACAAGGTACTTTTTTCAGGACTTTGAAAAAGTGCTGAGTCAGCACTTTTTAACACTGTAGGCAATGGGAAAAAGATTAAAAAATCTTCTTCTCCAGATCCAACAGGCAGAATCTTTCGATATTTGGTATGCAACATTGTAGGGTGGATTTGATTCAAGTTTGTTCAAATCGGCCCCCTGGGTTCATATTTGGGCTCAGTATAGGAGCCCGATTTCGAACTTAGTGCATTTCAGGCAAATTTCTTAAAAAATCTTCTTCTCCAGATCCAGCCGGCAGAATCTTGTGATATTTGTTATGCAACATTGTGGGGTGGATCTGATTCAAGTTTGTTCAAATCAGCTCCCTAGATTCATATTTGGGCTCACTATAGAAGCTCGAATTTGAACTTAGTGCATTTCAGGCAAATTTATTAAAAAATCTTCTTCTCCAGATCCAGCAGGCAGAATCTTTTGATATTTGGTATGCAACATTGTGGAGTGGATCTAATTCAAGTTTGTTCAAATCGGCTCCCTAGATTCATATTTGGGCTCACTATAGAAGCTCGAATTCGAACTTAGTGCATTTCAGGCAAATTTCTTCAAAAATCTTCTTCTCCAGATCCAGCAGGCAGAATCTTTTCATATTTGGTAAGCAACATTGTGGGGTGGATCTGATTCAAGTTTGTTCAAATCGGCTCCCTAGATTCATATTTGGGTTCACTATAGAAGCTCGAATTCGAACTTAGTGCATTTCAGGCAAATTTCTTCAAAAATCTTCTTCTCCAGATCCAGCAGGCAGAATCTGTTGATATTTGGTATGCAACATTGTGGGGTGGATCTGATTCAAGTTTGTTCAAATCTGCCTCCTGGATTCATATTTGAGCTCACTATAGTAGCCCAAATTCGAACTTTGAGCATTTCAGGCAAATTTCTTAAAAAATCTTCTTCTCCAGTTTCAGCAGTCAGAATCTTTTGATATTTGGTATGCAACATTGTGGGGTGGATCTGATTCAAGTTTGTTTAAATCAGCCCCCTGGGTTTATATTTGGGCTCAGTATAGGAGCCAAATTTGAACTTAGTGCATTTCAGGCAAATTTCTTTGAAAATCTTCTCAAGATCCAGCAGGCAGAATCTTTTGATATTGGGTATGCACCATGCTTAGGGGGGTGAGATTCAAGTTTGTTCAAGCCAAGTCTCTGGGTTCATATTTGGGCTCACTGTGGTAGCCTGAATTATAACTTAGTTCAAAATGAGGAATTTTCTTTAAGAATCTTCTTCAGATCCAGCAGTCGGAATGTTTTGATATTTGGTATGCAGCATCCTTAGGGGGTGAGATTCAAGTTTGTTCAAGCCATGTCTCTAGGTCCATATTTGGACTCACTGTGGGAGCTCGAATTGTAACGTAGTTCAAAATGAGGGATTTTCTTTAAAAATCTTCTTCAGATCCAGCAGTCGGAATGTTTTGATATTTGGTGTGCAGCATCCTTAGGGGGGTGAGATTCAAGTTTGTTAAAGCCAAGTCCCTGTGGGAGCCTGAATTATAACTTAGTTCAATATGAGAATATTCTTTAAAAATCTTCTTCTTTTTAGATCCACTGGTCAGAATCTTTGGATATTTGGTTTTAGCTTTTCTTAGGAGGAGCAGATGCAACTTGTTGAAATCAATTCTCTGGGTTGATATTTAGGCTACCATGTCAGGTGAGCGCCCTCAGGCCCCTTGGGGACTCTTGTTTTACTTTGTACGTTTTCATTTGACATGATGCGACAGACTGTCGATAATTGTATAATGAAATTTGGAAACTTTTAGAAGCGTAACTAATGACTCGATGAGAAAGAAACTAGTATGAACGGTGCTGGGAAAAAGTTCTGACTTGTACATCACCCATTGAATACAGAATCATTTATGTCATTGCAGCTATTCCATTAAATACAAGGGTTAAAAGTTGAATGGATATGTAATAAAAATAAATATTGATAATGACAAAACAAATATATAACAAATGTCACAGCTTATTTACAAATCATTCCTTGTGTGCATCTAGGTGCATCATTGCAGATGGTACCCTGTTGCACTCAAGAGACGAAGTATAGATATAACGCAGGCAAAATTTGTCTCCTTTATTATTTCTGTGGTGGAATACTATTTGCTTCAAGGTGAATCTGAAGAAACCACACTGTAATGGTGGTTTGGACGCAGTCCTGTGTGGCATGTTTGTTAATATCACATTATTTATAAGATAACTGCACAATGATAACGTAAAAGTTAAAAAGACAGACATAAATTACGCATCTTTACTAGCATTTACGATCTAAAATGCAAACAGTATGATAGTTTTTCTTATGCTACTTAATTGAATCACAATGTCTAGATGATAAAATGAAAACATGACTGTCAAAGCTGAGTAGTGTCCAATTTATAAAAGCAACTATAACATGTTGTCTTAAGCAAAGTGGGAGAACCAAGAATAGCATTCAGTAGTTGTTGAATTCAGAAAGTGGGACAACAGGAATAAACCCTGTACACAACTTGCATTCATTTTGTTTCCAGTTAATTGCTGTCTGCGCTTTATTTTGTCCAGAAAAATGCAGTTCCCCTTTGCAATTATGCCCCAAAACAGGGAGTGCAGTTCTTTATTGGTTAGAACATAGGACTTGTTATACAATTCAGGGACCGATCAGGGCTATTTGAAATACCCTCTAGCCTCGGAGCCTATTTTTTCAGTTCATGCACCAGATTTCAATTTACGGAGTCACACTGCTGTTTGTAACACACACTGCAAGTATGTAATAGCTCTCATCATTTTCATTTAGTACACTATAGCAAACATTAATCTTCACTGTGGTTTCTGATCAAGTCTTGGCTGCCTATTTAGGCAGCCAAGACTTGATCAGAAACCACAGTGAAGATTAATGCTTGGTAATTAAGACCTGAAGTATTAACTTAAGCACTCTACAACAATGATAAATGATAATCATATATATAATACATGTAAGAGTGTCTCTCTCGATTATCCATCCAAAGAATATCAAAATATGATCTGAGAAGTTACGCGCCAACTGAGAAGCCTATTTCTGAGATTTAAGAGCCAGGTCCTGATGTTTCAGAACCAAATGCACACTGGTGCATGCCCAGGTCGGTCCCTGACAATTAGATGTCATATCTCTACTTATTATGCATCAAATACATTTCCCGTATGTTCACACCATAACTGAAATGTTCTTTAATGAACCTCAGGTGATGTTATTTTCCCATGAATACCTGTTGATCATGTGATTTATCCCATGAATACCAGTTGATCATGTGACATTTGAACATCGCATATTGTTATTATGTAATACCTTCAATTTTCCATGTACTTTTATTTTTATTTTTACATTCTATAATTTCTGTTTACATTCTATAAATAGACAGTTTCCCCGACTCAAGTGCAAGTTATATTTAGGCACTATATTGACAGTTTATGGAAACTATTTTGTATCAGAAGTTACTTTATTTTCTTTCTTCTTTAGGAACACTCATTGACCAAATTATGGTTAGGCAAGGTGATGTCTTGTAGATAAGCTAATTCAATATGCTGTCCGGACATAAAATAATTCTGTTTTATGAAGGGAATAAACATAAGAATTGAATCATGACTGTTCAAAATCCACAAGGTGATGAAACAAATTGATCACGTGCAAATTTACCATGAACCTCTTTGTGATTCATAAAATTTGCATGTGATGAATTTGTTTCATCACCTCGTGGATATCGAACAGTCATGATTCAATTCTTAAATGAACCCTGGAAGGGTAGCAGTTCTTGTTTACTGCAAACGGACACATTCTGCTTCCATGGTACAAAAAGATCTGACAACCAACACCTCAGGTGTGAGTCCTCTAAAGTTGGCTGCATATTTGTGAATGATCTGCTAAACTTCACATCATACAGTGCAACCCATTTAATTGTATATCTTTTAATAGAATGACTCTGCTAGTTGAATATAATTTCCTAACGCCAAACAGTGTACCAAGCCTTCAATGCAGATTTGACCTGTTAATTGCTCATAGCTTGTAGAATAAATTCCTGTTAATTAGATAAAAAATCTTGTAATTATCAAAGAAATACTTTTACAACCACTGAATCCTTGTTAGCTTAACTTCACATAGTCAAGATAAGCTATTGCCATCATGCGTGTGGAAGTCTGTGAGTCTGTGATGTCTGTTCACATTTTCCTTTAGAACGGGCTACACCCCGCAGTTCTTGTCTGATCGTCACAAAATTTCACATGCAGGTTTGGTGTCATGTCTAGATGAGAACGTCCCCTTTTGGTCGTGATCGGGCAACTGGTATGGCTGCCCGAGCCCAAAACCCGAAAACCATTAGCACAGTCTACAGGTCGTATTTATGAAGGGATTTCATTGTAACTTGGTAGGATGACTCCTTATGATGTCTAGATGAGAATTTCCCCATTTGAGCATGATCTGCCAACTGTGACGACTGCCCGAGCCCAAAACCTGAAAACCTTTACCACAGTCTACAGGTCATATTTATTGAGGAATTTCATTGTAACTTGGTGGGTTGACTTCATACAATGTCTAGATGAGAAAGTCACCTTTTGGGCATGATTGGGCAACTGTGACGGCTACAGGGGCCCAAAGCCCGAAAACCTTTAGCACAGTCTAGAGGTCATATTTATGAAGGGATTTCATTGTAACTTGGTAGGATGACTCCAAATAATGTCTAGATGAGAACGTCCCATTTTGATCGCGATCATGCAGCCTTGATGGGTGCCCAAGCCCAAAAACCTTTAGCATAGGCAAAAGGTCATATTTATGGAAGGATTTCATTGTAACCTGTTAGGTTGACTCCATGTAATGCCTAGATGATGACATCCCCTTTTGGTCATGATTGGTCAGTTGTGATGGCTACTAGTGCCTGAAGCCCGAAAACCTTGAGCACAGTCTACAGGTCATATTTTTGAAGGGATTTCATTGTAACTTCTTAGGATCACTCCAGATGATGCCCAGATGAGATTGTCCCCTATGGTTGCGATCATTCAGCCGTGATGGCTGCCTGAGCCCGAAGCCTGAAAACCTTTAGCACAGTCTACAGGTCATATTTATGAAGGGATTTCATTGTAACTTGGTAGGTTAACTTCATATAATGTCTAGATGAGAACGTCCCCTTTTGGACATGATTGGGCTACTGTGACTGCTAAAGGTGCCCGAAGCCCGAAAACCTTTAGCACAGTCTAGAGATCATATTTATGAGGGGATTTCATTGTAACTTGGTAGGATGACTCCAAATAATGTCTAGACGAGAACGTCCCATTTTGGCCATGATCATTCAGCCTTGATGGGTGCCCGAGCCCAAAAACTTTAGCAAAAGGTTATATTTATAGAAGGATTTCATTGTAACCTGTAAGGTTGACTCCATATAATGCCTAGATGATGACATCCCCTTTTGGTCGTGATTGGTCAACTGTGATGGCTACAGGTGCCCGAAGCCCGAAAACGTTGAGCACAGTCTACAGGTCATATTTATGAAGGGATTTCATTGTAACTTCACAGGATCACTCCAGATGATGCCCAGATGAGATTGTCCCCTTTGGTTGCGATCATTCAACCATGATGGCTGCCAGAGCCTGAAGCCCGAAAACCTTTAGCACAGTCTACAGGTCATATTTATGAAGGGATTTCATTGTAACTTGGTAGGTTAACTTCATATAATGTCTAGATGAGAACGTCCCCTTTTGGACATGATTGGGCTACTGTGACGGCTAAAGGTGCCCGAAGCCTGAAAACCTTTTGCACTGTCTACAGGTCATATTTATGAAGGGATTTCATTGTAACTTGGTAGGTTGACTTCATGTAATGTCTAGATGAGAATGTCCCCTTTTGGACATATTGGGCAACTTTGACGGCTAAAGGTGCCCGAAGCCCGAAAACCTTTTGCACTGTCTACAGGTCATATTTATGAAGGGATTTCATTGTAACTTGGTAGGGTGACTCCAAATAATGTCTAGATGAGAACGCCCCATTTTGGCCGTGATCATTCAGCCTTGATGGGTGCCCAAGACCAAAAACGTTTAGCATAGGCAAAAGGTTATATGTATAGAAGGATTTCATTGTAACCTGTTAGGTTGACTCCATATAATGCCTGGATGATGACATCCCCTTTTGGTCGTGATTGGTCAGCTGTGATGGCTACAAGTGCCCGAAGCCCAAAAACCTTGAGCACAGTCTACAGGTCATATTTATGAAGGGATTTCATTGCAACTTCGTAGGATCACTCCAGATGATGCCCAGATGAGATTGTCCCCTTTGGTTGCGATCATTCAACCATGATGGCTGCCCGAAGCCCGAAAACCTTAAGCACAGTCTACAGGTCATATTTATGAAGGAATTTCATTGTAACTTGGTAGGTTGACTTCATGTAATGTCTAGATGAGAACGTCCCCTTTTGGACATATTGGGCAACTTTGACGGCTAATGGTGCCCGAAGCCCGAAAACCTTTTGCACTGTCTACAGGTCATATTTATGAAGGGATTTCATTGCAACTTGGTAGGATGACTCCAAATAATGTCTAGATGAGAACGTCCCATTTTGGCCGTGATCATTCAGCCTTGATGGGTGCCCGAGCCCAAAAACGTTTAGCATAGGCAAAAGGTTATATGTATAGAAGGATTTCATTGTAACCTGTTAGGTTGACTCCATATAATGCCTAGATGATGACATCCCCTTTTGGTCGTGATTGGTCAGCTGTGATGGCTACAGGTGCCCGAAGCCCGAAAACCTTGAGTACAGTCTACAGGTCATATTTATGAAGGGATTTCATTGTAACTTCGCAGGATCACTCCAGATGATGCCCAGATGAGATTGTCCCCTTTGGTTGCGATCATTCAACCATGATGGCTGCCCGAGCCCGAAGCCCGAAAACCTTTAGCACAGTCTACAGGTCATATTTATGAAGGGATTTCATTGTAACTTGGTAGGTTCACTTCATATAATGTCTAGATGAGAACATCCCCTTTTGGACACGATTGGGCAACTGTGACGGCTTCAGGGGCCCAAAGCCCGAAAACCTTTAGAACAGTCTACAGGTCATAATTGGGGAGCGCGGTGGCTCAGTAGGTAGAGGTGCAGGCTGCAAGCTGAGAGGTCCTCGGTTCGAATCCCACCTGTGGCAACCGCACTGTGTCCTTGGGCAAGACACTTCATCCCCATTGCCCGGGTGGGGGCACGATGACGCTGTGTACTAAGGCGTACTGCACGTCGATGGTACGCATGTCTTCAACCAATCTAACCTTGTCTGTGCTGCAGTGCGGAGTTACGATGTTGGGGAGCTGGCAACTGCTTGTCGTTGCTCAGTGGTTCTCTCCGGGTACTCCGGCTTCCTAAAACTGTCACGGTCATGATTAGCCATTGTGCATAAATATGTGACCTTAAAACATCAATAAATAAATAAATAAATACGGGTCATAATTATGAAGGGATTTCATTGTAGCTTGGTAGGATGACTCCAAATAGTGTCCAGATGAGAATGTCCCCTTTTGGTTGCAATCATTCAACCATGATGGCTGCCAGAGCCTAAAGCCCAAAAACCTTTAGCACAGTCTACAGGTCATATTTATTAAGGGATTTCATTGTAACTTGGTAGATTGACTTCATATAATGTCTAGATGAGAACGTCCTCTTTGGACGCAATTGGGAAACTGACGGCTACAGGGGCCTGAAGCCCGAAAACCTTTAGCACAGTCTACAGGCCATATTTATGAGGGGATTTTAATGTAACTTGATAGGATGACTCGTTTTGGAATAATTTCACTGTAACTTGGTAACTTTTGTTGATATACGTTAACTGTGAGGGCCACATACATTAACTGTGAGGTCATATTAACCCACCCCTCAGCTCTTTAGTACAGTGTACACCTCATATTATTTTTATCATAAACATAGCACACAGGGAACAGAAATGAACATATTCCCAATTATCACAATTCTTGTCTTATTTCATAATCATTTCATAAACATTGAACATTATCCTTTTCATCAAACACAACACACAAGTTAAGCTACAGTGTCATTGACACTTTCATTTTTATAGACCTATTTGTCCTCAGTACATTCAATATAGGCATTTATTCTCTCCAAGGGACTCCTGGGAAGTGAAACAGTACTTGCTTACTGTGGTAGACAAGCTCTGCTTTACTGGTAAAGTAAGGCCCGGTCACCAGTGCCTGGGTGGAAGTCCTCTAAAATGGGCAAACTGATTTTCGGGTCTCATCTTTATATCCATGTTGTGAACACGATTAGCATTGAGCAGAAATATGTGACCTTGAGGCCTAGAAAAGTTAAAATCTGTTTCTCAGGGCCTCCCACATGGTCCTTTTGGCTGCCGAATGCTCTCTTTTTATAAACAGTGGAAACTTTAAAAAAAATAAAAATTAAATGGTTCATGTCTGATATTTTACCCAAGTTAATAAAATTACACTCAAGGGTCGAAATACACCACCACCCATATTATTCTGGAGATTTTGAGGCCGAAAAACTTCAAACAAACTAAGAATGTGAACTTTTGAAGGGAGAGAAATAATTACAAAAATAAAAAAAAAAATAAAAACTGACCGGCCACATGCAATTTTACAAAAAATGGCCAGAGAAACATAAGATCTGCTTTGTGGAGCCTAAAAGATGAAATTTCCTGGCATCTGAAGAGTTCATCACATGAAGTTTTGACTCAAGATTTTGGGTCTGCAGCAGATAAAACTAAGACTTCCTGATTTGTTTCCACAAGGATTGATTGGTAATTTGAAGGTCTTTGAAATGACTTTGACACTGACATGTGGTGTAATATGGAGCTAGTCTCTTTTACGAAGAATTACTGAAATCAAGTTCTTGATACATATGGAGGCTGAGATCTAAGGTAATTGGCCACATGGACTTATGGTAATTCTTTGATCAACTGCTATCATCAGCTTGTGAAAAGATTTGGACTTTTTGATAAATTTGTTAACTGGTAGAGTGCTAAATTTTTTCTCAGCCTCCAGATTTGTTCACACATTTTTGTCTTGTTACAATTAATGGGAGAGTGCCTTCAGGCACTCTCCCATAAATTGTAACAATGCAAATCGATGGAGATGAAGCAATTTTACTTCCAAGATAATATGAAAAACAACCACAGAATATGAAACCTTTAACCTTTAATATGGGTTTCTAGCACTCTACCAGTTAACAGTTAGATTTCTGTGAATCTTAGCTGCCAGTTCCATGAAATAACTGGAGAATATGATTTAGAGAAAGGTATCAAAGCCCTAAAGAAGTTAAAAATCTGTTTCTCAAGTCCTCCCATATGGCCCCTTTGGCTGCACGCTCTCTTTTTATAATCAGTGCAAACTTAAAAAAATAAAAATTAAATGTTTTTTGTCTATTTTACCCAAGTTAATAAAATTGAATTTGAAAATTGAGGTTTGAATATATTATTTGGAAATGATAATGATCAACCGATGAATGCCCAGTAATTATGGTTTACCAAATCTCTTTTTTAGGAGACAATTCTCTAAGCTGGCTTGGGAGTATAAAGAACTTGTCTAACATATCCCATTTTAACGTTCCACCATATGGTGAAGATGATGATAAAACACCATTTCCTATAAGACCCACAGACAAAAGAAGTTATGCACAGAGTTGTGTTGTTTGGATTAAGCCAGCTGGACTACAGGTAAAGCTAGGCCTTTAAATTCTTCCCAACTAACAATTGTAAATGCTGTGCCCAATTAAGATAACTGCACCCAAATTATGCAGAGTTTGAAACTTTTTCCAAAGTTTTGCAGTTTTGGCAATATATAGTTTGGCCAGGTTTCCCTGATGCTTGTAATATAGCTTAGTGCTTACCTTCGAATTAAACAATGCAACAGATAATATTTTTTTTTAAAACCCTCAAAGTTCCCATAGAAAAGCAATCGGCGTCGACAGTGTCGTATATGACGCTGTCGACACCGATTGCTTCTCTGTGGCCAATTCCATATGATCATGCACTTAAAGCCTAAGATCTATTATATTAATGTTTGTGACATTTCTCAGTAAACGCCATGCATATTTACATTCAAACAGATCTTTGGCTCGCCACTGGGAAACTAAGATGCCTTCTCAAGTTAGTCGAGTAAACTTATGTCAAAGGTGGTTGGAGGGAACCAGTAAAAATGGTGAAGACCTATAACAAGGGATTGTAAACTAGCATTTTAAGACGGGGAACCTAAAACCTAAAATGGATGCCAACAAGAAGAAAATACCGGTGCTTTTTTTTCAGCCATACAGGCCACATCCATATTTGCCACTGTGCCCAAATTAGACTGATCGAAAGGTCTGAGTGTAGCTTGTTTTTTATGCCTCTGCCCATATTGTCAGTGGGCTTCCACAGTGTTGTATCTTGAATTTTCCATCTTTTCAGGAGAGACAGAAAACAGAATATCTCCAAATATGGGGGACACAGAACAGAGTAACAGTAGTTCCTCACATAAAAACCACATTCGTTGTTTCAGACAACATTTGGAGTCTATTCTAGGGCACGTCCTACTAGAAAAATGACTTTTAGGTGGTGATACAACATTTTGAGAGTTAACTTGATGTTGTTGAAATTATACAACATTTTGGAATTGATTATATTTCTGTCATTCTATGACGTGTCATTTACGTATGAGTTGTTAGTCAAGGCTTCCAGACTGTTTCATTACCACTTATCAGAAACAAGCTGATTACCTCCGTTCACAACACACATAATTTGACATACAACATTTTAGAATCAACACTCTCAACTTTTTACCTTGACAAAGTCAACATAAACTATTACCATCACATGTGTTGAAGTCTGTGAGTCTGTTCACAGTTTCTTTAGCACAGGCTACACCCCATAGTTCTTGGTCTGATCATCATGAAATTTCATATGCTGGTTTGAGGTCTTGTCTCGATGAGAACGTCTCCTTTTGGTTGCAATCGGTCAACTGTGATGGCTACATAAGCCTGAAAACCTTTAGCACAGTCTACAGGTTGTACTTATGAAGGGATTTCATTGTAACTTGGTAGGATGACTCTGTATAATGTCCAGATGAGAATGTCCCTTTTTGGTCATGATCAGTGAACCGTGATGACTGTGAGGACTAGAAACTCAAAAACCTTTAGCACAGTCTACAGGTCGTTTTATGAAGGGATTTTATTGTAACTTCGTAGGATGACTCTGTATAATGTCTAGATGAGAATGTCGTATTTTGGTCGGGTTTATTCAACTGTGATGGCCACAGGAGCACGTAACCTAGATTCCTTTAGCACAGTCTACAGCTTGCATTTATGAAGGGATTTCATTGCAATTTTGTTGGTTGACGCCGTATAAAATGTAGATGAGAATGTCCTATTTTCACCATGATCGGTCAAACTTGATGGCTGCACAGGCACGTGACCCAGATTCGTTTAGCACAGTATGAAGTTCAAATTTATGAAGCAATTTCATTGTAACTTGGAAGGATAGCTTGGTATGATGTCTAGATGAGACTCTCCTATTTTGGTCATGATCGGTCAGCCGTGCCATTGCCGCCACCAGGTCGCATGACCTAGATTCCTTTAGCACTGTCTACATGTTTTATGAAGGGATTTCATTGTAACTTGGTAGGATAACTTGGTATGATATCTAGATAAGGCTGTTCTAGTTTGGGCATGATCGGTCAGCCTTGACTGCCGAAATGTCATGTGACCTAGATGCCTTTAGCAAAGTCTACGAGTTTTATTTATGAAGGGATTTCATTGTAACCTGGTAGGTTGATTTGTATTGGATTGATTTTACTGTAACTTGTTAACTTTGGTTGACCTACATTAACTTTGAGGGCCACATTAACCAGAGTTCAATTCTTTAGTACAGTCTACAGCTCAAATTATTTTGACTGATTGAAAACATAGCATATAGGGAACATAAATTAACATATTCTCAATTATCACATTTCTTGTTTTATTTCATAAACCTTTCATAAGCATTGAACATTATCCTTTTCATTGACATTTGATGGGAGGAAAATAATTACAAACACTCCCAGTAGCGGGGGAGGAATTCGTCACATACAGGTGAATTGTGCACTTGGTGATACCTTCTTGAAATTTGGCACACTGTTAGTGTAGGCTATGAGGTTCTCAAAAACGATCGGCTACAAGTTGACACCGACCGGTGGCGACCAGTAGCGGCACAATCCAAAATGGCCGCCAGCGGCTGAAGGGAACCTCCTTTTCGACGGTCTACCGACTATACATCCGATTGTAAGGGCGCGAAAGTGAACTCTGATCCACGCACGTGTTGGAAACAGACGTGGGAGATGATGTAGAATAAAACGAGATTCTCTATACGGACGCATCAATTTCTTGGAACTTGAAAAGAGCGTTGTTTCTCCGGGATCAGCGTCATTCAGGCAAACCTGAATGACGCTGATCCCGGAGAAACAACGCTCTTTATGAAGCAGTCTCTTTGCCATACAATCTCTTGTTTGGCGTAATTCCGCAAGCAATTCTGATTTGTCTGTCGAAATTAATTCGAGAACGCGATTGTTCACAAAAATCATTCACAGAATGAGTGAGAATCCTCTTCGTGTACGGACTAGTACTGACTGGGAACGTTGTTGCTTTTGCCAGCAAGACAGTTCCAAGAAATTGATGCGTCCGTATAGAGAATCTCGTTTTCATGACGCCTATAAAGCTATTGAGGAAGACATAACGCGCTTCCTAGATAATGGCGTTGAGCTTCCATATAATTTGACCATTGATTGTTTGATGAGAGAGAGTGATGAGTGTATGTCGATGTCACTGTTGACGAATAAGGCAATATATCATAAGACATGCCGTGACAGTATTCGGACTCACATCGTACAGCGCGTGCTACACAAGCGAGAGCGAAATGAGGCAGTGGCATCCTGCTCCACGCTGAGTCCTAAAAGAACACGGACAAGTTTTGAATCTGGCTGTGACAGGAAACTGCCCCAGTGTGTTTATTGTCACAAACGCGAAGGTGACAGCAGTGAGCCTATTTGCAGATCAATGTCTGATAACAATAAACTCAAAATTATGGCAAAGGAAGCCGAGAACTGGGTTGTTTTTTCTCGGGTCAATGCAGCATTTGATTCCGCTGCTAGTGATCTTTACTATCACAAAACCTGTTATTGTAAGCTTGCCAATGAAGCACGAGCGGCTAAATCTAAAAAGTCGAAGAACGCCGAACATTCCGCGTCAGGCCTGCCCTATGACCCTCTCGTTATGGCAGAGCTCATAACATTTGTTGAACACAACGATTCCGCGATGAAGCTTGTCGATCTCAAGAATCTGTACAGTCGGAGGTTGAAGCAAGTCGGTTCTGATTGGCTTAGTGAAGAAATACATTCCACTCGATTCAAAGAACATTTGTTGCAGAAATTGGGCGATGGCTGGGACGCCTTCACACAGGGTAGAGATGTGTTTATTTCAAGTAGGTTTCGAGTTGGCTCCTTGTTGTCCGAATCTTCAACTCGTATAGTGTCTGAGGAAGAGGCAAAAAAGATAGTTGATGTGGGTCTTCTTCTGCGTAAACACATACTCATATCTCAAGCTCCTTTCACGGGATCATTTTCATCTTATTGCTTGAGCGAGCCTGTACCCAACTCACTCCTGACTCTTCTTAGAGTTCTACTTGAGGGCACATGTAGTATACAGAACTTAGGCGATGATGAGACTGTTAATGCCAAGACTCGAGTGGCTTGTACTATTTCACAGATGTTGATCAGCAATTCAGCGAAACGCTCCGAACATGCACAAAATGTTCACCAGAGACGTGACAGAGAAACTCCAATGCCTCTTTATGTGGGTTTGAAGTTGCATGCCCATGATCGTATGAAAAATCTTATCAGAGATTTTCATCAAATGGGACTCTCTGTCTCTTATGATCGCGTAATGGATGTTCGCAGGAGTTTCGCGAGAGCTGTTTCACTGCGGTTCAAGAACGAAGGTGTTGTAGTCCCAGCTAACTGCAAACGTAATGTTTTCTCGATAGGAACCACTGATAACATTGATGTATCTGGTAGATCTGATATGCATGGTACGTCCATCACACTCATTGGTCAACTGAGCAGGGACAATGTGGGTACTGATCCCCCACCACTGAGTTTAGATGTTCCAGAAGACACACAAATTGAACTCCCAGACGACTATGCATTTGTTCCTTTCGTTGAAGACTTTGGTGGGGACATCAGGCTTGAATCTCCAGATGAATGTAATGTACGGCCCAATGAATATGCAGATTTGAACGTGGGAGAGAATGACTGGTTGTCTCATGTGTCACAGATCAGCAATAAAGGGAAGGTTGATGGCAGCTGGCAGCTTGATGAAGTCCCTGTGACCTTTTCAGGCTTCTTTTCAAAACATGAAGATCAAGACAATGTCAAACCTCGTGCAGTTATTGGGGTATTCCCTGTTTTCAGTGAGCAGAAAGCGGACTCACTCAGTATGCAGAAGCATGCTATGTATGTGGTCAGGGAAGCTACTGCTTTCGTAAACCCCGGCCAGATACCTGTCATTGAAGGTGACTGTCCGTTGTATGCCAGGCAGAAAAAATGTCAATGGCTGTTCCCAGAGGAGATAGGTGAGGATCGAATGGTGTGTATGATTGGATTCCTGCATCTTGAAATGTGCACCCAAGAAGCTGGTGGTAAGCTTATGGGTGGTTCTGGTTGGGAGCGAATGTTTCACCTCGCAAAGATATTCACACCCGGTGTAGCATCATCCCTACTTGGTGGGAAACATGTCAAGAGGACGCGACAGGCATATCTTCTCACTCTAGCTTGGCTTGAGATCCTCAGAAAGAATGCTTATGAGATTTACTGTCAGCAGACTGGGCCCCATGAGTCATTTGAAATGTGGGAACAGAGGATTCTTTCACAATCTCCAACTGCGCGCTATTGGGGTGAAATCGTTCGGAACTTTCTCTTGACAAGCTGTCAATTCGTTCGGAACCAACGAATCGGTAACTGGCCTGGTACACTGTGTTCTATCGATGAGTTGTGCAGTTACTTTTTTGCCCTAGGACATACAAATTATTGTCGGTGGGTCCCCGTATTTCTGAGAGACATGTCTCAGCTACCCAGGCGGCATCCTTCAATCCACAACAAATTCATAGAAGGCCATTTTGTGGTCCAGCGTAGTGAGAGGAAGTTCAGTATGATGGGTTTAGATCAGAGCCAAGAACATAGTATCCAACTACTCAAAGAAGACAGTGGTCCAAAAGGTCTCTATGGCCAGGCTGAAGAGAAAGTCGTTATTGAGCTTTCAAGGTCAGAAGTTCTGCGTGTTATAGATGAGTATGAATATGCAAGTTTCCACACAACATCATCAGATAACACGGAACACCCGGAAAGTTCGGTATCAGAGCAGAAAAAATTTCTGAATCAATTGAAATCTCTCCTCGATCTGGTGAATCAGGGACTCATTATCAACCCTTATGATGAAACTAGTGGTCAGCTGGTGACATTAGATACTGGTGAATATATGGACCCCGAAGTTAGTAAGAGTTTACGGTCATTACCCGAAAGGGGCAAGCATTTATATTCCACTTTCTTGAAGGAAAGGCTTGTGGAATGCACCGTACCCCTGAATGATGTTATTCCCAAGGCAAATATATATACCTTCCTTAACCCACCCCCAGCCAACCTGGACAAAGGCCGAGACAAACTCATGTCAAGTAAAGCAACTGCCGCAATAGTTACCCAGATGTTCGTTTCACTGCAAGCCCGGCCTGATTCAAACATGGATGAGTTTTTCATGCACGAGAATGCACGTGATCCGCCAGCATTATCCGATAGAGGTAAGCTACGGAGTGGGACAAAATCTCAAATTCTCAATTGTTTACCAGCTATTCCTGCACAAGGGAAGAATTCAGCAGCTAGACAAGCTTCAGTTGTCATCTTGGATATGCCTGCTGTAGTCCATGTAATCAAACCACAGAAAGCGGATCTGTTTGGAGAATATGCTCGATTGCAATTATTGCCATACATCGAATCTCTGATTAACACGAACACCACAAGGGTTGATGCGATCTATGACTGTTACCCCGAAGGCAGTTTGAAGAATCAGACGCGAGCAAAACGCCTCGGTGAGACAGCAGTTAGGTTGATACGGGTGTCCGAGAACGTCCCTTTACCTAAAGGGAAGAATTGGCAGGCATTCTTGAAAGTTAGTGAGAATAAAGACGAATTTTTCAAGTTCCTGTCTGCTGAACTGCTGAAATTAACATCAACATCCGAGTACCAGTTGTTAACGACATCAGGAGAATATGTACTATGCAATAAGGATGTTAGCTTATGTGACATATCTCCATCGAACCACGAGGAAGCAGACACGCGCATGATGCTTCATCTCAACCATGCAGTCTCACAAGGTCACAAAATAGCTTTTCTTCGCACGGTTGATTCTGATGTCGTCATTCTGTCTTTGCACCATTTCGCAACATTCCGTGACCTTGGACTCAGTGAGCTGTGGATTGGGTTTGGAATTGGAAAGGCATATAAAGATATGCCAATTCATGAGATAGCTTCACAACTTGGACCTGATTACTGTAAGGCCCTGACTTTCTTCCACGCCTTCACAGGTTGTGATGTAACATCCAGCATGCTCGGCATTGGGAAGAAGACAGGATGGAATGCATGGATGAATTTTCCCGCATCAACTGAAATGATGATAGAATTGACTGAGAATCCGCAAGTCTTTTCAGAGGATTCCCCTCATATGCAGCATATCGAAAAACTCACCATACAGATGTACAGTAACAGTTGTGTCAGTACACGTGTCAATGATGCGAGACGGCATATGTTCACACATGGCCTTAAGTCTATGGAAAACATCCCGCCCACCAAAGCAGCTCTGTATCAACATGTAAAAAGGGTAATTCTTGTGTCATCTTTCATTTGGCATCGTGCTCTGCAGAAACACTTATGTGTGCCAGACCCATCACAGTACGGATGGGAGTGGAATCCGCGTCTCAATATTCTGGTCCCATTTTGGACTCACCTAGGAGACGCAAGTGCTGCATGTGCACTGATGCTCCACTGTAGTTGTGCCAAGGCCTGCAAGGGCAATTGCAAATGCTTGAAAGCTGGATTAAGGTGCACACCTTTGTGTAAGTGTGAAGGTGGCTGTTGTAACAATATTGAGTAGTATACTGTCATGTTAGGACCAGTCATCTCCTATTCTGGTATTTTTTTTTCCATTTTCGGCCAGTTAACACATGTCATGTTTCTAGTTGAGTTGATTTTGCTAACAAATGTTCATCCCATGTGGCTTGCTACATTGTCCGGGGTATAGGAATACAGTTTTAGATTTCGGAAAATAGTCTGTTATTTACTGCACAAGACGGTGTTAATTCATGCATAGCATGATACAATATCCCCAACTATTTTGCCTCTGTACAACAGTTGATACCTTCGTTCACCCGTGTGTTCATCTATGGTATCCTTGTCTTTCTCTGGCCATAGGCCACATGTGACTAGTCAGTTCCTACTCCATAGCAAATCAACTTGGAAATCCTTCATCTTGTAGCGCACTCATGTCTCAATGAATCCATACCTGAGTTGATCTAATAAATCTAACGTAAGGTATCAAATTGCCATACCGGATCATATTTCGATAAGTTATTCGCTAAAACATTTCGACCACTCATCGACATCAAAGGTCATGTTTTGGCTCCCAGTGGTGGCTATATCTCTATATCCCTGGTAAAGTAGCATACCATGAGGGATGGGCATTAAGTGTCGGCAACATTAATCCTGACTTGGAACACACCACATCTTAACTGGCCGAAAATGAAGAATACTACTTGTAGTCAAAAAATATTCCTGTACCTCGAATGACTGCAAACATACACTCACCCCTTCTAGTCCCATTTTGCCAATGTTCTATACTGGCAAGATAACATTGTATAATTAACAACGGGAACTAATGCATCCCGAGTTCATTCCAGCACTGCCCTTGCTGGCAGACGTGTCGCTATGGTGTTGAGATTGAACCAGAACTCCTCTAGAAATTTGATAGTTTTATTTTCTTAGAAAATAAATCTATCGAAAATGCCGGAAGTTGAGAATAGACTGTCACTTTAATTGGATTATCAAATGTCCAAGTATCCCCACTGCTGCATACTATCGAGTACCCTTGTTCATGTGTTGACAGGAATCTCTCATACCATGTTCATTTGACCATTGCATTCCCGAGAAACATTCAACACTAATTTATCTACGGACGGACGATCATACTGACAGTCAGACACACAGACGCACACATCGACGGAAATTCTGATCCCATTATCCATTAATCTTCCCCCCAACTTGTTCCAAGGGCTTCACTCCATCATTCACATCAATTACAGCACATGTATGGTGTTAGGTTTGGAGCTTCAGTTGTGCGATCGGCGAAAATAGCTTTTTTTCGATCCGCTTGGCGGCCATTTTGGATTTCGCTGCTAGTGGTGGCTAGAGGATGGTGCCAACTTGTAGCCGATCGATTTTGAAATCTCTGATGCCTACCCTTACATCATGCCAAATTTCAGGAAGGTATCACCAAGTGCACAATTCTAGCGAATTCCTCCCCCGCTACAGTGTTTGGAAATAATTACAAACACCCCTGCCATGCCTGTGTAAACAAAACCTGCGTCCTTTCTTAATTGTATGGCATCCGAGAAATTTGAAAAAGACAAGTGTCGCTGATTTCTTCTGAGGTACAGTTTGTAGAATTAAGTACTTATTTGCAACTATCTGATGAATTATCCTTTTCATCAAGCACAACACACAGTCAAGTTAAGTAAACATTGAACATTATTCTTTTCATCAAGCACTGCACACAGTCAAGTTGAGCTACAGTGTAATTGACACTTTCATTGATAAATGCTTTGAAAATATGACATTTCAGAACTATACGTGAATATTTAGGACAATTTGCCTGGATCATTTACATGTGTTCTTGTACATCTTATGTAATTGGACCCAGAGATTCTGAATTTTTGAAAAAGTGTTTCGCGCCAAAACAGGAGATACTAGCTTTTGGAAGCCCGCTGATGATGCAATGTTACCATTGTCCATCTGTCATTCCAAAAGAATATTTTTCCAGACTTTTTTTTACCATACAGTGAGATAATTTGCTGATTTCTAGTGGCTTTGTCATGGGTACCTACAGTTTACAAATAAAGTTTGAGTTTAGTCCCGGTCAGATGATTTTTGTCCCCCGACCCTTCGGGGGACTATTGTAATCAGCAGTGTCCGTCCGTCTGTCCGTGCATCCGTCCGTCCGTCCGTCGCACCCTTGTCCGGATGCTAACTTTAGTTTGGATGATTTTACTGAAACTAAATTTGGTATGTGTCTTACTTGGGTGGAAATGCAGGTCAAGTTCGAAAATGGGCACGCTCCACTGATTTCTACTGGATTTATTCCCCTTTTTCGACTTAAAAAATACAGTTTTTGTGTTGTCCGGATGATAACTTTAGTTAGGATCATTTCATTGAAACGAAATTTAGTATACCGCTTATTTGGGTGGAAATGCAGGTCAAGTTCGAAAATGAGCACGCTCCACTGATTTTTACTGGATTTATTCCCCTTTTTCGACTTAGAAAATACGGTTTTTGTGTTGTCTGGATGATAACTTTACTTTGGATCATTTGATTGAAACGAAAGTAAGTATGTGGTTTAATTGGTTGGAAATACAGGTCAAGTTAAAAAATGGCCATGCTCTGTCTATTTTTACAGGAGTTATTTCCCTTTTTCGACTTATAAAATACACTTTTTGTGTTGTCCGGATGATAACTTTACTTTTGATCATTTGATTGAAAGGAAATTAAGTATGCAGCTTATATGGGTGGAAATACAGATCAGGTTCGAAAATGGGCACGCTCTGTCTATTTTTACTGGAGTTATTCCCCTTTTTCGACTTATAAAATACACTTTTTGTGTTGTCCGGATGATAACTTTACTTTTGATCATTTGATTGAAAGGAAATTAAGTATGCGGCTTATTCAGGTGGAAATACAGGTTAGGTTCGAAAATGGGAATGCTCTGTCTATTTTTACTGGAGTTATTCCCCGTTTTCAACTTTGTAATTCAAAAATGCAGATGGCATGGAAGTTTCGAAAACAGTGCCTCTTTCAACTCTTCCATCATTGTGCGTTCCATACAAAACACCCAGTCACAGAAGAATTCAAGACAATTTCTCTACATTTTGAAATTTCCAAATCTGTGGAACTTGTTTTGAACTGAATCATTGAGACATTTTCAAACCATATCAAATTTCAAGGCTCACTGAAGTGTAGTAACTCTGAGATTAATAAGAATGATACAAATCTGAAACAAACATGTCCTCTTGATACCTTTGAAAATTGTACTCCTAACACCCTTAACCTCTCATAAAGACCATGCTCTAGGAGCAAATTGCATCCCAACAGCTCCCTTGAATTTGCCATCTTGGTCGGGGGACCGGGGGCGTTGCCCTTGTTCATAGAGTTATTGACCTTGGACTTAACTTTATGATGTGGAAACTTGGAGAATCAGTATTTTTATACTGTACCAATGACCCAGACATAGCTGGTGCTAACTCTTAAAATATAGGGCCAAACACAAATTTTGCCCCCCAATCCCCAAAATTTGCATCTAAAACTAAAGAAAACATGTCCTGAAAGGCCCTCCACACTTCGCCCCTACTGCGCATGCGCAGTGTCAAGGACGTTCCGAAATTGGCGCCATTAATCATTCTAAGTTTGGCCCTTCATCAGTTAACATCTGACTGATCTTTGTGCTTATAAATCTCAGTTTAAATGATGCCAGACACATAAATATTAGTGAAATGGTGATTCTAAGGAGGATAGAGAAGGAGGAGAGGAAAAGAATGTGTGACAGAATATTATCAGGGCTGTAACTTAAAATTTTTTAATGAAATTATGTTAAGTTACCTATTTTCAAGGCAGCAGCCATTTTGTTGTCATTCTGATTATTTAGTTACACTGTTTTTTTAAGTGTTTTCCTCTCTCCCTGTCCTTTAAGTTCCCCCTTGCTATTCTCCCATGCTTTTGGCATAGTTTTTGTAATTATTATTACTAAATTTTCTTGGGAGTTTTAGCTGAATAACAGAATGAATTCTGTTCTTTCCCCATGTTTACGTCTTCACCTAAGGGTGGTTAGGCGTTGTGTTCTGCATCTACCATCTGATGTTCTGCAGTTTCTTCCCTGGAAGTCTCTGTTTTGCATCAGATAGTGTATTTTTGGTAACTGATTTCGGGCATGGGTGCCTGGAGTCTTATTTTAGTGTTTTTACACTCATTGTTTACATTTTCAACAGCCCTCTGTGTGAGGGGGGGATTTCTAAAAAATAATATCTTGATGTTATTTTAATCATAACTAGATACATTATTATTGTTCGTAAGTGTTGAATAAATTGTTTAAAATATTTTTAAAATTTTTGTCCACACTTAGGCTTGTGATCCATTGGGGCTCAATGTTACTTTTCAGAAACTTGGGCTGTTCTGAAAAAATATTTTTTCAAAATATTATGATCAATTATTTTGTCTATATCAATGGATCATATTATTATTATGTATTTTGATTGCCAGGGGTTAGTGCGAGTACCAGGACTTGTTTTCTTTTCACATTGAAAGGATATTGATCAATTGTTTTAAGAGGAAGTCTTCCTCTGACTTTATTATCATTCTATATGTGGTCAGTGTACTCGCATTAACTCCTGTTCTGTATCGTATGATTTCGATGACAATATGGGAAGCGTATGTCACGGTATTTTGTTGGGGATTTGGACACTCCGGTCCTTTCCCCGCAGGGTCACTCTACTTTATCAATTTCTATTTCAGACGATCAAGATTAGGGTGATGTATCTGTGATGTCTTCCAACAGTGTGCCTCCGTCGTCACAATTAATGAAGGGCTAGCGGAAAAGTGCTCATGTAAATACGCCAATTGCCTAAGAGGACCCTAGTAGGTTCGACGGCCTTTGACGTCCGCTAGCTCGCCCGGTGTAGCGTCCATTCACCGAATGGTTCGGCAGCCGGGTTCGTCCGTTGCGGTCTAGAAGGAATTTTGGGGTGATGCGAGCACTATAAACTAACCTAATGCACACCCAGTGACGGCGGATCGGAGGGAGAACGCAGGAAGCCTTTTAGTCCGGTTCATAGCTCGTTCCAGTCCATCCGGACGGCAAGCGAGAGAGGCCCCTCTCTCGTTCAACAACATCTGGCCCCAGATGTTGTGGTACAAAATGTGTCGTAAGCGGAGCATACGTCCGTCGCTCGGGACGCTCCGTTGTATAGGCAGTCCGCTGAGACTGCTAAGGCTTCCTCTTCTCGTCAGCGCACACGACCGCACCTTGGCTGCGTGACCGCCGATATATTACCAGCTTCGCCGATCAAGGATTCTTCGGCGACCAGGTCACACCATCCGGTAGCCAGGGACACGAGGCCTGCAGACTCCGGACGGTCGCATAGGAAGTGTGCGGGAGTCAACGTACACGGAGCTTCCGGCGGCAATGCATCGTAAGACCGCTACTGCACAGGCCTCGGGAACGGACGTGCTTTCCTTAATAGCACAGTTTATCGCAGCATCCCAGCATCAACTGAATCTGTCGCATATATTTTATCCGACGATGCTGGGTCGGGACGCTCCGCGGAAGCGGGTACGGACGTCCGAAAGTTTCATCCGGTCCGACGGGATACCGTAAGGGATTCGGAGGATTTCGAGCTTTCCCTTTCGGAACAACATATGCTGTTGTGTATGTCATCTGACTTGGTCTTCTCCAGCTTCTTTCGTCGGACCAGAATGCTGCGATGCCGGATAAGAAACTGATAGCGTCGGCGGACTTAGAAATTTTTGGTTCGGTTCAGGGACATCGTCCCTCAGTTCCGACATAGTCCAATAATGTCACACAAACTTTTGAATTATTGAACGACGCTATATATATTATTATTTTATGCTTGCTAACCAAGCATTTCTGGTTTCTTGTTCGAAGAGTTATGGAGATGTCTTTCAAAAGTGTGCCTCTGTCGTCATAGTTAATGAAGAGTTAGCGGCAATAAGTGCTCATGGAATATGTCTATCGCCTACGGAGTGACATTTGCTAGCTCACCCGGTGTAGCGTACATTCATCGAATGGTTCGGCTGCCGGGTTCGTCCGTTGCGGTCTAGGAAGGAGATTTGGGTGATGCGAGCACTTTAATTACTTTAGTACTCACCCAGTGACGGCAGATTGAGGACAGATCGGAGGAAGCCTGTTAGTCCGGTTCCTGGCTGGTCCAGGTCCGTCCGGGCTGTGAGCGAGAGAGGTCCCTCTCTCGCCCAACAACATAGGGGACCGCATGTTGTGGTTCAGATATTTTACATTCGGAGCATATGTCCGTTGGTCGGGACGCTCCGTTATATTGACAGTCCGAGAGACTGTCTTTAATGCTTCCTCATCCTCACACCAGGGCACACGACCGCACATTGGCTACGTGACCTCGAGTATCCGATCAGTTTTGGCATTCAGTGATTCCACGGCGAATAGGTCGCGCCATCCGGTAGCCAAGGGACACGAGGCCTATACACTCCGTTCGCTCGCATATTGGTAGTATGCACGGGGTAGCGATCACGGAGCTTCCAGCGGCAATGCATCGTAAGACCACTTCTCCTCAGGCCTCAGTGACGGACGTGCTATCCGAGTTAGCACAGTTGTTTCGCAGCATCCCAGCAATTGACAGTTTCTCGGTCGAATCAGGAATTATCCGACGGCGCTGGGTCGGTGCGGTCCGCGGTTGCATCAGGTACGGACGACCGAACGCTTTATAGGGTCCGACAGGATGGCGAAAGGGATTCGAAAGATTTCGAGTTTTCCCTTTAGTAGTATCGGAAGATGCCTTTCATATCTTTTGGCATTATCTTCCAGTGATTATTATTTCGGACTTCATTGCTGCGATCTTGGATAAGAGACTTATAGCGTCATTGGACTCGGATTTTTCGATCGGTTCGGGGACATTAAAAGAAAAAAGAGTCCCTGACTTACCGACGTAGTCCAATATTGTCATTACAACATGTGTTTTATTTTTCGACGCTATATATATATATACAAGCCTACTACTAAGCATGATAGTTTAGTTTCTTGTCCGCGTTGCTCATTTCTGCCATTTTATCATTTATACAAATAGTTTATTTTGGCAGAGCAGGGCATACCGAGAGTTCATATGCGTCTAGACGGTGTGATTAAAAACTGCATATATTCTTTTTCGCCGTTTATGTCTTTTCCAATTTCAATGTTGGGGACGACATTATGTATAGTAGACTTAACTTAGACGCTTTATTATACGTAATCCGCCTTACTGAGGCGTTATCATTACGTCTTCAAGAAAAGATTTACGGGATATTATTCTCAATGTAATTTCTTTTGAGGGCAGTAGTTTGTTCACGTATAACTCCGCCCTTCAGTAGCTGATTGGAGTTAGTTAGACCTGACGCAGCCCTAGCTACATCCACTCGCATGGATAGTAAGGTTAAGAACTCTCTCAGAGTCGCTTCGTTCTCGGAGGAGCTTCTCTTCGACGGCAACTTTTCGGCAATCCATGAATTGCTCGATTTACACGTTCTCTTGTCTATCTAGTGTTACAAGAGATTCAGACTGGGGCAAACATTCGGTGGTTGACTCAGAGAGTGCCGCCGCAGTTGCCGGACCCGAGTGTGGCTGTTATGACGGTTGCCAGTCATACAGATTGGGATGTAATACTGATCCCTACGGATTCGAAGTGCCAGGGTCTTTGGGTTCCGCAGTCTTTTAGCAATCAGTTTTCTTCCGCGGAATAATGTTTTTTAGGCTTGCTTTATGTCATTGCATGAACATTATTCAGAAACGCATGCCCAAATTCCTGTCCTTTAATTCGACAGTAGTGGCGTATCTCCGGAACCAGGGAGGCACTCTTTCGTTTCCGTTATTCAATTTAATGGAAAGAATCCGTCTGTTGGTTATAGTACACCAAGTTCAGTTTTGGTCCGTCATATTCCGGGTCGTCTGATTGTTTTATCGGACTCCCGTTCTCTTACGGGTCGCTTGTTGCTGTCAGAATGGACTCTCAACAAACAAGTATTCAATCAGATTTGCTATCTATGGGAGCGCCCAATGATGATTTATTTATGACACAGCTTGCTAATCAATTGCAGACGTATGTGTTGGCTTGTCCAGATCTCTGAGCTAATATTCTTAACGCTCTATTGATCTATAGGACGGAATGATAGGATACGCGTATCCTCCGGCGCTGTTGTTTTAGCAGGTATTGCTAAGATAAACAACCACAATACATTTCTGTTGATAGCATCTCTATCTTCACAGAGATCATGAGTAATTTTCTCTCTTGTCTACTGTGGGTTTTAACGTGAAATCTTCCTCTATGTGAGGATCTTTTTCACTGGGTAAATCGTGTCATCTTTATCACAACCTGCAAGGTCGCAACCTTCATGTATTCCGTTGTGTGGTCCGTATTGCATTGTAAGCACTGTACTGGACGAGCTTTGGACGCGATTTCTTACTATAGGAGATCCTCTTCTTCGCTATTCTATGCGGCTAAAGTGGAGGCTCTTCCGTCGTGGTGTAGGGATCATTATGTTCATATTGTTGATCCCTCCATACTACTCATTGCTAATTTTTAGTATACTTGTTTCACAAGATCTACTGCAGTCTGTTATTATTTAGGTTATAGGTTTATGTTACCTCATACCTATGCACTCTACGATAGTTTACAATTGAGTCTTTTGTCTCTTTATCTAAGTCAGTTAGTAACTTTTTGATAAATAGACTTAGAATCTTTAGATTAAATTCCTATACGGATTTTAACTTCGGTTCTTATTTAGCTAAGTAATCATTTGAGCCTCTGGAAACAGTAGTTTTCAAATTCTGACCTTTTAGACAGTAATTCTGTTGGTTTCTCTTTTACTGTAGAGTCAGTGAGTTTCATGCACTATCGATGGATGATTTTCACTTTCATAGTTTCGGAATCAATACTTCCGTTACTATTTAGGTTGGATTGTTGCATAAGAGTTAGGCTCCTATTATCCGGAACCTATTATTTTAAGGTCCTTCCGTCTTCGTATGGGCATAGGCCTTTACTCTTTCCGGGTACAGTTTATGTATTTATAAACAGATTTCTGTTTATTACTATGGGCGTAAGCTTCTTCTGTCTTTGATGTCTAGTAGAAGGACGTTACGCTCCATTTTATTGTTAATGGATTCTATTAACTATCGGTACTGCTTATAGTATATCATTGACTTAGCAGTTGTGCTTAAGATTTCGGCTCATGAAGTAAGAGTTCTTCTACTTCTTGGGCTTACATTAATAGTGTCGCTATTATAGATTTTTGAAGGCCGCTCATTGCGCTCAGCCATCCACATTCATGAATTTTATCTCAGAAATATCGAGTCCATTTCTGGAGGCCTCTATTGTTAGGTCTATTATCTACTGCTCAGAATGTCATTCACTTAACAGTTGCTACTATAGCTAGGTAGGCTGTCTGTTTCGGCAGTGTCTCCGTTCGGCTGCCCTCTTCGCTCTGGGCTATTTGACCCAGGGCAAGAAAAGGGGGGGGGGGGGGGGAGGGTGTTCCCTTGGGTCACCTGTTTTACTATGAAAACAAGGGGATACCTCCTCTGGAGTTAGTAATTCTGAGCTGTTATTGGGATGGTTGTTTAGTGAGAAGTTTAGGTTTTTAAAATTCATTCAAGTCTTAGTTTTTAAAGTATAGCTTTTGAATATTGCATATGTCAACGGACATGATTATGCAATCCTCAGACACTTTTAGGAGTATTAGAGTCTCTATTCTCTAGACTTACTTTATTTATTGGCTTACTTTAAAAATTATTAGTATAAGGATTATATTGGATATTAATAGAGTACATGGATGTATGAAGCTCAATTTTGGAAGGTGTTGTATCTTTCTAATTTATCATAAATAAGAAAGATACATGTAAGGCCTATTACTTTTTTTCCCTACAGGGGATGACTCTATTTTATTTTATTGAGCGTATTCCATTTTTCTCTATGTCCTTGGCCCTCCAGCCTTTTTACTATTCAGCTATGTCTGGGTCATTGGTACAGTATAAAAATGTTAAAAAATTTATAGTAATTTATATATTTTTTATACTTACCAATGACCCAGACGGGGATGGCCCTCCCAGGAGTTGGGAACTCTTGCCTCCCCGCTGAGTACATAGCGCTTACCAGGCACTGGTTATTAGAATGATTAATGGCGCCAATTTCGGAACGTCCTTGACACTGCGCATGCGCAGTAGGGGCGAAGTGTGGAGGGCCTTTCAGGACATGTTTTCTTTAGTTTTAGATGCAAATTTTGGGGATTGGGGGGCAAAATTTGTGTTTGGCCCTATATTTTAAGAGTTAGCACCAGCTATGTCTGGGTCATTGGTAAGTATAAAAAATATATAAATTACTATAAATTTTTTAACTTTCTGGACATTTTTTGCTATGCGTTCAGATAATAGGTATGTTGCTTTGTCATGGGTACCAACAAACGTGAGTTCCGGTTTGGTTCTGGTCGGATGATTTTTTGAAGAGTTATTGATCTTGAACTTAGTTTATGATGTGATAACTCAGGGACCAGCCTAGGGGGGAATTTTAGGGAGACTTCATGTCTCCCTCCAGAAAAAATAGGGAGACTGCAGTCATGAAGGGAGACTTCATAGGCAAGTGAGGAAAATTAAGAATATTTATGTACCACCCCCCTGCCACCCCTTCATATTTTCAATATGTTGTCCTCCATTAACGTCTGATTAATCCAGATCCAATTGTCTATGATGCATCTATGCCAGGTTAAAAAATCACAACCCCTCCCCTCTTCTTCATGCCAATCACCCAGCACCCTCCTGTGGTTGACTTTCACCAAAGTCTACTAAGCTGATAATTTCCTAAGTCCAAAAGTGTGAACAGGATCAGAGGCAAGAAGGTTGCATGGGAGGTACTTTGTTAGTTAATAAACAAAATACATTCTGGGGTCGAGTGTTTTGTAAAAGAAATGTCATTCCGCATCATTTTTCTGGCATTCTGGTGTCATTTCGTGTCATTCCGGTGTGTAGGAGGACCCTTTCAAGATCGTCCACATGCACACTTGTGCCCTGTACAAATCTTTTCTTGTCATCACTAAAGCTGTTTTTTCATGTGTTTCAATTCCATTCGTGTTTTTCTGGGAATAGACGGCCCAACAGTTAACAGTCGTCAGCAAAACGAAATAAAAATACAGTGTTATAAAATACGTCTGTTGTGTATACATTTTCGGCAACCTAAGCGAGGTAACCTACTTTCAAACTGGGTTATTTTGTTGAGTTGCGTAAGTCACCTATTATCGTTTCTACACTTGAGCTCTGACTGAAACGCAACAACATAGAAATAAAAAAAATAAAAAATCCGCCAAAAACGACAATGGACAATTGATTGTCATGTGATTTCAAATAAATGGTCGTTTATTTGAAGAATTAAAATGCCCATTTATCACACTCAATTCTTGAAAATAATCATTTTTATGTAAACCTCACATCACTCAGTTCAGCCTTTCCTCATTTTGGCCAATTTTTAGAGGGCGACTTGTAATTGCCTGACTATTTTTCTAGGTGACTTTGGTCTTAGAAGAGCGACATAATCACCCTAGTTGCCCTCACGGCTGGTCCCTGTAATAACTCAAAAGAATCAGTTTTCCAGACCTTTTTTTTGCTATACATTCAGATAATTGGCTGATTTCGGGTATTTGGCTTTGTCATGGGTAGGTACCTAATGTTTTTTTAAAGTGAATTCCAAAAATGAAATTTTTTTCTGTTTTCAATTAATACCTTAAGTTAGGAATCCACTGAAAAAGGAGGTAATAGCACAGTGGAACCTTATTATTATTCCCCCCGAAAAAAATTTGGGGGAATCTAGCCGTGACGTCATCCGTCTGTCTGTCGTCTGTCCGTCCGGGCGTAGACGGAATTCGTGTCCGCTCTATAACTTCTTACAGCCTTCAAGGATATTAATGATACTTGGTATTATTATTGCCCACAACCAGAGGGTGTGTTGCGAATAAGGTTGGAATGGCTATCAAGGCTTTTTTCGGGGGAATCAGCCACCCTTTGGTGGCCATCCTCTAGTTAACTCCCTACTAAAAACATGAATAACGGACAACACTTGCAAAAAAAAACTTGAACAACTGACTATTTTCTTTTGTATGCCCACCGCTAATTTTGCAAGGGACATCAAGTGTTACCCTTCTTTGTCCATACATATGTACTAGAGCTGTGCGGTTAGCTGAAAATTTGGTTCGGTTTTGGTTTTGTTGTCCGAAACAATTACCAAAAAATGGTCGTCCTGGTTTCGAAATTAAATGTTGAAAATCTCTTATCCGGTCTTCACATCTCAGAATAATGAGAGAAACAACATAAAGTTACCTTCATTTTGAAACTTTACAGTCACGATACCCCTTTTTCAGAACAGCTACACCACAAGTAATTGTTATCACATTCGAACTTAGAGTGCTGCATTCATCAGAATACCGTGAAAATAGTTGAAAAATTGACTTCTCAAGCATCAGGTTTTTACTTGAGTTGAATAAAGTCATTAACACTGTTAGAGACAACGTTTTACAACAATACACATATAATTTTACAACAGACTTTATATGGCAAGAAATTATTTTCTTAAACTTGAAACTCTTGATATAATTTACACAAATACATTTCACCCAGGAAATCAGAGTGTATTACACATGTGCTTTGCCACGGAGTCCCCCTCCTGACAATGAGGGTGCAATTCCCAGTTTGTTGAATTAATATGTCATGACTCTGGGATTAAATTAATGTTTCCATCAGCAAGTTAATAATAAATTACCATCCAGTATCCACTTACTGTATATGTAGTTCCACCAGTTGAGTTGAGTACATTACAGTTTCAAGCAGTTAGGCAGAGACGGGATATGTCCATCAGCCAAATCATTCACTTGCAATTTTACCCACATCATCTGCAGCACCGAATCGTCCACCTGCAATTTTACGCAAATCGTCCGCCAAGAGTTTGAAATATCAAAACATCAGATGGAAAATAACTTTAATGATATTTATTCAGTATCAAATAGCACAAGATGGCACACAGTTAGCGTAACATTTTTAAATGTGCAACATAGCCAAACAGATCTCCATTCACGATACACCCCCTTCCCTCATTTTTAACTGTTGACATATAAGTCAGAACCATGGAATATCTGCCAGCAGCATGCAAGGTGTTAAGACAGTGAGCTCTTTTCAATGAGGGGGTCATAAGCTCCGTTTTTGAGGTGAAAATTAACAAATAAAATTGAAATGACAGAATTTGTAAATAGCTCCAATCGTTATTTGTCATTATATTAAGTAAATGGTCAAGTGACTAGCCACTTTGCCAATGAAAATTTTTCACTTTACTCTTTACCTAATGTACACATTCACAAAATTTGTTATTTAAAAAAAATATTTTCCGGTGTTTCAATAAATTTCAACAAACCTTTTCATTTGTCACCTCATTGGAACGTGTTTTGTTTATTTGGTTTTGTTGAAATTTTTTGAAGAACAATTTATTTTTCAACTACTGATTTTGTAAATTATGCAGATACAGTCGATTCATTTGGTAAAAGGTTGACATGGATATTCAGGTTACAAGAATTTGGTCATTTACTACAAGCTGGTGATAAACAGACCTTTAGATTGGTGTAATTTGGGCACGATGGCAAATATGGGTGTAGCCTGCATGGCAGGAGAAAAAGCACCGGTATTTCCTTCTTCTTGGCGTCTGTTTTAAGTTTTACATCCCCATCTTAAAATGATAGTTTACAACCCCTTTTTATAGGTCTTCACCATTATCACTGGTTCCCACCACCTTTTGACGTAAGTTTACTCAACTAACTCGAGAAGGCTTCTTAGTTTCCCAGTGTCGTGCCAAAGGCTTATTTGAATGTAAGGTAAATTGTGCATGGTGTTTACTGAGAAATGCCACAAACATGAATATAATTGATCTCAAGCTTGAAGTGCATGATCATATAGAATTCGCCACAGAAAAGCAACCGCCGTCGACAGTGTCGTATACGACACTGTCAACAATGATTGCTTTTCTGTGGCGAACTCGATGGGTTTTTTAAAAAGTTTTTTATCTGTTGCATTGTTTGATTCTAAGGTAAGCTCTAAGCTATATTACAAGCATCAGGGAAACCTGGCCAAACTATATATTGCCAAAACACTGCAAAACTTCAGAAAAAGTTTCAAAATCAGCAAAATTTTGTCCCGATTATCTTATTTGGGCACAGCACTTAGCGTGGTTAGTTGGGAAGAATTTAAAGGCCTGGTGATATATATCCTATTATTACAATTTTGACAGAGTTCATTGAGCTCTGTCCAACAAGTTATAATAGATTAAGTCTTTACCCAACAAATTGGCCATGCCCACCTGCGTAATTTTCAAATAAGCAGTAGAAAAAAATATATTTTTCCAAAAATCTCAACAAAGCCTTATCATGACAAACCCCTCATTGGAACAAGCTCATCGAGCTTGTTTCAATGAAGGGTCACAGCATATGGTTTTGTTGAATTTTTTTGAAAAATCTTTATATTTATGTCTCCCCTTCCCAGAAGGGAGACATAATGTTTTAGTGCATATTCTTCTTTTCTTCTTCTTCTTCTTCTACAAACTTTGTCCGGGCCATAACTTTTTTGTCTTTTGACCTACACCTTAGATACTTGGCATGTGGATGTATCACCATGAGCCAGTGTGCAGTGTACCATAGTGACCTTCATGTGACCTTGACCTTTGACCTGAAGGTCAGATTTATGTGTTTTTTTAAGGGAAACATCACACAAACTTTGTCCGGGCCATAACTTTTTTGTCTTTTGACCTACACCTTAGATACTTGACATGTGGATGTATCACCATGAACCGGTGTGCAATGTACCATAGTAACCTTCATGTGATATTGACCTTTGACCTGAAGGTCAGATTTATGCGCTTTTTTAAGGGAAACTGTCTGGACCAGAACCTTTTTGTGTTTCGAGTCAGGCTTTAGATATTTGGCATGTGGATGTATCACCATGAGCCGGTGTGTAGCGTACCATTGTGACCTTCATGTGACCTTGACCTTTGATCTGAAGGTCAGATTTGTGTTTTTTCAAGGAAACTTTGTCCGAACCAAAACTTGTTTGTCTTTTGAGCCAGGCCTTAGATATTTGGCACATGGATGTATCACCATGAGCCGGTGTGTTGCATACCATTGTGACCATCATGTGACCTTGACCTCAAGGTCAAATTAATGTACTTCAAATAGGGAGTAATTGTCCAGACCAGAATTTTTTTGTTTTTTTACCTAAGACTTGGTTATTTGACATGTGGATGTGTCACCATGAGACCGCATGTTGTGACCTTCATGTGACCTTGACCTCAAGGTCAAATTTATGTACTTCAAATAGGGAGTAATTGTCCAGACCAGAATATTTTTTTGTTTTTTGACCTAGGACTTGGTTATTTGACATGTGGATGTGTCACCATGAGACCGCATGTCGTCTACCATGATGTGACCTTAACCTCTGACCTTAAGGTCAAACTTATGTACTTCAAATAGGGAATAATTATCCAGACCAGAACTTTTTTGTTTTTCGACCGAGGACTTAGATATTTGACATGTGGATGTATCACAATTAGACCGCATGTCACATGTAATCATGACCTTCATGTGACCTTGACCTCAAGGTCAAATTTATGTACTTTAAATAGGGAGTAATTGTCCAGACCAGATTTTTTTTTTTTTGGACATGTGGATGTGTCACCATGAAACCGCATGTCTGCTACCTTGATGAACTGCATGTGACCTCTGACCTCAAGGTCAAATTTATGTACTTCAAATAGGGAATAGTTGTCAAGATCAGAACTTTTTTTGTTTTTTGACCTTGGACTTAGATGATTGACATGTGGATGTATCACAGTGAGACCACATGTCATCATGACCTTCATGTGACCTTGACCTCAAGGTCAAATTTATGTACTTTAAATAGGGAGTAATTGTCCAGACCAGAATTTTTTTAGCTCATCGAAGAGAGCTTAACTTATCACTTGCCGTCCGTCGTCGTCCGTCGTGAACTTTACATTAACGACTACTCCTCCCAAATAACTGGATCAAATTGAACCAAATTTGATGTCCATGTTCCCCATCATATGTCAATTCAAACTTGTACAAATAAACTTGCCGCACCCACAGGGGGCACCACAAGGGGCATAACTCTTGATAGCACCCATGAATTTCTTTCCAAAATTTAAAAAAATCTTCTTCTTCAGATCCACCAGGCAGAATTCTTTCCTATTTGGTATACATCATCTCTAGGGGGGGCAGATTCAAGTTTGTTCAAATCGGCCCCCTGGGTTCATATTTGGGCTCACTATAGAAGCCCAAATTTGATCTTAGTGCATTTCATTCAAATTTCTTAAAAAATCTTCTCCAGATCCAGCAGGCAGAATCTTTTGATATTTGGTATACAACATTGAGGGGTGGATCTTATTCAAGTTTCTACAAATCGGCTCCCTGGGTTTATATTTGGGCTCAGTATAGAAGCCCAAATTTGAACTTAGTGCATTTCAGGCAAATTTCTTAAAAAATCTTCTCCATACCCAGCAGGCAGAATCTTTTGATATTTGGTATGCAACATTGTGGGGTGGATCTGATTCAAGTTTGTACAAATCAGCCCCCTGGGTTCATATTTGAGCTCAGTATAGGAGCCTGAATTCAAACTTTGTGCATTTCAGGCAAATTTCTTCAAAAATCTTCTTTTCAAGATGTAGCAGGCAGAATCTTTTGATATTTGTAATGCAACATTGTGGGGTGGATCTGATTCAAGTTTGTTCAAATCGGCCCCCTGGATTCACATTTGGGCTCAGTATAGAAGCCCAAATTTGAACTTAGTGCATTTCAGGCAAATTTCTTAAAAAATCTTCTTCTACAGATCCAGCAGGCAGAATCTTTTGATATTTGGTATGCAACATTGTGGGGGTGGATCTGATTCAAGTTTGTTCAAATCGGCCCCCTGGATTCATATTTGGGCTAACTATAGAAGCTCGAATTCGAACTTAGTGCATTTCAGGCAAATTTCTTTGAAAATCTTCTTCTCCAGATCCAGCGGGCAGAATCTTTTGATATATGGTATGCAACATTGTGCGATATATCGGATTCAAGTTTGTTCAAATCGGTCCGCTGGGTTCATATTTGGGCTCAGTATAGGAGCCCAAATTTGAACTTAGTGCATTTCAGGCAAATTTCTTTAAAAATCTTCTTCTCAAGATCCAGCTGGCAGAATCTTTTGATATTGGGTATGCAGCATGCTTAGGGGGTGAGATTCAAGTTTGTTCAAGCCAAGTCCCTGGGTTCACAATTGGGCTGACTGTGGTAGCCCAAATTATAACTTAGTTCAAAATGAGGAATTTTTTTAAAAAATCTTCTTCTTCAGATCCAGTAGTTGGAATGTTTTGATATTTGGTATGCAGCATCCTTAGGGGGGTGAGATTCAAATTTGTTCAAGCCATGTTCCTAGGTCCATATTTGGGCTCGCTATAGGAGCCTGAATGATAACTTAGTTCAAAATGAGGAATTTTCTTTAAAAATCTTCTTCTTCAGATCTAGCAGTCAGAATGTTTTGATATTTGGTATGCAGCATTCTTAGGGGGGTGAGATTCAAGTTTGTTCAAGCCATGTCCCTAGGTCCTTATTTGGGCTCACTGTGGGAGCCTGAATGATAACTTAGTTCAAAATGAGGAATTTTCTTTAAAAATCTTCTTCTTCAGATCTAGCAGTCAGAATGTTTTAATATTTGGTATGCAGCATCCTTAGGGGGGTGAGATTCAAGTTTGTTCAAGCCAAGTCCCTGGGTTCATATTTGGGCTCATATTTGGGCTCACTGTGGTAGCCTGAATTATAACTTTGTGCAAAATGAGGAATTTTCTTTAAAAATCTTCTTCAGATCCAGCAGTCGGAATGTTTTGATATTTGGTATGCAGCATCCTTAGGGGGGTGAGATTCAAGTTTGTTCAAGCCATGTCCCTAGGTCCATATTTGGGCTCAAAATAAAAACTAAAATTTCCTGAGAATCAATTAATCTTTTTAGCTCACCTGACATTCAGTCAGGAGAGCTATAGTGGTCACTCACCGTCCGCCGTCAGTGAACATGGTGTTTGCGTCTTCTCCTCCCAAACCGCTGAACCAATTTAATTGATATTTGAGATAATAGTTTGTTATGACATCGCAATTTGATTTTGTTCAAATCAAGTTGCCTCGCCCCTTGGTAGGGCCATGCCTAAAAAGTCTGCCTAAATCTTAAAAAATCTTAACCAGCAGTAGCAGAGACTTGACATTAGGTGTGCAGCTTCCTTTTGAAGTGTAGACTCAGATTTGTTCAAGAGAAGTTTGTGGGGCTATATTTGCCATCATTATGGGAGGGGCAAGAATTTTTGCCCCACCTAAAATTTCTATTTTCCAACCCGAAAGGCAGATTTGAACCAAATTTGATATGAGGGCTTATTGGGTCATAAGTACTTAATTTATGCCCAATTTTTTTTCCCTCGTCATCCCATGGGAACCGCAGGAGCTAAAAGTAGAAAAAAATTAAAATGCCATATATCTCCAAAACTACACAGCACTGAGAATTCTTATTTGGTGTGAAGTTGCCTTAGGACCAACAGAATGGAATGGTCAAAAAAAATTGCTACCGGTTTTATCATGGGGTACTTTTTTGGGACTTTGAAAAAGTTCTGAGTCAGCATTTTCTAACACTGTGGGTAATGAGAAAAACATTTAAGACTACTTTTCTTCCAAACCTCTGTTCCAAACGCTTTCAAATTTCACATATAACATCTTTGGAAGATTGTTTAACAAGCTTATTGAAATTAATTCCCTGGGTCCATATTTGGTCTCTCTATGGGAGCCCAAATGTTTAAATTAGTGCAGTATGAAGAATATTCTTTAAAAATCTTCTTCAGATCTACCAACAAGAAACTTTTGATATTTGGTATGCAGCATCCTTAGGGAGGTGAGATTCAAGTTTGTTCAAGCCAAGTCCCTGGGTTCATATTTAGGCTGAAAATTTGGGGTCCCATTCCAGACTTAGAAATTTTGGACCAAAATCCAGAATGTTTTTTTTTTTTGTTATTTTTTGTGTTTCGGTCAATTTTAAGACAAAAAAAAAAAAAATTTTTTTTTACACTGAAAATTTGGGGGCCGGGTTGGACGAAATTAGTTTTTTTGTTTTTTATGCATTTTGGTTAATTTTAGGAAGAAAAAAAAAATTTAGGCTGAAAATATTTTGTTTGGGACTTCGAAAATTTCCGAACAAAAATAAAAAAAAATCTGTTTTTTATGCGTTTATCTCAATTTTGGGAGGTAAAAGTGCAGGAACTGAAAATAGAAGGAAAATCCTGTGTATTGTGTGGGCACAACTGCTTCATCTAGTTGGTATATCCTCTTCTTAGGATGGGCATATGCAGCTTATTCAAGTCAAGTCCCTGGTTTGATATTTAGACTACCATGTCAGGTGAGTGCCCTCAAGCCCCCTGAGGCCTCTTGTTTGTGTTTGTTAATAGTTAATGTGCATTCCTTTCTAGGCTGACTTACAGAAAGTGCTGAGGCATGCTAGAAAACTTCCAGAAAAACAGCAACAATTTTACAAGGTATATGTTTTAAAGAAATTTTTTGGATTAACCAACAGTTGAAACCTTATTTCTTTGATAAATAATTATAGCTCTCCAGATCTCGTAATTGTTTGTGGATGCAAAGGAACCCTGTTAGGCCCCACAAAGTAGATCTTCTGTTTCACAGGCCATTTTTAAAAATTGCATGTGGGTGGGCATTTTTAGTCGAGTTGTGACGAAGTCAAACTCGACTTATAGTTTGGTGAATGGCGGGCGGGCGGGCGGGCGGGCGGGCGTAAACAATTGGTTTCCGGATGATAACTTGATAGTGGTTGAACTCACATTCATTAAACTTCATACGTAGGTTGGTCTTGGTGGGAGGAAGAACCCTATCGATTTTGGACATGCTACGTCGAAGGTCAAGGTCACAGTGACCTTGAACGTAGTAAATCTTAAACAATTGGTTTCCGGATAATAACTTGATAATGGTTCAACTCACATTCATGAAACTTCATAGGTAGATTGGCCTTGGTGAGGGGAAGAACCCTATTGATTTTGGACTCGCTACGTCAAAGGTCAAGGTCAACGTGACCGTGAACATAGTAAATCGCAACAATTCCTTTCCGGATGATAACTTGATAGTAGTTCAACCTACATTCATGAAACTTCATAGGTGGGTTGGCCTTGATGCGAGGAAGAACTCTATTGATCTTGGACTCACCAGATCAAAGGTCAAGGTCACAGTGACCTTTAACACAGTATATCGCAACAGTTGGTTTCCGGATGATAACTTGATAGTGGTTCAACCTAGAGTCATGAAACTTCATAGGTGTGTTGGCCTTGGTGCGAGGAAGAACCCTATTGATCTTGGACTCACCAGGTCAAAGGTCAAGGTTACAGTGACCTTGAACATAGTATATCGCAACAATTGCTTTCCGGATGATAACTTGATAGTGGTTCAACCTAGAGTCATGAAACTTTACAGGCGTGTTGGCCTTGGTGCGAGGAAGAACCCTATTGATGTTGGACTCACCAGGTCAAAGGTCAAGGTCACAGTGACCTTGAACATAGTATATCGCAACAATTGGTTTCCGGATGAGAACTTGATAGTGGTTCAACCTAGAGTCATGAAACTTCATAGGTGTGTTGGCCTTGGTGCGAGGAACTTTTGTCACAACTCGACATTGGATCGGTGATCCTGAGCGGCATTTTTTTTTTTTTTTTTTTCTTTTGTAATTATTTCTTTGTCATCAAAAGTTCATTTTCTTGGTTAGTTTTATGTTTTAGGCCTCATAATCTACAGAATAGTATGGTTGGTGGTGTATTTTATCCCTGGAGTGCAAGAATGCTTTGCAATGCGAAAGCATTGCATTGCAAAGCCTTGTTGCACTCAAGGGACAAATTTATATATTTTATTAACTTTGGTAAAATATCGGACATAAACCATTTAATTTTCATTATATTTAAGTTTGCATTGGTTATAAAAAGAGAGCATGTGACGGCCAAAAGGACCATGTGGAAGGGCCAGATTTTTAACTTTTTAGGCCTTGACTTAATTGAATAGCCACTTTTCCAGTGAAAATTTTTCAATTCACAGGAGTATTCAATTAGCAGGGATGTGGTCACTCTCCGGTATTCTAGAGATAAACAGTGTGTTTATTCTATTATACAGAGTTTATATAGAGTGGATTAACCCTTTACCTAACATGAAAAGCAGATGATACTTGTAAAAAAAAAACTCTTGAATAACTAATTTTTTGTCTCAAAAACATAGGTTATGACCCCTCATTGGAATGAGGTCGACGAGAAATTAATGAATTCAAATAAATATATATCTTAACCCTTTAAGAACTGTGCTAACCATGCATCACATCAGGTGAAGTTCTGGGAGCATGAACATACACGGTACAGAAACAGAAACAAAGAGAAGGGGAGGCCTGCACAAAAATAATCCAATCAGACATCAATAATTGTTGCTCACATAAAACATTAATTACTAACACAAACACACCACAGACCATATCTATCAACACTTAAAATACAGAAGACAGAATAATGGAGAGGAAAATGCAGGGTGCAAAATGCACACATTCCAATAAAACAGTGATTTGATTTTAAATCAAAATAAAATAATGCTGTGCACGTTTGTAAAAAAAAATGCTTTAAGATATTGGTTTCAGCTGAACATAAGGTACTGAGTACAGTACGTTTTATTCAATTGTTAACCGCTCAAAATTTAACTGTGTTGTCAATTGTTTTCGAACTCAGTTCCCCAGAACAGCACCCAAGTTTTTCACCCTCTGAACTAGTCTTCGATATACTGGTATATTGCGGTATTTTTTTCAATACCGATACTGGTATTGAAATTTGAATACCGTGCAGCCTTAGGTGTTACCACCACCGCCACCCAATTCTGTAAAGGGGTATACATTTAGAAAAATCACCTCTCAAGCCCAAGCACTTAGACATGTCATGTATGATAAATAATAATGACAAACTGATTAGGCCTAAAAAGTTAAAACTCTGTTTCTTAGGCCCTCCTACATGGTCATTTTGGCTGCTGCATGCTCTCTTTTTATAACCTATGCAAACTTGCAAAAATGAAAATTAAATCATTTGTGTCTGATATTTTACCCAAGTTAATCAAATTGATAAATTTGTTAAGTGCAACAAGACTTCGTAATGCCTTAGCATTGCAAAGCCTTGCTGAACTCAAGGGATGAAATACACCACCACCCATAGTATTCTGTAGATTATGAGACCTAACTCATAAAACCAGAACATGAACTTTTGATGGCAAAGTAATAATTACAAAAATAAAAAATGAAATAAAAAAATGGTTGCCCACATGTAGTTTTACAAAAAAAATGGTCATACAAACAGAAGATCTACTGTGTAAGACCTTTTTTAGCTCAACTTTGACGAAGTCAAATTTGAGCTATTGTCATGGCCCGTCGTCCGTCTGTCTGTCCGTCCGTCTGTCCATACGTCAACAATTGGCTATGGCTCGGGCTAGAGGTCGTATTTATGAACCGATCTTTACGAAACTTCTTGTGTACCTTTGTTATGACCCTGGGACGGGAACGAGTGTTTTTAGGTGTGGTCCGAAATTCAAGATGGCTGCCAGTGGCCATTTTGTACCGATGATGCAAAAATCAGTTTTTTGTACAGAACTTCTTTATGAAAGTTCTGATTTGAATAAAGTTTTGTATAAATGTTTAGTACCATGGGATACATCACATATAATACGGGTTTTTTTCTCGTGCGTAAATTATGCAAATTAGACTGACTTTGATTTATTTAGTGTTACTTTCAGAGCTGTAAGTGCCAAGCTGCTATGGCTCGGGCTAGAGGCCGTATTTATGAACCGATCTTTACGAAACTTCTTGGGTACCTTTGTTATGACCGTGGGACGAGAACGAGTGTTTTTGGGTGCGGTCCAAAATTCAAGATGGCTGCCAGCCGCCATTTTGTACCGACGATGCAGAAATCTGTTTTTTGTACAGAACTTCCATATGAAAGCTCTGATTTGAATAATTTTTTGTATGAATGTTTAGTACCATGGGATACATCACATATAATACAGGTTTTTTTCTTGTGCGTAACTTATGCAAATTAGACTAACTTTGATGTTTTTTGGTCTCACTTTCAGCACTGTAATTGCAAATGCCAATACGGCTCGGGCTGGAGGCCGTATTTATGAACCGATCTTCACGAAACTCCTTGGGTACCTTTGTTATCACCGTGGGACAGCAACGAGTGTTTTTGGGTCCGGTCCGAAATTCAAGATGGCCGATGGCAGCCATTTTGTACAAAATTTGGTACAATCAGATTTTTGCACAGAACTTCCATATGAAAGCGCTGATTTGAATAATTTTTTGTGTGAATGTTTAGTACCATGGGATACATCACATATAATACGGGTTTTTTTCTCGTACAGAAATTATGCAAATTAGATGAACTTTGATATTTTTATACTGTACCAATGACCCAGACATAGCTGGTGCTAACTCTTAAAATATAGGGCCAAACACAAATTTTGCCCCCCAATCCCCAAAATTTGCATCTAAAACCAAAGAAAACATGTCCTGAATGGCCCTCCACACTTCACCTCTACTGCGCATGCGCAGTGTCAAGGACGTTCCGAAATTGGCGCCATTAATCATTCTAAGTTTGGCCCTTCATCAGTTAACATCTGACTGATCTTTGTGCTTGTAAATCTCAGTTTAAATGATGCCAGACACATAAATATTAGTGAAATGGTGATTCTAAGGAGGATAGAGAAGGAGGAGAGGAAAAATGTGTGACAGAATATTATCAGGGCTGTAACGTAAAATTTTTTAATGAAATTATGTAAAGTTACCTATTTTCGAGGCAGCAGCCATTTTGTTGTCATTCTGATTATTTAGTTACACTGATTTTTCAGTGCTTTCCTCTCTCCCTTTCTTTCAAGTCCCCCCTTGCTATTCTCCCATGCTTTTGGCATAGTTTCTGTAATTATTATTACTAAATTTTCTTGGGAGTTTTAGCTGAATAACAGAATGAATTCTGTTCTTTTCCCCATGTTTACGTCTTCACCTACGGGTGGTTAGGCATTGTGTTCTGCATCTACCATCTGATGTTCTGCAGTTTCTTCCTTGGAAGTCTCTGTTTTGCATCAGATAGTGTATTTTTGGTAACTGATTCTGGGCCTGGGTGCCTGGAGTCTTATTTTAGTGTTTTTACATTCATTGTTTACATTTACAACAGCCCTCTGTGTGAGGGGGGGATTTCTTGAAAATAATATCTTGATGTTATTTTAATCATAACTAGATACATTATTATTGTTCGTAAGTGTTGAATAAATTGTTTAAAATATTTTTAAATTTTTTGTCCACACTTAGGCTTGGGATCCATTGGGGCTCAACGTTACTTTTCAGAAACTTGGGCTGTTCTGAAAAAATATTTTTTCAAAATATTTTGATTTCAATTATTTTTTCTATATTAATGGATCATATTATTATTATGTATTTTGATTGCCAGGGGTTGGTGCGAGTACCAGGACTTGTTTTCTTTTCACATTGAAAGGATTTTGATCAATTGTAATAAGAGGAAATCTTCCTCTGACTTTTATAATCATTCTATATGTGGTCAGTGTACTCGCATTAACTCCTGTTCTGTATCATATGATTTCGATGACAACATGGGAAGCGTATGTCATGGTATGTTAGTGGGGAATTGGACACTCCGGTCCTTTCCCTGCAGGGTCACTCTACTTTATCAATTTCTATTTCAGACGATCAAGATTAGGGTGATGTATCTGTGATGTCTTCCAACAGTGTGCCTCCGTCGTCACAATTTATGAAGGGCTAGCAGAAAAGTGCTCATGTAAATACGCCAATTGCCTAAGAGGACCCTAGTAGGTTCGACGGCCTTTGACGTCCGCTAGCTCGCCCGGTGTAGCGTCCATTCATCGAATGGTTCGGCAGCCGGGTTCGTCCGTTGCGGTCTAGAAGGAGTTTTGGGGTGATGCGAGCACTATAAATCAACCAAATGCACACCCAGTGACGGCGGATTAGAGGGAGAACGGAGGAAGCCTTTTAGTCCGGTTCATAGCTCGTTCTGGTCCATCCGGACGGCGAGCGAGAGAGGCCCCTCTCTCGTACAACAACATCTGGCCCCAGATGTTGTGGTACAAAATGTTTCGCATTCGGAGCATACGTCCATCGCTCGGGACGCTCCGACATATAGTCAGTCCGGAGTAGACTGTCAATAAGGCTTCCTCATTCTCATGGTAGCGTACACGACCGCTCTTGGCTACGTGACCTCGGATATCCAGTCAGCTTCGCCAGTCAGAGAATCATCGGCGACCAGGTCACACCATCCGGTAGCCAGGGACACGAGGCCTGCAGACTCCGGACGTTCGCATAGGAAAGTGTGCGGGAGTCAACATACACGGAGCTTCCGGCGGCAATGCATCGTAAGACCGCTACTGCACAGGCCTCGGGAACGGACGTGCTTTCCTAAATAGCACAGCTTATCGCAGCATCCCAGCATCAACTGAATCTGTCGCATATTTTTTATCCGACGATGCTGAGTCGGGACGCTCCGCGGAAGCGGGTACGGACGTCCGAAAATTTCATCCGGTCCGACGGGATACCGAAAGGGATTTGGAGGATTTCGAGCTTTCCCTTTCGGAACAACATATGCTGTTGTGTATGTCATCTGACTTGATCTTCTACAGCTTCTTTCGTCGGACCAGAATGCTGCGATGCCGGATAAGAAACTGATAGCGTCGGTGGACTTAGAAATTTTTGGTTCGGTTCAGGGACATCGTCCCTCAGTTCCGACATAGTCCAATAATGTCACACAAACTTTCGAATTATTGAACGACGCTATATATATTATTATTATATGCTTGCTATAACCAAGCATTTCTGGTTTCTTGTTCGCAAAGTTACGGAGATGTCTTTCAAAGTGTGCCTCTGTCGTCATAGTTAATGAAGAGCTAGCGGCAATAAGTGCTCATGGAATATGTCTATCGCCTAAGAGATCCCTTGTAGGATCGACGGAGTGACATTCGCTAGCTCACCCGGTGTAGCGTACATTCATCGAATGGTTCGGCTGCCGGGTTCGTCCGTTGCGGTCTAGGAAGGAGATTTGGGTGATGCGAGCACTATAATTACTTTAGTACTCACCCAGTGACGGCGGATTGAGGACAGATCGGAGGAAGCCTGTTAGTCCGGTTCCTGGCTTGTCCAGGTCCGTCCGGGCTGTGAGCGAGAGAGGTCCCTCTCTCGTCCAACAACATAGGGGACCGCATGTTGTGGTTCAGATATTTTACATTCGGAGCATATGTCTGTCGGTCGGGACGCTCCGTTATATTGACAGTCTGAGAGACTGTCGATAATGCTTCCTCATCCTCACAGCAGGGCACACGACCGCACATTGGCTACGTGACCTCGAGTATCCGATCAGTTTCGTCATTCAATGATTCCACGGCGAATAGGTCACGCCATCCGGTAGCCAAGGGACACGAGGCCTATACACTCTGTTCGCTCGCATATTGGTAGTATGCACGGGGTAATGATCACGGAGCTTCCAGCGGCAATGCATTGTAGGACCGCTTCTCCTCAGGCCTCAGTGACGGACGTGCTATCCGAGTTAGCACAGTTGTTTCGCAGCATCCCAGCAATCGACAGTTTCTTACTCGAATCAGGAATTATCTGACGGCGCTGGGTCGGTGCGGTCCGCGGTTGCATCAGGTACGGACGACCGAACGCTTTATAGGGTCCGACAGGATGGCGAAAGGGATTCGAAAGATTTCGAGTTTTCCCTTTCGTAGCATCGGAAGCTGCTATTCATATCTTCTGGCATTATCTTCCAGTGATTGTTATTTCGGACTACATTGCTGCGATGTTGGATAAGAGACTTATAGCGTCATTGGACACGGAATTTTGGATCGGTTCAGGGACATTGTCCCTGACTTACCGACACAGTCCAATAATGTCATTACAACATGTGTTTTATTTTTCGACGCTATATATGCATATAAGCCTGCTACCAAGCATGATAGTTTAGTTTCTTGTCTGCAATGCTCATTTTTGCCGTTTTATCATTTATACGAATAATTTAGTTTGGCAGAGCAGGGCATACTGAGAGTTCATATGCGTCTAGACGGCGTGGTTAAAGACTGGAAATATTCTTTTTCGCCGTCTATGTCTTTTCCAACCACAATGTTGGAAACGACAATGATGTCTAGTAGACTTAACTTAGACGCTTTATCATACGTAATCCACCTTACTGAGGCGTTATCATTACGTCTTCAAGAAAAGATTTACGGGATATTATTCTCAATGTGATTTCTTTTGAGGGCAGTAGTTTGTTCACGTATAACTCCGCCCTTCAGTGGCTGATTGGAGTTGGTTAGACGTGACGCAGCCCTAGCTACATCCACGCGCGTGGATAGTAAGGTAAAGAACTCTCTCAGAGTCGCTTCGTTCTCGGAGAAGCCTCTCTTCGACGGCAACTTTTCAGCAATCCATGAATTGCTCGATTTACACGTTCTCTTGTCTATCTAGTGTTACAAGAGATTCAGACTGGGGCAAACATTCGGTGGTTGACTCAGAGAGTGCCACTGCAGTTGCCGGATCCGAGTGTTATAGTTATGACGGTTGCCAGTCAAACAGATTGGGATATAATATTGATCCCAATGGATTCGAAGTGCCAGGGTCTTTGGGTTCCGCAGTCTCTAAGCAAGCAATTATCTTCCGCGGAATAATGTTTTTTAGGCTTGCTTTATGTCATTGCATGAACATTATTCAGAAACGCATGTCCAAATCCTGTCCGTTAATTCGACAGTAGTGGCGTATCTCCGGAACCAGGGAGGCACTCATTCGTTTCCGTTATTCAATTTAATGGAAAGAATCCGTCTGTTGGTTATAGTACACCAAGTTCTGTTTCGGTCTGTCATATTCCGGGTCGTCTGATTGTTTTACCGGACTCCCGTTCACTTAGAGGTCGCTTGTTGCCGTCAGAATGGACTCTCAACAAACAAGTATTCAATCAGATTTGCTATCTATGGGAGCGCCCAATGATAATTTATTTACGACACAGCTTGCTAATCAATTGCAGACGTATATGTTGGCTTGTCCGGATCTCTGAGCTAATGTTGTTAACGCTCTATTGATCTAATAGGACGGAATGATAGGATACGCGTATCCTCCGGCGCTGTTGTTTCAGCAGGTATTGCTAAGATAAACAACCACAATACATTTCTGTTGATAGCATCTCTGTCTTCACAGAGACCGTGGGTAATTTACTCTGATGTCTACTGTGGGACTTAACGCGAAATCTTCCTCAATGAGAGGATCTTTTTTCGCTGGGTAAATCATGTCATCTTTATCACAACCCGCAAGGTCGCAACCTTCACGTATTCCGTTGTGTGGTCCGTATTGCATTGTAAGCATTGTACTGGACGAGCTTTGGACGCGATTTCTTACTATAGGAGATCCTCTTTTTCGCTATTCTATGCGGCTAAAGTGGAGGCTCTTCCGTCGTTGGTGTAGGGATCACTATGTTCATATTGTCGATCCCTCCATACTACTCATTGCAACTTTTTAGTATACTTGTTTGACAAGATCTACTGCAGCCTGTTATTATTAAGGTTATAGGTTTATGTTACCTCATACCTATGCACTCTATGATAGTTTACAATTGAGTCTTATGTCTCTTTATCTAAGTCAGTTAGTAACTTTTTGATAAATAGACTTAGAATCTTTAGATTAAATTCCTATATGGAATTTAACTTCGGTTCTTATTTAGCTAAGTAATCATTTGAGCCTCTGGAAACAGTAGTTTTCAAATTCTGACCTTTTAGACAGTAATTCTGTTGGCTTCTCTTTTACTGAAGAGTCAGTGAGTTTCATGCACTATCGATGGATGATTTTCACTTTCGTAGTTTCGGAATCACTACTTCCTTTACTATTTAGGTTGGATTTTTGCATAAGAGTTAGGCTCCTAATATCCGGAACCTATTGTTATTAAGGTCCTTCCGTCTTCGTACGGGCATAGGCCTTTACTCTGTCCGGTTAGAGTTTATGTATTTATAAACAGATATCTGTTTATTACTACGGGCGTAAGCTTCTTCTGTCTTTGATGCCTAATAGAAGGACGTTACGCTCCATTCTATTGCTAATGGATTCAATTAACTACCGGTACTGCTTATGGTATATCATTGACTCAGCAGTTGTGCTTAAGATTTCGGCTCATGAAATAAGAGTTCTTCTACATCTTGGGCTTACATTAATAGTGTCGCTATTATAGATTTTTGAAGGCTGCTCATTGCGCTCAGCCATCCACATTCATGAATTTTTATCTCAGAAATATCGAGTCCATTTCTGGAGGCCTCTATTGTTAGGTCTATTATCTACTGCTCAGAATGTCATTCACTTAACAGTTGCTACTATAGCTAGGTAGGTTGTCTGTTTTGGCAGTGACTCCGTTCTGCTGCCCTCTTCGCTCTGGGCTATTTGACCCAGGGCAAGAAAAGGGGGGGGGGGGGGAGGGTGTTCCCTTGGGTCACCTGTTTTACTATGAAAACAAGGGGATACCTCCTCCGGAGTTAGTAATTCTGAGCTATTATTGGGATGGTTCTTTAGTGAGAAGTTTATGTTTTAAAAATTCATTCAAGTCTTAGTTTTTAAAGTATAGCTTTTGAATATAGCACGTGTCAACGGACATGATTATGCAATCCTCAGACACTTTTAAGGAGTATAAGAGTCTCTATTCTCTAGACTTACTTTATTTATTGGCTTACTTTAAAAATTATTAGTATAAGGATTATATTGGATATTAATAGAGTACATGGATGTATGATGCTCAATTTTGGAAGGTGTTGTATCTTTCTAATTTATCATAAATAAGAAAGATACATGTAAGGCCTATTACTTCTTTTTCCCTACAGGGGATGACTCTATTTTATATTATTGAGCGTATTCCATCTTGCTCTATGTCCTTGGCCCTCCAGCCTTTTTACTATTCAGCTATGTCTGGGTCATTGGTACAGTATAAAAATGTTAAAAAATTTATAGTAATTTCTATATTTTTTATACTTACCAATGACCCAGGACCCAGGATACTTACCAATGACCCAATGACCCAGGATGGCCCTCCCAGGAGTTGGGAACTCTTGCCTCCCCGCTGAGTACATAGCGCTTACCAGGCACTGGTTATTAGAATGATTAATGGCACCAATTTCGGAACGTCCTTGACACTGCGCATGCGCAGTAGAGGTGAAGTGTGGTGGGCCATTCATGACATGTTTTCTTTGGTTTTAGATGCAAATTTTGGGGATTGGGGGGCAAAATTTGTGTTTGGCCCTATATTTTAAGAGTTAGCACCAGCTATGTCTGGGTCATTGGTAAGTATAAAAAATATAGAAATTACTATAAATTTTTCAACTTTTTCAGTGCTACTTACACACAGTAAGTACACATGTCAATACGGCTCGGGCTAAGGGCTGTATTTATGAACCGATCTTCACGAAACATCTTGGGTACCTTTGTTATCACCTTGGGACGAGAACAAGTGTTTCTGGGTGCGGTCCAAAATTCAAGATGGCTGCCAGTGGCCATTTTGTACCGTAATTAGGTCTAATCAGTTTTTTGTACACAACTTCTATACGGATCAGGCTAGAGGCTGTATTTATGAACCGATCTTTACGAAACTTCTTGGGCACCTTTGTTATCACCGTGGGATGAGAACGAAGGTTTTTGGGTGTGGTCCGAAATTCAAGATGGCCACCAGCAGCCATTTTGTACCAAAATTAGTGCAATCAGTCTTTTGTACAGAACTTGTGTATGAAAGTTCTGATTTGAATAAATTTTTGTATGAATGTTTAGTAACATGGAATACATCACATATAGTACAGGTTTTTTTCTCGCGCAGAAATTATGCAAATTAGATGAACTTTGATTTATTCAGTGCTACTTATACACTGTAAGTGCACATGTCAATACGGCTCGGGCTAGAGGCTGTATTTATGAACTGATCTTCACAAAACTTCTTGGGTACCTTTGTTATCACCTTGGGACGAGAACGAGTGTTTCTGGGTGCGGTCCAAAATTCAAGATGGCTGCCAGTGGCCATTTTGTACCGAAATTAGGTCCAATCAGTTTTTTGTCACATCTTCTACACAGCTCATATTTGTGAACTGATCTTCACGAAACTTCTTGGGTACCTTTGTTTTCACCTTGGGACAGGAATGAGTGTATTTTGGGGTGCCTTTGTTATCATTGTGCTATGAGAACAAATATTTTGGGGTTCAGTCAGACCCACTCTGGGACTAAGATTTCTTTTCTAGTTTAGCATCTGACTGACACCCACCTTTACAATACTTTACCTATACATTTGTTACAGGCAACGGTCAGTATTTATGTACAGACCGTTACAATACTTTATATGTACCTTTGTTATCAGGTCATTACCTAGATGTTTGTCATTGCTGTGTCACATACTATACATGTACATGTCTTTGTCTTGACAAGTTGGGCTACAGTGTCATTGACACTTTCATTTTAATTTTGAAATCTCTGAAAAGTCAGTGATCTTTTGGTTGGTAAACCTTTTAGGCCCCTTGGAGAATCCAAGTTCATTTTCCAGTTGCTTGTTGAATAAGGCATGCCTCCTTCATATAATGAAAATATAATGTTTATTATTTGAGTACACAGAAAAAGCACTGCACTCATAAAGACATTAAATAACATGTTTTCGCTAATGGTTTTCATCCCCCCACCCCTTCTCCTGTGAAAGTAGGTTATTTTTCATTGACAGTATTGAAATAATTTCAGTACCCATACAAATGTAGATATCTTTTGTCCATTTATTGACTTTTATAAAGTATATTTTTATTACAGGAACTAAACAGATTAAGAAGAGCAGCATTATCTTTTGGCTTTCTGGAGTTACTCGAAGCTATGGCAACAATGTTAGAAAGAGAGTGTACTCTCTTGCCAGGAAGTGCGCACCCAGATGCAGCATTACAGTTGACACATGCAGCCAAAGCTCTTCGGAGCAAGCTAGCTCTGGACGTTTCACAAACTATCATGCCATTAAGAACTAACTTCAGTGAAGAAGCATCGTAACAAGAATTTTGTTAGGCAGTCTCATTTCTTCTCCATAAAAAATAAATCTAAAGCTGGTATAGATGTTGTCTTATTGTATACAGAGATTGTAGGGGCTGATTACACCAAATTATTAACCCTCATGCTGAAAACAAACCCAAAACTTCTTATCCCCCTGCTTTGGTGGTGGGTTTAGAGGAGCTTTGTGTCCATCTCTTCATCCATGCATTGGATTAACTTTCTGTTTGGATGTCCATCGGTCTGTCCATCCATTCACCTATCCCAAACTATCTTCTGCATCTAGTCTCATATTTATATCCTCACAAAACGAAATTTAGGGGGGTATATGGGAGTCAACTTGTCCGTCGGTCGGTCTGTCGTCGTCGTGACATAATGTTTTTCCAGATCGGATTCAAGATCTCCGACTGACAGCCATAGTGGATTTTGCAAAATACTTGTGGAGCGATCTACTTCTACACTTTTTGCTGCATTTTCATGAAACGCAATAAAATTGATCGACATAATGAGGAGCAGTGTGTGATATAAATGTTTTCCTGTTCAGATTCAAGAGGGCCGGCTGGAGGCCATATTGGATTTTCAAAATACTTGTGGAGCGAACTATTTCCACAGTTTTAGTCGCATTTGATGAAACTTCACCAAAATGATCAACATGATGAGGAGCAGTGCGTGACATAATCTTTTTCCCTTTCGGATTCAAGATGGCCAACTGGCGGTCATATTGCATTTTTTTTTTACTTAGGAAAACTGAATGCCCCCTTTCAGACACCCACACTAGGCGGTATGCCACAGTGGGGGTATTCCGAACGATAGACCATCTCTAGTTTTAACTGTAAGTACGGAATTATTTTTGCCATCAGAATTTGTTCACGTCTTTGCCTTGTTACAGTTTATGGAAGGGTGCCTTTATGCAGCCTCCCTTAAATTGTAACATGGCAGATCGCCTGTAGTGAAGCAGTGCTTGTTTACTGTGGTAAACAAGCTTTGTTTTACTGGTAAAATAGGACCCTGTCACCAATGTTTAGGGTGAAAGTCCTCAAAAATGGGCAATGTGAGTATCGACAATTGACTACATCTGACTTTATCTCCATGTTGCAGTTAGTGATGAACCGATTATCAAAATTTGCTATGAACCAATTACCGATTATTTCTCTGCCGATTATGCCGATTCCTATGGTTGAAATAGGACACAGAAGAAAATCTGTTAGTGCCTGTTATACCTCAGAATTTCGTTGATAAATTACCAATTACAAAAGCTTAATACCACATAATTTCTCAGAGAATGCATGTTTAGTGCTGGGCAATATTAGCCACAATAATATTTGCAGCTTTGGGGGGTGGGGGGGGGGGGGGGAGATTATTATTAACGATACAATCACACAATATTGTTCTCTTGTGAAAATTGTGTTTTATTTCGGTAAATAGTGTTAATACGGCTTTGTGTATGAATACAATGCACTTGGCTGTATTAACCAGGAAAATAATGAGCACACATACTTTGCATCGTAATTGAATAATAACTTTGATGTCAATGTGTGTTGTGAAGTTGTATGACACATGGTTTACAGATGCACACACGATGTACTCTGCAATCAACTTTGGAGAGAAACATGAAGGGGTAACTGAATTAACAAATGAACTTGACAAACTCAAAATGTGTGTGTGACAGTCATGTGACTTACATGTTGCATAACAATCATCTATCATTGAAAAAACTTTTAATTTCTTATTTTTTTGTGATGCTTGCATCATGAAGTACTACAGACTACCGACTGAACACTTTTTATTTATACATGTACCCTATACAATGTTGTACAGCACCATGATTGAAGGCCAATGACTTCAATCAGCTGTGAAATGGTGGCGATCTTGTAGTGATTGCAGATGGTAAGTTCTGTAATATCTCTGCTCTGCAACTCGCTAAATATTCTGCTATGCACTGCACACATTTTTAATGGGGAAACTTTATTGAAATGGCCAGATATCAAAGAGATTTTTAATAGTCAGTGACAAATATAGAATAACCAGAAACTGCCAGTTTTTAACTGCCGGTTGTCATAATCGGCCAATGCCCCATAACATGCCGGTTCTAATTGCCGATTCCGATTATCTGTTCATCACTAGTTGCAGTCACGATTAATCATTGTGCAGAAGTATGTGACCTTAAACACCAATAAATAATTAAATAACAAGGTCTACAAGACCATGTGAGCTTTTCACATCACTTGGCATCCGGTGTCCGTAAACTTTTCACATTTTCATCTTCTCTGTAACGCTGAGCCGTTGTTAACCATTCTTGGCAGGAATGGTCTATGGGAGGTCCTCAACAAATGGTCCTCATTTTGTTCCCGTCAGATGAAAAGCATGGCTTCCAGAGGCATTCTTTGATTCTGGTTGGTGGATTTTCAAAAATCTTCTCCTCTGAAACTGCCTGGCCAAATGTTTTGAAACTTCACATAAATGATGACTGGGAGCCCCTCTACCAACGATCCTCATTTAATGTTGATCGGGTTACAAACATGGCCCCAATTGCAGCTTACAGTTACTATAGAAACCCTATGGGAAATCACAGTTTCATCTTCTCTTCAACTACTGAGCCGAATTGAACCAAACCTGGCAGGGATAGACTATGGGAGGTCCTCTACAAATGATCCTCATTTGTTCCCATGGGTTTGAAAACATGGCCGCCAAAGGCATTCTTTGATTCTGATTGGTGGATATTGAAAAATTTTTCTCCTCTGAAACCACAGGACCAAATGTTTTGAAACTTTGCAAGGTTGATGACTGGGACCCCCTCTACCAACGATCCTTATTTAATGTTGATCAGGTTGCAAATATGGCTTCAATTGTGGCTTATAGTTACTATAGAAACCTTATGGGAAATCACATTTTCATCTTCTCTGGAACTACGCAGCCGACATGAACCAAACTTCGCAGGAATAGTCTACAGGAGGTCCTCTACAAACGATCCTCTTTTTGTTCCAGTTGGTTGGAAAATATGGCCACCAGAGACATTCTCTGGTTCTGATTGATGGATTTTACAAAAATCTTCCCCTCTAAAACGTCAAATATTTTGAAACTTCACATGAGTGAGGACTGGAACACCTTCTACCAATGATCTCCATGTAATGTTGACGTAATGTTGCAAACATGGCCACAATTGCAGCTCATAGTTACCATAGAAAACCTATGGAAAATTACATTTTTATATGTAGTTCCAAGTGAATGATTACAGGCTCTTTGGAGCCTCTAGTTTGTTTTTCACTTTGCGATTCAAAATAACTTTCACATCGAGATCGAGAAGATGCTGCAGACACAAGTAATTTATTGATGATTGGTACATTCAGAGTGCCTCCCACTGAATGGATATAATCACAGATGATTCATTGAGCAACAATTGATTTTTCTTTTAAATTTTCAACCTCTATCTCTTTATTGATAGAAAATCCACAGTGGCTTGGCCATGTGACAATACCAGAATTTTTCAGAAACAGTTGCCTAGAATTCTGTAGAAAAATTCATTTTGAAAAATGTGTTTTGCTAAGAATTCAGCTACCTTGTCCTCGTATTGTTTAAATTTTGTAAATTCATCTGAGCCAATGTTTGGAATGTCAGCTACAAAAGTTAAATATTGCTGTATGGCGAATTCTGAATCTGCATCAGAAATCCACCCTAGTTCTGAAAGTTCTATCACTAATCTTTTAAATTTATTCACTGAAGTTATTGGCTGGCCCACCATTTGCTTTGGGTTAAGTGCAGTCATATTTTGTATAAGAGAATAAGAAATGGGACACTTATTAAGAACTTTTTTTAAAAGCTTTATCAAGAAATCCTTACACTTGCACTTTAATTCAAGTATTTGTCTGTCACTAACATCAGCCGAAACATCTTTTAAGGCTTTTGTGGCATTAACACCAACGTCAATTGTTTTTATGAGCAACAAGGTTAGTGGAATCTTCAATATCAATTGTGGTAAGTTTGTAAACTGATGTTGCTTCAGAAAGAACTTCATCTTTGATAAATCGTCTCATTGACCCTTTACTCAACGTAACGGCCGAAACCGGTCAGCGCGATTCTCAAAAATCGCCAATTAATTTTCTTTTTTTTTTTTCATTTTTTGTCTCAAAAACTTAGGTTATAACCCCTCATTGGAACGAGCTCATTCCAATGAGGGGTCATAACCTATGTTTTTGAGACAAAAAATTTTAAAAAATTAGTTATTCAAGAATTTTTTTTTTGCAAGTGTCATCTGCTTTTCATGTTAGATAACGGGTTAAACCTCTAATTATAACTGACAAATCAACAGACAGAAAACACACCATTGGCTTTTCTGTTTGATTATTTAGGAGAAAGGGTTGTAACTACCCTGCAATGCATTTAAAAAATTGTAATTTCACACGAATTGGTTTATTCTTCACTGCCAGTTTTACAACTTCATACAGGCCTGGCCATTTGAGGCGGGCGATCGCTCCCGTTCACCTCCACCCACCTGAATTCAAAATAAGGCGGGCACATTTTGCCCGCCTAATGCCAATTTGCACGGGCGATTAAAACTATAAAAATTGTATATTATTAATGGTTACAGTCGGCTTATTATGAAATCAGTTTTGGCCGAATTACTTTCCCAGACAATATCAACATATCCGTGAAAAACTGAGACTTTTTATCATTCACTGACATAACAAAAAGGTCCGCTTGCCATTGAACTTCAGTCATTCTCTGAATACTGCAGTGTGTTTTCTGGAACTTATTTTGATGGTGATTTTTTAGCTGCGACTAGCAGCTCAATAAGTGGCAATGTCAGTCTGTCGGTCTGTCTGTCAGTCTATCTGTCAGTCGGTCTGTCTGTGACCAACGAGTTTCAAAACTCAATAACTTTTGAAATACTTGATGGAATGGCTTTATATTTGGCATGTAAGTGTATCTTATTGATGTCTAGCCACTGTTCAATGCATGTGTTATTCGAAATATTTTCCTTAGAGTTGTGGCCCTTGATGAACTTAGAATTTTGTGAGATTGCACCACCCATCGCAGCTACGGCGTCGATGTCACGATTTTTTCTCAAAAAAGCACAGAATTGCTAAACTGTGCTCCTTTCATAACCTCTTATCGATTCAGTGAAAAAAAAGTTCCACTTTCAAGTTTAAAACTTGGGAATCCATGCACACTGCATCGCACTGATTGGCACTTATTTTCATATGGAACAGTATTTTCGAGGACTTTTGTTTTTTTGATGTGGCAAAACATTTTGAGCAATATCACACTGTGTTTTAAGTCATACCCATGAGCTTTGAATAAACGACAGGGAAAATTATCAAATTGCAGTCTATTTATTAATTTCCGATTACAACTAACATTGGGAAAATCCGAAATAAAGTAAAGAATGTGAAATGGAAACTGCGAGAGTGATTTTCACATGCCTGCATTTTTTGTTCCAGGTGTCACTCACTGCCACTGGACTTAAAAGTGATCAGGGCTTTCTTGATTGATGGCTCCCAGAGGTGAATTAAGGGCCACCATTATCGCCCACCTGGGGTGATTTAAGGAGGGCGGTTGTAGCTTGCCTGCCAGGCCTGTTCTTATGATTTATTTGCAGGCTTGGAAATTTGGTCCGACTCAGCTTTCTTGATTGATGGCTCCCAGAGGTGAATTAAGGGCCACCATTATCGCCCGCCTGGGGTGATTTAAGGAGGGCGGTTGTAGCTTGCTTGCCAGGCCTGTTCTTATGATTTATTTGCAGTCTTGGAAATTTGGTCCGACTCAGCTTTTTTAACGTATTCTTCTATGTGACCCCAAATTTGAAGAGCTCTCTCAAATAGAGCAATATTCTCTAACCAGTGATGACTGAGAAACGTCAGTAGAAACAAATCATTTTCAGAAATTGAGTGATAATCCTCTCTCCTTGCAGGGGAGTCTTTAAGCAGATTATAGAGACTTCTTAAGACATATTCAGTGCCCCATCCTGTTGCTTCTGTTTTAAAACTGCTGTGAAGAATGTGGAGGCCACATGAACCAGTGTTAATCAACTGGCTGTTGTAATCATTTTTCAGTTTACACTACACTGCATTAACTCCAGAAACTTCCAATTCACATTGGGTCCATCCATGCTTATCTGCATCAAATTTTTCACCTGCACACCACTGTCCAATAGAGCAGAAAAAAATTAGCTTATTGTGTCATTCGATGTTGCATGGCCTAAAAACTGTGATCCCAAGTCCCAGGAAATCACTCTATTTCCATCCCCAAAGCATATATGCATGTCCATCTGTTTTGCCTGTGATTTCTTGTTTGAACTCTCGTCACAAGAAATAATGTATTGCCCATCAACTGAATTTATTATCAACTCTCTAAAATATTCTGCTAACCCAAAAACAACCAAATAGGCACTTTTTCTTTCTCCACGGGCAAACTGGGGAGCAATTCTACTACAGTGGAGCCCACTTAATTGGATATCTCTTAATTGTATATCCCTGTTAATTGAATATAATTTTCAAACACAAAACCATTTACCATACCTTCAGTACAAGTTTGATCTGTTAATTGCATATGGGTTGTAGAGTAAACTCCTGTTAATTGTACATAAATTTTTGTAATATGTCGAAAAAATTACTGTGACACGCACCAAATTCCTCTTATTTATCAACCTTTTTGACCTCACTACATCCAATACAGGTATTTATTCTATTATATCTTGTTTGACAGAGCTCTGTCAAACAAGATATAATAGAATAAATGCTCAGTTTAACTCCAGAACACAGGAAACTGACCAAATCCCTGTCAATTGTATACTCCTGTTAATTGAATAATTTTCTCTTGCAAAATGGATATTCAATTAAGAGGATTCTACTGTGTCAGGAAACACAGCTTGAAAAAGTGAGGAAATATTGGTGTTGGAATTGTAGGATTGATGACGGTAAACAGTATGTAATGTCCACAAAATTTTGGCCTTTAATGTACCATTTTTACTGAAGAACTGCCAGATTTTGTGGTTTGGAGCTGACAATTTTGTCAAAACTACCACAATCAGTTTCTTTATCATTATAGTGAACAATCTTATATTTTTATACTGTACCAATGACCCAGACATAGCTGGTGCTAACTCTTAAAATATAGGGCCAAACACAAATTTTGCCCCCCAATCCCCAAAATTTGCATCTAAAACTAAAGAAAACATGTCCTAAAAGGCCCTCCACACTTCGCCCCTACTGCGCATGCGCAGTGTCAAGGACGTTCCGAAATTGGCGCCATTAATCATTCTAAGTTTGGCCCTTCATCAGTTAACATCTGACTGATCTTTGTGCTTTTAAATCTCAGTTTAAATGATGCCAGACACATAAATATTAGTGAAATGGTGATTCTAAGGAGGATAGAGAAGGAGGAGAGGAAAAGAATGTGTGACAGAATATTATCAGGGCTGTAACTTAAAATTTTTTAATGAAATTATGTTAAGTTACCTATTTTCAAGGCAGCAGCCATTTTGTTGTCATTCTGATTATTTAGTTACACTGTTTTTTTAAGTGTTTTCCTCTCTCCCTGTCCTTTAAGTTCCCCCTTGCTATTCTCCCATGCTTTTGGCATAGTTTCTGTAATTATTATTACTAAAATTTCTTGGGAGTTTTAGCTGAATAACAGAATGAATTCTGTTCTTTCCCCATGTTTACGTCTTCACCTACGGGTGGTTAGGCGTTGTGTTCTGCATCTACCATCTGATGTTCTGCAGTTTCTTCCCTGGAAGTCTCTGTTTTGCATCAGATGGTGTATTTTTGGTAACTGATTTCGGGCCTGGGTGCCTGGAGTCTTATTTTAGTGTTTTTACACTCATTGTTTACATTTACAACAGCCCTCTGTGTGAGGGGGGGATTTCTAAAAAATAATATCTTTATGTTATTTTAATCATAACTAGATACATTATTATTGTTCGTAAGTGTTGAATAAATTGTTTAAAATATTTTTAAAATTTTTGTCCACACTTAGGCTTGGGATCCATTGGGGCTCAACATTACTTTTCAGAAACTTGGGCTGTTCTGAAAAAATATTTTTTCAAAATATTTTGATTTCAATTATTTTTTCTATATTAATGGATCATATTATTATTATGTATTTTGATTGCCAGGGGTTAGTGCGAGTACCAGGACTTGTTTTCTTTTCACATTGAAAGGATATTGATCAATTGTTTTAAGAGGAAGTCTTCCTCTGACTTTATTATCATTCTTTATGTGGTCAGTGTACTCGCATTAACTCCTGTTCTGTATCGTATGATTTCGATGACAATATGGGAAGCGTATGTCACGGTATGTTGTTGGGGATTTGGACACTTCGGTCCTTTCCCCGCAGGGTCACTCTACTTTATCAATTTCTATTTCAGACGATCAAGATTAGGGTGATGTATCTGTGATGTCTTCCAACAGTGTGCCTCCGTCGTCACAATTAATGAAGGGCTAGCGGAAAAGTGCTCATGTAAATACGCCAATTGCCTAAGAGGACCCTAGTAGGTTCGACGGCCTTTGACGTCCGCTAGCTCGCCCGGTGTAGCGTCCATTCACCGAATGGTTCAGCAGCCGGGTTCGTCCGTTGCGGTCTAGAAGGAATTTTGGGGTGATGCGAGCACTATAAATTAACTTAATGCACACCCAGTGACGGCGGATCGGAGGGAGAACGCAGGAAGCCTTTTAGTCCGGTTCATAGCTCGTTCCGGTCCATCCGGACGGCAAGCGAGAGAGGCCCCTCTCTCGTTCAACAACATCTGGCCCCAGATGTTGTGGTACAAAATGTGTCGCAAGCGGAGCATACGTCCGTCGCTCGGGACGCTCCGTTGTATAGGCAGTCCGCTGAGACTGCTAAGGCTTCCTCTTCTCGTCAGCGCACACGACCGCACCTTGGCTGCGTGACCGCCGATATATTACCAGCTTCGCCGATCAAGGATTCTTCGGCGACCAGGTCACACCATCCGGTAGCCAGGGACACGAGGCCTGCAGACTCCGGACGTTCGCATAGGAAGTGTGCGGGAGTCAACGTACACGGAGCTTCCGGCGGCAATGCATCGTAAGACCGCTACTGCACAGGCCTCGGGAACGGACGTGCTTTCCTTAATAGCACAGTTTATCGCAGCATCCCAGCATCAACTGAATCTGTCGCATATATTTTATCCGACGATGCTGGGTCGGGACGCTCCGCGGAAGCGGGTACGGACGTCCGAAAGTTTCATCCGGTCCGACGGGATACCGAAAGGGATTCGGAGGATTTCGAGCTTTCCCTTTCGGAACAACATATGCTGTTGTGTATGTCATCTGACTTGGTCTTCTACAGCTTCTTTCGTCGGACCAGAATGCTGCGATGCCGGATAAGAAACTGATAGCGTCGGTGGACTTAGAAATTTTTGGTTCGGTTCAGGGACATCGTCCCTCAGTTCCGACATAGTCCAATAATGTCACACAAACTTTCGAATTATTGAACGACGCTATATATATTATTATTTTATGCTTGCTATCCAAGCATTTCTGGTTTCTTGTTCGAAGAGTTATGGAGATGTCTTTCAAAAGTGTGCCTCTGTCGTCATAGTTAATGAAGAGTTAGCGGCAATAAGTGCTCATGGAATATGTCTATCGCCTACGGAGTGACATTCGCTAGCTCACCCGGTGTAGCGTACATTCATGGAATGGTTCAGCTGCCGGGTTCGTCCGTTGCGGTCTAGGAAGGAGATTTGGGTGATGCGAGCACTTTAATTACTTTAGTACTCACCCAGTGACGGCAGATTGAGGACAGATCGGAGGAAGCCTGTTAGTCCGGTTCCTGGCTTGTCCAGGTCCGTCCGGGCTGTGAGCGAGAGAGGTCCCTCTCTCGCCCAACAACATAGGGGACCGCATGTTGTGGTTCAGATATTTTACATTCGGAGCATATGTCCGTTGGTCGGGACGCTCCGTTATATTGACAGTCCGAGAGACTGTCTTTAATGCTTCCTCTTCCTCACAGCAGGGCACACGACCGCACATTGGCTACGTGACCTCGAGTATCCGATCAGTTTCGGCATTCAGTGATTCCACGGCGAATAGGTCGCGCCATCCGGTAGCCAAGGGACACGAGGCCTATACACTCCGTTCGCTCGCATATTGGAAGTATGCACGGGGTAACGATCACGGAGCTTCCAGCGGCAATGCATCGTAAGACCGCTTCTCCTCAGGCCTCAGTGACGGACGTGCTATCCGAGTTAGCACAGTTGTTTCGCAGCATCCCAGCAATTGACAGTTTCTCGGTCGAATCAGGAATTATCCGACGGGGCTGGGTCGGTGCGGTCCGCGGTTGCATCAGCTACGGACGACCGAACGCTTTATAGGGTCCGACAGGATGGCGAAAGGGATTCGAAAGATTTCGAGTTTTCCCTTTAGTAGTATCGGAAGATGCCTTTCATATCTTCTGGCATTATCTTCCAGTGATTATTATTTCGGACTTCATTGCTGCGATCTTGGATAAGAGACTTATAGCGTCATTGGACTCGGATTTTTCGATCGGTTCAGGGACATTGTCCCTGACTTACCGACGCAGTCCAATATTGTCATTACAACATGTGTTTTATTTTTCGACGCTATATATATATATATATACAAGCCTGCTACTAAGCATGATAGTTTAGTTTCTTGTCTGCGTTGCTCATTTCTGCCATTTTATCATTTATACAAATAGTTTATTTTGGCAGAGCAGGGCATACCGAGAGTTCATATGCGTCTAGACGGTGTGATTAAAGACTGCATATATTCTTTTTCGCCGTTTATGTCTTTTCCAATTTCAATGTTGGGAACGACATTATGTATAGTAGACTTAACTTAGACGCTTTATTATACGTAATCCGCCTTACTGAGGCGTTATCATTACGTCTTCAAGAAAAGATTTACGGGATATTATTCTCAATGTAATTTGTTTTGAGGGCAGTAGTTTGTTCACGTATAACTCCGCCCTTCAGTGGCTGATTGGAGTTAGTTAGACGGGACGCAGCCCTAGCTACATCCACACGCGTGGATAGTAAGGTTAAGAACTCTCTCAGAGTCGCTTCGTTCTCGGAGGAGCTTCTCTTTGACGGCAACTTTTCGGCAATCCATGAATTGCTCGATTTATACGTTCTCTTGTCTATCTAGTGTTACAAGAGATTCAGACTGGGGCAAACATTCGGTGGTTGACTCAGAGAGTGCCGCCGCAGTTGCCGGACCCGAGTGTGGCTGTTATGATGGTTGCCAGTCAAACAGATTGGGATATAATACTGATCCCTACGGATTCGAAGTGCCAGGGTCTTTGGGTTCCGCAGTCTTTTAGCAATCAGTTTAACTTCCGCGGAATAATGTTTTTTAGGCTTGCTTTATGTCATTGCATGAACATTATTCAGAAACGCATGCCCAAATTCCTGTCCTTTAATTCGACAGTAGTGGCGTATCTCCGGAACCAGGGAGGCACTCTTTCGTTTCCGTTATTCAATTTAATGGAAAGAATCCGTCTGTTGGTTATAGTACACCAAGTTCAGTTTTGGTCCGTCATATTCCGGGTCGTCTGATTGTTTTATCGCACTCCCGTTCTCTTACGGGTCGCTTGTTGCTGTCAGAATGGACTCTCAACAAACAAGTATTCAATCAGATTTGCTATCTATGGGAGCGCCCAATGATGATTTATTTATGACACAGCTTGCTAATCAATTGCAGACGTATGTGTTGGCTTGTCCAGATCTCTGAGCTAATATTGTTAACGCTCTATTGATCTATAGGACGGAATGATAGGATACGCGTATCCTCCGGCGCTGTTGTTTTAGCAGGTATTGCTAAGATAAACAACCACAATACATTTCTGTTGATAGCATCTCTATCTTCACAGAGATCATGAGTAATTTACTCTCTTGTCTACTGTGGGTCTTAACGTGAAATCTTCCTCTATGTGAGGATCTTTTTCACTGGGTAAATCGTGTCATCTTTATCACAACCAGCAAGGTCGCAACCTTCATGTATTCCGTTGTGTGGTCCGTATTGCATTGTAAGCACTGTACTGGACGAGCTTTGGACGCGATTTCTTACTATAGGAGATCCTCTTCTTCGCTATTCTATGCGGCTAAAGTGGAGGCTCTTCCGTCGTGGTGTAGGGATCATTATGTTCATATTGTTGATCCCTCCATACTACTCATTGCTATTTTTTAGTATACTTGTTTCACAAGATCTACTGCAGCCTGTTATTATTTAGGTTATAGGTTTATGTTACCTCATACATATGCACTCTACGATAGTTTACAATTGAGTCTTTTGTCTCTTTATCTAAGTCAGTTAGTAACTTTTTGATAAATAGACTTCTAATCTTTAGATTAAATTCCTATACGGATTTTAACTTCGGTTCTTATTTAGCTAAGTAATCATTTGAGCCTCTGGAAACAGTAGTTTTCAAATTCTGACCTTTTAGACAGTAATTCTGTTGGTTTCTCTTTTACTGTAGAGTCAGTGAGTTTCATGCACTATCGATGGATGATTTTCACTTTCATAGTTTCGGAATCAATACTTCCGTTACTATTTAGGTTGGATTGTTGCATAAGAGTTAGGCTCCTATTATCCGGAACCTATTATTTTAAGGTCCTTCCGTCTTCGTATGGGCATAGGCCTTTACTCTTTCCGGGTACAGTTTATGTATTTATAAACAGATATCTGTTTATTACAAAGGGCGTAAGCTTCTTCTGTCTTTGATGTCTAGTAGAAGGACGTTACGCTCCTTTTTATTGTTAATGGATTCTATTAACTATCGGTACTGCTTATGGTATATCATTGACTTAGCAGTTGTGCTTAAGATTTCGGCTCATGAAGTAAGAGTTCTTCTACTTCTTGGGCTTACATTAATAGTGTCGCTATTATAGATTTTTGAAGGCCGCTCATTGCGCTCAGCCATCCACATTCATGAATTTTATCTTAGAAATATCGAGTCCATTTCTGAAGGCCTCTATTGTTAGGTCTATTATCTACTGCTCAGAATGTCATTCACTTAACAGTTGCTACTATAGCTAGGTAGGCTGTCTGTTTCGGCAGTGTCTCCGTTCGGCTGCCCTCTTCGCTCTGGGCTATTTGACCCAGGGCAAGAAAAAGGGGGGGGGAGGGTGTTCCCTTGGGTCACCTGTTTTACTATGAAAACAAGGGGATACCTCCTCCGGAGTTAGTAATTCTGAGCTGTTATTGGGATGGTTGTTTAGTGAGAAGTTTAGGTTTTTAAAATTCATTCAAGTCTTAGTTTTTAAAGTATAGCTTTTGAATATTGCATATGTCAACGGACATGATTATGCAATCCTCAGACACTTTTAGGAGTATAAGAGTCTCTATTCTCTAGACTTACTTTATTTATTGGCTTACTTTAAAAATTATTAGTATAAGGATTATATTGGATATTAATAGAGTACATGGATGTATGAAGCTCAATTTTGGAAGGTGTTGTATCTTTCTAATTTATCATAAATAAGAAAGATACATGTAAGGCCTATTACTTCTTTTTCCCTACAGGGGATGACTCTATTTTATATTATTGAGCGTATTCCATCTTGCTCTATGTCCTTGGCCCTCCAGCCTTTTTACTATTCAGCTATGTCTGGGTCATTGGTACAGTATAAAAATGTTAAAAAATTTATAGTAATTTATATATTTTTTATACTTACCAATGACCCAGACGGGGATGGCCCTCCCAGGAGTTGGGAACTCTGCCTCCCCGCTGAGTACATAGCGCTTACCAGGCACTGGTTATTAGAATGATTAATGGCGCCAATTTCGGAACGTCCTTGACACTGCGCATGCGCAGTAGGGGCGAAGTGTGGAGGGCCTTTCAGGACATGTTTTCTTTAGTTTTAGATGCAAATTTTGGGATTTGGGGGGCAAAATTTGTGTTTGGCCCTATATTTTAAGAGTTAGCACCAGCTATGTCTGGGTCATTGGTAAGTATAAAAAATATATAAATTACTATAAATTTTTTAACTTTCCAGAACACTCAACATGGTTTGGATTAAAGTCAGACTGCCAGTGGAAGAAATTTTTATGTCTCCATGCGATTTTAAGGCAACAAGATGTCATACACTCTGGCTGTGGGATTTCAGGGTACTTTCCCCCATTCTGGATAAATAAATGTCCTTTCTACACAAAGTACAAACTGCAACATGTCTGTCTATTTTATGTGCACGAACCCAATATATTCAGGGATTGAAACCCACTTTTCATTGAACAAATACTTTTCCATTTCTAAATTCACACATTGATTGATGCTTTGTAAAAAAGAACTTGCATGAATTAAACATGTGTATAATTATTCCCAACTGCGGACTGACAACGCCTTTATCCAATAGACACATTATTCAATTAACAGGGTTATTTAATTAAGAGATATCCAATTAAGTGAGCTCCACTATAATGTGAAATTAAGGGAAGGAAACCAGAAGTGCATTGCTATGGAAGGAGATTGCATTGAAAAATAAAATACTGAAATGTATTGACTCTTTGTTTTCCTTTTCAAGTTCAAAAACTTTTTGACCAACCCTCATATTAGGCTAAAAAAAAATAATGTTTTGATTCTCAGGCCCTCCCTCATTGGATTTGAACCTCCTCATAAGACATTTTTATTATGTCATGTTTTTTTAAGAATTTGTGAAAACTTAGAATGGTCATTTTTTCACATTTCTCGACATATAATTATTTAGCTGTGTTTGCAGTAAATTGGTTTTTCTTGTTGCAGTTTATGGGAGAGTGCCCAGAGGCACTCTCCCATAAACTGTAACAAAAAAAATTCTGATATACTGGATCATGATTTAATTATTTATTTATTTGCTGGTGTTTAAGGTCATATATTTCTGCCCAATGGCTTATCATGGCTGCAACACTGATATAACTCAAGTTTAAGAAATCATTTGGAGCCATGTTTCCCACTTTAAAGTACTTCTACCCCAAGCATTGGTTACTGGGGCCTATTCTAATGGATCATGATGCTTGACAGATACCATTAAAAAGAACAATAAGATACAAATCCTTTTAGCTGGAGTATACTCAACCTTTTACACGAAAAAAAAAATAAAAATAAAATCCTCCCTCCCTCACTGATTTGAAAAAAAAAATTGCCTGAGAATCAATTCATTTTTTTTATTTGGCCTTAAGGATGCATTTTTTTGTTTTCATTAAGTTGCATTACATGTACAATTACATGAACAGTACTGTGATTACAAAGGAAACCTCTTTCTTGATTTGACCATGATCTGGTCGAGACAAACTTGAACTGGAGGGCTGAGATATCATAAACCAAAAAATGACTGAAGGAAGAGGGGAAAGCAGGTGAAGATATCTAACCAGATTATGACCTAGTTGCTACTCTGTCAAAATTCTCTGTTTTTGTGATTATGGTACTTTATACATGTACTCTGATTTCTGCATGTATTCATTGTTATCTGATCTAATACAAACACTGACAAATGTTCTAGGTACACTCTCCATGAACCCAGCCAACATGCAAGAACATCATATAAAATTGCATCTGATTGGAAATTATTCATCCGAGTGACTTTATGATGTTAAGAAAAAATCTTTAATTTAAACAAATTGTCAAAAGGTGATATTATTCTTTAAAATTAAACCTCAAGAAGCCGTTAGAAGCATTTGTCTTTTAGGTACATTCAACACTTTGATGTTCATCTAGGTATGATTAATCGATTTTTATCGATTATTTGCGACGATTAGTTGATTCCTAAATTAAATGAAAGTGTCAATGACACTGTACCTCAACTTGACAAACTTGAAATGGTAAATTTGAAGATCATTGGTTCCAATGTTATTTAGTGACACTTCAACTTAACAGCACTGTGTGTACCAATGTCAGAGCAATCCATACATTTTAAATGTAAACTGTAAGGCTGGCTATAGGAAGAATGTTGATACACAAATGCAGAAAGTTCGGAGATCACTGTAAACGACAACTTTTTTCACAGAAATGAATCTACATGTAGAGGTTTTGCCAAATGAGCATGCAGAGTCCAAAAACAATCCTACGATAAATGTGCCCTGTATGCCATGTCAAAAAAGAATGTAAATGCACAAAGGCAATAGATTCAAAGATTGTTGCTGACAGCCACAGTTTTTGATAGAAATGAAAAGAAAATCAATAGCTCCTATCTCTGTCACCCCGAATAAGCATATGAAGTTTCAAAAACAACCCGACAATGAATGCACCCTCTGAGGCATGCCAAAGGAAGATGTTAATGCACAAATGCACTAAGTTTGACAGTCCTGGCTGGTGGCAATGGTCTTTTTATCCTTTTTATGGAAATTCATAAACATACCCTGCAGAGAGTACAAAAGGGATAAGTTGCTCCAAAATGCGCTAAGTCCAAAAGCTGGTGCTAACAACAATAATTTTTTTATGGAAATGAAAAGAAATCAACAGCTAACATCCATAAGCCACCCAGAACAAGCATACCAAATTTCAAGCAATCCTATCATAAATGTGCCCTGGAGGGCATGCCAGATGAACACACTGATGCCTGACTATACTAAGTTCAACTGTCGTTGCCAGCGGCAACTATTTTTGACAGAAATGGAAGAAAATTGACAGTTCCCACCTAGAGGTCACCCTGAACAACCATACCAAGTTTCAAAGCAATCTTATCATAAATGTTCCCTGCTGGGTGTGCCAAAGTGAAATATTGATGCATAAGTGCACTAAGTTCATTGAAGGTCGTTGCCAGCGGCAACATTTTTTGACGGGAATGGAAGATAATCGATAACTCCCATCTAGAGGTAACCTCAAAACAAGCATACCAAGTTTCAAAGCGATCTGATTATAAACGTGCCCTGTCGGGTGTGCCAAAGGGAAATATTAAGGTCTGACTAAATTAAGTTCAAAGGCCATTGCCAGCGGCAATATTTTTCTATAGAAATGGAAGAAAATCAATAGCTCCCATCTAGAGGTCACCCCAAATAAGCATGCCAAGTTTCAAATTGATCTGATTATAAATGTGCCCTGCAGGTGTGCCAAAGGGAAAAAGTGATGTATAAGTGCACAAAGTTCATCAATGGTCATTGCCAGCGGCAACATTTTTTGATGGAAATGGAAGGTAATTGATAGCTCCCATCTGGAGGTAACCCCAAACAAGCAAATCAAGTTTCAAACCAATCTTATCATATATGTGCCCTGTAAGGTTTGCCAAAGGAATATTATTTTGATGCCCGACTAAACTAAGTTCAAAGCTCATTGCCAGCAGCAGCATTTTCTGCCGGAAATGGAAGAAAATCAATAGCTCCCATCTAGAGGTCACCCCAAATAAGCATACCGGTTTTCAAAGAAATCTGAAAATAAATGTGCCCTGTAGGGTGTGCAAAGGGAAATGTTGAGGTCTGACTAAACTAAGTTCAAAGACTGTTGCCTGCGGCAACAATTTTTGATGGAAATGGAAGAAAATCGATAGCTCCCATCTAGAGGTTACCCCAAACAAGCATACCAAGTTTCAAATTGATCCGATTATAAATGTTCCCTGCAGGGTGTGCAAAAGGGAAATATTGATGCATAAGTGCACTTAGTTCATCAAAGGTGGTTGCCAGCAGCAACATTTTTTAATGGAAATGGAAGATAATCGATAGATCCCATCTAGAGGTAACCCCAAACAAGCATACCAAGTTTTAAACCGATCTGATCAAAAATGTATCCTGTTGGGTGTGCCAAAGGAATATATTGATGCCTGACCAAACTAAGTTCAAAGGTCATTGCCAGCAGCAACATTTTTTGCTGTAAATGACAGAAAATCGATAGCTCCCATCTGGAGGTCACCTCAAATAAGCATATCAGGTTTCAAAGAAATCTGATTATAAATGTGCCCTGTAGGGTGCGTCAAAGGGAAATATTGAGGTCTGACTAAGCTAAGTTCAATAGGCATTGCCAGTGGCAACATTTTTTGACAAAAATGGAAGAAAATCAATAGCTCCCAGCTAGAGGTTACCCCAAACAAGCCATACCAAGTTTCAAAGTAATCTATCATAAATGCGACATGTGCAGTGTGCCAAAGGAAATTGTGGACGTACGCCGATAGACGAGAAGTGATGGCAATATCTCAGCTTGACATTGTCAAGTTGCACTAAAAATCATGACAGCCCCACAGGAATCCACGACCCTTGTTTTTCCTGCATTTCATGTATGCCATAAGCACTCATGAAATACAGAAAAGTCAGGGTTCATACAAAAATTTGCTCACAAAGTTCAAGGGTTTTTCAAGGGTTTTTCAAGGGCTTCTTTTTTTTGGAAGTCAGGAAGTACTGGTACCCAAAGTGTGATCTGTGTTACAGTAATCTTGTTAAAACGTTCCATACTTTTTTATGTTTTTTTTTAACTCAGCGACACGAGCGCAACAAACAAGTAAAAGGCGAGTACACATATATTTACAATGCCCAGGAAATAGCTTGGTATTCAAGGGTTTTTCAAGAGATTTCTGAAAGCTCAAGCGTTTCTCAAGGGCTAATTTCAAATTCCAGGGTTTTTCAAGAAAAAACTCATTTTCAAGAGTTTTTCAAGAGCTGTATGAATCCTGAAAGTCTCCAACTCGGTTTGTTGCTTACAGTCCCGCCCTCCCTGTACTCCACCTGTGTTGTGTACTGTCTTTGAATGGCTACTGTGTCGATATCTGCTTTTTAGTAGGATCAACTGCTAGTTGAATCCTGAATCAAATAAGGCCGGGGATAATGAATCAAAATCTCAAAGCTCTTCAAATTGTAAATATTGTACCTTCTTACAACCGTAAATATACCATTCTCCATTGAAGTACATGTATTAAATGATGACTCGTCTGTTTGGGCAAGTCAGTTAAAACTGCTGAATATTCCAGAACGGAATTTAAGTACAAATTTGACCTGTTAATTGAATATAGGTTATAGAGTAAACTCCTGTTAATTGATTAAAAAAAAACCCTGTAACCTGTCAAGAAATTACTCCCGACTCCCCCCAGTTTTCCTTTGTTTATAGACCCATTTGGCCTCAGTACATCCAATACAGGCATTTAATCTATTATATCTTGTTTGACAGAGCTCATGAAACTCTATCAAACAAGATATAATAGATAAACGCTAAGATAATCTCTAGAATACAGGATAGTGACACAATCCCTCTTAATTAAATACTCCTGTTAATTGAATACTCTTCATTGGCAAAGTGGCTATACAATTAACAGGGTTTCATTGTACTGTAAAACTTTTACAATTGTATTTTCTACAATTGTATTTTCTTCCTATTAATATAACTGACTGAAATGACTCATTAGCATTTTAAAAGATATGGCAATTTGCCAACTGGCAAATTGCCACATCTTTGAAAATGCTAATGGTTCATTTCAACCCATTTAAAGTCATAACTAGAAAATACAAATGTAAAAGTTTTATAATATTGGCCCACGATGATAGAAAAAGAGTTCACGAGGAGAACTTGGTGGGATTTTGAGAACATCTCTATGACGATCTGAAAATTTCCCTACCTACACAGCACGAATCAAATAAAATCAAATTATCGGGACAATTTTGAATCAGACAGAGGATTTCGAATCTACAATTTTTTGAATCAACATGGCTTGAACAAATCAAATTAAAATTATCGGTACAATTTCAAAACAAAGGGCCCAATCAACTCCTTCCCTAATGGCTTACACTGTTTCAGCCTTTCACTGCTGAGTCGAATTTCAGAAAGCTATTCTTGAGTTCATCCAACCATGTGCAAAGAAATAATCAAAACTAGTGTTTTTTTTTTGTAAGGGACATGCAAATTTCAAATTTTGATTTGAATCAAATCTGGCAGAGGATTCGGAATCCAACTGAATTCAAGAAATTTTTCAAGTAGCTAGCCTTGTACTAAGTGAACTTTCTTACAGCGTGGAATGTGGTAAATACGTCAGTCTCTTCTCAAATATTGTATGGTACAGCCATTGTGGACTGGTCATAATCAACATGTGGTCAGTGATGTCCGCACAGGTGTTTAACAGGTAACAAAAATCATCAGCAAAATTTTAATTAATGAAGCATGAGGTTGTGCCCGGGGCTTCATTAATTAATTTTGTTTATGATTATCCCTATAATTAGTGTTTGGAATCTAATATTATTGCATCCATGGAAATATTGCGCACCAGTGGAAAGCAACCAGTCCACGGTGGCCATACTTTATATTCAGTTATTGCAGTAATAGTGTTTCCATGAGTCAATCATATATGCAGAACATTCCAGAAATAGAATCTAAAAAGTTCTGGAAACCTCCTCGAACTCTTCTTCTGTCAGGTCCCCCAATACCCCTATACAGGACACATGATGACAAAAGAGAGAGTTTAAGGTACTTCGCAAGATTTGGAGAACATCTCAAGATTAAAAATTTATGAATCACCATGACTCAAATTCCATCAAAACATTGGGGTGAGTATGAAATGACTTTTGAAGCATTGCATCGCTCCAGTTTTTATTAGGATCTTATTTGCTCCCATCAGACCCTCAGACAGGGACAACTATAATAACAGCGACAGTTAACCCTTCACCCAACGCAGACGGTATCAAAATCTATTATTTTAAATATCAGGGCCTAAAAAAATAAAAAATCTGTTTCTCAGGCCCTCCCGCATGGTCCTTTTGGCTGCCGCATGCTATCTTTTTATAACCAATTTAAATGGTTTATGTCTGATATTTTACCCAAGTTGAAAAAATTGATGAATTTGTCCCTTGAGCGCAAGAAGGCTTTGCAATGCTTTAGCATTTCAAAGCCTTCTTGCACTCAAGGGATGAAATACACCACCACCCATGCTATTCTGTAGATTATGAGGCCTTAAACATGAACTTTTGATGGCAAAGAAGTAATTACTGAAATAAATGAAAGTGTCAATGACACTGTAGCTTAACTTGTGTGTTGTGTTTGATGAAAAGGATAATGTTCAATGTTTATGGAAGGATTATGAAATAAGACAAGAATTGTGATAATTGGGAATATGTTCATTTCTGTTCCCTGTATGCTATGTTTATGTTAAAAATAATATGAGGTGTACACTGTACTAAAGAGCTGAGGGGTGGGTTAATATGACCTCACAGTTAATGTATGTGACCCTCACAGTTAACGTATATCAACAAAAAAGTTACCAAGTTACAGTGAAATTATTCCAAAACAAGTCATCCTATCAAGTTACATTAAAATCCCTTCATAAATATGTCCTGTAGACTGTGCTAAAGGTTTTCGGGCTTTGGGCCCTTGTAGCCGTCAGTTTCCCAATTGCATCCAACGGGAACGTTCTCATCTAGACATTATATGAAGTCAACCTACCAAGTTACAATGAAATCCTTTAATAAATATGACCTGTAGACTGTGCTAAAGGTTTTTGGGCTTTGGGCTCTGGCAGCCATCATGGTTGAATGATCGCAACCAAAAGGAGACATTCTCATCTGGGCATCATCTGGAGTGATCCTACAAAGTTACAATGAAATCCCTTCATAAATATGACCTGTAGACTGTGATCAAGGTTTTTGGGCTTCGGGCCCCTTAAGCTGTCAAAGTTGACCAATCACGACCAAAAGGGGATGTCATCATCTAGGCATTAAATGGAGTCAAACTTACGGGTTACAATGAAATCCTTCCATAAATATGACCAATAGACCATGCTAAAGGTTTTGGAGTTTTCGGTTCGGGCAGCCATCAAGGCTGAATGATCGTGACCAAAAGGGGACGTTCTCATCTAGACATTATTTAGAGTCATCCTACCAAGGTACAATGAAATCCCATCATAAATATCACCTGTAGACTGTGCTAAAGATTTTCGGGCTTTGGGCCCCTGTAGCCAACACAGTTGCCTAATGGTGTCCAAAAGGGGCTGTTCTCATCTAGACATTACATGAAGTAAACCTACCAAGTTACAATGAAATCCCTTCATAAATATGATCTGAAGACTGTGCTAAAGGTTTTCGGGCTTTAGGCTTGGGCAGCCATCATGGTTGACTGATCGCAACCAAAAGGGGACATTCTCATCTGGACACCATCTGGAGTGATCCTATGAAGTTACAATGAAATCCATTCATAAATATGACCTGTAGACTGTGCTCAAGATTTTAGGGCTTCAGGCACCTGAAGCCATCACAGTTGACCAACTACGACCAAAAGGGGATGTCATCATCTAGGCATTATATGGAGTCAACCTAACAAGTTACTATGAAATCCTTCCATAAATACGACCTACAGACATGCTAAAGGTTTTTGGGCTCGGGCAGCCATCAAGGCTGAATGATCGTGACCAAAAGGGGGCGTTCTCATCTGGACACTATTTGGAGTCATCCTACCCAGCTACAATGAAATCCCTTCATAATTATGACCTGTAGACTGTTCTAAAGGTTTTAGGGCTTTGGGCCCCTGAAGCCGTCACAGTTGCCCAATCGTGTCCAAAAGGGGACATTCTCATCTAGACATTATATGAAGTCAACCTACCAAGTTATAATGAAATCCCTTCATAAATATTACCTGAAGACTGTGCTAAAGGTTTTCGGGCTCGGGCAGCCATCATGGTTGAATCATCTGGAGTGATCCTGCGAAGTTACAATGATATCCCTTCATAAATATGACCTGTAGACTGTGCTCAAGGTTTTCGGGCTCCAAGCACCTGTAGCCATCACAGTTGACCAATCACGACCAAAAGGGGATGTCATCATCTAGGCATTATATGGAGTCAACCTAACAGGTTACAATGAAATCCTTCTATAAATATAACCTTTTGCCTATGCTAAAGGTTTTGGGCTCGGGCACCCATCAAGGCTGAATGATCGTGATCAAAATGGGACGTTCTCATCTAGACATTATTTGGAGTCATCCTACCAAGTTACAATGAAATCCCCTCATAAATATGACCTGTAGACTGTGCTAAAGGTTTTTGGGATTCGGGCACATTTAGCCGTCACAGTTGCCCAATCTGTCCAAAAGGGGACGTTCTCATCTAGACATTATATGAAGTTTACCTACCAAGTTACAATGAAATCCCTTCATAAATATGACCTCTAGACTGTGCTAAAGGTTTTTCGGGCTTTAGGCTCGGGCAGCCATCATGGCTGAATGATCGCAACCATAGGGGACAATCTCATCTGGACATCATCTGGAGCGATCCTAAGAAGTTACAATGAAATCCCTTCATAAATATGACCTGTAGACTGTGCTCAAGGTTTTCGGGCGACGGGCACTTGTTGCCATCACAACTGACCAATCACGACCAAAAGGGGATGTCATCATCTAAGCATTATATGGAGTCAACCTGACAGGTTACAATGAAATCCTTCCATAAATATGACCTTTTGCCTATGCTCAAGGTTTTTGGGCTCGGGCACCCATCAAGGCTACATGATCGCAATCAAAATGGGACGTTCTCATCTAGACATTATTTGGAGTCATCCTACCAAATTACAATGAAATTTCTTCATAAATATGACCTCTAGACTGTGCTAAAGGTTTTCGGGCTTCGGGCCCCTGTAGCCGTCACAGTTACTCAATCACGTCCAAAAGGGGACTTTCACATCTAGACATTGTATGAAGTCAACCCACCAAGTTACAATGAAATTCCTCAATAAATATGACCTGTAGACTGTGCTAAAGGTTTTCGGGTTTTGGGCTCAGGCAGTCGTCACGGTTGGCAGATCATGCCCAAATGGGGAAATTCTCATCTAGACATCATAAGGAGTCATCCTACCAAGTTACAATGAAATCCCTCCACATTAAACATGACCTGCAGACTGTGCTAAAAGTTTTGGGGTTTCGGGCTTGGGCAGCCATCACGGTTGATAGATCATGCCCAAAAGGGGACGTTCTCATCTAGGCATTATACATTGGCATCCTACCAAGTTACAATGAAATCCCTTCATAAATACGACCTGTAGACTGTGCTAATGGTTTTCGGGTTTTGGGCTCGGGCAGCCATACCAAAAGGGGACGTTCTCATCTAGACATGACCCCAAACATGCATATGAAATTTCGTGACGATCAGACAAGAACTGCGGGGTGTAGCCCGTGCTAAAGGAAAATGTGAACAGACGTCACAGACTAACAGACTTCCGCAGGCATGATGGCAATAGCTTATCATGACTATGTCAAGTTAAGCTAAAAATAAAATAAAAAATTCGCTCGCCCGCATGTAATTTTACAAATAATGGCCTGAGAAACAGAAGATCTACTTTGTGTGGCCCATTCTTTTATATTTTTCCAAAAATTTCAACAAAACTCATCATGTGAACCTTCGTTGGAACGAGCTCGATGAACTCGTTCCAAAGAGGGGTCACATGAGATGGTTTTGTTAAGATGTTTTGAAAAATAGTATTTATTCAGCTGCTGAATTTGCATATTACGCAGGCGAAGTTGCCGATTCAATGGGTAAAGGGTTAACTAACTACATAGGAATCATCACTGTAGATTAGTTGTCTCTGTTAAAGAAGTAACTTCTTTTCCTAAATGTTCCGTGTCCAAAGCTCACTGTGTTGTCAGTTTCACTCTGAAGATTTCAAAATCAAAACAAATCAAAGCTGTTTGGTTATATTCGTAATTCAAGCACAGAAATTAGGTCTCTGTAACATCCCATTGAAATGTGGAAGTTTGGCAGAAAAATCAAGAAGAAAAGTATACAAAAACAAAATCAGTTTTAATCATTTCTTATATAAATTAAATTAGGCACAACACTTTTTTTCTGATTTTCATAAAATATATATTAGTACCAGTAATGCATTTTAGTGATTAGAGATGACATTTGAGCAAATAACAAGGAAGAAAATCCTTAATAATGTAGAATCACAGATAAAATTTAAAATTAATAAAAAATTCACAAATAAAACAATTTCATTGTACTCAAAACTGAATTAACCCTTTACCCAATGCAGACAGTGTAAAACTTTATTATTTTAAATATCATTTTTTTTAAATTTAAAAAAAAAATTCAACAAAATATATAATGTATCCCATCACTGGAACAAGCTCATTCCAATAAGGGGGGTCACATGATATGGTTTTGTTGATATTTTTTGAAAAATATATTTTCAACAGATCACATATACATGGGCAGATGTGGTTGATTCTTTAGGTAAAGGGTTAACTAAGTACATAATTGATTGAAACATCTTTTCAGGGTATCACATATTCAAAGCATTTATTACTTTGGTATATCTTTTTTGATCATATTTTTAAAGATTTATTGGGAGGTGCCAACAGACTCTTTCCACTGAACTGTTATAATACAAGTGAACAGAAACATATGTTTAAATATCAAACGAATGATGAACTAAGCAGCTGTCATGCGCTTCCATCACTTTCCTGCTGAGTTATATTTAGAGCTTTTGGCATAGATTCAGTTAACCCTTTACTTAACAAGCAAGCTAGACGACACTTGCAAACAAAATTCTTGAATAACTAAAAAATTATATTTTTTGTCTCCAAAACACAGCTTATGACCCCCATTGGAATGAGCTCATTACAGTGAGAGGTCATTAGCTATGTTTTGGAGACAAAAATGAAAAAAATAATGAAAACTGTATGGTGCTTTTTGTAAATAGTGCTGGCCGGTTTGGGCCGTTACGTTGAGTAAAGGGTTATTATTATTTACCCTAAAAGAAAATATTATTTTACCCTAAAGAAAATATTCTCTTACCCTGATGACAATTCAAATTTCAATCAGTCAATTTGTAATTCAGCATGGAGAGACTGGATTACATGGACTACTAAAACACTTCTAAAACACTATTGTGGTGGTAGATTTTCCATCCAATAGGAATTGAAAACATTTGGGAAAGAGAGGAACTGGAGCAGTGCTTCCTAACTGCAATAGAAAGGTTCTGCTTTCTTGCTGTAGTCAGATCCAGTAACCAATATCTGGAGTTAATATTTTTTATTGGTGTTCAACCGTTTACCCAATGCACACAATATCAAAATTTATTTTAAGTATTATTTTTATGCCCCGCCAATTTAGCAAAGGGGCATTAAATGTTAACCTTGTCCATCCATCCATCCATCCGTCCGTCCATCCATCCATACCCACATACAACCGTCAGTGATAACTTTAGTTTGACTGAACGAAATGAAACAAAATTTTATACATACATGTACTAGAAGCTTTATAGCCGCATAATACAGGTTGGGATTCTGCTGTATTTTGATGCTATGGTTTAATGGAGATAAGATAAGATATTTATTAATTCAATATCAACAAAGATAAATGACTAGAAACATAGGGGGCATAGCTCGGTCCAATCAGGAGACACATGATTTAGGTTTTGCTGAAATGGATAGGAACTAACCAACTGAGTGAACTTATTTACACTTCAGTAAACAAGTACTGCTTCACTTCGCAGGGTTCCCATGGGGGAACACATCTGTTGTGGTAGTCCTCTAATTAGGACAACACAGATATTAAACGATTGACTAAATATCACTTTATACTTGTACTACAGTTGCCATGAAGTTATTAAGGATCGAGTCATTCCAATGAAGATCATAAGCTATGTTTTGAGACAAAAAATGAAAAAATTAATGAAAATTGAATGGCAATTTTTGTGAATAGTACAGGTTGTTTTTGGTCGTTAAATTGGGTAAAGGGTTAATTCAAATCTCATCATGGTATAAATACAGAACACAACTCCGGTAGAGTACTGGGATAGTAGGAGTGAATACTTTTGGTTGAGTTTTTGAGATTTCACGCATGCCAAAAGCGTGAAATACAGCAAAAACTCCACCCCGGGTCATTGATTCCAGTGCTCTGTATTTCTACCCTCATTGTGTTCTGTCTTATTCCTGTATTCTTGGTATGTTGCCTCAGGAAGAATGGACTTTTCGGGGTTTTATTTCCAACACAGTATCTCTGCAATGGACTAATCATGGAACCATTTAACTGGTAAGGGAATACAGTACGGCTGCAGTGGACTGGTCACTTTCTACGCCTGGGCAATATTTCCACGGATGCAATAATATTAGATTCCAAACACTAATAGGAATAATCATCAAAAACTTAATTAATGAAGCACCGGGTACAACCCGGTGCTTCATTAATTAAAATTTTGATGCTGATGATTTTTATTACCTTGTAAACGCATCACTGTCCGCACATGGATTACGACCACTCCACGGCGACAGTACTGTACATTTTTGTTGTTTTGAGGCAACTATTCATTTATTTATTGTTGGTTAAGGTCATATACTTCTGCACAATGGCTAATCATGACAAAAACATGGAGATAAGTCAAGGTCAGTCAATCGTTTATACTCCATGTTGCCTATTTTAGAGGACTCTCACCCCAAGCATTAGTGACTGGGTCCTATTTTACCAGTGAAACAGAGCTTGTTTACCACAGTAAACAAGCACTGCTTCACTTCCCGGGATTCCCACTGGGGAAATTTGAGGCAACTAAATTATTTATTTATTTTTATTGTTTAATGTCACAGTCAGCATCTATGGCTAGGAAGGTGAAAATCCTCAAGTGTCAAATTACCATTCAAAACTGATCCACATCTGTGACAGATGTTTTAGGAAAACTGTTTTGAAATAAAGAGGTCTGCTAATATAAAGTTTAGTTTATGTCTGAGAAAGATAAAAATCAGTTTCTCAGGCCTTCCTACATGGTCATTTTGACTGCTGCTTGTGTTTTTTTTATTACCAATGCAAACTTAAAAAAATAACTAATTGGTTTATGTCAGATGGATTATCCAAGTCAAGAAAATGGATAAAATACACCACTGCCAAAGTTATTCTGCAGATTATGAGGCAAAAAACAAATGAAGTATATGAACCTTTGTGGTGAAAAGAAATAATTATTACAAAAATAAAAAATGAAATAGAAAAAATACCTGCTTGCATATTTTTTAAAAGAAAAAAATGGCCGGAGAAACATCATATCTACTTTGTGTGGCCTTATACAAAAAAACGGTGAGATTCCATTTGGCAAGATAGCATCTGACAAAGGTGCATGTTTTGCATATGTCAAATTTTACACCTGAGTTAATCCTTTCCCAAAATGCATACAATATCAAAATTTGTTATTTTAATTATTTATTAAAATTTAATATTTTTTTTTAAATTTTTCACAAAATTTCAATTAAACCATAAAGTGTGATATTAGAATGAGCTCCTTGAAGGATGTTGCATACTAAGGTTTTGAGGAAATTTTTTCAGCTGTACAATTTGTACAATGTGTGGGTAGATGCTGCCACATTATTTGTAAATTGGTTAATATTACTGATTGTGTGACGAAGCCAATGATACTTGAGCCCTGCTGAAGATGCCCATACCACGATTAAAAGGCTTTAAAATTTTCACGATGTGCGTCATATGCTCTTAGAAATGATATTTTATTCATATTAATTTAACTTGTTACAATTTATTGTGGGTACCCTTAGGTACTATACAATGACCTGCAACAAAACTAATATCTATCAACAGTTTTTACAAGATATGTACAAGGGTATTAACAAAACATTTCTTGTTTCTCAGGCAACTGCATTTTTCAGTTAACTGGTAGCATGCTGGAAGCCCATATTCGAGCTTTATTCTGAAGTCTAGGTATTTATTTATTTATTAGGGTTTAACGTGAGTTTAACAGCCAGGGTCATATCATGTCAGCAACAGTTTTACAGGTGGAGGACACCGGAGTACCCGGAGAGAAGAAACGCAGAGTAGCTGTCAGCTCTCCAACATCGTAACTCTGAACTCTGCACCGTGGCCGAGGCAGGGTTAGATTAGATGAAGACATGATGTGCACCATCGACGTGCAGTATGCCTTAGTACACAGCGTCATCGTGTCACCATGGTTAAGTGCCTTGCCCAAGGACACAATGTGGGAGTGTGAATCAGTCATTGAAATAGTCACCCATTGAAGTCTAGGTAACCCAACTTAAAGGCTTCATATTCTGTAGATGTGCTTTATGTAATCTCTGAAGTGAAATTATATAATCCATATGAATGTACCTTGTTACAATATATGGAAGAGTGCCTACACTCTCTCAAAAATTGTAACAAGGCAAAGACATGTCAACATATTTTGATGGCCAAAAATAATTAAGCAATAATTTCTCTAACAGTTAACTGTTTAACTAACACAAAAAAGGTTGATGACACTAACAAACAAAAAATTTTTGAATAACTACATTTTTTTCCCCTTTCTGCATCAAAAACATAGCTTAATGCCCCCCAAATGGAACGATCTCAATGAGCTTGTTCCAATGAGCGGTCATAAGATATGTTTTTTAGATGAAAAATGTAACGAAAACTGAAGACGATTTTACAAATACTGCTGGCCAGTTTAGGTTGTCACGTTGGGTAAAAGTTAATTGTGTAAGGGGTTAAATTTCAAATTCTCACTCTTTTCAGGGTTGACTTGTTGATTAACAAAAAAAAATGAAGAAAAAATCCTTCCTCCCTCATCATAAAATTGAGGATACAGAATATAGCCACTTTTGCTCTGTCAAATAAGATTGAATTGGTTAAATTCCTAGAGGCATTATGGGAAAAATTTGCTTCTTGAAATTTTAATATTTCAACATATCACAGAGTAGATGGTTTAATCCTTTACCCAATAAATCGGGAATATCTGCCCATGTAATCTGCAAAAAATACTATTAAAAAAAAATTGCAACAAAACCATATCATGTGACCCCTTTTTGGAACGAGCTCACCGAACTCATTCAAATGAAGGGTCACTTGTTGAATTTTTTGAATTTTTTTTAAAAAAGATATTTAAAATAAAAAATTATGATATTGTCTGAGTTGGGTAAAGGGTTAATAACACATTTGAGTATTTTAACGATATTTTTCCTAAAATCTAGTCATGGCTGCGGTGAAGCAGCCATGACAAGAAATCATTGGTGAAAAAGTCCATTCAGTTTACAGGAATAATATTTGATTAAATGTACCAAAATTATATTTATTTCAAGGGTTAGAGAAATCCTGCCCAGGGCAGGAATATCCGACAGCAGCATGTAGGGAGTTAAAAATCTCAAAAGCTTGTTTTGTTAAATGTTATTTTGTTAGACCAGTGAAATGGGGAAAAAAACTCTTGTCTCAAACATTAATTTTTCGTTTTATTTTCTAATTTTAGATATTTCTCTATTGACCAACAGTTGTTTTCCCTGTGACAGATATTTGTTTATTATACCATTTATTTTTAGAAAACAAACGTCATTATTCATATCAAAGCCTTAAATGGTTATAAAAGTTTTGATAACAGCCAATGAAATCTGATATCATTGCATGTGTGAAGGGGAATCTAATTTATTTTACCCTTGTAATTACTTCACATAGTGACATCATTCAAACTTACTGAACCATTTATATCCCGTTATGATTGCCAAAATATTTCTGACATAATTGTCATGCTTATTCATGGTGGTTTATCATATGACAGATCATCATTGATTACAAACAAACTGGGCAGTTCCCTGATAACCTATATTTAAAAATACCATTCTGATCAAAACAAGTTGAATTAAAACCTCAGGAGGAATGTGCCCAAACTTTTGATAATGCTTACACTTCATTCAAAATGAAAACCATACATGTACCTAATTTAAGGGAAATATATTATATTTTGTGAAAATAACTACTGTATATACAGTACGAGGGGAGTGTATTATCACTAAATCACCCGCAGAGTGAAGATTCCACTCAAGCAATAATTGCAAATTTGTTGCAAAGCAAAACAAGCACAAGCAAAGTTCCAGCCAATGGACCTCCGGGTTACACCCGGAGGTCCATTGGCTGAAACATTGCTTGTGCTTTTTTTCCACATCCACAGAAATTGAAAGTGATACTTTGGGTGATAACTCCACTCCCAGGGTGATTTAGTTACAATCCACTCTCCATGTACTGTACATGCAGACAAGTGCGGCTAACTTGGTAGTGTTTCTACATCACTGTTGGTACAGGCAGCCAACAATGATGTAAAACACTGCCAAGATAAATGCCTGTATAGGCAGCCAACAATGACGTAAAACACTGCCAAGAGTCCTCAAGAAAGAATACATTTTGGTGTACTTTTTCGAAGCAATGCAAAGGTGGCAATTCAGGGACTTAACACTTAAAGGTTGGAAATCGTCAAAAAAATTTTCTTTTTGGAAGGGAGGGGTGGGGGGATTTTTTATATTAAAGGATTACCACTTGAAAACTCTATAACTTAATCTCAAAGTTTTTTTCACTCTTATAGCAAGTAATCTACTATTCATTGTTTATTGGGATTTATTTATTGGTGTTTAAGGTCACATACTTATGCACAAAGGCTAATCGTAACTGTGCAAGTTTTGCGGGTGGGGGAAGCCCCGGAGAGAACCACCGAGCATCGACGAACAACTGTCAGCTCCTCAATATACTAACTCAGTTTAAGCTCCAGTCATGCAGGGTTACAGCGGTTGAAGACACGTGCACCATCGACTTGCAGAACGCCTTAGTACACAGCATCATCGCGCCCCCATATAGGCAACAGAGATAAAGTGCCTTGCCCAATGGCACCATGTGCGTCGTCCTGGATGGGGATTATTGGGATTTTAGACCACTTTTAGCTTCTATAAATGGGGTGGCTCAGTACTTACGGTATTGGAAGTCAAACCAAAAGGTCCAAGGTTTGATCCCCACCAAAGGCATTGCATTGTGTCCTTGGGCAAGGCACTTAATCCTGTATGCCGGCATGGGGGGGGCATGGTGGTGCCGTGTGCTAAGACATACTACAGGTCGTTGGTGCACTTGTCCTCAACAAATGCTTGCCCTTGTGCAGTTAGTATGTTGGTGTTTGTGACATTTGCTTGTCACTGCTTGGTGGTTCTCTCCAGGTTTTAGGCTTCCTCAGAGTTCTCTACCCTAAAACTGTTTGACATGAGATGATCCTTGGTGTCAAAAGTTTCATCAAACCCCAATAAAAACAAAAAAGCAACTGTGAATGTATTGGACCACTGCACAATTATAAAGTCAATTAGCCAATTATTTGTAAGTATGCTACCTACTTAGAGGACTCTTGCTCCAGGCATTGGTTGTCATATTTTGCTAGCGTAATAGAACAGGTCTATCACAGTAAACAAGCACTACTCCATTCCGCAATTAAGATAAGGTTCTTCACTGTGAGGACACAAGGAGGAATTTGAAACAATGTTAAATTCTTTGGGCAGTGGTTGCTAGTCAAGACTTGATTGCCTATATAGGCAGCCAAGACTTGACCAGAAATCACAACCAGGCTGTTAAACCAACATGTTGTGGTATTTTTTGGAAAATCTATTCGTGCTTAATATCACTTTCAACATCAGTGATTATACCACGACTGCAACTCAGGTGTGAAGTCAAGTTTAGTGAATCATTTCTACCTATGCTGCCCATTTTAGAGGACTTCCACCCCATTCTTTGTTTACCGGGTCCTATTTTACCATTAAAACACACTATTAATTGAAAATAGAATATGTTTTCATTTTTGGGATTCACTTTAAAAAATTTCCACAATCCAGTGTAAGTATTTCCAATAGGTCCTTGAATCCTGCTCTCTATGTAACGACATGTATGATGCAACTAACTTACCCAAAGTATTTTTACAGCCTCAGTCATTATATATTTTCATGTAGCATGTGATATGGCAGTTGCCAATTTTTATAATCAGAAAGTGTTACGAATCATGTGCACTGCACAGGGTTAGTCACACTTTCTAGTTATAAAAAAAATTTCATTTCTAACTGAATAACTAACCCTGTGCACTGTATAGCCTTAGTTTAAATGTCATCTATATCAACTCTTTATACAATGTAATGGTTAAAACCAGCCAGTTCAATTCAAACTCAGTTTTAGAACCCCCGTGGAGTTTGTTTTTAGTGAATTCCAAAGATGAAAACATATTCTATTTTCAATTAATAGCTTGTCTAAAGTGGAAATTGTTTATGGTACCATGGTAAACAAGCACGGCTCCACTTCCCAGAGTTCCAGGTAAGGGGGGGGGGGGGGAGGTTGTGTTAAGGATATTCTGGAAAACCAGGCAGTAGGGTAGTGAAAAACAGAACTATGTAAACATGATGTTATGTTAGAACTTAGAATATTGAAGGGCAGTGGTGACTGTCATGCTGAATTGGGCAAAAAAATCTCCATGATGTTCATCTGCACTGCAAGTCTCGTTTTGGCTGTCCGTATGTATGTAATGGTGCATTGATTTGGCTAAAAACCAGTAGAGTACAAGGCCATGTGTCATGTAGTTTGTACATGTAATTGTGATGAAAATTATTCATCTCTTATCTTAAACATTTCTAATCAGCTGAGGTAGAATTTTTCTCTTTAAAGTAATTATTTTTCTACAGCGCAGTTTGGGTTTGGCGAACGGGCTATTCTTGTGTGTGAACGCCTCCCCCAATACATAATATACAAGTACGTTAAGGTTCGGCACAGGTTAAAATTAGAATAATTAGTCAACAAAAAAGAATCAACTTCAGTAATTTTCTGTTGCATTTCACTAGCATAGTGTCAGAAGGCAGAAGCAATTAGGGTGGTTATATCATCCCTTGAGTGCATCAAGTTGTCATCTGCAATGCAAAAGCATTGCAGATGGCACTTTGTTGTACTCATGAGACGATATATATATCTTTCATAACCTGCAAAAAAATATTATAAAAAATGAGAATCGAATCTCGGGAAAGACTGAACCTGAGACTCAACCTATCTTTTGTTTTGTTGCCTGTTTTAAATCCTGCCTTAACTCTGTTCTTTCAACACGATGGCCTCTTTTTGCATTGTATTACCGTTTTCTACAAGGCAGCCCATTGGTGTTGTATAGAAGAAATTTGACACTATTCCTGATCAACAAAAAACACTTATGGTTCAGCTGTAGTGTTCAACGTGGATGTTAGTCGTGTTTGTGTTTTTTTATTGGCACGTATCGCACAACCCGTGGTGAGCTACGAGTTGAAATTTATTCTAGAGTTTTCTATTTCTTCCAGTTCTTCCTCTAACTGCATCTGTCGTCTTCTAAGAACTTCTTGACATACATGTAATTGCAATACATTTTCGTTGAAATCATCGCCAAATTGTCGGAGAAACTGTCCGCACCTTTGGCAGTATTGCTGGTCTCCTAAACATCTTAAAAGTTCGCCACTGAGTCTTTGTTCTTGCGTTTTCTCGGTTCCACTGTCATTGAACATTGAGCCAATTATGTCATTGAAATAATCATCAATGTCTTGGGCGGTTGGCAGAGTTGGGACTCGTTGATTTTTTTCCATGTCGTTCACTACATCATTTGGTAATGTTATGTCAAGACATTCGTCAAGCAAAACAGCATCTTCAGTTGGCCTATTGCTTGGCAGTCCCGGAATCTCATCCGCTGCTGTTGGATTTTTGTCCATTTCCTGCAAAGAGAAATACCCTTATCATAAATCTACTTTGATAAAACTAAGAGGCTCAGACCTGGAATTCTTAAAAATGTAGAAGGGCTAAAAATCGCTCCCCTCGCATGGCCTGGGACGCGATTAGCTCTCCTCAAGCTTACAAAAGCTAAAAGTGGCAAAATGAAGTTTTACTGTGAATGAATTCTGCCAAGTGGACTGGAGTTTGTACATTTTATTTGATGCTGCTAACAGGGTAGTTTTGGGAGATGGCTACGCTGCCCCTCCCACACCTCCGGGACTCGACAAGGTCCGCAGGTTGGGGGGGGGGGAGCAGTGTGGCCGTCTTAAAGAGACCACTAACATAGCAAAGATCCGAAAAGATAGGAGTTTTAGGAATGGGATGTTATGGTAATCATTTTCTAATGCCAGGAGAGCTAATTTTCACCCTTCTTAATTTTTTACGGCCAGAGAATAAATTGCTCTCCTTAAAATGACAGGCTAGAGGCTTGCAGTTCCATCTTTACCTTGGCCATCTAACGAACACCGAACGTGGCTTCGCCGCTAGTAGTGGAGTAACTGAACTAACTCTTCACCAAACGTGGTCAGATAACCACTTCCACAAAAAGGTGTGTACATAAAAATCAAAATGGTCTTTTTTTACCCCAAAATATACATGTAGCTTATGCCCCTTTTTGGAATAAACATGTCAAAAGCTATGTTTTAGATGAAAAATGATCAAGGGCCGCAGATGTTCGTTGGGTTTGACACAAAGTTAAACAAATCAGAAACCTGGTTTTGGTTGTCGCAATGGCAACAAAAATAAAAGGAAACAAATAAAATGAACTAAACTAAAAAAAAACCGGAATAGCACAAATCCGCCAGTACCTAGTTATGGGCTACCTTCAGGTGGTCATTGGGAACGGGGACTCCGACACTTCTATTATCACTTGCCTTCATGCTTCCGATAATACGATACGATTCCGGCACCGATATTCACCGTGTCGGTGCACAGGTGCTTGAGACAAGTTTTTTTCCGAATTCTCAGCTTGTGACGAGAGCGTGCATGTGCGTTGGTGGTGTCAGTGGTATTACTAACGCTATATCGAATTTGATAACGTACCGATTGTGGGCGATATATCGAACACCGCCCAGCACTATGTCCTGGGGTTCTCACGATGAAATGCTATCAAATAAGCACCAAAGCGTGTGTGCAGTTAAAATTAATTGTGGTGACCCACCTGCCGTTGGATGACTGTAGGGAATGTCCGTTAATTTCACCAGTTCTTAAGACAGTAGATGGGTGTGGCTATTACTTGTAACACAGCGGCGAGCCTGACAAAGCCCGGGTGACTGCACCCCCTTCACCCCCCCCCCCCCACACACACACACACACATACCACCAGTAGAGGACAATTGGAAATCGGCCCCCACCCCCACCCAGGATCATTGCTTTTCGGTCTCACGCGATATGATCTCGAGCATTTAGGCCTCAGTGTTTGGCGCTTTTCGGCCTCGGGGGATTATTCGGGTTCTTTCAGTGATATTTTTACATGTTATATTTAAAAGAGAAGGAATCAAAGGAAGGGAAGAAAACTTTCAACATCATTATATGTAAATCAACAGGTGGCACAAGTTCTTCAAAGAGAGTACCAAAACTCATGAAGGGCTTATACTATAAATCAAAATATAATGCCTCTCATTCAGAAAACAGATCCACTCTCCCTTATAAGCTGGTGGATGACTCCCAGCTATCAAAAACACATATTATTGGTTGATTTTTTTCTTTTTTGTAACCGTTAAGGATAATATGCTGGGGCTGCTCCCAAACCAACGACTGTTTGGGTTTCTTTTTCTTTTTTCTAAAAAAATTACACCAAACTGCAGTTTCAAAATTATCATAAATATGCCCACTTCTCTTGGCAAACACGGAGCGGAACTCTTGTAGTTACGCAAAATTCCTATAGCGGGGGAGGAATTCGCTAGAATTGTGCACTTGGTGATACCTTCCTGAAATTTGGCATGATGTAAGGGTAGGCATCAGAGATTTCAAAATCGATCGGCTACAAGTTGGCACCATCCTCTAGCCACCACTAGCAGCGAAATCCAAAATGGCCGCCAAGCGGATCGAAAAAAAGCTATTTTCGCCGATCGCACAACTGAAGCTCCAAACCTAACACCATACATGTGCTGTAATTGATGTGAATGATGGAGTGAAGCCCTTGGAACAAGTTGGGGGGAAGATTAATGGATAATGGGATCAGAATTTCCGTCGATGTGTGCGTCTGTGTGTCTGACTGTCAGTATGATCGTCCGTCCGTAGATAAATTAGTGTTGAATGTTTCTCGGGAATGCAATGGTCAAATGAACATGGTATGAGAGATTCCTGTCAACACATGAACAAGGGTACTCGATAGTATGCAGCAGTGGGGATACTTGGACATTTGATAATCCAATTAAAGTGACAGTCTATTCTCAACTTCCGGCATTTTCGATAGATTTATTTTCTAAGAAAATAAAACTATCAAATTTCTAGAGGAGTTCTGGTTCAATCTCAACACCATAGCGACACGTCTGCCAGCAAGGGCAGTGCTGGAATGAACTCGGGATGCATTAGTTCCCGTTGTTAATTATACAATGTTATCTTGCCAGTATAGAACATTGGCAAAATGGGACTAGAAGGGGTGAGTGTATGTTTGCAGTCATTCGAGGTACAGGAATATTTTTTGACTACAAGTAGTATTCTTCATTTTCGGCCAGTTAAGATGTGGTGTGTTCCAAGTCAGGATTAATGTTGCCGACACTTAATGCCCATCCCTCATGGTATGCTACTTTACCAGGGATATAGAGATATAGCCACCACTGGGAGCCAAAACATGACCTTTGATGTCGATGAGTGGTCGAAATGTTTTAGCGAATAACTTATCGAAATATGATCCGGTATGGCAATTTGATACCTTACGTTAGATTTATTAGATCAACTCAGGTATGGATTCATTGAGACATGAGTGCGCTACAAGATGAAGGATTTCCAAGTTGATTTGCTATGGAGTAGGAACTGACTAGTCACATGTGGCCTATGGCCAGAGAAAGACAAGGATACCATAGATGAACACACGGGTGAACGAAGGTATCAACTGTTGTACAGAGGCAAAATAGTTGGGGATATTGTATCATGCTATGCATGAATTAACACCGTCTTGTGCAGTAAATAACAGACTATTTTCCGAAATCTAAAACTGTATTCCTATACCCCGGACAATGTAGCAAGCCACATGGGATGAACATTTGTTAGCAAAATCAACTCAACTAGAAACATGACATGTGTTAACTGGCCGAAAATGGAAAAAAAAATACCAGAATAGGAGATGACTGGTCCTAACATGACAGTATACTACTCAATATTGTTACAACAGCCACCTTCACACTTACACAAAGGTGTGCACCTTAATCCAGCTTTCAAGCATTTGCAATTGCCCTTGCAGGCCTTGGCACAACTACAGTGGAGCATCAGTGCACATGCAGCACTTGCGTCTCCTAGGTGAGTCCAAAATGGGACCAGAATATTGAGACGTGGATTCCACTCCCATCCGTACTGTGATGGGTCTGGCACACATAAGTGTTTCTGCAGAGCACGATGCCAAATGAAAGATGACACAAGAATTACCCTTTTTACATGTTGATACAGAGCTGCTTTGGTGGGCGGGATGTTTTCCATAGACTTAAGGCCATGTGTGAACATATGCCGTCTCGCATCATTGACACGTGTACTGACACAACTGTTACTGTACATCTGTATGGTGAGTTTTTCGATATGCTGCATATGAGGGGAATCCTCTGAAAAGACTTGCGGATTCTCAGTCAATTCTATCATCATTTCAGTTGATGCGGGAAAATTCATCCATGCATTCCATCCTGTCTTCTTCCCAATGCCGAGCATGCTGGATGTTACATCACAACCTGTGAAGGCGTGGAAGAAAGTCAGGGCCTTACAGTAATCAGGTCCAAATTGTGAAGCTATCTCATGAATTGGCATATCTTTATATGCCTTTCCAATTCCAAACCCAATCCACAGCTCACTGAGTCCAAGGTCACGGAATGTTGCGAAATGGTGCAAAGACAGAATGACGACATCAGAATCAACCGTGCGAAGAAAAGCTATTTTGTGACCTTGTGAGACTGCATGGTTGAGATGAAGCATCATGCGCGTGTCTGCTTCCTCGTGGTTCGATGGAGATATGTCACATAAGCTAACATCCTTATTGCATAGTACATATTCTCCTGATGTCGTTAACAACTGGTACTCGGATGTTGATGTTAATTTCAGCAGTTCAGCAGACAGGAACTTGAAAAATTCGTCTTTATTCTCACTAACTTTCAAGAATGCCTGCCAATTCTTCCCTTTAGGTAAAGGGACGTTCTCGGACACCCGTATCAACCTAACTGCTGTCTCACCGAGGCGTTTTGCTCGCGTCTGATTCTTCAAACTGCCTTCGGGGTAACAGTCATAGATCGCATCAACCCTTGTGGTGTTCGTGTTAATCAGAGATTCGATGTATGGCAATAATTGCAATCGAGCATATTCTCCAAACAGATCCGCTTTCTGTGGTTTGATTACATGGACTACAGCAGGCATATCCAAGATGACAACTGAAGCTTGTCTAGCTGCTGAATTCTTCCCTTGTGCAGGAATAGCTGGTAAACAATTGAGAATTTGAGATTTTGTCCCACTCCGTAGCTTACCTCTATCGGATAATGCTGGCGGATCACGTGCATTCTCGTGCATGAAAAACTCATCCATGTTTGAATCAGGCCGGGCTTGCAGTGAAACGAACATCTGGGTAACTATTGCGGCAGTTGCTTTACTTGACATGAGTTTGTCTCGGCCTTTGTCCAGGTTGGCTGGGGGTGGGTTAAGGAAGGTATATATATTTGCCTTGGGAATAACATCATTCAGGGGTACGGTGCATTCCACAAGCCTTTCCTTCAAGAAAGTGGAATATAAATGCTTGCCCCTTTCGGGTAATGACCGTAAACTCTTACTAACTTCGGGGTCCATATATTCACCAGTATCTAATGTCACCAGCTGACCACTAGTTTCATCATAAGGGTTGATAATGAGTCCCTGATTCACCAGATCGAGGAGAGATTTCAATTGATTCAGAAATTTTTTCTGCTCTGATACCGAACTTTCCGGGTGTTCCGTGTTATCTGATGATGTTGTGTGGAAACTTGCATATTCATACTCATCTATAACACGCAGAACTTCTGACCTTGAAAGCTCAATAACGACTTTCTCTTCAGCCTGGCCATAGAGACCTTTTGGACCACTGTCTTCTTTGAGTAGTTGGATACTATGTTCTTGGCTCTGATCTAAACCCATCATACTGAACTTCCTCTCACTACGCTGGACCACAAAATGGCCTTCCATGAATTTGTTGTGGATTGAAGGATGCCGCCTGGGTAGCTGAGACATGTCTCTCAGAAATACGGGGACCCACCGACAATAATTTGTATGTCCTAGGGCAAAAAAGTAACTGCACAACTCATCGATAGAACACAGTGTACCAGGCCAGTTACCGATTCGTTGGTTCCGAACGAATTGACAGCTTGTCAAGAGAAAGTTCCGAACGATTTCACCCCAATAGCGCGCAGTTGGAGATTGTGAAAGAATCCTCTGTTCCCACATTTCAAATGACTCATGGGGCCCAGTCTGCTGACAGTAAATCTCATAAGCATTCTTTCTGAGGATCTCAAGCCAAGCTAGAGTGAGAAGATATGCCTGTCGCGTCCTCTTGACATGTTTCCCACCAAGTAGGGATGATGCTACACCGGGTGTGAATATCTTTGCGAGGTGAAACATTCGCTCCCAACCAGAACCACCCATAAGCTTACCACCAGCTTCTTGGGTGCACATTTCAAGATGCAGGAATCCAATCATACACACCATTCGATCCTCACCTATCTCCTCTGGGAACAGCCATTGACATTTTTTCTGCCTGGCATACAACGGACAGTCACCTTCAATGACAGGTATCTGGCCGGGGTTTACGAAAGCAGTAGCTTCCCTGACCACATACATAGCATGCTTCTGCATACTGAGTGAGTCCGCTTTCTGCTCACTGAAAACAGGGAATACCCCAATAACTGCACGAGGTTTGACATTGTCTTGATCTTCATGTTTTGAAAAGAAGCCTGAAAAGGTCACAGGGACTTCATCAAGCTGCCAGCTGCCATCAACCTTCCCTTTATTGCTGATCTGTGACACATGAGACAACCAGTCATTCTCTCCCACGTTCAAATCTGCATATTCATTGGGCCGTACATTACATTCATCTGGAGATTCAAGCCTGATGTCCCCACCAAAGTCTTCAACGAAAGGAACAAATGCATAGTCGTCTGGGAGTTCAATTTGTGTGTCTTCTGGAACATCTAAACTCAGTGGTGGGGGATCAGTACCCACATTGTCCCTGCTCAGTTGACCAATGAGTGTGATGGACGTACCATGTATATCAGATCTACCAGATACATCAATGTTATCAGTGGTTCCTATCGAGAAAACATTACGTTTGCAGTTAGCTGGGACTACAACACCTTCGTTCTTGAACCGCAGTGAAACAGCTCTCGCGAAACTCCTGCGAACATCCATTACGCGATCATAAGAGACAGAGAGTCCCATTTGATGAAAATCTCTGATAAGATTTTTCATACGATCATGGGCATGCAACTTCAAACCCACATAAAGAGGCATTGGAGTTTCTCTGTCACGTCTCTGGTGAACATTTTGTGCATGTTCGGAGCGTTTCGCTGAATTGCTGATCAACATCTGTGAAATAGTACAAGCCACTCGAGTCTTGGCATTAACAGTCTCATCATCGCCTAAGTTCTGTATACTACATGTGCCCTCAAGTAGAACTCTAAGAAGAGTCAGGAGTGAGTTGGGTACAGGCTCGCTCAAGCAATAAGATGAAAATGATCCCGTGAAAGGAGCTTGAGATATGAGTATGTGTTTACGCAGAAGAAGACCCACATCAACTATCTTTTCTGCCTCTTCCTCAGACACTATACGAGTTAAAGATTCGGACAACAAGGAGCCAACTCGAAACCTACTTGAAATAAACACATCTCTACCCTGTGTGAAGGCGTCCCAGCCATCGCCCAATTTCTGCAACAAATGTTCTTTGAATCGAGTGGAATGTATTTCTTCACTAAGCCAATCAGAACCGACTTGCTTCAACCTCCGACTGTACAGATTCTTGAGATCGACAAGCTTCATCGCGGAATCGTTGTGTTCAACAAATGTTATGAGCTCTGCCATAACGAGAGGGTCATAGGGCAGGCCTGACGCGGAATGTTCGGCGTTCTTCGACTTTTTAGATTTAGCCGCTCGTGCTTCATTGGCAAGCTTACAATAACAGGTTTTGTGATAGTAAAGATCACTAGCAGCGGAATCAAATGCTGCATTGACCCGAGAAAAAACAACCCAGTTCTCGGCTTCCTTTGCCATAATTTTGAGTTTATTGTTATCAGACATTGATCTGCAAATAGGCTCACTGCTGTCACCTTCGCGTTTGTGACAATAAACACACTGGGGCAGTTTCCTGTCACAGCCAGATTCAAAACTTGTCCGTGTTCTTTTAGGACTCAGCGTGGAGCAGGATGCCACTGCCTCATTTCGCTCTCGCTTGTGTAGCACGCGCTGTACGATGTGAGTCCGAATACTGTCACGGCATGTCTTATGATATATTGCCTTATTCGTCAACAGTGACATCGACATACACTCATCACTCTCTCTCATCAAACAATCAATGGTCAAATTATATGGAAGCTCAACGCCATTATCTAGGAAGCGCGTTATGTCTTCCTCAATAGCTTTATAGGCGTCATGAAAACGAGATTCTCTATACGGACGCATCAATTTCTTGGAACTGTCTTGCTGGCAAAAGCAACAACGTTCCCAGTCAGTACTAGTCCGTACACGAAGAGGATTCTCACTCATTCTGTGAATGATTTTTGTGAACAATCGCGTTCTCGAATTAATTTCGACAGACAAATCAGAATTGCTTGCGGAATTACGCCAAACAAGAGATTGTATGGCAAAGAGACTGCTTCATAAAGAGCGTTGTTTCTCCGGGATCAGCGTCATTCAGGTTTGCCTGAATGACGCTGATCCCGGAGAAACAACGCTCTTTTCAAGTTCCAAGAAATTGATGCGTCCGTATAGAGAATCTCGTTTTATTCTACATCATCTCCCACGTCTGTTTCCAACACGTGCGTGGATCAGAGTTCACTTTCGCGCCCTTACAATCGGATGTATAGTCGGTAGACCGTCGAAAAGGAGGTTCCCTTCAGCCGCTGGCGGCCATTTTGGATTGTGCCGCTACTGGTCGCCACCGGTCGGTGTCAACTTGTAGCCGATCGTTTTTGAGAACCTCATAGCCTACACTAACAGTGTGCCAAATTTCAAGAAGGTATCACCAAGTGCACAATTCACCTGTATGTGACGAATTCCTCCCCCGCTACTAGCCATCTTCCAGTTCTCGGCGATCACTTCCCACTACCCAACTGCCAGTGCGCACTGAGCACTCGCAACCAAATAAGATTAATGGCTCTCGCTTCGGACTCTCGTGGATTTATTGGCAAATAAAGCTATAAAACACATAAATAAAGTTATTCTGGTCGCAAGGGGTTTCACTTAATCCCACAACGTCCATGTACGCCTTCGGCGCGCTGAAACTTTTCATTCTTTTCCTTCCCGGTGGTGTGAAAAAAATCATTAAATGCATATAAAAACAAAAAAATAACCGAAAAAATGACAAAAAATAAACAAATAAGTGTCAAAAGGTTGAAGGTAAATACTTTATTTGGGACGCCATTCGGTCTCGAAAGCTGCGTTTTTCGGCCTAAAACGAGGCCGAATAGCACACAAATTCTTTTGGGGCCGAAGGGCAATGGAGAACCCCCACCCCGACATTCCTATCTTGTGGACAAATTGTTCACAGGTATAATAGAGTGTGGTACATGTAGTTATAAACTTCGATCGCGCCCGAGGTGCTGGTCCTCCATATTTTATAGAGTCAAAGAGAGCAACAAAACAATTCTAAGAAAAAATATAAATTGGTGGATAAATTTGAGTTGCTTGTGATTTGCGGTCTGGATTTGTTCAGTCTGGACGCGATGGATTGCCACTGAGTATTGATCATGGGCTGCGATCTATTGTTGATCTCGGTCCTTGGTGGATAAACTAAAACAAACAGAAGTGATATCAAAAGGTAATAGCCTTGATTAATTAATGGGAATGCGCGCGGGTATTCTTCATATGAATGCAGGAGAAGTCCGCCCCAAACAAAGTCGGCCCATAGGAGAACTCGGCCCAAAACAAAGTCGGCCCACAAGAGAAGTCGGCCCATAAGAGAAGTCGACCCCAAACAAAGTCGGGCCATAGGAGAACTCGGCCCAAAACAAAGTCGGCCCATAGGAGAAGTCGGCCCATGAGAGAAGTCGGCCCCATACAAAGTCACCCATAGGAGAACTCGGCCCAAAACAAAGTCGGCCCATAAGAGAAGTCGGCCCATGAGAGAAGTCGGCCCCACCCTTATAAAAAGTACCATGGTAAATCCACCCCAAGCCCTGACAAACCTTGTTTTAAATATTATAGAATGAATTTCATCAAGGTTCTGCTCACCTTTACGTTATGTTTTTCCACATTTTAAATTGAAGCATAAATCTCCCACGAACATTCGTGTCTGCACAGTACAGCATTGCACACATTTCTGATCACATACATTTTTTAAAATGTACAATGGGAGCGTTATTGTTGTAAAAACAGACAAATGAGCTCTGTTTGTGACAAACCTGTCATGATTATTATAATGTTGTTAGAGTCTTGTTTTTTTATCGCTGATAATACCACTACGTAACATCAGTTCATAGAAAGCCCTGTGGGCGTTCTAGGAATTAATGTTAAGTACTGGTATTTTCACTGATAAAAAACAAGACTGCTTTTTTTCATACATCTCAAATTGTGAAGTGTTGAATCGTCATTACGGCGAAATACGGAAATAGATCAGTGTATTGTAATTGCTGTAAATTAGTTCTGTTTGCAGTAAAATAATGTCTTTTTATCATTGATAATACCACTACGTAACATCAGTTCCTAGAAAGCCCTGCGGGCATTCTAGGAATTAATGTTAAGTACTGGTATTTTCAATGATAAAAAACAAGACTGCTTTTTTTCATACATCGCAAAATGTGAAGTGTTGAATCGTCATTACGGCGAAATACGGAAATAGATCAGTGTATTGTAATTGCTGTAAATTAGTTCTGTTTGCAGTAAAATAATGTCTTTTTATCACTGATAATACCACTACGTAACATCAGTTCCTAGAAAGCCCCGTGGGCGTTCTAGGAATTAATGTTAAGTACTGGTATTTTCAATGATAAAAAAACAAGACTGCTTTTTTTCATACATCTCAAATTATGAAGTGTTGAATCGTCAATACGGCGAAGTACGGAAATAGATCAGTGTATTGCTGTAAATTAGTTCTGTTTACAGTAAACTAATGTCCTAAACCATCGGGTGTTAACCTTTAGTTTGTGGGGCCGACTTCTCCCAAATTGTCTGGGTCGACTTCCTAGGGGCCGAGTTCTCTTGTACTTCATGGGGGCGACTTCTCTCGTGGGCCGACTTCTCTCAAATTGTCTGGGCCGACTTCTCCTAGGGGCCGACTTCTCCTGTAGTTTGTGGGGCCGACTTCTCTCATGGGCCGACTTCTCCGAAATTGTCTGGGCCGACTTCTCCTAGGGGCCGACTTCTCCTGTAGTTTGTGGGGCCGACTTCTCTCATGGGCCGACTTCTCCGAAATTGTCTGGGCCGACTTCTCCTAGGGGCCGACTTCTCCGGGGCCGAGTTCGCAATGGGCCGACTTCTCCTGCTCCCTTCATATCTTCTTTCAAATGTCATGCCTTATCGGTGATCTCTGAATCTAGAAGAAGTAATCTACTGCACTTTCTTGACAATATCTATTCAATTAATTATTTCCTTACAATTTGGGTAATTTGTTACCTGTATTTCTGTGTATACTAGTATGGTGCATTTTTTCTCCAAAGATAATTGTGACCACCACGATGCAAGAAAGCCTGGTGGAAAACCAGTCAGTGTTTTTTTTTCAACTGAATTGGACCTGGCCAGTAATGCAATTACATGTTCGTACTGGTACGCTTGCCATCGCCGCTAGTGTCCCCGGGAAAGTAGCCAACATTGTTCGATTACGGCTGCAACAACTCTCGTCTCACAGCTGAATTGGACCCGGTAACTTTCGGGCCTTGGCATCTGTGAGTTCTCTATTTAAAGTGGACATCGACGCTTCCTCCTTGCAGTCCTCTTTTTTATTTGTGCGCTAGCGACCGCAATTAAAAATGCGATTCACCTACTGTTGCATGAGTGCATGCAGGGAATGTCAGTTAATTACATCAGATGGTTCTGAAAGGGTCAAATGGGTGTGGTTACAGGTAGAGGAGTTTGAAAAACTTCAGGGACAGTCCCACCCCAGTTGAGGACAATTTGTCTTTTTTAATTCGATTGCAGGTGAACTTAACGGTGACCTGACCTATCTGCTGTTGCCAGTGTTGGTTGTCTGTGGCGAAGGGCAGTTAATTAAACCAGATGTTTCTGAAAAGGTAATGTAGGTGTAGGTGTGGTTATACTGGCAACATACCCCCCCCCCCCCTCCAGAGGACAATTTGGTGTCTTTTTTAATTCGTGCGCATAAAAAAAAATTAACTGTGATTGACACCTGATGACTGATGTTGTACATGTATGTCCTCGGAGAATGTCATTTGGCGAAATTCGACATTGCGCAATGTCATAAAAGATTTGGCCAGTTTGGTTGAACACCAAAAACATTTGGTTTGACTCGACTTCGGTATCTTCACATGTAGTCCCGACTTGGGTCCTCACGCTGTAAAAATTCAAAAATAGTACGCTGCACAGAACTTATTACATGTACACCAACCAAAGATTCAGTCATCTGAAGGCCAATGCAAGGCCTCTCTCCGTAAAGCCAAGAGCAGTAGAGGTGTTGTGTCGACGTTCTTGCTGGACAGCCAAAAATTACACATCATCACTCTCACTCAGTCTCAGTCCCCGAAGTTTGGGCTACAAAGTTTAGTCTTTACAGTTACCCTAAATTTACACTACAGACTAATTGTGCTGTGGTAATGACAATGATAGTACTGATACAGTGTGAAGGTGGACGTAAATGTAAAAAGTGGCCATACTTTAAACATAAACACGGCTTCGAGTTATCAAAAAAAAAATAATTACAATTTACATCAGAATTGTGAAGTGCATGTAGATTTTTGTAGTATCAGTACCTGTTGCCAAGGCTGAGCCAGTTGGTCTCGGCGCATTGATTTACGATGATTTTTCTCTACACAAATTAGACAGATTTTCTTCAGATTCAATTTTCTCGCTTGTAGAATTTCCACACTTCACTTTCGAATTTCAGAACATGTATCCTGTTTGAAGGCGATGGTTATTCGTCTTTCTCTGAGATGCCAGTGATATGAAACTTCAAATCACAACTCTTTTTTCGGAGTTTACAAACAAACTGAAACAACCTCAATTCGTGACAAAGATTTGCAAACTGCCATTACCTACGTCACTCGTCAGTAACTAAATATAATCCTGGATATTCCGACATGTCGTCACGTCGTACGCGCTGACTCACAAGGCAGGTCACAAAGGAACTTCTAATTTTAGCAGGACAATACAAATATTATGCAAATTGTAATTTTTCCATAGCCAATCGATGTTTTCAAAATAGTTTGTTTATCCTCGATACAAAATGCCGCTTGTTCCACACAAAAATAGCTTCTATTTTTATTACCCAATGAGAACGTGAAGTGTGCCTAACATCTGGCAATAAAATACAACAGGAAGTGATTGTGGAAATACACACAGACGCCATATTCACTGTAAATTGCGTATTTAAATTTTGTAGGTTTGGCCTTTTTGTCTTGTTTGGTGGACGGGAGGGGAAGAGTAAACGTTCTGTGATCAAAAATGGGGACACAAGAGGTTGAGACAAAGACTATCCACAGTGCTGGAACACCCAAAGTGATATACAAAAAAGGCAACCTATTCGCCGAAATCAACAAACAACTGGGACTTCTTCCCGGCTACCAAGGTTTGAACAATTTCGCACATTTGGAACAGCAAGCCACACAGACGCCGGGTTCTTTGTCCCCATTAGATCAAGTGAGAAGAGAAGCTGAAAATATTGCTACAGACGTCATCGTCAACTATGGTAGAGAAACCGAAAAAAAACCACCGAACCGTTACTGTAAAACAATGAGAAGAACCGTCCGTGAACTGTGTGATCGACACGAAATAACGTTCCGTGGAATGATTAATAAATTAAACGTTAGGGAAGGGAATGCGTTTGAAACGTTTGTTAGTGTAGCAGATGAAATATTCGAGGACAGCCAGATCAATTGGGGTCGCGTTGTTGCTCTTTATGCATTTGCTGTGAAAGTTGCTCAGTATTTACAGGCGCAAGAATCGGAAGATAAAAGTGAAAAAGATACCGATACAGCCGAAAGAGTTGCTCTATATGCTGGCAAATATGTTGGAAATAAGCTTGGAATGTGGATCCTCAAGCATGATGGATGGGTGTGTGTTAATTTTTCACTTCTCACCCACTGGTACTCGGCACAAGCTGTGAAATCGAAAGAAAAATTATATTTGATTTTGACGGTAGTTCTAAAATGAGTCCGCAGGTAGAAAAAGAGACCGTAAGTGTCCGTAAGAAACCGCAAGTAAACTATGGGGGTTAATGTTTTGAAATGAATGGTTTCTGATTGAAAACAGTATAAATAATACACATTCTAAGTTTGGTATCGATATTTCAACTTTAACCCCTAAAATTTCACTATTAATTATACAATAACATTATTTTTGAGGGCGTTATGGTTCATTAACGGCCCTACGAAAATGATTAACAGCCCAAGGGTCTATTAGTGGCCCGAGACGAAGTCGAGGGCCACTAATAGGCCCAAGGGCTGTTAATCATTTTCGTAGGGCCGTTAATGAACCATAACGCCCGTACAAAATAATGTTATTTGTATTATTATCACATTTCAAAGAGGTACATGTTAAACCAAGAAAAATCAAGATTGCTGCTTTTTTTCATCATTTATATATTATTATCATTTTTCAATGTAGTAGATGTGTGAAATTCCCACACAATCATTGTCAGCAACTAACTCATGCCTTAAATGCGAATGTATATCTTAATTCTTTCACGCCAAAGATCACAAAATTCCGCCGGCATCACATCTCTCTTTTCCAAATATTCCAACTCAAAGCAGTGTTACCTCCCACTCATCCGGGGATGTGCGGGCCGCCAGGCCATATTGAAACAAATTTGTCATTATTGCCCGGGAACCCAGATGTGAATGGAAACATATGAGTTTTTTGCAGCCCCCGAAAATGAAAATATTCGCCAGGGAGTGCCCTATAAAGTGATAATAATGTATAATGCGTTTTCAAACTTAAAGACTCATTTTTCGCAAGACGGGACAAAGAGTCCGCAAATGAACTACTAGTCATAAAAATATCAAATGAACGGTTTCTGATTGAAAACAGTATAAATAATACATATCCGAAATTTGGTGTTGATATTTCAACGTTAACCCCTAAAATTTCACTGTTGACTGTACAGCACATTCACAAGCTTACTGACATTTTAAGAGTCCGCAACTGAACTACTAATCCTAAAAGTACCAAATGAACGTTTTCAGATTGAGAATAGGTAAACTGATTCATACCGGAAGTTTGGTAACAATATTCCCACTTTAACACATGAAATTATATTTAATGTGTCTGACGGAAGAGTAGTTCATTTGCAGACTCTTTGTCCCGTCTTGCAAAAAATGAATCGGTAAGTTTGAAAACACGCTATACATTAATAGGGAAATTTTAGGGGTTAACGTCGAAATATCAACACCAAGCTTCAGATATGTATTATTTATACTGTTTTCAATCAGAAACCGTTCATTTGATATTTTTAGGATGAGTAGTTCATTTGCAGACTCTTTGGGTCGTCTTGCAGAAAATGAGTCCGTAAGTTTGTGAACGCGCTATACAGTCAACAGTGAAGTTTTGCGAAAAATGAGTCCGAAAGTTTGAAAACGCGCTATGCATTAATAGGGACATTTTAGGGGTTAAAGTTGAAATATCGATACCAAACTTCAGATGTGTATTATTTATTACCCAAAGAACCAGAAACCATTCATTTTAAAACATTAACCCCCATAGTTTACTTGCAGTCTCTTACAGACTCTTAAGGTCTCTTTTTCTACCTGCGGACTCATTTTAGTACTACACGATTTTGATAGCATTTTTTAACCGATGCTGATGTGCCCCCATAATGGTATATAAATATTAAGAACAGACCTGTATAAATTGTGCGAACTGTCGTTTTGTTCGCCTACATGTTCCCATAATTTTTTATGGCAAGCTGTTTCCCGTTCACCCACATTTTCAGCTGTTTTTGACTTGTATGACTGAATACAAAACTTGAAAGCCGGTCGCGTTTTCCTTATTGTTTATGCTTGGAGACGGGGACGCGGAGGCGTCACAGTAACGCTTCTCGTCAGATCACCGAAGTTAAGAACGTCAAGCGCGGTTAATAGTTGGATGGGTGACCATTTCATCGACTGATTCATGCTCCTGTGTTGTGTCCTTGGGCAAGGCGCTTCGCCCCAATTGCCTACATGGGGGCACGATAAAGCTGTGTACTAAGGCGTACTGCACATCAATGGTGCGCATGTCTTCAACCAATCTAACCATGTCTGTGCCGCGGTGAAGAATTCAGAGTTACAATGTTGGAGAGCTGACAGCTGCTCGTCGTTGCTCGGTGGTTCTCTCCGGGTACTCCGGCTTCCTCCACCTGTAAAACTGTCACCGACATGATATGACCCAGGCTGTTAATGTGTCGTTAAACCCTAATAATAATAAAAACTACATGGAGACCGATCGATGCTAATTTGATTAACTACTTGCAAAAGTACGGTTGTTACTGGTACGACGTGTGTGGAAATCCCCAGCAAATGTGTGAGATACTAGTAATATGTGTGACATATTTACTATTGATATATAATTGATAGGGCTAACCACTTCTACAATAAATAACTGGAGACTGCACATTCATCATTGAATGTTTTATTTTTGTCCCAGCATACTTTGACCTTCAACTTCTCCATATCGTGCATGACGTCGATGATTCTTCCCAAGCAGTGGCTAAACTAATTGATAATGTCAAAATAAAATGGTGCAACTGATGATTGTCGGTTGTTGAAACCATATTGTAAATATATTTAGAGGAATAATTACTTCCATCTGAAAAGAATAAAATTTTCATGCTGAATTCCGTCACTGTCCTCGAATTTCATAGTTATCAATTGGTACAGTATAGGCTTGCCGTGATTATGCAAAAAGTCGACTAATCGTCAGTCGTGCGCGATTGATCGGCTTTAAATTTGAAAGTCGACTTTTTATTTTAACCCCCCCCCCCCCTCGACTTGTATAACGACACCACTGCCTTGCCAGAACGTGATCACGCTGTATATACATGATGGGAACTTTTCTGGGTGTATAAACGACAGTGGTAGACCATATGGAGGTAAAGGAGGGCAGCCCCCCCCCCCCCCCCCTGAAATAAATCGTCATTTTTCTCAGTTCGATTCAGAAATGCTTGCTGTAATAACCTCCCACTTTAATGATTTTTTTTTTTTGAAAATATTAAAGTTATTTTCAAGTATTAGTGCTCTTGTCATGTCAACAACATGTCCGTATTTTAAACAACATCGTTTCCAATAACCATCCTTTGCTCATAAATCTTTTATTTTGAACAACACGAAATGAAACTTGCTGCGTTTGATGAAATTTCAGTATTTTGCATCACAAAACTAGGGTTAGCTCCCTTGGGTCACTGTTTCATGTTGGAAATCCGAAAAACACAACGTTTGCCACCATTGATAAATTATCCAGAATAATCCTTGTAAGTTGTAAAATCCCTCTCCCTCGGATCTGGCCTAGTTCCTTCTGGCTGCTCACTGTTTTGTTTCATCTGAATTTCAGGCGTTGGGGTGTATTACTGTTTAACACAGGCTTGGCAATTTCAGGAAAGCAATTTTTTTAGCTCTCCTTACTGCCCTCCTGAAAGAATTAAGGAGAGCGAAAAATTGCCCTCCTAAATATTTTGGTCTGCGATGATTGAGATTACATGTATTATGCTCACATTAAATTTTTGTTGTAAAGCAAAAATGTAATTTAACTTCGAAGTCACATAACATCACATAATTTCATTTTGAAAGTGGTTAAGTGGTAAAAGGTAATGGCTGCAACTGTGTTTGGGTATGTATTTTGTACATACCCAAACACAGTTGCAATCATTTGAAGCAAAATGGGTCACAGCAATATTTTATTTTCTGTCAGTTTCAACAACTGACATCACAGTTTGAAGGGTAATTATTCAAGGAATATTGACACTATAATAATATACTACCATTACTACTATCCTGTCATTTGAAACAAGTTCACCAGGATGTGACTGTAGATTCAAGCAGACCTGTTATCCAAGAAAGTCACACGCCTACCACTACAACCTTCAACCCAATCACACCCCCCTCCCCCCAACTTGGGCACACACAGGTCTTGTCAAGTGTGTGTTCGGTTGTTGAGTGAGATATCTAGATGTCTAAGAGATTTCGCTTTACCTTAGTAAAGTTAATAAAATCACTGATGTAATAGTTTGTTGGTTTCAGTTTCAGTGAATTCATTCAACTGGATTCTTAAAATGCTGTGTACAGCTGATTGCTCTCCTAAGGTGATTGAGGAGAGCGATGTTTTACCCTCCTGCATTTTTCAGAATTCCAGGCCTGTAGAGCATGTCTGGTCACAGTGTTGAACTGCATTCATATGATTTATCATGGTTCAACTGCCTTCCATATCAAAAAAAAATTAGGAGAGCCATTGGCTCTCCTAGATAATTTCAGGAGAGCAATTTTTAGCCCCCCTAAATTTTTCAGAATGCCAGGCCAGTTAACGGTATGGCAGACGATCGACCAACTTAACAGAATATGGTCAAAGAAATGTTCATTCCGACATTCACCAAGCCTTATAATGTGGGAATGATGGGTCGTTGACTTTGTCACCATGTTATTTGAAATGTACATGGCCACACACCTGGTTATACCTACCTTTAGGACCATTCCACCATCTCGTTTTAATCGACCCTTTAAAAAAACGTGGTCCAAAAAAGTCGACTAATCATCGATTTTGGGCTCTGATTAATCGACTATGGAATTTCATAATCGCGGCAAGCCTAGTACAGTATCAGTCATGAGGAAATCGTCTTGTGGTGGCGCTTCACGACAAGTTCAGGTCTTTAAACAAACTGAACAACAAACAGCTGTGTTAGCACGTGTTATGGTGTACACCGACATGATCTTATAATATAATTCAACGCTTTCTTTTTACTTTACCCATGATAGAGATTTGTTTAATTGTGACATGCCGTAGACACAGGGAACAGTTAAGCGCTGTTTCATCTCAGTTAATTTGTAGAACTCAAACTGATCAATAAATCTGTCTGTCACTGTCTGAAAATTGAAACGCTTGTTCTTGTTTTCTTTACTTTTCTAAGAAACTGAAAGTGGAAATTTGCATGAATTCTGTTTAGAGCAGTCAGGAGCATGTCTAAAGAGATATTATTTTAGTGGTACACTATTAACATGTTGAATGGTTTCTGTTCAACGTTATTACAGTGCAGTGCTGAAATGGCTTACTTTAATTCAAAGGCTTACCTTAAAATAATTAGGAGAACCCATAAACAGGTTGCCTTAATTTTCAATTTGTGCAGGCCTGTAACAATATACACAACTCACTTTTCGAAAACGATAGCACTCATCTTTGTTATACCCCCCTCAAATATGTTCACATAACGTATCCAACAGTACCTGGTATCACTGGAAATGGGGATGAATAAGCTTTACAGTGGTGTATTACACTGCCGTTGGGTGTTCTTGGGTTCTTCATGACAACTGGGAGAAGTCACAGAAAAGGCCGAAAAACATTTAGTCGGACAAGATCATGAACAACTCAAGAACACCCAACTGTCATGTAATACACCACTGTAAAGCTTATTCTTTCCACTGACACCGGATACTGTTGGATAAGTTATGTGAATCAAATTTGAGGGGGATATAACGAAGATGAGTGCTATCATTTTCAAAAAGCCAGTTGTGTACCTTGTTATTAGCTCATCTTGACAAAGTCAAGCTGAGCTAATCTCATCGCTCTCCGTCCGTCAACACCATGTTTTGGTCTTCTCCTCCAAAGCCACTGGGCCAATTCAAGTGAAAGTTTGTGTGAGTGATGGTCCCAAAGGGGCATTTCATTTTTGTTCAACTCGGCATGCCCAGCCCCATAGGGAGGGAGTGGGGGAAAATGTTCCAAAATATTTCAAAAATCTTCTTCTCAAGAACCAGTGTGTACAATTACTTCATATTTGCTATGGAGCTTCCATATGAGGTGTAGAATCAAGTTTGTTCAACGAAGTTCGTGAAGTAATATTTGGCTTTGTAATAGGAGGGGTAAGATTTTTGGCCCCGCCCAAAATTTCTATTTTCTGAACTGGTGGTCCGGTATGAACCAAATTTGGTTTGTGGTAGTATTGGGTCATAAGTACTTGACCCATGCAAAAAAAAAATTCCTGCATCCCCGGGAGCTAAAAATAGAAATATTTTCAAACGCCCATATTTCCCAAACCCCACGGAACAGAGAGCTTTTATTTGGTATGAAGTATCCTTATGGCCAGTAGAATTGAATGGTAAAAAAAAATTGCCATCGGTTATGTTAGGGTGTTCTGTAATGGGCATCGAAAAAATGCTGAGTCAGCATATTCGCAAAAATTTTAAAAAATCTTTTCTCAGAACCAATCATCAGAATCTTTTGATATTTGGTATACAGCATTCATAGGGGGGTCAGATAAAAGTTTGTTGAAAAGAAGCTCATTGGTTCATATTTGGGCTCTCTACAGGAGCCCAAAGTTTTAACATACATGTTGAGTAATATGGGGAATATTCTTTAAAAATCTTCTTCTTCAGAACCACCAGTCAGAATCTTTTAATATTTGGTATACATCATTGTTATGAGGATCAGATTCTAGATTGTTCAAACCAAGTCCCTAGGTTAATATTTGGGCTTCCTACGGAAGCCCAAATTTTATCTTTGTTCAATATGGAGGGTAATTTAAAAAAAAAAATCTTCTTCAGATCTATCAGTCAGAATGCTTTGATATTTGGTATGCAACATCTCTATGGGGGTCAGATTCAAGTTTGTTCAAATCAGATCCCTACATATATATTTGGGCTCACTATGGTAGCCCAAATTTTTACTTAGTGCAATATGAGGAAATTTCTTTAAAAATCTTCTTCTTCAGATCCACCAGTCGGAATGCTTTTATATTTGGTATACAACATCTCTGGGGGGTCAGATTCCAGGTTGTTCAATTCAAGTGCCTAGGTTAATATTTGGGCTCCATATGGGAACAGGAAATTTAACTTAGTACAATATGAGGGAATTTCTTCAAAAATCTTCTTCAGATTCACTTGTCAGAATGCTTTCACATTTCGTATATAACATCTCTTGGGGGGGTGGGGGGGGGGGAGGGGTCAGGGGGGTCAGATTCAAGTTTGTTCAAATCGGATCCATAGGTTTATATTTGGGCTCGCTATGGTAGCCCAAATTTGAACTTAATGCAATTCGAAGAAATTTCTTTACAATTTCTCTTCTTCAGATCCAGTAGTCAGAATATGCTTTCATATTCGGTACACAACATCTCTAGGGAGGTCAGATTTAACTGTGTTCAAATCAAGAGCCTGGGTTAATATTTGGGCTCTCTATGGGAGCCGGAATTGGCCATTTTGCTGAAGAATTAAAACTTTTGTATTCAGTACCCTCTAGAGGTACTAAGATTAATCAGGGTATTTTTTGTTTTTAAAAATTTGATTAGCAGTTTCCATCTTGGTTTCAAAAAGTGATGATAAATAGTGAATACAAGGCTAAAATGAAAGAAAAATGGTTAGCATTTGGCCATTTTTGACTAGCATTTTGCTATGCGAATCCAGTCATTAAATACCCTGTTAATCCACATAGGTTGTATCAAGGGGCTTCATAGGGGAGCTCTACTTTTTACTTACGATTAACTGAAGAAAAGGCATGATGCCCAGATTATTTTTGTCACTCCTGAGGGACTCAAGGATTGACAGTGTAGCCTATGGAGATGGCTTGCTTAATGTAGACTCATTCTTGGACTCTGTTTAAATTGTGTTCTGTACAAGATGAGCGCTTCAGGCACCGTGGGGCCTCTTGTTTTTGAAAATGCTTCAATCGAATGAGTTCATTTTTTGGTAACCTACTATAGAACGATGACTTACAGATAAGGTTTGAGTTTCATGATGATTGCATTATTCTTGTGTGAGTTATGGCCCTCGGAAATATGGAAAAGTGCTAAAATATCAGTTTTCTGGACTTTTTGGGAAACGCTTCTACGGATTGATTTCATTTTTGGTAAACTACTATAGATAGAACAATGACTTACAGATCAAGTTTGAGTTTCATGCTGATTGCATTATTCTTGTGTGAGTTATGTCCCTTGGAAATATGGAAAAGTGCCAAAATATCAGTTTTCCAAACTCTTTTTGGAAACGCTTCAACGGAATGATTTCATTTTTGGTAACCTACTATAGAACGATTACTTACAGATCAAGTTTGAGTTTCATGCTGATTGCATTATTCTTGTGTGAGTTATGGCCCTTGGAAATATGGAAAAGCACCAAAATATCAGTATTCCGGACTTTTTTTTGGAAATGCTTCAACGGAATGATTTCATTTTTGGTAACCTACTATAGACTGATGACTTACAGATCAAGTTTCATTTGCACTCTGTCCATCTGTCAGTCTGTCAGTCACACTTTAGTTTCCCAGACTTTTTTTGGAAATGCTTCAACCGAATGATTTCATTCTTGGTAACCTACTATAGAACAATGACTTACAGATCAAGTTTGAGTTTCATGCTGATTGCATTATTCTTGTGTGAGTTATGGCCCTTGGAAATATGGAAAAGTGCCAAAATATCAGTTTTCCAGACTTTTTTTGGAAACGCTTCAATGGAATTCATGCTGATCACATCTAGGTTTTAACATTTGTATAATTATTAATGCTCATTAGTCCGGTAGGGGACATTGTATTGCTTCAGCGATACATGATCTCTTGTTTTTGTTTGTGTAACCTCCAGGCGAATGGAACGACCGCTCGCCCTGAATTGTCGAGACCTGAAACAGTAGCTAAATTCACTGCAGCAAAAACTTTCAATTCTGCTAAGTATTATACTAGTCAGGCTTGATAAAATTTCAGAAGTGAATGAATGAATGAAAATTGAATAATATTGATAAATTATAAACTATTTATTTCAGGTCAACAGCGAAATCTTCACAATTTCCCTCTTGCAGCCCTGATGAAGGATTAGTGGAGTTTTTATTGATATCCACACCTCATGACAATAGTCTTTATTGGCTTATTACAGCAGAAAGTGGGGGCGCGGTGGCGTTGCGGTAACCGGTTCTCGTCAGATCACTGAACTTAAGCAACGTCGAGTCCGGTTAATCCTCTGATGGGTGACTGTCTTAGCAATCAATTCAGATTCCCGCATTGTGTCCTTGGGCAAGGCACTTAACCCCCATTGTCCACATGGGGGCACGATAACGCCGTGTACTAAGGCGTACTGCATGTCTTCAACCAATCTAACCCTGTCTGTGCTGCAGTGCGGAGTTTCGATGTTGGGGAGCTGGCAGCTCTCGTCATTACTCGGTGGTTCTCTCCGGGTGCTCAGGCTTCCTCTGCCCGTAAAACTCACGGTCATGATTAGTCATTCATGCATAAGTATGTGACCTTAAACACCAATAAATAAATAAACAGTAGAAAGTTTCCACCATAATCTCTTGTGTGTTGCTGCCTTGTAGAAAATAAGACCGCAAATGTGACATGTGTCTCTATCAGACATTGAACACAAGATAATAGGGGTTAAAATCAAGATATTACAATCATCTTTGGTATTTTTTAGTCGAGTTGTGACGAAGTCAAACTCGACTTATAGTTTGGTGAATGGCGGGCGGGCGGGTGGGCTTTGGGTGGGCGGGCGTAAACAATTGGTTTCCGGATGATAACTTGATAGTGGTTCAACTCACATTCATTAAACTTCATACGTAGGTTGGTCTTGGTGGGAGGAAGAACCCTATTGATTTTGGACATGCTGCGTCGATGGTCAAGGTCACAGTGACCTTGAACGTAGTAAATCTTAAACAATTGGTTTCCGGATGATAACTTGATAATGGTTCAACTCACATTCATGAAACTTCATAGGTAGATTGGCCTTGGTGAGGGGAAGAACCCTATTGATTTTGGACTCGCTACGTCAAAGGTCAACGTCAACGTGACCTTGAACATAGTAAATCGCAACAATTCCTTTCCGGATGATAACTTGATAGTAGTTCAACCTACATTCATGAAACTTCATAGGTGGGTTGGCCTTGGTGCGAGGAAGAACTCTATTGATCTTGGACTCACCAGATCAAAGGTCAAGGTCACAGTGACCTTTAACATAGTATATTGCAACAATTGGTTTTCGGATGATAACTTGATAGTGGTTCAACCTAGAGTCATGAAACTTCATAGGTGTGTTGGCCTTGGTGCGAGGAAGAACCCTATTGATCTTGGACTCACCAGGTCAAAGGTCAAGGTCACAGTGACCTTGAACATAGTATATCGAAACAATTGGTTTCCGGATGATAACTTGGTAGTGGTTCAACCTAGAGTCATGAAACTTTACAGGCGTGTTGGCCTTGGTGCGAGGAAGAACCCTATTGATGTTGGACTCACCAGGTCAAAGGTCAAGGTCACAGTGACCTTGAACATAGTATATCGCAACAATTGGTTTCCGGATGAGAACTTGATAGTGGTTCAACCTAGAGTCATGAAACTTCATAGGTGTGTTGGCCTTGGTGCGAGGAACTGTTGTCACAACTCGACATTGGATCGGTGATCCTGAGCGGCATTTTTTATATATGATATTGTGTGCATTTTCTCGTTCATTTGGTGCTTTTAAGACCAGTAATTCACTTGCAGTCTCTTTGCCCCTGCTTCCGAAAATCGTGGCCCAAATTGAAAGTCGCACTGTACATTGAAAGTGGAATTTTAGGGTATAAAATTAAAATATCGATATCAATGTTCGGATATGTATGGGATATCCCAAATTCACCAGGTAGTGTTTATTTGGTGTTTTTTAGGACCAGTAGATTACTTGCGATCTCTTTGCCCCTAGTTGCCGAAAAGTGAGACCGCAAAACGGATTTCGCACTATACATTAAAAGTGGAATCTTATGGGTTAACGTAAAAATATCAGTACTAAACTTTGGACATATATTGTGTACACCATGTATGACCAGTCAGCATTTATTTGGGGTCTACATCCAGTATACTTTGCAGTCTCATTTTCTACCTCGGTCTCATTTTAGTACTACCAGTAACATGAAAGGGTTGAGGATTTAGAATGTCCAATGAACAGTTATTCCATTCGCTTGGGATCTCAAGCCACGGATAAATGTTTTTGACCCACTGCCAACAGTCAAGTGCACTGCAAGTTGTTTTCTGCATGGGCAACAGTGAGCACGTGGCTGTCAGTGTAACATAATCTTCTACAGACAAATTTGACATTCTTCTCTTTGATGAAGTGTTGTTAATTGCAGATTATAATACTGAAAAAATCCTTCATTGCAGGTAATGGTGCTTCCAAAATAAATTGACTGTTTGGTTCTTTACCGTGTTTCAGAAAAGCCATGTTTTGATTTTATTATGCCCCTGAAAAATTTTGTAGGGGTATATAGTCGGGATCTCTGTCCATCCGTATGTCCTTCCGTCCATCTGTATGAACAATTTGTATTATAACTCAAGCATCAGTTGTCGGATTTTAATGTTCTTTGGTATGGTGATAGGGCAGCTTGGGGGAACGGATACCCTCATACCTAGTGTTTCATCCATTCATGTTTGGTAGAGTTATGCTTTATGGCCCGTTTGTTTTTGGCCTCTCTTTCTAAGGTAAATTGTACCATAGCCTATAGGGCAAAGTTCTGCCCAATTTTTTTTTTAGTTCATTATTTTTCTGCGGCCCAGTGCTTGCAGGGGAGGTTGCATGACATTTTAACCTCCACATATCAATATATCCATATAAATATGGATGACACAATTATAGTGATTTTGGTTTCAGACCATTTAAAATTGTATCACCGCACCAGTCGATTTCAAATTTTATTTGCTTATTACTAATGTCGAAATACAGGTCAAGTTCGATTTGGAGGTTCACTCCGACCCTTCTTGCAAGAGTTATGCCTCTTTTTGAATCACAAATTTCCCAATTTCAGCTTTATTCTTACTGTTCAGTGCCTTTGGGGAAGTGCTGCCCGATTTTCTTTTTGTCCACTATTTCTGTACTGCCTAGTGCTTGCAGGGGAGGTTGCATGTCATTTTAAACTACTACATATCGATATAACCAAACAAATATGGATGCCAATTTCAGCCTTAAATATTCTTACTGGCCAGTGCCTATGGGGGAAGTGCTGCCAATTTTTTTAGTCCACTATTTCTATGCTGCCCAGTGCATGTTTGGGAGGTTGCATGTCATTTTAACCTACTATCGATAGAACCAGATAAATATGGATGCCAATTTCAACTTTATTCTTATTGGCCAGTGTCTTTTTGGGGAAGTGCGGCCCAATTTTTTTTTTTTTTTGTCCACTATCCCAATTTTTAGCTTAACTTGACATAGTCAAGATAAGCTATTGCCATCACGCGTGCAGAAGTCTGTTAGTCTGTGATGTCTGTTCACATTTTCCCTTAGCACGGGCTACACCCCGCAGTTCTTGTCTGATCGTCACGAAATTTCATATGCAGGTTTGGGGTCGCGATCGGGCAACCGACATAGTCAAGATAAGCTATTGCCATCACGCGTGCAGAAGTCTGTTAGTCTGTGATGTCTGTTCACATTTTCCCTTAGCACGGGCTACACCCCGCAGTTCTTGTCTGATCGTCACGAAATTTCATATGCAGGTTTGGGGTCGCGATCGGGCAACCGATATGGCTGCCCGAGCCCAAAACCCGAAAACCATTAGCACAGTCTACAGGTCGTATTTATGAAGGGATTTCATTGTAACTTGGTAGGATGCCTCTGTATAATGCCTAGATGAGAACGTCCCCTTTTGGGCATGATCTATCAACCGTGATGGCTGCCCAAGCCCGAAACCCAAAAACTTTTAGCACAGTCTGCAGGTCATGTTTAATGTGGAGGGATTTCATTGTAACTTGGTAGGATGGCTCCTTATGATGTCTAGATGAGAATTTCCCCATTTGGGCATGATCTGCCAACTGTGATGACTGCCCGAGCCCAAAACCCGAAAACCTTTACCACAGTATACAGGTCATATTTATCGAGGAATTTCATTGTAACTTGGTGGGTTGACTTCATACAATGTCTAGATGAGAAAGTCACCTTTTGGGCATGATTGGGCAACTGTGACGGCTACAGGGGCCCAAAGCCCGAAAACCTTTAGCACAATCTACAGGTCATATTTATGAAGGGATTTCATTGTAACTTCGCAGGATCACTCCAGATGATGCCCAGATGAGATTGTCCCCTTTGGTTGCCATCATTCAACCATGATGGCTGCCTGAGCCCGAAGCCTGAAAACCTTTAGCACAGACTACAGGTCATATTTATGAAGGGATTTCATTGTAACTTGGTTGGTTTACTTCATATAATGTCTAGATGAGAACGTCCCCTTTTGGACACAATTGGGCTACTGTGACGGCTAAAGGTGCCCGAAGCCCGAAAACCTTTAGCACACTCTTCAGGTCATATTTATGAGGGGATTTCATTGTAACTTGGTAGGATGACTCCAAATAATGTCTAGATGAGAACATCCCATTTTGATCGCGATCATTCAGCCTTGATGGGTGCCCGAGCCCAAAACCTTTAGTATAGGTAAAAGGTCATATTTATGGAAGATTTCATTGTAACCTATTAGGTTGACTCCATATAATGCCTAGATGATGACATCCCCTTTTGGTCGTGATTGGTCAGCTGTGATAGCTACAAGTGCCCGAAGCCCGAAAACCTTGAGCACAGTCTACAGGTCATATTTATGAAGGGATTTCATTGTAACTTCATAGGATCACTCCAGATGATGCCCAGATGAGATTGTCCCCTTTGGTTGCGATCATTCAACCATGATGGCTGCCCGAGCCCAAAGCCCGAAAACCTTTAGCACAGTCTACAGGTCATATTTATTAAGGGATTTCATTGTAACTTGGTAGATTGACTTCATATAATGTCTAGATGAGAACGTCCCCTTTGGACGCAATTGGGAAACTGACGGCTACAGGGGCCCGAAAACCTTTAGCACAGTCTACAGGCCATATTTATGAGGGGATTTTAATGTAACTTGATAGGATGACTCGTTTTGGAATAATTTCACTGTAACTTGGTAACTTTTGTTGATATACGTTAACTGTGAGGGCCACATACATTAACTGTGAGGTCATATTAACCCACCCCTCAGCTCTTTAGTACAGTGTACACCTCATATTATTTTTATCATTAACATAGCACACAGGGAACAGAAATGAACATATTCCCAATTATCACAATTCTTGTCTTATTTCATAATCCTTTCATAAACATTGAACATTATCCTTTTCATCAAACTCAACACACAAGTTAAGCTACAGTGTCATTGACACTTTCATTTCTATGGCAGGTTTGCATGTCATTTTAACCTACTACATATCAATATATTCATATAAATATGGATGGCACAAGAATCATAGGGTTTTTAGCTCAACTTTGGCAAAGCCAAACTTGAGGTATTGTCATGGCCTGTCGTCCGTCTGCCCCGCCGTACACACAGCTCGGGCTAGAGGCCGTATTTATGAACCGGTCTTTATGAAACTTCTTGGGTACCTTTGTTATCACCGTGAGATGAGAACGAGTGTTTTGGGGTCTGGTCCGAAATTCAAGATGGCCACTGGCAGCCATTTTGTACAAAATTGGGTGGAATCAGATTTTTGCGCAGAACTTCCATACGAAAGCGCTGATTTGGACAATTTTTTGAATGAATGTTTAGTACCATGGGATACATCACATATAATACAGGCTTTTTTCTTGTGCGTAACTTATGCAAATCAGACCGACTTTGATTTATTTAGTGTTACTTTCAGCACTGTAAGTGCAAATGCCAATACGGCTCGGGCTAGAGGCCCTATTTATGAACCGATCTTTACGAAACTTCTTGGGTACCTTTGTTATCACCGTGGGATGAGAACGAGTGGTTTTGGGTGCGGTCCAAAATTCAAGATGGCCACCATTTTCAAATTTGTACTTAAGTTAGTGCAATCAGTTTTTGTTAGGGCTGTCACGATTTTTCAATTTAGGAATCGATTAATCGTCGCAAATAATCGATTAATCGTACCTAGATGACCTTCCCTCTCCCTCTCCTTGAAGTCGATAAAAATGAAGTTCAAGTCAGTTGACCTACCTCAAATAAACAACGAAGACGATCATCTTTTAGGTACATTCAAAGCTTCGATGTTCAGAACTTTTGAACCGTCAGTGTAATAATCAAGACCGGTCGGCAGTTGCGAAGTTCGCAACTGCCGACCGGTCTTGATTATTACACTGACGGTTCAAAAGTTCAGAACACCAAACCTTTGATGAATGTACCTGACAGACAAATGCTTCCAACAGTTTCTTGGGGTTTAACATCGATGTTCTTAACTCTTTACCTTTGGAAACAATAGTTTTTTCATCAAATTTTCTTTTAATTATTAAACGTCTAAAACGGGATACAATTTACCGATTATTCGACAATGAAAAATACTAATCGATTTCGCCGTGACCGATCAATAATCGATTAATGGATTAATCGTGACAGCCCTAGTTTTTGTACAGAACTTCTGTATGAAAGCTCTGATTTGAATAAATTTTTGTAGGAATGTTTAGTAACATGGAATACATCACATATAATACAGGTTTTTTCCCTCGTGCAAAAATTATGCAAATTCGATGAACTTTGATTTATTTAGTACTACTTATACACTGTAATTGCACATGTCAATACGGCTAGTAGAGTCTGTATTTATGAACTGATCTTCACAATACTTCTTGGGAACCTTTGTTATCACCTTGGGACGAGAACGAGTGTTTTTGGGTGCGGTCCGAAATTCAAGATTGCTGCTGGTGACCATTTTGTACCAAAATTAGTGCAATCAGTTTTTTGTACAGAACTTCTGTATGAAAGTTCTGACTTGAATAAATTTCTGTATGAATGTTTAGTAACATGGAATACTTCACATATAATACAGGTTTTCTCGAGCAGAAATTATGCAAATTAGATGAACTTAGATTTATTCAATGCTACTTATACACAGTAAGTGCATGTGTCAATACGGCTCGGGCGAGAGGCTGTATTTATGAACTGATCTTCACAAAACTTCTTGAGTACCTTTGTTATCACCTTGGGATGAGAATGAGTGTTTCTGGGTGCGGTCCAAAATTCAAGATGGCTGCCAGTGGCTATTTTGTACCAAAATTAGGTCCAATCAGTTTTTTTGTACACAACTTCTATATGGCTCAGACTAGAGGCCATATTTATGAACCGATCTTTACGAAACTTCTTGGGTACCTTTGTTATCACAGTGGGACGAGAACTAGTGTTTTTTGGTGCAGTCAAAAATTCAAGATGGCCGCCAGCAGCCTTTTTGTACCAAAATTAGTGCAATCAGTTTTTTGTACAGAACTTCTGTATGAAAGTTCCTATTTGAATAAATTTTTGTAGGAATGTTTAGTAACATGGAATACATCACATTTATACAGGGTTTTTTTCTCGTGCAGAAGTTATGCAAATTAGATGAACTTTTGATTTATTCATTGCTACTTTTTCACAGTAAGTGCACATGTCAATACGGCTCAGGCTAGAGTCTGTATTTATGAACTGATCTTCATGATTCTTCTTGGGGTACCTTTGTTATCACCTTGTGACAGGAACAAATGTTTTTGGGTGCCTTTGTTACCACTGTGCAATTAGAACAAATATTTTTGGGTTCAGTCAGACTCAAAGATTTCTTTTCTAGTTCAGCATCTAACTATCACCTCACTTTTACAATACTTTACCTATATATTTGTTACAGGCTGCGGTCAGTATTTATGTACAGAACATTACAATACTTTACATGTACCTTTGTTATCAGGTCATTACCTAGATGTTTGTCATTGCTGTGTCACATACTATACATGTACATGTCTTAAACAAGTTCAGCTACAGTGTCAATGACACTTTCATTTTAATTCCGTTCTTTCAAAGTTGTTTCGATGAACCAATTCTCTCTACAAACCTTCAGAAGTTATTTATTTACATGCAAGTCCAACTTTGCTACCTTTGGGGGCATCAGCACACATGTTAGCATTGCTCTTGTTGAAATGTTTAAAAGTATGAACATATGTTATATAAAAAAAACTTTTTTCAAATCTAGCAATGTAAAATTTGTTTTTCAATTGTCAATGTCGGATGAGGGGCTCTTAGCCAATGAGGCATATAATAATTTCTTACCACACCCCTTTCATGACTCAACATATTCCCACCAGAAAATTCATTGCGAGGAAAAAGTAAATGTAAATGTACAACTGTTTGTGACATTTGTCTAAGCAGAGAACATTTTTGGCCAGAGTTATGCCCTTTTTTTGGGCTTAGAGTAATCATGGTGGCAAGGGGTATGGACAGATCCACCTGGGACAGTCACACCTCTAGTTTATTCTATCCACCCAAGAAACATAAAACCTGGAGCCAAGTTAATCAATTTTTCCATCAATAATGTCATAGTGAACTTTGAACTTATGAATATTAGTGAGCTGTTCGATGACAATGAAGACATGGGTAAGATGTCCCTGTCACTTTTGGTACCACTTCAAAAAAAAAAAGACGACCAGCGATCTCAAACTGAACTTTCTTTTTCATCACCTCAAATATTTTTTTGTACAGATTGTGTCCCAAAAATTAATAGTGAATGCAAACAGATGCGTTTTTTTATTTTATTTTTTATTTCAATAATTACGTTTTTGTCATCAAAAGTTCATGTTCTTGGTTCAAGTTTTAGGCCTCCTAATCTACAGAATAGCATGGGTGGTGGTGTATTTCATCCCTTGAGTGCAAGAAGACTTTGCAATGCTAAAGCATTGCAAAGCCTTCTTGCACTCAAGGGACAAATTCATCAATTTTTTTTAACTTGGGTAAAATATCAGGCATAAACCATTTAATTTTTATTTTTTTAAGTTTAAATTGGTTATAAAAAGAGAGCATGCGGCAGCCAAAAGGACCATGCGGGAGGGCCTGAGAAACAGATTTTTTTATTTTTTTAGGCCTAACATTTATATCTTAACCCTTTAAGAACTGTGTTGTCCATACCTCACACCAGGTGCAGTTGTGGTGCATGTGCATACACACAGTGCATAAACAGAAACAGAGAAGCCTTCACAACAATAATCCATTCTGACATTAATAATGATTAAGGACTGCTTACGTGAGAATAAATAACACTTGCACACCAATTCCTTTGTCTTCTCTGGGTTGGTAAGAGACGTGAAATACCCGACAGAACAATAGACTTGGTGTTCAAGTGACGTCTCTTGAACACCTGTACTCACTTACCATACCTGGGTCCGTGCGTTCTGTGAATTGGCGTGTAAGTGAGTTGCTAACCTCGCTGTTGGTATTCATGAATTTGAACAACCCGCCAAACTGCTGTAACGCCTCGCCGCTTCGCGGCTCGGTGTCACATACTGCACGTTGACAGGTTGTTCAAATTCATGAATACCAACAGCGAGTTTAGTAACTATTACAACATACCACTGGACATATCTATCAGCACTTAACAAGTTAACATACAGTCTTTCACAAGAAGAACCAAACAGTGAAGAACAAAACAAAAGAGAAGAGTCCACACTCCGTAACAGCTGTATTCATGTTATCAAGGTTGAACCCAAACAATGAAAGGTGGAGGACACCATGTCATTGACACATTGCAAAGTTGGCAGTGATTGCATAATGTTTTCACAGCTGGGATTATCATAGAGAGATTAATTACAGTTGCATTACTTCAATTTACTTGCATATTTGTGTGGATATTGGAGTCTGGATTCACTGGGCAGTAGACATTAATCATGTTGCCACTTTGAAAGATAAGGAGGGAAGGACTGACCAAGAGTGTTACTACTAGTGAAAATGTTATGAAAAGCTTTGAAGGTGAAGAGCCTATGCTATGTTTCTTTACCTGATACACTGGGTTCATACTGAATTGATTAATTCATTAAATAACTGGCTAGACTAATCAGTTATTGCAGTTGAAATAACTTGTCAAGTTTATGAGTTGTCATCGCTGAACCTCTTAAGTTACTATATGGTTTAAGGTTGGGAAATTGAGTCAGTTTGCAACTACTTTCAGTGTTCTGTGCATATACAGACTACTGTACCGAAGCCGAGGTATTTACCAGAAAAATAGCAATTCCGAACCTGAAATTTCAATACACCGCAGCTCTACTGTTTATAAAGTCAGCAGCAATGTTCGTTGGGCTAATTTTCCACAAAAAAATCTGGCAATCTCTCAGACCAGTTTACGTATAAGACATAAATTTAATTTGGGTATAATTTTCTTTACGAAAAAGATGTACACCAGCTGGATAAATGTGAGTTACGTGACTTTACACGCGTATTGTGCTGATGATATAGCCATAATGCTGAGAGTAACAAGTGTTCCACAATATAATTTCCAATGAAATTGTATTTTTTACGCGAATCTACTAAGATCAGCATACATGGGGATTTTGGGTGAATCTTTTCCCAAATCGATTTGTGGATTTTCGCCGAAAATTTTGCCCGTCTTGTATTTCTCATTGCAAGAAAAGTATTTCATAATCAAGTGTTAACATGTAGATAACTCTGATTTAATAACAACCGTTGCATATATTTCCAAAATACCTTTCTATATACCATTGTTGGACCACATCACCTGTATTGGTGATTAACTGGGGTCACAGCATTTCGTAATTTATTTCCCCCCATTGGCCCCCAAATTTTACTTCCCCTGTACAGTGTATGAAGAAACATGAATGAAGTGAGACATTAGCTTTTTAAAAGGTGTGGCAATTTACCAGTACCAACATTTTCAGGTTTTTGGAAATGCCAATGATCAACTTGTGTTTTTATTTTACATTCCTGAACAGAAATTACAGTTTCAAAAAATAAAATTCTTAAAGTTTCCGTATGTTAGCATTGCAAATCCTTTCCCTTGACACTACTGCTCCACTCCCAAACCAGGCCACTCTCCATCCCTCTGCCACCATCTCTTACCTCCACAATTGTTGCAAAACAAAATGATTTGTCGCATAAATGATGCTTGCTTAAGTTGAACAGGTCACGCCTTTAAAGCTAAAAAATCATCTCTGGTGCCCAATAACACACTTTCATGGACAATAAAACTCGAGACCATCGATTTGGGAAGCAACTGTATGTGGTATAGTATTAGAAGTTAAATTACTGAAGTTTGTAACATCCAACAGATTCCTGAGTTCAGTGATGGACAATCATGCTTCAAAGCATCTTTTCTTCAAAAAAATTGCCATTAGAAACATTGAAAATTCCCTGCATCTGAAAGACTACAAGGTAGCGTGTGCAAGTATAGAAATAATAATATGGCAAGTATAGAAACATTATGTCTGTGTGCAGCATGTGGATGTTGTAATTTACACAGAGAAAAGTGTAGCTGTGTGAACTAGGGCCCTGCAAAGCTTTGAGATTCGATTCAATTTCAAGTTGGTGTTTGGTTTGATTCAAAGTCGACTGTCTGATTCGTTTTCCTTCAAACCTTTTCACTGGAATTTTATCTGGTATCACAGTCATGGAATTCTGATGCAAGCAATTTTTAGCTTGCCTTAACTGCTCACGCAATTTAATACGGCATAAGCCTTTTTTGCTCACCTACTTTCAGCTATTTTTGATGGTGACGGACCATGGAACGTGTGTACAGAATATGCTGGGTACATGTGTATGTCAGCCACTACATGTACCAGTCCCCCTGAACTTGTTGATCGATCTTCCCACACTGGGGTGGAGGGAAGAGTAAAACATGAATACAGGTTCATTCATTAACATTTTATTAATTCATTTAAAATTGATTGGCTTGAATGCACTCGAAGGAGAAATTACCCAACCCGGTATTAACTTAGTCTTTGGAAGATCTTTGTGAAGCAAAAAAGTGAAAAAGATTTCAGGAGAGCAATTTGCTCGCCTAAGTAGGTTCCAGGTGAGTGATTTACTGCCACCCTGGATTTTTGAGAAATCCAAGCCTGGTATCAGTCATCTTGGTCATCGCACAAAACGTAATATACATGTAGCTGAGAAAGAAATTGTACATACCGGTAACATAAATAATGTTGAATATAAAGACTGAGTGTAATTTCTACACTATTAACATACAAAAAATCTGTACCGATGCCACCATTCTTGCTACTTGCAGTTTCACTAGTCACTACCACTTCCGAAAGCAAATTTAAAGTTCCCAAACAATATCATTGATTAGCTCACGGTTATTAATGGCAAGCCCCGTGAAGTTCCCAGTACAGAATTCTCACATCTGTTTGTTTTTTTAACAGATATCCTTGCTGGGTAATAAACAGATATCCTTGCTGGGTAATATTCCAGCTACATAATGAAGGCATGCCTTCAATGAAGGCATGCATTGATGATGTAGCTGGAATATTTTATCAGTCAGGACTTCAAGACACCTCTAATCTATTAGAGTTTCCATTCAATTTTGATTAATTGTCTCTATTAGATTCAGATCGGAAAAATGTGTGATTCTCTGGGCCCTAGTGTGAACTGCAATGTTCAACTTGATGCATTGATAAATTTGCTTAATGTGTAATTCCTGGGATGGATAGATATAATATAGTACGTGCTGAATGGAGCCGTGTAGTTTGTACTTGGTGTCGCAGTGACTGACCTAGTATGTAGCCAGTGTGAATATGGCTACTAAAATCCTGATCTGACTCCCTACCCTTAAATACAACTTCCCAAGTTGTCTTTTATCCTTAAGATGCCATTTCTTCCATTGATCCATGTTTTGTTAAATAGTCCGAGAACCATGGTGATGGTTTCTAGTCAAGTCTTGGCTGCCCACTTACCCAGCAAAGCCTTAATAGAATCCATTGAGAAAATAAATCGTGATTGTGGAGTAATAAAATTATTTTTCAATCTATTCAAATTAAATCATTTTAAATTTTGCTATGAAAGAAAACAAATATATTTATTTATTGGGGCTTAACAACACTTTTGACAGCCAGGGTCACCTCGTGTCGGGCAGTTTTATGGGTGGGGAAAGCTGGAGTACCTGGAGAGAACCACTGAACAATGGCAAGCAACTATCAGGCTATACACCATACAAAATCCACACCAGCAGGGTTAGCATTGGTTGAAGACAAGGGCACTATCGAGATGCAGTATGGCTTAGTACACCGTGCCCCAGCCCCCCACATGGGCAATGGGGGTGAAGTGTCTTGCCCAGGGACACAGTGCAGTTGCCACGGGTAAGATTTGAACTGAGGACCTCTCGGCTTGCAGGCTGCACTCCAGCGTGCTGAGACACTGCGCCCCCAAAAAGAAAGCAATTAAATACACAAATGTATGTACTACACAGATGAAATCATCCAACAAGAAGATTGTTACATCAGAAAGTAATATAATTGCTCTTAAAAAGGAAGCCTGGAAATAAGTCGCGAAAGGTTGTTACATTTATGACAATTAAAAAAAAACACCCTAAGCTGCAAAACATTCGCGATCGCATTTGACCATCAATTGATGGAACTGAAAAGAGATTATCACTTCACTGAACATCCATCCAAACGTTTGGCAAATCTACATCCAAATATTTCTATTTGTTGCTGTAACCTACACAGGGACCGATCAGGACTATTTAAAATACGCTCTAGCCTCGGAGCCTATTTTTTCAATTCATGCGCCAGATTTCAATTTACGGAGTCACACTGCTGTTTGTAACACACACTGCAAGTATGTAATAGCTCTCATCATTTTCATTCAGTACACTATGGCAAACATTAATCTTCACTGTGGTTTCTGATCAAGTCTTGGCTGCCTATTTAGGCAGCCAAGACTTGATCAGAAACCACAGTGAAGATTAATGCTTGGTAATTAAGACTTGAAGTATTAACTTAAGCACTCTACAACAATGATAAATGATAATCATATATATAATACATGTAAGAGTGTCTCTCTCGATTATCCATCGAAAGAATATCAAAATATGATCTGAGAAGTTACGCGCCAACTGAGAAGCCTATTTCTGAGATTTAAGAGCCAGGTCCTGATGTTTCAGAACCAAATACGCACTGACGCATGCCCAGGTTGGTCCCTGCCTACATTGTAAGGCTGGATGGCACTGGGATAAAAAAAAATTATCGTGAATAGTTCATGTGAAATTATTGCAGAACCATAATTATTCCTTTACATTATTATTCTCTTTACATGAGTATGCTACAAAAATGGGACGGCATCACATTAATTTCAAGTGGTGATCAAACACTTAACCAATATTTTTTTTTTTAACTTGATGGTCCTTCCCCCCCCCCCCCCCCTCCCCAATAGGAACCCCAAGAAGTGTAGCTGTGTTTGTTTACTGATAAATAGCACCAGTCACTAATGCTTGGGGTGGAGGTCCTATAAAATGGACAACTTGGGTTTAGACCATTGACTAAACTTAACTTTATCTCCATGTCAGGGAGCGTGTGCATCAGTGGTAGACTGTTGGACGTCTATGCTAGAGGTCCCGAGTTCGATCCCCGTCCGGGACCACCCGCATTGTGTCATTGGGCAAGATACTTTATCCCGGTTGCCGACATGGGGGCACGACGCCTTGTACTAAGACGTACTGCATGTCAATGGTGCACATGTCTTCAACCGCTGTAACCATGCTTGAGCGGAGCTTGAACAGAGTTAGAATGTTAAGGAGATGATAGTTGATCGCCGATGCTCGGTGGTTCTCTCCGGGTACTCCAGCTTCCTCCACCTGTAAAACTGTCACGGTCAGGATTAGCCATTGTGCATAAGTATGTGACACCAATACAAAAAATAAATATGGTCCTGCCCCATCACCTGAAAGAGCTTTCGATAGCAAATAATATTGACAAGTGTGTTGAAATATATTCAATTAATCAGTTTAAATCATCCTTTTTCATAATGATTTGCAGGAATGTTGCACATGCTGTTAGCTCCCTCTTGATGTGCTTGGTCATGCACATGTACTTATCACCAGTGTTAAAACGGGAACAAAGCCATCATACAAAATCGTGAAAGGTTGGTTATTTGGAATTTTTCATTTTTTGTCTCAAAAACATAGGTTATGACCCCTCATTGGAACGGGCTCGTTCCAACGAGGGGTCATAACCTATGTTTTTGAGACAAATAATGAAAATTAATTGGTAATGTTTTAGAATAGCGCTGGCTGGTTTACGTTGGGTAAAGGGTTAAGGTTCAGTGTTCTCGCAATTATAACAAGTATAAGTCTAGAGTTGTCAGTTGAGATGCAATCAAACTTCACTTCAAACTTCCCATCTCTGTTCCTGTGTTGTCACAATGTATTATTGACTTCTAGTGAAAGAAAACAAGTGGAAGGTCAGTCGGACAGAGCATTTTTGGAATACAAGTCTCAAAATTATATCTTTTTTTCCTTTCAGGATGGGTTTGCCAGTTTTTTCCCAGAACAAGGTGCAATTGAAGATAAACTGTGGAAAGGACTTTTGTTTACTGCGGTAGGACTTGGGGCTTTAGCAACTGTTGTTGCAGTAAGATAATATATTTGGGTTCAGGGTGATGATTGTAGATATGTAAAGAAACCTCAGTCATCAAAACAAACTGTCTTCAAACCTAGTATTATTTCTGATATCTAATGAATCTTCACAATTTTAACTGTTTTTTTTTTAACATGTGACTGTTTTTTTCAGAAACTAACAGCAAAACAAGTTCCTCAACTGGTCGAGTGCTAGAAGCCGCTATCGTGGGTCTTGAAAAGTGCTGACAGCCACTTCGGTGGATTACACTGTATGCATAGGCTTGCTGTTTTTTTTGGCAGCAGTAAAAAATATAATGTAAGGCTATTAATAAAAAATACTTGTTTCTCAGGCAATCTTCCTCATCACTCTTTGTTGACCAGAAAAACGTTTCACTAACACAGCGGAGCCCGTTAATTGGATATCCCTTAACTGAATAACCCTCTTTATTGAATTCAATTTCTCAACACAAAACCATTTACCATTCCTCCAGTACAAATTTGACCTGTTAATTGAATACAGGTTACAGACTAAACTCCTGTTAATTGAATAAAAAACTTTGGAACCTGTCGAGATATTACCTTGACTCTCCCCAGTTTTCATTTGATTATAGACCTATTTGGCCTCAGTACATCCAATACAGGCATTTAATCTTTTATATCTTGTTTGACAGAGATCATGGAGCTTTGTTAAACAAGATATAATAGAATAAATGCTAAGTTAATCTCTAGAATACAGGAATACAATTCTTTTTAATTGAATACTCTTGTTAATTGAATAATTTTGTTTGGCAAAGTGGTAATTCAGTTAACAGGGTTCCACTGTACTATTTTGCACTTGCCAGACTAAAATGTTAACCAACTATATGTTTTACAGAGCTCAGCGAGCCCTGTCAAATAACATAAGATCAGTTAAATATGCAAATGCAGCATGGGAAATTTGAGTAGTGTAAGGAGTTTAAAAATTACGCCTATGTATAGAACTGTTTTGTGAATAAACAAAAATTTAAAAAGGCCATCCTCCCGTATCATAAAATTGAGAGAAAATTGCCTGAGAACCAAAGATTTTTTAATAGGTCTAAAATTAATTTTTTTTTTACAATTTATTGGGGAGTGCCAGTAGGCACTCTCATATAAATTGTATCAAAATAATTATTTGTGAGGAAAACCTTACAAACTGTTGCTGTCAGCATGGTATCTTAGAAAACGAAAAGTCATCCAGTTACAAGTCACCTTTGAAAAATAATTTAGTACTATTAGTTAACAAGAATAAAAGTTGTAAGAAGTAAGAGCAAAGAAACGAAAGATCCATTGGACAGGCCTGGCATTTTCAGGACAGCGATTTATGTGCAAGCCTACTGCTCAACTTAAAAAAATTAAGGAGGGCAAAAATTAGCTCAACTGACTGGCCTTAGAAAATAATGATTATTACCATAACAGCTTATTCCTAGAACCCATATCTTTTCAGAACTCTATGTTAGTGGGCTATGCAAGACTGCGTCACTGGCCTTACCACACCACTAGACCTTGCTGAGGTGTGGGAAGGGCAGTGCGGAGACTACTTTGTTAGCAGCATTAAATAAAATGTACAAAGTCCACTAGGCACAATTCATTTATATTAAAACTTCATTTTGCCAGTTTTAGCTTTAGTAAGCTTGAGGAGAGCTAATCCAGCCCCTTGGCAATGTGAGGGGAGTGATTTTTAAGCCTCCTGCATTTCTAAGAATGTCAGGCCTGATTGGATGAAACATTGTTTTTACTCTGTTTCTTAACAGAATTAGTGACTGGAAAAGTGTTTTAGTGGTCACCCACATTCAGTGTACCATATTCCAGAAGAGACCCAAGATCTCTTTGGGCAGATGAAACTTTTTTGCGAAAATAGCTTTGTTGGCAGCTTGTTTTGTTCTGTTTTATGTTTGTAAATGTATTATTGGGTTTTAATCTCCTCTTGTTAACTCTGTACTCAAGGCAAATTGTGAATATATATATGAGATTTTCAAACCAACTGTTCTTGTATCGGGATATTTTGTGCCTAGAGTTGTGCCATACTAGATGTACTCAAATAAAATCTTATTGCATTATGTTTAGTTAGAGAAGTTTTTTTTTTCTCTGTTCTTACCCTTTTGTCATTTACCAGAAATTAGATTATTTTTTGTGAAGTTCTGTTGGAAAGCAGATCTTCATATTTGAAAAATCTAGGTTTGTGGTAAACCACATCTTTAGAATTAATATGGCATGTGGGATTATTGCAACAGGCTGCATGTGCAGAGCTGCACAGTACCAAAATTTCAACTTGGGTTTCAGCATTGGTACAGTATTCAGTGTCAGCAACATACATTCCAATATCAAATTATAGTTTTGGTACACTGCCCAGTTGCATATCACCATTTACAGTAGACAAAGCTGCAGAATTGTCAAATGTTGGAAGTAATAAGGGCACTCGCCACAGGTCATTTGGTGTAACAAAAAGGCTGAGAGAAGATATCACTTTGGTATTTTCTCTCAGCTTTTTTGTTACGACAAATGACCGGTGGCAACTACATAGAGAAATACATAGTCCCTGGGCTTTTCGTGTCTTTGAATTTTGCATACTAGTAATGTTATGTTGTTTAAGCAGTGATTGTTAAGGTGCAATACAAGTAAAAGAAATTTGTTTTCTTTGAAATTCTTACCTCTGATGCTCCATAAATACGAACTAAATATACACAAATTATACCTCCAAGTGAAGGTAAATTCCAAACCTCTTGGCTCTGTTTTCGTTGTATGTTTGTTTATATTTTGGTCAAGGTCATCTGGGTCAAAAAAGCATCCATATGCAATGCTGCCTAAAATCAAATAATGAGAAAGATCGCCTTTGTACTACACACTATTATTATATATAGACTGCACAGTTAGCATATTACTTGCAAGGTATCATGTCCGCTGGTCATGGAATCCATCTTTAATTAAAAATGTAGACGGTGTTGTCCTTCCCCAGATGCAGTCCTGTCACTGTATCACAAAGTGTTTTGAATGCCTAGCTTTGTTCTTGGATACCTGAAGCACATTTGGCCACGAGTTGTTCTCCGGAAATATTTTATCAATTGTTCTGGTATGAATGAGGTGACAGACTTCCAGGAACAATTGGTGCCTGCTGTCATCTCTGTGATTTAATTGCATATATTTTTGGTGGTCTATACATTCACAACCTTCATTTTGTTGTTTAATTTGTGTATATTTAATTTGAATTTATGGAATATCAGAGTTGGGAATTTCCAATTAAACAAATTTGCCTTACTTATATAAATGTATCACCTTAACTGTGATAAACAAGCTCTGTTTTACAGGTAAAATAGGACCTAGTCATCAATGCGTGGGGTGGAAGTCCTCTGAAACCGGCAACATGGGTATAAATGATTGACTCATCTTGACTTTATCTCCTTGTTGCGGTCATTGTTGTTGAGTTATGCAGTGGGCCCACATAATCCTTTACCCAGCACACATGATATCAAAATCTGTTATGTTGAGCTTGTTACTTGAATATAACTTCCAAACACAAAGCCATTTACTATACCTTCAATATCACACAAATTTGACCTTTTAATTGCAAATAGATTATGGAGTAAAGTCCTTTTAATTGAGTATAAATCTTAGGATAAATCGAAGAATTACCTGACACTACGGATTGGCTTTGTTTATTGACCTATTTGGACTTTGTACTTCCGATACAGCGAAAACATGTTTATTGGATAATCACTTTGCCACTGAAAATTATTCAGTTAGGAGTATTAAATTAACAGGGATTTGGTTACTTTTCTGTAGTCGTGAGTTAGACTGAGCATTTATTCTATTATATGATGTTTGATGGAGCTCTGACAAACAAGAAAAAACAGTTAAGTTCCCAAATTTGATGTTACGAGGCACAATAATTTCTCAGGATATTACAAGATTCTTTTTTATTCAATTAACAGGACTTTTCTTTGTAACTCATGCAATTTACAGGTCAAAGTTGTACTGAAAGTAGGGTAAAAGGTTTTCTGTTCAAAAGTTATATTCAGTTAATATGATTATTCAATTAAGAGATATCCAGTTAAGTGGTGAGACACTGTACAAACATTCAGTTTTTTGTATCTTGCCCGCAATAGTTTCATGGGATCTGTCAAACAAGATAGAATAAAATAAAGGCTTGGCTCATCAAAAGAATGCAAGAAAGTGATGAGTCCTTGCTCAGTGAATAATCTTTTCTGGCAAAGTAGTGCCTATTCAATTATTTAATTTATAAGATTCCACTGTATCGTTTAGAGTGCTTCATTATTGACAAAGAAATTTAAAAGATGATGCCTTCCTGAAAATACAGTACAGTCATCGTGGACTGATCACTTTCCACGGGTGGGAAATATTTCCACAGATGCAATAATATTTGATATCAAACACTACTTCTGGGAATAATCATCAAAAATTTAATTTATGAAGCACCGGGTAGAACCTCGTGCTTCATTAACCCTTTACCCAACGAATCGGGAGCATCCGCCTGCGTAATATGCAAATTCAGCAGTTGAAAAAATATTATTTTTCAAAAAATTTCAACAAAACCATATCATGTGACCCCTCGTTGGAACGTGCTCGTCGAGCTCGTTCCAACGAGGGGTCACATGATGTGGTTTTGTTGAAATTTTTTGAAAAATATGAAAAAATGATATTTAAAAAAATAAATTCTGATATTGTCTGCGTTGGGTAAAGGGTTAATTGGAATTTTGCTGATGATGATTTTTATTACCTAGTAAATGCATGCGTTAACATCACTGCTCATGCATGGATTACGATCAGTCCACAGCAACTGTACTCTACTCCATGGAGTTTCATTCATTTGCTTTGCATTATATATTTGAAGATGCCAATGACTCATTGGCCACTGTTCAAGAAAGCATGCAGGTTTCAAGCCAGAAAATAAGTAGACAGCAATCTGCAAAATGAGGTCCCCAGAGGTGAATTTAGTAATTCTACCCTGCACAGCAGGGTAGCATCACTAAATTTACCCTCTGTGAACCTCATTCTGAACCAGGGTCTCAAAACTAAACAGAAAGAGGTACAAGAGGATAAATTGGCCCACTGTATGGAATAGCATCATCAAATTCACCCCCCGGAGACCTCATTTTGCAAATGTCAGGCTGCTTATTTTCAGGCCTGTCAGGTTTGGAAATAAGCTGAAAACAATTAAGGTTTCATGGGGGTTATATCTATCAGAAGATATGCAAACGTACTATGGGTTATGACACAACAATACAACATAAATTAAATTCCTAATACTGCATGTTTTACCAGTCAGATTTGACAATCTTTTAGAACTAACTCGACAAAAAGGTTGCTCATTGCAGCCACATTACAATAGAGTGGCAATTGGCTGGACTTTACTTTATATCTATGCTGCAGTCACGATTAGCCATTACGCAGAAATATGGACCTTAAGCACCAATAAATAAATAAAAATAAGTTTAGAATGAGTAAACCATTGATCTTAAAGATAAATTTTAGACTTTTTGGTGTTTAAACATTTCATTAGAATGATCACAAATGTGGTCTCTTTATTGGATCACGGTTGTATTATTATCTAAGTATGACTCATTTACACCCTCAGATCGAGATTTTAGGGATAAAGATTTGCAAAATTAAGACTGATTTTTGAATAACAAATAACATATCTGAAATACACCTCTCATTTGAATGAGTTCATTCCAAATCTCAGTTATGTGAGTGAAAAGTTTATATGCCATCACGACGAATAGTCAGGGAGCATATTGTTTTACCCCATCCATCTGTCTGCCCATCCATCTGCATCTGGGGTACATTGTTTGTCTGGCTAACTCCTCTTGCAGTTTTCAAGCTAGGACTTTTATATTTCACAGGATGTTTGTACATTATATTTGAGGAGTGCATATTGTCAGGGTTTTGATTTGCCCCAATATTTCACAAAATTACGGGTTGTTGAACTTGGTAAATGTTTGTAGAATTTCACCTGTATGGTACAAGGTTTGTCCGCCAATGTCCGGCTAATTCCTCTCACAGTTTTGAAGCTAGGACTTTTATATTTCACAGGATGTTTGTACATATACAAGGGGTGTACATATTGTCAGGATTTTGATTTAGTTCAATATTTCACAAAAGTACAGTTTGAAGTGACGCCAGTTTTTTGTAGAATTTCACCTGTAGGGTATGTGGTTTGTCTGGCTAACTCCTCTCACAGTTTTGAAGCTAGGGCCTTTTTATTTAACAGGGTATTTACATGTATACATATACCAAAGGTGTGCATATTGCCAGGAGTTTGATTGTGTTCAATATTTCACAAAAGATTGGGTTGTTGAACTTGAATAATTTTGTAAAATTTTGAATATAGGGTACATGATTTGTTAATCAAAGTACATGGTACAACTCGTGGGGTATCATATGTGTCTTACAGACACAGCACATGTATGAGTAGCAAATCAGTTTGCTCTTCAACCTCCTGTGTCTGTGTGCTGTGCGAGGCTTGCTTCGGTCTAGTTATTTATATTACATGTATTCATTGTTTTTCCCCGTGGGAACCCCGGGAAGTAAAATGGGCAACATGTTGATCAACGATTGACTAAACTTGACTTCATCTCCATGTTGTGTCACGATTAGCCATGGTGCATAAATATGTGACGTTAACCACCAACAAACAAACAATTCATTGTTTTGTAGGATAAGCCCTGGTCCAGGGCCAGAATTTCAAAATTTTCCGACATGGTGCAGCGAGACTTTTTCTGACATTGTTACCAGGTCATTCACCATAGGTACTGTACATACTTGAAACATAACAAAACATACTTCTTTAAAATAGGAATAAATTAAACAGGTCTGAAACGCTTGTTTATTAATATTATTTTAAAGAACTACGTTGGTTTAACAAAGATAATTCTATGAAATAATAATTCACTAAAATTGTTTCGTGTGCATGACTAGTTGATTGTCATGTACAAATAACAAGCACTTTCATTCAAAGAATATATGACACAAAAGAACATTTTTGCTTTTTGCATAATGAAAGATGCATGAAAGAAAATATTCGAGTTCAGTCAACAATCAATTTTTCTTTTCGACAACAAAAATTAAATATCAACAGGTGCATGCCCTACTATGGCCACCCCACTAGCTTCAGTCCAGGATAAACTAGATTCTTTTACCAAGGATGCTGAAAGTGATCTTTCACACAAATAAATAAATTTTACCTAAAATTAAGAACATTTAGAAATCTATAATCTTAACAGGGTTCCTTCGGGGCCTTGGATTCAAGCAGTGGGCTTGAATTTGACTAAGGACCATTTAAGGCCTTGAAATTCAGGAAAATGAACCAGTAGGCCTTGAATAGACTTGAATATTCACAAAATAGAAATGCCAACAAAATGCATTATGCTAACTACGTAGTTTTACGTACTATAGTCTGTGAAGGCACAGTCCTAACTACGACCATCTGGTAGGGAAGTGGGAGGAGGTGGTAATGACTGAAGGTCCTAGTTTGGACTAGTGAAGGTGGGACCTTGAAAATCCTTGAATTTGGCTTTTGTTGGCCCTTGAAAAATGTCAAGAAATGGCTTAAACAGCCTTGAATTTCATCAGTCCTTACCTGTGTGATTCCTGACTTATGAACAAAAATCAGCCTTGAAATCTTATTTTTGCAACTTTTCCAACCTAGAGCTTTGGATCAGAAATTGGAGTGAGCTCATTTCTGTGAGGGGTTCATAAGTTGTGGATTGAAAGACAAAATTAACAGTTTAAATGACCTGAAAAAAATGTTGGCACTGTCATCGGAAAGGTCTCCTGTTACTCTGTAACAGGATAGCTGGGTCGAAATCCATTCTTTCAAAGTTCATATTGAGAAAAAAAAATGGAAATATCTAGAACAAAATCCAAACAATGCTTTCAGCTTTTTTTTTTTTTAAATTGAACAGAATTCCTCCACATTTAGTCCCCAGAGGGTACCCCAGTAAGTAACACAGTGCTTGTTTACTATTGTAATCATGTTCTGTTTTGCATTATTATTAATCTGGTTTCTTAATATACAGTACATGGAGAATGGATTGTAACTAAATCACCTGGGGAGTGGAGTTATCACCCAAAGTATCACTTTCAAATTCTGTACATGTGGACAAAAAACACAAGCAATGTTTCAGCCAGTGGACCTCCGGGTATAACCCGGAGGTCCATTGGCTGGAACTTTGCTTGTGCTTGTAATGCTTTGCAACAAAATGGCAATTATTTCTTGGGTGGAATCTCCACTCTGTGGGTGATTTAGTGATAATACACTCTCCACGTACTGTAGGATGCAAGTACCCTAATGTGGGTTTCTTTTGTATGAATGATTGGCTAAACTTGACTTTACACATGTGTTGTGGTCATGTTGATGCCATAGATACAGAAAGTGACTTCAGCAGGTTGACAAATAACCTGAGAATCACAGATTAGGTAAAGTGGGTGTTAAATCAAAATATGCAAACTAACTACAGGTTAAGACAGAATAATACAACATTAATAATTCAACAGTTCAATTCCTTATCCCACAAATTTGGCAGTCAGATTTGACGAGGTTTGGAACTCAAAGGTTGTGCATTGTATCCACATATGAATAGAGTGGCATGTCGTTTTTATCTTAACAAATTTCCACAAAAATAAACAGCAACAGCTAATGCATGATCATTTCAAAGGGAAATCACACATTAGTTGCCTCTATTTATTTTTGCGGATATTCTGTTAAGACGAAAACTGCATAGCTTGCATAGTAAAAACAGAAGACTCAAAAGCAGTACATTTGTTTTCCCCGTGTTACCACCATGTTAAACAGCATAACCTGCACAAAGGTTACGAAGTAAGATCATTTTTCCTGACCTGCTAAACACGAATAAAGAAATAAATGAACATTTAATGGCAGACAACACTTGCAAAACAAGCTATAATACAACTAGAAATTTTAATTTTCTTCTCTAAAAATTGCTTATGACGCCACATTGGAAGGAACCCACCGTGCTCATTCCAACTGGGGTCATAGGATATGTTTTTGAAACCAAAAAATGACAGAAATAATAGAATTTGAATAGCAGTTGTTGTTGTGAATAGCGTTGGCCAGGTAATGCCAGTACACAAGATAAAGGTTTCACCCTTTATCTCACATATTGGCCAAAATAACCAAATTTCAATGGAAGTTTTTGTGTGGGGTGATGGTTTGATTTGTCTGATTTTTCTTTTTCACATTTTATGCTAATTACTGCCCAGTGTTTGTTATGCTGTGGTTGCCTTATTTTACATATATGTTTTTTTTTTAGAATAATTAACACAAGTATCTATAAGTAGTGGTACAATCACTGAATCCCTGTCCAGTATTCCAAAGTGACAACGTTATTTGCTTTGAGTCAGATTAAGTAGACGGTTAAAGAAATAATAACAGTAAATAAGGAAGTACAAAGTAAATAAAAGATTTGAATAAAAATGTCTTCTGTTATTTATTTTTTATATTGCAACTCTCAGAAGTGAATTGCTCCACAGTGTGGAGTGGGGTCCATTTTGTTTGTTTTAACATGAGTTGTGAAATATTTAGAGTGATTTTATGCCCAGAAAAAAATACCACATGTGGAATGGGGGTGTTGTCCATGTGGTTATTTTTTCTTAAATGAGTTTTGAGCAATTTTATGCCAGAGTAAAAAAAATTAAACTGGGAAGGCAGAATCAGCTTTCAGGCCTTTAAATTCATATATTTTGGGGACACCGTTTTGCCCTAATTTGAGGACATTAGAACCAGAAATAACAGTTTTAACCTGTTGTGTTTTATTGTCAGGCCTTCCTTTGTGTTTCTATGGCCATATTATGATGGAAGGTATTCTAAAATGCATGATAGGCACAGAGAATTTATATATTTTTAGCTCACCTGAGCGAAGCTCAAGGGGAGCTTTACTAATCGCTTTCTGTCCGCCGTCCACACGTCGTCATCCGGCGTAAAATTTACAAAACCAACTTCTCAAAAGAAACCACTGGCCCAATATTTTTCAAATGTTGGGTAAATGTTTATTACCTAATGTCAATTCTGATTTGTTCAAATAAAGTTGCCCCTCCTCCTGGGTGGGGCCACGCCCCCAAGGGGCACCAAAATCTTTGAAAATCTTCTTCTCATGAACCAGCAGTAGCAGAGACTTGATATTTGGTATGCAGCTTCCTTTTGAGGTGTAGACTCAAGTTTGTTCAAGAAAAGTTTGAGGGGCACTATTTGACGACTTTATGGGAGGGGCAAGAATTTTGGCCCCACCCCAAATTTAAGTTTTCCGAACCGAGAGGCCGATTTGAACCAAATTTTATGTAAGGGCTTATTGGATCATAAGTACCTAATTTATGCCAAAAAATTTTTTCCCGCAGCCCCGTGGGAACCACAGGAGCTAAAAATAGAAAAAAGTTAAAACGTCCATATCTCCAAAAACTGCACGGCACTGAGAATTTTTATTTGGTGTGCTTCCTTAAGACCAACAGGATGGTAAAAAAAAATTGCCTTCGGTTTTATCATAGGGTACAGTTTTGGGACTTTGAAAAAGTGCTGAGTCAGCACTTTTTAACATTGTAGGCGATGGGGAAAACATTAAAGAATCTTCTTCTTCAGATTCACCAGTCAGAATCCTTTCATATTTGGTATACAACATGTATAGGGGGGGGGGGGGGGGGGGTCAGATTCAAGTTTGTTCTAATAGAGACCGTGGGTTCATATTTTAACTTGGGGCAATATGAGGACTATTCTTTAAAAATCTTCTTCAGATTCACCAGTCAGAATCATTTCAGTTTTGGTATACAACATCTCTAGGGGGGTCAAATTCAAGTTTGTTCAAATCGAGTCCCTTGCTTAATATTGAGTCTCCCTATGGGAGCCCGAATTTTAACTTGGTGCAATATGTGGAATTTTGTTTAAAAATTTTCTTCTTCAGATCCACCAGGCAGAATCTTTTCATATTTGGCATACAACATCTCTAGGGGGTCAGATTCACATTTGTTCAAATCGAGTCCCTGGGTCAATCTTTGGACTCCCTATGGGAGCCCAAATTTCAACTTAGTAGAATGTGTGGAATATGCTTTAAAACTCTTCTTCTTCAGATCCGCCAGTCAGAAACATTTCATGTTTGGTTTACAACATCTCTTGGGAGGTCAGATTCATATTTGTTCAAATCGAGTCCCTGGGTTCATATTTGAGCTCCCTGTGGGAGCCCAAATTTGAACTTAGTGAAATATGTGGAATTTTCTTTAAAAATCTTCTTTTTCACATTCAACAGTCAGAATCCTTTCATGTTTGGTATACAACATCTATAGGGGAGTCAGATTCAAGTTTGTTCAAATTGAGTGCGTGGGTTCATATTTGGGCTCCCTATGGGAGCCCAAATTTTAACTTAGTGCAATATGAGGACTATTCTTTAAAAATCTTCTACTTCAGATTCACCAGTCAGAATCATTTCAGTTTTGGTATACAACATCTCTAAGGGGGGCAGATTCAAGTTTGTTCAAATCGAGTCCCTTGTTTAATATTTAGACTCCCTATGGGAGCCCGAATTTTAACTTAGTGCAGTAAGTGGAATTTTCTTAAAAAATCTTCTTCTCCAGATCCACCAGTCAGAATCTTTTCATATTTGGTATACAACATTTTTAGGGGGGGGGGGGGGGGGGGGGGGGGTCAGATTCATGTTTGTTCACATCAAGTCCCTGTTTGGTATACAACATCTATGGGGAGTCAGATTCAAGTTTGTTCAAATTGAGTCTGTATGTTAATATTTGGGCTCCCTGCAGGAGCCCGAATTTTAACTTAGTGCAATATGAGGACTATTCTTTAAAAATCTTCTCCTTTAGATTCACCAGTCAGAATCATTTCAGTTTTGGTATACAACATCTCTAGGTGTGTGGGGGGGGGGTCAAATTCAAGTTTGTTCAAATCGAGTCCCTTGTTTATAAATGGGTTGTGAGTATACATTCATAGAATGATCACTGGCCTGAGAAAATATGATTTTATAGGCAGTATGTACTTTGAATCTCCTCCCATTGTGAGCATCTTTTCAAATACAGTGGAACCCTTTTAGTCACTTTGCCAATGAAAATTATTCAATTAACAGGGAATGTGTCACTTTCCTGTATTTTAGAGATAAACTTAGCAGTTATTCTATTATATTTTGTTTGACAGAGCTCTATGAGCTCTGTAAAATAAGATATAATAGATTAAATGCCTGTATTAGATGTACTGAGGCCAAATAGATCTATGAGCTCTGTAAAACAAGATATAATAGATTAAATGCCTGTATTAGATGTACTGAGGCCAAATAGATCTATAAACAAAGGAAAACTGGGGAGAGTCGGGGTAATTTCTCATCTGGTTAAATGATTTTTTATTCAATTAACAGGTGTTTACTCTTTAACCTATATTCAGTTAACAGGTCAAATTTGTACTGGTGGTATGGCAAATGGTTTTGCGTTGGGAAATTATAGTCAATTAACAGGGATATACAATTAAGAGATATACAATTGAGTGGGATCCACTGTATTTCACTTGGTGACATCAGACGGTAACATGTGCCACTGGAGCCATGAACATAGAAAAAACTAAGCGAGCTCTCATCCAATCAAAGTGTAATTATTTTAGTCTTATTGGAACATAACAGCATACCATGAGCCAAACTCTCAGGCCACCAGACTAATTCTGTTTGGAATTTGATGCTGTTATGGGCAGTTTATTTCCCCACTTTTTGTGGAAATTTGCACACAGACATCCGTTGAAGTAATGTGAGGTGCCTTTACTTACAAGGATTTATAGGTATTCTTTCCTGCCCCAGTTATAATATTCCAATCAATAACTATTTAATTCCCCTTAAAAGCATCAAGTTATTAACATAACCTGTGGAACTACCTGGCTTAATTATAAAACCATGGCTGTGGTGAGTCATCATTTCTGATTGTAATATCATCAGAATGTCAATCAAATCAAGTCATGATTGAGCAACATTTCTAGATTTGATTCACAGAAATTGAATCTTTATGAAATTTTTCAGATTCAATCGTCCGGAATATGTCAGTTGGTCAGAAAAGCAAACCAGAGAACCAACTGAACTATTTCAGACGAATGAGTCTAACCCTTTACCCAATGTAATGGCCAAAACTGGCCAGCACTATTCACAAAATTGACCATTCAATTTTTATTATTTTTAGCTCACCTGACTGAAAGTCAGGGTGAGCTTTTCTGATCACTCTTCGTCTGTCGTCCGTCATCCGTCGTCCTGCGTGAAGGTGGTGTTTGAGCCTCTTTCTCCTAAATCACTGGCCACATTTTAATTAAATTTCATGTAAGTAGTGGTTATATAGGGGCATTTTGATTTTTATCCAAATTAGGTTTCGGCTCATATTGAGCAGAGGTGTGGGGAAAAAATGGCCAAATTTTTTGAAAATCTTCTTCTAATGAACCACCAGTAGCAGAGACTTGATATGTGGTATACAGAGTCCTTTTGAGGTTTAGAATCAAGTTTGTTCAAGAGAAGTTTGTGGGGCATTATTTGCCTTCGTTATGGGAGGGGCAAAAATTTTGGCCACGCCTAAAATTTCTATTTTCAGAACCGTCAGGTCGATTTGAACCAAATTTGATATGAGATGATAATGGGTCATAAGTAGTTGATTGATGCAAAAAAATTTTTCTCATTGCCCCGTGGGAACCTCGGGAGCTAAAAATAGGAAAACCCTTAAAACTGCCGTATCTCCAAAACTACACGGCACAGAGAATTCTTATTTTGTATAAAGCTTACTTTTATCCAGTAGAATAGAATGGTTAAAAAAAAATCCCTATCGGTTTGATCACAAGGTACTTTTTTCAGGACTTTGAAAAAGTGCTGAGTCAGGACTTTTTAACACTGTAGGCAATGGGAAAAAGATTAAAAAATCATCTTCTCCAGATCCAGCAGGCAGAATCTTTTGATATTTGGCATGCAACATTGGGGGGTGGATCTGATTCAAGTTTGTTCAAATCGGCCCCCTGGGTTTATATTTGGGCTCGGTATAGAAGCTCGAATTCGAACTTAGTGCATTTCAGGCAAATTTCTTCAAAAATCTTCTTCTCCAGATCCAGCAGGCAGAATCTTTTGATATTTGGTATACAACATTGTAGGGTGGATCTGATTCAAGTTTGTTCAAATCGGCCCCCTGGATTCATATTTGGGCTCACTATAGAAGCCCGAATTCAAACTTAGTGCATTTCAGGCAAATTTCTTAAAAAATCTTCTTCTCCAGATCGAGCAGGCAGAATCTTTTGATATTTGGTATGCAACATTGTGGGGTGGATCTGATTCAAGTTTGTTCAAATCGGCCCCCTGGGTTTATATTTGGGCTCAGTATAGGAGCCCAAATTTGAACTAAATGCATTTCAGGCAAATTTCTTTGAAAATCTTCTACTCAAAATCCAGCAGGCAGAATCTTTTGATATTGGGTATGCAGCATGCTTAGGGGGGTGAGATTCAAGTTTGTTCAAGCTAAGCCCCTGGGTTCATATTTGGGCTCACTGTGGTAGCCCAAATTGTAACTTAGTTCAAAATGAGGAATTTTCTTCAAAAATCTTCTTCTTCAGATCCAGCAGTCGGAATGTTCTGATATTTGGTATGCAGCATCCTTAGGGGGGTGACATTCAAGTTTGTTCAAGCCATGTTCCTAGGTCCATATTTGGGCTCACTGTGGGAGCCCGAATGATAACTTAGTTCAAAATGAGGAATTTTCTTTAAAAATCTTCTTCAGATCCAGCGGTCGGAATGTTTTGATATTTGGTATGCAGCATCCTTAGGGGAGTGAGATTCAAGTTTGTTTAAGCCATGTCCCTAGGTCGATATTTGGACTCACTGTGGGTGCTCGAATTGTAACTTAGTTCAAAATGAGGAATTTTCTTTAAAAATCTTCTTCAGATCCAGCAGTCGGAATGTTTTGATATTTGGTGTGCAGCATCCCTAGGGGGGATGAGATTCAAGTTTTTTAAAACCAAGTCCCTGGGTTCATATATGGGCTCCCTGTGGGAGCCCGAATTATAACTTAGTTCAATATGAGGAATATTCTTTAAAAATCTCTTTTTTTTAGATCCACTGGTCAGAATCTTTGGATATTTGGTATATAAGCTTTTCTTAGGAGGAGCAGATGCAACTTGTTGGAATCAATTCTCTGGGTTGATATTTAGGCTACCATGTCACGTGATCACCCTCGGGCCCCCTGGGGACTCTTGTTCTTGATGCCTTCACACTTTCTCTAATTTGGGGACACCTGTAAAAGGGGTTAAATTAGGGTAATCTAAAGGCCTGGCTTTGGATATGAGACAGGAAGTAACATTTAATCCCTTCCATTCTCTTGGCGAGTGTAGTTATGCCCTGTTTGAGAGAGGATATGCCTTTCTTGGTGGAATGGATCCAATGGCAAGCCGATGCTTGAATATAGAATATTATTACCACTCAATCTATAAGTTACTAGTCGATTAACATAAGTTTGGATGCCCGTTAAAACTCCATAATTTCAGTGACATCATTCGACAGAGCCAGGCTGCGGGCGATAATGGTATAAATAGCCATTAGCGGCCTTTGGCCCGGCTATTTTTAGCTTAACTTGACATAGTCAAGATAAGCTATTGCCATCACGCGTGTGGAAGTCTGTGAGTCTGTTCACATTTTCCTTTAACATGGGCTACACCCCGCAGTTTTTGTCTGATCGTCACAAAATTTCATATGCAGGTTTGGGGGTCATGTCTAGATGAGAAAGTCCCCTTTTGGTCGCGATCGGGCAACTGGTGTGGCTGCCCGAGCCCAAAACCTGAAAACCACAGTAGCACAGTCTACAGGTCGTATTTATGAAGGGATTTCATTGTAACTTGGTAGGATGCCTCTGAAAAATGCCTAGATGAGAACGTTCCCCTTTTGAGCATGATCTAACAACCGTGATGGCTGCCCAAGCCCGAAACCCAAAAAACTTCTAGCACAGTCTGCAGGTCATGTTTAATATGGAGGGATTTCATTGTAACTTGGTAGGATGACTCCTTATGATCTCTAGATGAGAATTTCCCCATTTGGGGCGTGATCTGCCCACCGTGCCGACTGCCCGAGCCCAAAATCCAAAAACCTTCAGCACAGTCTACAGGTCATATTTATTGATGTAACAGAGTCAATGTGGACTGAGCCATTTGGAAGGTTTTTGGAAGGGTTAGGCGAGTTTTGCTTAACCGCACATATTTTATTGTTTTAGAAGTAGCGCTCATAAGGTTAAACCACAAGATGGGAAAGTTATTAAAAACTTATTAAAACTAAATACAAGTTTAAACTGCTCATGGCGGGGAGAGTTTATCTATCATTTGTGATGTTGATATATGTTCCTCACAACAAGGAATCATTTAAACAGAGCTGATGAAATTCGGAAGTGTCAATACCGCCTGACGTCTATAAACGGATGCCTGCATCCTCTTCAAGCTTAAAGTCTAAGTAACAGAAGATATACGCCCTGAAGGACATGGGACTGGTCACATCAGTCAATATCCTGTTACTCAGGATGTTGGCTGAAAGACACGTTTCATGTTATGTACGTCATTTATATTGTGAAATACTGTGGGCAGTTGGTACAGCTCAACACAGATGTAGGGTAGCATCATTTAGACACCCATATGATGTTCCTGTGGTTTGGCAGTTTCTGTGCAGGACATTTCAGAAACTCAACCCACGCTGTTGAATTTGTGACGCACATGATTGACGTAATAGACAAAGTCCACAGTAGGTGTGGGCTGGTTGTTTGTGATATAAGTCGATGTTCGCCACAATTTCGGCAGTGCTTTTTCCACCGAGCACCCAAGTGTATCTCTGACATTGAACACTTGTAGTAGCACTTAGACCTTGATGAGAGATTGAGAGAGAGAGCGCACTAGAACCTAGTATTCTTGACTTATTAAAATATACTATACCAGTCACTTTCCGAGTTGTCTTGACTGAAGCAGAAAAGAACCTGCAGAAACCTAAAGCGACATGCAGCACTTGGAGGAGAGATCGGGACAGCAAACTGGGCGAGACCCTAACGGAGAGGAGTCCCTCCACAGTTCCAGCCGATCACAGAAATAAAGAAACCGTTAATACTTTGGTGGGGAGTCACGGCCCTATCGGAGGAGGTTTCGAGTATTAACCCTCGTGTATCCAGTGGCCTGGTGTCACAACGGCCAGACCGGCTGTCCATTTGAAGGTGACCTCACGTTCCATAGTGTCACACAACGTTTTTGATGGTGCCTTAGCCCAGGATTCAGTCCAGATTTAACCACAGAGGATCCAGGAATCGGCGCATAACAGGTTAGTATAATTTTTTTCTTTTGCCAGAGAACTTGAGTTGGCTGGTTAACAGAAATTTGAAATTTGTTATCAAATGATTAAGAAAGTCAATGTGCAACACTGAGCCTACCACATTTGCATGTAAAAGTGATGACCCTTTGACTTTGCGGAATTTTGTGACACAGTAAAACCAAAATATTTCGAGTTTCAAACCAATTTGGTATCTGTTAAAAAGACTGTATTAGTCAGTAAAACCTCATCCTCTTGTCTACTGATTCGATTCAGAAATTCAGTGTACAACATGGAGAATAAAACTATCATTGACGTTGGTGCCACAACCCAGAAATTTAAATATCCCTTCACGGACGGAGAAATTGAGGATCCCGAGAAAACCTTAATGCACATAATTAAAAACTTCAGATCCAATGCTTCCACTTCCACTAAGAATTGAGCCTAACGATCCAAATTCACCCTATGTTACATATGTACAACCTTTACACATTGTGACAGTTTGTAGTCAGTGTGATATTCGAACGGTATATTACAGTAAACAAAGCAGACAGAACAATAGTATATAGCGACATAAATTTTTGAAGTATCCCTAAATACACCATCCCAATCAGTGAACCACAATTAGCTGAACCACCATTAAAGAAATTTAGGAAACGTTAACCCAAACAGACAACATGGATGACTATGGTGAACTGGTTAATGAAATTCAAAATGTACAACATCAACAACAGCTAAATCATGAACAATTACTTGCACAACAAGCTCAAATGCAGGCACAACAACAAGCGCCACAAATAGGACCATCACCACAACAACCAATTGGCCCACTTAACCGAGTTAATGCAATGCAACAGCAAATTAATATCTTAATGGGGAGTGTTGCCACACAAACTGATTCAGCCAGAAAGCAGGTAGACACTGTAAGCACCCAAACTTTGGCAAAAACGGTAGACAAATTTGATGATGATGCTAAAAAAATTAAGGATTGAATCAAGCAGATTGAACGACATGCTAGGTCCATGGGAAATGAGGTAGACGAATTGAAATTTCTGGCTTTACACAGGTCGGATGGAGTCATAGCTGACTATATTCAGAGAAAACTTACAATCACCCCTGACATTGCTTGGGAGGATCAAAAGAGGGAAATGAAAAAATCTGATTCAGTGACGTGACCGAGCCCCAATATGCCTTGTCTGTGCTACAGACAATTAAACAACACCCGAATGATAGTGTACAAATTTACCATGCCAAGTTATTGGATTTGGCAGAGGATGCATTTGAGAGTGACATGTTCACTCCCACAGTTCAAAAACAACTAGTAAACTTCTTTATTGATGGTTTAAGGGAGCTTGGAATTAAAATGCGATTGCTTCGCGCAGAGCCAGAAGACTTAGAGTCTGCAGCCAGTAAGGTTACAAAGGAAGAAAATGTTAAGAAACGGTATAAAGTACAATATGGCAGTGACTTTCGTGACAGAGAAATATATCAAGGCCCCTCATGAACGCATGGAAGTCGACCACTTTCGGCGACCACATGGTCATGGGCATGGTTTTAACCAGGGAACTGAACAGAAGTTTGGTAATTTTGGTAGAGGCCATGGAAGGCCTTTCAGAGCTCGAAGCAATGTGCATGTAATAAATCAACAGAGGACAGATTATAGTGGAATACAATGCTACAATTGTAGACAATTTGGACACCTGCGATGCGATTGTAGATTGCCGAGACAGGAAAGAAAGAAACAGGAAAACTAAAACATTCCATGTTGAAACCCGGCACGCAGAACTACAGCAATAAAGGAGTTAAAAGAGATATTGTAGATCAGGTTAAGGTGGAGAAAAACAGAGTATATGTAAATAAAAATAAAAGTATAGATCAAAGTGTGCAGAACATTGGTAAACAAAGTAACAACCCTCTCTCAATTAAAATTAGTAGTAGTAATAATCATAGTGATGATAAAGCAAAACAGGAAGTAAAAGAATTAAATGTGAGTGGAACACCAATCCCAACTTTCGTGGTTTTAAAAATAAATAAACAGAAATTAAGAGGTTTAGTGGAGACCGGTGCACGGTATAGTTTAATTAGTTATCAGTTGTATAAGAATTTGAAGGATAAACCAAGGCTTGTTAAGAAGTCCTCGTCCTTAAAAAGAGTTGGAGGTACTCTTCTTGGTGTTAAGGGAGTAGTCCAGCTAAGCTTTCAGATTAGTAACATCTGGTTAGCTCACGAGTTTTTGGTTGTCGATATTGAGGGAAACCTGATACTTGGTATTGATTGGCTAGCTAAAAATGGAGTTAGGATCTATTATGATCTGCAATGTTTTCGACTCAAAAACAAGCTAATTCCATTAATGCCTGATATTCATATATCATCACTAGTAAGAAGCAAAAGTCAGGTAATAATTAAACCTCAAACCTGTACTGTTTGCGCAGCAAAAATAGTAGGTGGTAAATGGCTGTATGAGTCAGATTTATTAAAAGTGAGTCCAAAAGAAACAGGATATGTTAGTGAACAATCAGGATTAATGATAACAAATACAGTCATGAACAATAGTGACCGAGTTGTGCCGGTCATAATTTGTAACAGCACGGATAAGCATTATAAAATAAGGGGATGTGTACTGGCTAGAGTATCACCTGTAATAAATTCGAGTGTGAAGACTGTCAATGAAGTGGTAAAAAACAGCTTCCTGACTGGGGAATGAATTATGATGAAATAAATGCCCCTGCAGATAAGAAAGGTGAAGTAGAAAAGTTATTGAGGAATAAAAAAAATTTATTTGCTGCAACGGATGCACAATTGAGACGTACTGATATAGTGCAAATGAAAATAGACACACAAGGTCATGAACCAATAAAAATGAAGGCTTATAGGGTTCCTTTGACAAAGAGAAAAATTATGGACGCTGCCATAGATGATATGTTAAAGGCAGGTATTATTCAAAAATCTAGGTCACCATGGAGTTTTCCATGTTTACTTGTTGCAAAGAAAGATGGATCAGAACGGTTCTGCGTGTACTACAGACAATTAAATAAAATTACGAAACACATTAGTTGGCCTCTTCCAGTGATCGATGATCTTTTGAGTTTGTTGAATGGAACAGTTTACTTTTCGGCTTTGGATTTGAAGTCCAGATATTGGCAAATTGCCATGGCCCCTGAGGACAAGGAAAAGATGGCATTTACCTGTCACCGAGGTTTATTTGAGCATAACATGATGGGGTTTGGTTTACAGAATGCGCCCTCCGTGTTCCAGGAGCTGATGTCAGTAGTCATACAGGACTGTGAGAACTTTGCCCTCGCTTATTTGGATGACATTTTGATCTTTTCAAAGACTGAGGGGGATCATCTCAATCACTTTGAGGCGGTGTTTCAAAAATTAAGAAACACAGTCTGAAATTAAAATTGAAGAAGTGTTTCTTCTTCCAAAGGGAGACAAATTATTTAGGTTTTATAGTAAATGAACATGGAATAAAATCGGACATGCAAAAAGTTGAAGTAATTAGAAAATTGGAGGCCCCGACGACAGTAAAGGGAGTACGCTCTTTCGTGGGGATGATAATAATATATATAAATCTTTTATTTCAGACACTAAGGTCCATAATGAACCAAAAAAAAGAACAAAACCAAAAAAAACCAAAAAAAAGAAAAGAAAAAATAATAATAATGTAAAACAGATACATAGGCATAACTTGAAAATCTGCATTCGATAAATCACAATGGCGATACTATTTATAAACAGCGAGCATATTTATGTCTGACTCATAGGGCGTGGAAACTCAGTATACATGTAACTTTGACTGTACGACAAAAACAAAGGCAAGTACCAGCTGATCACATGCATCGGCGGGGTCTTACCATGTAAATGTCAACAGAGATTACAAAGGACACCATTAAGAGAAAATAAATTTTAAAGACAGTATTGTCAATAGTACAGGACATCATTCCAAGACTTGACTAGGGGTGACTTATAGGCGAGGTCTGAGTTTATCAAACATCGGATAATTCCATTCTGCATGGCAGCAATTCTTTCTCTAAAACTAAAAATAAATCTCCTTCTGAGAGTAAGTTTCTACCGTAGGTTCATACCAAAGTTTAGTAAAATTGCGAAATCGATAATAAATTTGACAAGAAAATATGCAAAATTTAAATGGACAGAAGAGTGTCAAAAGGCTTTTGAATATTTAAAAGAAAGTTTAACAGTGGTACCATGCCTAGGGTACCCTGATATAAATATATATTTTATATACGGATGCTTGTAACACCTGTTTTGGAGCTTGCCTCACTCAGCATTGTGACGAGCATCAAGATGAAGCTCTATATGGAGTGAAAAATGAGAAACCAATTTATTTTCTGTTTCATAAATTAAGTGATACCCAATGCCGTTGGTTAACCATAGAAAAAGAATGTTATGCAATCCATTATTCATTACAGAAGCTTAATCATTATTTGAATGGAGCAAGATTTACTATTAAGACTGACCATCAGCCTTTGAAATACGTGCTTAGCTCACCTATGAATAATAGAAAAATTCAGACTTGGGCGTTGAATATAACAGGGTACAATTGTAAAATTGAATATATTAAGGGTACTGAAAATACCTGTGCAGACTTCCTGTCTCGGCTGCCGCGTGGAACAGAAAGTGCTGAGACCAAAACTGAAGACTTGGAAGTAGACATTTCAGATAAAACTTATGAGGTAGGAGCGTTAAATTCAAATGAATTTAGACCTAGAGATTTTGTTGAGTGTGAGATCGAACAACAAGATCCTCAGCCACCGGAAGTGGGCACTTTTGAACCTTTTGACATGAGAGATGAACAGCAAAAAGATGAAAAAATCAAAGAAATAATTAAATTATATGAAGGCAATGACCCACCACCGGCAGTTAGTAGTAGAAACATAATGATAAAAGGAATTCTATATTACACTGGTAATTTAAATGATGATCCCACCTTGAGGATGTATATCCAAAAACATCTGCAAATAAGAGTGTTGAAACAGTATCATGATGACGCTGGCCATTTAGGCATTGACAAAATATTTGCATCTTTGGTACGTAAATATTACTGGAAAAACTTGTATAAAGATATTTATAAATATTGTGAACAGTGTATTACTTGTAAGGCTAGAAATTTACAAAAAGTGAAGCCGCCATTGCAATTAACTGACATTCCACCTTACCCCTTTGCAAAGGTAGGTTTAGATGTCAGTGGACCATATCCAACAACACACTATGTGGAAATAAATACATAGTTAGTTTTATAGATATTTATAGTGGGTGGCCTGAGAGCTTTGCCACCCCTGATAAAAAGGCAGACACAATAGCCCAATTGTTACTAGAAGAAATTTTCCCGAGGTTTGGTGCACCTTTACAAATATTGACTGACAGTGGTACTGAAAATGTAAACCACATAGTACAGGAAGTGTTGACCAAATTAAATGTAAGTCACGCTGTGACCTCATTCTACCACCCTCAGGCTAATGCTAAGGTTGAGAGGTTCCACCGAACCTTAACGATGTACTGGCGAAATTGAGTAAAGATCAACTACAAACTTGGGATTTGCACTTAAATCAAACATTGGCTGCTATTAGGTTTCACCCCAATGAATCAACCAAATATTCCCCGTTTTATTTGTTATATAATAGGGATGTTGTCCTGCCATTGGACAACCTATTACAACCACACCGTAAATATTTGGAAGAAGAATTTCATTAGGTGGCACTGGAGGAACAACATAAGGTTTTTCGTCTTGTCCATCAAAATTTGAAGAAAGCCAAAACTAAACAAAAGAAATATGCAGATAAAAATTGCAGAGAAATTAACTATGAAATTGGCGACCCAGTTTATTATAAGGATAATCAGAGACACAGTAAATTACAAAATAAATGGAAGCCATATTATAGCATTATTGAAAAAACTGGGCCAGTAAGTTTTAAGCTTAGCGATCAGTTAACAGGTAAAATTACTGAATGTCATGCAGAAAATATTAGGAAGGCAAATTTGGAATGGGAAATACCCAAGAAAGGTGAGCAAGATAGGGCATTGAGACAACAAAGGTATGCCCCCAGAAATTAGTGAATCCGATTCGGATACGGATTCCGAGGATATTCAATTGAAAAGACTAGCTCATAGGTATAGGCGTGAGAGAGAAAATTCTTCATCTGAAGATGATATTCCCTTGGCAGAATTGTGCAAACGAATACGTGAAAATCAGTTAAAAGATAGGGAGATGGAAGCTGAAGAGTTAACTTCTACAAGTTTGAATATTGACAGTTCTTCTGAAAACAAATACCAAATAAATGCAATAGAACAGCGAGAAGTTGAACAAAGTAAAAATTCAGAAAATAATCTAAGTGCTACAAATACAGGTGATGGTCAAACATACGCCACCAGCACTCTAGCTGACATAAAGGTAAACAGAGTGGTGAGACGCCACAAGAAAATAAATTAAACAGGACTGTAGTATTAACTACGATCGATTGTATAATTGGCTGAAATGGAAGAGACTAGGCTTCCATGAGCAAGCAGAACTCCGAAAAAAGTAAATAAAATGCTACATGATTTTGACATGTCACTGATAAGAAACAGTGGGAGATCTGTTTGTGGTGATGAATGCGGGTGTATAAACCAAACGATAATTTAACCCTGCGTTAATAACATTGTAGTAAGTTATGGAATAATTTACTAATTAGTGTTAGTCTTCGCTACACACGGTACCGATTGAGAAAATAGGCTAATAGTTGAAATTAAAGAGAAAATAGGATAATCGTTGAAATAAAAGAGACAGAAATGCATTCATCAGTGATTAAGTGAATTAGAGTAATACAGTTAGAATTGAAAATGTAAACATTCAGCCATCAATCGACTTAGAGAATAATGGAATGGGAACTGAAGGAATCCTTCTTTCTCTCTTACAGGGAAAGATGATGAAGTTATTAAAGTTTTTGGTCCTATTACGATCGTTGGCATGCAGTTATGACACTGAATCAAAGGATTTTATAGTGAGGCATAACGTTATTTTCCACAAGGAAAAAAGAGATTAATTTGGTAAATTCCGATTGGACAATAGGCTTTGATATAGATTTGGGTATTTTTGAGACATATTTGCAACACGTAGGTAGGAGCATAGAGGGTGTAAGAAAAGCATTTCACCAGGTACCAGGAAAGGTTCATGACATAACAAAATTGTGGACAACCCCGGCCCCAGTAGAAACGACCATCCAACAACTGGGTTTCACAAAACAAATGAATCATGGTTGGTGGTCGAAGCAACTATTGCATTCTGGTTTTGATGACTTGTTTCAGGGACTAGTTCATGACATAAATTTTGTGATGCAAAAAGATGAGTCAGTACTCAAGCAGTTTGATGGTTACAAACAATTGCACAATAGACCCAGACGAGCTGTAATCCCATTCATAGTCGACGCCCTTTCATTTCTATTTGGCACAGCCAGCGCGTCCGACCTAAATACCATTAACCATAATATTGGCATTCTGTCGAAAAATCAGAAAATGCTACAACATCTAGTTAAAAAGGGTTTTACCATAATGAATATTACACGTAAACAGGTACGACAGAACAGACATTCAATTAATAATATCATAACATCACTGAGAACTCTGTCTGCCCAGATAACTAATATTTACAAGGCCGTGTCCATGCGACTTCCTTTCCTGGAATTTTATACACAGTTACACCATAAATTGCAGCTTTTGGTTCACGAGGTGGATCAAATGACTAATCAAGCGCGATTTTATATCGAACATTTACACACCCAGTTCAACTTGTTGATAGCATGACAGTTAGCGCCTAGAGTAATTGAAGTAAAAACATTGCAAAAAGTTCTAATAGATCTAAAAACACACCTACCTCAGAGGGGGTTAGGAAAAAATTTGCAGACACCGATGCCGTTTTTTTGTTTTTGACCGGTCGGAGGACCCACCCACCCACTCCATATAATTTTTTTCCAGTTTTACAATTTTTTTCTGGGGTTATCTGTACCACCCACCCCCACTAAATACATGTTTCTGCATCATCCTTCCCACCATACTGCACCATAACCAATTTTATCATACAGTATTGAGTGATTGATCTTGTACAGTAGGACAGGTCTTGAAAGAACATCCATTTTATCAGACCAAAGTGGTCTCTTAAGGCTAATAAACCAACAACATTCAAAGTGGATTATATATCCAAATATATCCCACAAAAAAGCCACACAGATATGGATAACATTAGAACTGACTCTTTGAGCCAGTTCTAATGTTAGCCATACATGTGTTTATTTCAAGTAACCTTATTGAACAGTAATGGTTATATGAGAATTTTTAATTTTTTTTGTATTTTAGAAAAAAATGTTAGGTAAAGAGTTAAATATCATAAATTACTCAACCCATCAGAACCCATTGCGTTCTCCATTCATATACACAGTGGAACTTCTCTTGAGAGATCACCTTTTTGAGGAACCACCTCTTTTGTGCTAGAGTGTGTTTTATGTGGAAAACACAGGACAACATACCATTTCGGCCAGACAAAAGTGGTCTTTCAAGACAGGTGGTCCTGACAGACCACCTGTCTGAAAGACCCCTTTCGTCTGGCAAAAATGTTGGTCTCTCAAGAGAGGTTCCATGGTATGTGTATGCAAAAAGCAATGAGTTTAGTCATTTATGTATTTGTTTATTTTTTTGATGGAGGTTTGGGTGGGGCATGGCTGGGTTGGGGGAGGGGAGGGGATTTATTACTTATTTTAAGTCCAGCCCTAGAAGGTCTGGTACATGATTTTGTTGACGCCTGTGTTCTCAGATGTGTTTGAAATAAATTAGCAGTTACATCAGGTTCAATGTTTAGTAGTTTTTGTGTTACATACAATGGCAATAAGAGTCATTGGTGTTTTCGTAATAGGTCTGGATACATCATTGTACAGAATTGTTCCTGCAGCATCAGTGTTTTGCAAATTTTTTCCAACCCCCAACCCCCTGCCTACCTCCGTATTTAAAGTTGCCGTTCGTTGAAACAGTAGAATTGTGGAAATGTTATAAGTACTTGTCCAGTAGCGCCGTTTTTAAGAATCATCAGTTAATTATTGTTGTGAAGCTACCATTGGTAGATATCCGTAAGAAATTTGAGTTAGATAAAATATATTCATTGCCTTATCCATTAGTCAATGAAACCATGCAAGTAAATCAGCAATTTAAAACATTAACAGCACAGCATAAATTAGATGCAAAATATCTGACCAAAAATAAAGAACGCACACACGTGGCTTCCCTGATAAATGCACACACCTGTCTGAGTAATACATTGGAATTTTGTTCTTTGGATGGCGTTATACAAACACTGCGACCTGACGCTTTTTGTAGTCAGCCTCTCTTTGTGGGAAATGAAAAATCAATTCAACAAGCTTGTCCAGTGGAAGTGAAAGTAAATACCATCTTGCCCATCGCAATGCAAATTGCCCATGGAGTCTGGTTTGTTAGCACACGTGACCCTTTGCCATTCACAGTCTCATGTGCTAATACTTCCACTACTTGTACTATTTCCATTGCCCCACCTATTGGTATGTTACAATTAACCCCAAAATGTTCTGCAACTCGTGGTACCATCCAAATGCTAGCATATTTACATGGAAATAATGAAGAATTTTATGACCCCATGCAAGTCAAATTATTGATTGATTATAACGTCACAAACTTCCGATTGTTGTCCCCGTTGTTTATGAAATTCCCCTCTTTGGCGAAAATATCCTTTCCCCCAAATTAAAGGACGTCGATTCTATCCCAATCGATTCATTTCTTGATCAACTTGATCAGTTGGATACAATATCGGAGATTGATTTCAAATTCCGGTTCTGGGGTTATGGCATCAGTTCTACGGTATTCATTTTGGTAGTTATAGGTTGTGTTGCATATTTCTGCTATAGAAAACCGCTGTGTTTAAGGCTGCGTGTTTGGCATGGGAGGTGTAAAGCTGCTCATGTTCGAGTTCGCAGGCCTACTATGATTCGGCGTTATTTAGAAGAAAACAATGACCGCCAACGTAAGGTTCTTCAGCAATTGAATGAATTGCGCAAAATCACACGTGCAGGACCTGGTTCAGAGGCTCAGAGGACCGCTGACCCCAAGGCTTTTATGCCAGAAGTGTTTGAGATGATGGGGAGACCACCCGTATGGGATATGGAGACCCTCGAGGCAAGTAGTGAAGACGAGCCTCCATATGCAGAAGCCCATGTTCTTTATGCATCTGACTCCGGTTATGATTCCGGTTATATCCAACCAGTTCTGTAGAAAGTGAAGTGCAGTGTACATACACATAGACTTTGGTTGACAAAGCAATCATAGACAATCAGATTTTATGTTATAACAACGTTTTATGTACAACCTAATCATGAGAGTGGAGTGAGAGTGACCAGACCTTTTTTTAACCTTTTATAAAAGTAGTCGGTATATTCGACGTAGTAGTTTGGTAGGATTCTGTCAGTGAATCTGTCGCAATGTGACGATAATCCTGCGTTACATTTGCATATAGTGAAGTATCTTGATCGGGTATCATCCTGATTCCCGTTTCACAGCATTCTGTTTGATTGCCCGTTGTTGTAAAACAATCCTGGTCACAGAGTGGTATTGTATCAAATGGGTTATGTACAGTTGAACCCAGTTTGAGTTTGTTTTGTCAAAGTAAATTTTTTTTTAGCTTATTCATATGCTTGTACCCACATGACAGACGCCTTCGTTGACACTGTTACTTTTCGTTTTCCGAAGTTTTCTTGTCCCGCAATAAAACTTTGATTAGGGGAGCTGTGTAACAGAGTCAACGTGGACTGAGCCATTTGGAAGGGTTAGGCGAGTTTTGCTTAACCGCACATATTTTATTATTTTAGAAGTAGCACTCGTAAGGTTAAACCACAAGATGGGAAAGTTATTAAAAACTTATTAAAACTAAATACATGTTTAAACTGCTTATGGCGGGGAGAGTTTATCTATCATTTGTGATGTTGATATATGTTCCTCACAACAAGGAATCATTTAAACAGAGCTGATGAAATTCGGAAGTGTCAATACCGCCTGACGTCTGTAAACGGATGCCTGCATCCTCTTCAAGCTTAAAGTCTAAGTAACAGAAGATATACGCCCTGAAGGACATGGGACTGGTCACATCAGTCAATATCCTGTTACTAAGGATGTTGGCTGAAAGACACGTTTCATGTTATGTACGTCATTTATATTATTGTGAAATACTGTGTGGGCAGTTGGTTCAGCTCAACACAGAAGTAGGGTAGCATCATTTAAACACCCATATGATGTTCCTGTGGTTTGGCAGTTTCTGTACAGGACATTTCAGAAACTTTCAACCCACGCTGTTGAATTTGTGACGCACATGATTGACGTCATAGACAAAGTCCACAGTAGGTGTGGGCTGGTTGTTTGTGATATAAGTCGATGTTCGCCACAATTTCGGCAGTGCGTTCTCCACAGAGCACCCAAGTGTATCTCCAACATCGAACACTTGTAGTAGCACTTAGACCTTGATGAGAGATTGAGAGAGAGAGAGAGAGCGCGCACTAGAACCCAGTATTCTTGACTTATTAAAATATACTATACCAGCCACTTTCCGAGTTGTCTTGACTGAAGCTGAAAAGAACCCGCAGAAATCTAAAGCGGCGTGCTCACTTGGAGGAGAGACAGCAAGCTGGGCGAGACCCTAACGGAGAGGAGTCCCTCCACAGTTCCAGACGATCACAGAAATAAAGAAACCGTTAATACTTTGGTGGGGAGTTACGGCCCTATCGAAGGAGGTTTGGGGTATTAACCCTCGCGTATCCAGTGGCCTGGTGTCACAACGGCCAGACCGGCTGTCGTCCATTTGAAGGTGACCCACGTTCCATAGTGTCACACTGAGAAATTTCATTGCAACTTGGTGGGTTGACTTCATACAATGTCTAGATGAGAAAGTCCCCTTTTGGTCCTGATTGGGCAAATGTGTCGCGGCTACAGGAGCCCGAAGCCCGAAAACATTTAGCACAATCTGCAGGTCATATTTATGAAGGGATTTCTTTGTAACTTGGTAGGATGACTCCAAATAATGTCTAGATGAGATTGTCCCATTTTGATCGCGATCATTCAGCCTTGATGGGTGCCCGAGCCCAAAAACCTTCAGCATAGGCAAGCGGTCATATTTATGGAAGGATTTCATTGTAACCTGTTAGGTTGACTCCATATAATGCCTAGATGATGGCATCCCCCTTTGGTCGTGATTGGTCAACTACATTGGCTACAGGTGCCCGAAGCCTGAAAACCTTGCGCACAGTCTACAGGTCATATTTATAAAGGGATTTCAGTGTAACTTCGTAGGATCACTCCAGTTGATGCCCAGATGAGATTGTCCCCTTTGGTTGCGATCGTTCAGCTATGATGGCTGCCCAAGCCCAAAGCCCGAAAACCTTTAGCACAGTCTACAGGCCATATTTATGAAGGGATTTCATTCTAACTTGGTGGGTTGACTTCATATAATGTCTAGATGAGAACGTCCCCTTTTGGACACGATTGGGCAATAGCGTCGGCTACAGGGGCCCGAAGCCCGAGAACCTTTAGAACAGTCTACAGGTCATAATTATGAAGGGATTTCATTGTAGCTTGGTAGGATGACTCCAAATAATGTCTAGATGAGAACATCCCCTTTTGGTCGTGATCATTCAGCCTTTATGGTTGCCCGAGCCCAAAAACCTTTAGCATAGTCTATAGGTCATATTTATGGAAGGATTTCATTCTAACTTGTTAGGTTGACTCCATATAATGCCTAGATGATGACATCCCCTTTTGGTCGTGATTTGTCAACTGTGATGGCTACAGGTGAAGCCCGAAAATCTTGAGCACAGTCTATAGGTCATATTTATGAAGGGATTCATTGTAACTTCGTAGGATCACTCCAGATGATGCCCAGATGAGAATGTCCCCTTTTGGTTGCGATCGTTCAATCATTATGGCTGCCCGCGCCCGAATACCTTTAGCACAGTCTACAGGTCATATTTATGAAGGGATTTCATTGTAACTTGGTAGATTTGACTTTATATAATGTCTAGATGAGAACGTCCCCTTTTGGACTCGATTGGGCAACTGTGACAGCTACAGGGGCCCGAAGCCCGAAAACCTTTAGAACAGTCTACAGGTCATATTTATGAAGGGATTTCAATATAACTTGATAGGATGACTCGTTTTGGAATATCTTTAGTTCAGTGTACACCTCATATTATTTTTTATCAAAAACATAGCATACAGGGAACAGAAATGAACATATTCACAATTCTTGTCTTATTTCATAATCCTTTCATAAACATTGAACATTATCCTTTTCATCAAATACAACACACAAGTTAAGCTACAGTGCCATTGCCTCTTTCATCCGATTCCATGATCTAATGAATTGCTCCCATTCGGATGACTTCCCTTTGTATTTCTGAACTGAAGTCGAACGCATGAACGAAACAGAAATATCGAACCGATTTTAGTGATTACTGTGCTGAAATGAAGCACTATCAGATGGAAACAAGTTTCATTGCACTGTGAATCAGTCGCACTGTAAGTATACTGATAAAATAATCGTTTGTTCGGTACAACGGCCTGGTAATAATAGTAATAACATGATTGTTGTCAGGCATCATGATTCATTAGCGGCCCTGCAGCAATGATGAACAGCCCTTGGGCTTATTAACGGCCCTCGACTTCGTCTTGGGCCTTTAATAAACCCCCGGGCTGTTCATCATTGCTGCAGGGCCACAAATGAACCATAATGCCCTCCAAAATCATGTTATTGTTATATTCTTATTCATACAAAAGAAACTCGCATTAGGGTATTTACCTAACATGAAAAGCAGACGACACTTGTAAACAAAATTCTTCAATCACCTGTAATAACTAATTTTTTTCATTTTTTGCATCAAAAACACAGCTTATGACACCTCGCTGGAATGATCTCAACAATCTCGTTCCAATGAGGGGTCATAAGCTATGTTTTTGAGATAAAAGTGAAAAATTAATACAATTTGAATGGTGATTTTTAGCTCACCTAATTGTTAGTCAGGGTGAGCTATTCTGATCACTTTTTGTCCGTTGTCTGTCTTGATTGTGATGTTTGGGTCTTTTTCTCCCAAACCACTGGCCACATTTTAATGAGATTTCACATGAGTAGTGGTTATATAGGGGCATTTGGGTTTTTCCTCAAATTGGGTTTCTGCTCATATTGAGGAGGGTGTGTGGCCAAAATGACTCATTTTTTTAGCTCACCTGACTGAAAGTCAAGGTGAGCTATTCTGATCACTTTTCGTCCGTCGTCCGGTGTCCGTCGTGAAGGTGGTGTTTGGGCTTTTTCTCCCAAACCACTGGCCGCATATTAATGAAATTTCATGTGAGAGGGGGTTATGAATGCGGATTTTGATTTTTTGTCAAATTAGTTTTCGGCTTACATTGAGCAGAGGGATGGGGCAAAAATGCTCCAATTCTTAAAAAATCTTCTTCTCAAGAACCAGCAATAGCAGAGACTTGATATTTGGTATGCAGCTTCCTTTTGAGGTGTAGACTCAAGTTTGTTCAAGAGAAGTTGGAGGGGCTATATTTGACGATGTTAAAGGAGGGGCAAAAATTTGGGGTGCAGGTGGGACTTGGACCAAAATCCGAATTTTTTTTTTTGTTTGTTTTTTATGCATTTCTGTCAATTTTAAGACAAACATTTTTTTTTTTTTTTCCCCTTAAAATTTGGGATCCGGGTGGGACTTGGAAAATTTTGGACCAAAATCCGAAAAAATTTTTTTTTTGTTTTTTCTGCGTTTTGGTAAATTTTAAGACAAAAAAAAAAAAAAAAAATTTTTTCCCCCTGAAAATTTGGGGTCCGGGTGGGACTTAGAAAATTTTGGACTAAAATCCAAAATTGTTTTTTTTGTTTTTTATGCATTTCTGTCAATTTTCAGAGAAAAAAAAAATTTGGGGTGCGGGTGGGACTTAGAAAATTTTGGACCAAAATCCGAAAAATGTTTTTTTTTGTTTTTTCTGCGTTTCGGTAAATTTTAAGACAAAAAAAAAAAAAAAAATTTTTTTCCCCCTGAAAATTTGGGGTCCGGGTGGGACTTAGAAAATTTTGAACTAAAATCCAAAATTTTTTTTTTTGTTTTTTCTGCGTTTCGGTCAATTTTAAGACAAAAAAAAAAAAAAAATTTTTTTCCCCCGAAAATTTGGGGTGCGGGTGGGACTTAGAAAATTTTGGACCAAAATCCAAAATTTTTTCTTTTTGTTTTTTCTGCGTTTCGGTCAATTTTAAGACAAAAAAAAAAAAAAAAAATTTTTTCCCCTGAAAATTTGGGGTGTGGGTGAGACTTAGAAAATTTTGGACCAAAATCAGAAAATTTTTTGCCCCTCCTCCCCCCCCCCCAAAAAAAAATTTTCTCCCTGAAAATTTGGGGTCTGGGTGGGACTTAGAAAATTTTGGACCAAAATCCGAAAATTTTTTTATGTTTTTTATGCGTTTCTGTCAATTTTAAGACAAAAAATTTTTTTTTTTTTTTTTCCCCTGAAAATTTGGGTTCCGGTGGTACTTTGAAAATTTTGGACCAAAATCCGTAAATTTTTTTTTTTGGTTTTTTATGCATTTCTGTCAATTCTAAGACAAAAAGAAATTTTTTTTTTTACACCAAAAATTTTGGGTCCGGAGGGACTTCGAAAATTTTGGACCAAAATCCGGAAATTTTTGGTTTTGTTTTTTATGCATTTCGGTCAGTTTTAAGACAAAAAAAAAAAAAATTTTTTTACCCTGAATATTTGGGGTCCGGGTGGGACTTCGAAAATTTTGGACCAAAATCCATAATTTTTTTGTTTTTTGTTTTTTATGCGTTTCTGCCAATTTTAAGACAAAAAAAAACATTTTTTTTTTACACCGAAAATTTGGGGTCCGGGTGGGACTTGGAAAATTTTGGACCAAAATCCAGAAATTAGTTTTAGCGTTTTTTATGCGTTTTAAGAAGAAGAAAAAAATTTAGGCTGAAAGTATTTTGTTTGGGAAAAAAATCTGTTTTTTATGTGTTTAACTCAATTTTGGGACGTTAAAGTCCAGGAACTGAAAATAGAAGGAAAATCCTGTGTATTGTTTGGGCACAATCGCTTCATCTAGTTGGTATATGCTTTTCTTAGGAGGGGCGTATGCAGCTTATTCAAGTCAAGACCCTGGTTTGATATTTAGACTACCATGTCAGGTGAGCGCCCTCAGGCCCTCTGGGGCCTCTTGTTTAATCTTCTCATGAACCAGCCATAGCAGAGACTTAATATTTGGGATATAGCTTCCTTTTGAGGTGTAGACTCAAGTTTGTTCAAAAGAAGTTCAAGGGGCAATATTTGTTGTTACAGAAGGGACAAGAATTTTTGCCCCACCCAAAATTTCTGTTTTTCAAACCAAGAGGCTGATTTGAACCAAATTTGATATGAAGTATTAATGGGTCATAAGTACTTGATTTATGCCCAAAATTTTTGGAACCACAGGAGCTAAAAATAGTAAAAATTTCAAACGCCCATATCTCCAAAACTACACTGTGCTGAGAATTCTTATTTGGTGTGAAGCTTCCTCAGGACCAACAGAATGGAACGGTCAAAAAAAAATTGCTATCGGTTTTATCATGGGGTACTTTTCTGAACTTTGAAAAAATGCTGAGTCAGCATTTTTTGAACGCTGTGCATGATGGGGAAACATTTAAGACTCATCTTCTCCCAAACCACTGCTCCAAAAGCTTTCAAATTTCACATATAACATCTTTGTAAGATTGTTTCACATGTTTGTTGAAATCAAATCCCTGGCTCCATATTTGGGCTCTCTGGGAGACAAATATTTAAATTAGTGCAGTATGAGGAATATTCTTTAAAAATCTTCTTCAGAAGTGAATTGTGTGAAGTTTATGTTGTCTCTGTGGAGTGGGGTCCAATCAGAATCTTTTGATATTTGCCATACAGCATCCTTAGGGAGTTTGTGATTCAAGTTTGTTCAAGCCAATTTGCCGAGTCCATATTTGGGCTCCCTGTGAGAGACCGAATTGTAACTTAGATCAATATGAGGAACATTCTATAAAAATCTTCTTCACATCCACCCGTAAAAATCTTGTCTTGAGAGACCACCTGTCTTGGGAGACCATTGTGGCCATGCACCGATTGGTTTCACTCCATAATGGACCTGTCATGAGAGACCACCAGTCTCGAGAGACCGAAAAACTGTGGCAAAATTCAGTTTTCCACCTGTTTTGAGAGACCGGATTCACCGGAAAATCAATTTTTGCAATTTCAGAGTATTAAAATCAATTAAGATCAAAGCAATGTGTACAGAAATCAATAGTTCAAAAATGTAACCATGACGTCTGCCCAATAGAAAAATTGTCAGGACAATTGTTCCCTGAAACCTTAATATCTGAAATCATACACATGTTTGACAAATTTTTTTCACTGCAGATTGTCTGAAAACTATATTAATTGGCTTTCAATTACATTGTTATTCATCTGTGTAACTCTTCAAGTATGAGAAATTTGTATGAAGATCCCTTTGAAAATATGAAGATTATTGTTAAAAAACAAACTTAGTTCATGTCCATTATTTGCTCAAGTGTGACAAAATCAAAGAGGATTAAGCAAACTAAAACACTCTGGTAAGCTTATTTTTACTTAAAGTGTGACTGAAATTATTTTCTATTAAAACAAAACTTGACAGATGCAAACACAGACTTTTCAAGTTATAACTGTGAATTATTATAAAAATAACTCATTTGAAAATACTGATAAAAATACTACTATTTTGGATAGACCAGCCCCTTCACATATAATCTCAAAAAGTTTTTCAATTTATGTTCTTTTAACTGTAATTTCTCAAACAATGCCTTTGTACTTGTATTAAAACTGAATTAAAATAAAACAATAATTAAAAACAGTTGAAAAATCAATTCTCCATTTCTGCAGCAAATATTCTCTGGTTGGTCATTCACTGACTATCAAAAACCTCAAACCCCTAATGAGAGACCACCTGTCTTGAGAGACCACTTTTGCTTGGCAAAAGGGGTGGTCTCTCAAGACAGGTTCTACTGTACTTTCGTTAGGGAGGTGAGATTCAAATTTGTTAAATCTAAATCCCTGGGTTCATATTTGGGCTTCCTATGAGAAAATCTTTTTCAGATCCACCAGTCAGAATATTTTGATATTTGGTATATGGTTTTCTTAATGAGGCAGATGCAAGTTTGTTCAAATCAGGACCCTTGTTTGATAGTTGTCAGTGTCAGGCGAGTGCTCTAAGGCCCCTTGGGGCCTCTTGTTGTGAATTGCACTGGCTGGTTTTGGCCGTTATGTTGTACAAAGGGTTAGTATGGGTGATTATTAAAAATGTGTCAATCCAACATGCTTTGTGCCCCAACAGGGTCACCGTTTGTTTAATTGCACTGGATTATCAGAACATTCTATCACAGAATGACATAACTTTCCCCTGCCCCCTCTACATGTTATGATGGATGCGTTCACATGTTTAGTTTCAGAGTTACTTTCATAAAAATTGTGTTTATTGCTTCATGATAAATAGTGAGGGAATAATCTCGGGGGTTGAGCCACAGTATAGCTTTATGGTCTGAGATTGGAGTAAAATAACGTGAGAGGGTTTAAGGATGGAAACCACCCATCTCCTCCCATTCTTTATAATTGTACATCACTTGTCGGAGTCTGGAACTTGTGTTCAGCTAAGTAAGTTGTGGAAGGGAGTGACTCCGTGAGTTATTTGTATTATCCAGGCAAATCAAGTGATTGTAACTGAATTAAAGGAAATACAGCGAGTGTCACAGTTGTTTTGAGTTTAGTCACTGTTCAAGGACTGAACGTCAGGGGAACATACAAGAGTAGGGAATGGCTGATCCTTTCCAACCTCATTTGTTTGTGCTTCACAAAGGTTTTGTGCTCAGTTTTTTGTACGGATTGAATTCAGAGATAAATATCAAGGTTTCATGAGTTATTTTATTAAACCATGCCTTATTTGAGCGTTTTGTAAATTTCAAATTGATAAAGAAAGTGTAGTTTCCCACTTTCTGTCTCTCTTGGTGGGGATCCACTGGGCAGGATCAGGGTTTTCGCGTTACTGGTGAATGCCTTTGCAGGGCTTATATTTAGACGTGAATCCAAAAGTCGATTCTCGCAAAGATTTGCGTAACAAGACCAACAGGAATCCCTGTAGATTCTTGCAGGACATCTGCTAAGATTCGAATGAAAGAAGTGAGTTAATTTAACCCTTTACCTAACGTAGTGGCAGCAAATTAACCAATACAAGGCTAACATGTTCTGAAATATCCTGACACTTTGTCAATAAAATTGTATAAATATGGCTGTCATTGGAACCGGCTCATTGAGCCAGTTCCAATGACATTCATATTTGTAAGATATTTAGCTCAACTTGACAAAGTCAAGCTGAGCTATTGCCATCACTTCTTGTCCGTCGGCGTACGTACGTACGTTAGTACGTTAGTATGTTAGTACGTTCGTACGTTAGTACGTTAGTACATACGTCCACAATTTCCTTTGGCACACCTCACAGGTCGCATTTATGATCAGATCGCTTTGAAACTTGGTATGCTTGTTTGGGGTGACCTCGAGATGGGAGCTATCGATTTTCTTCAATTTTCGTCAAAAAATGTTGTCGCGGCCACTGTTCTTAAAACTTAGTTTAGTCAGAAGACCTCAATATTTCCCTCTGGCACACCCTACAGGACACATTTATGATCGGATTGCTTTGAAACCTGGCATGCTTATTTGGGGTGACTTCTAGATGGGAGCTATCGATTTTCTTCCATTTCCGTCAAAAAATGTTGCTGCGGCCAACGTTCTTAGAGCTTAGTTTAGTCAGACCACAATATTTTCCTTTGGCACACCCTACATGGCACATTTATGATTGGATTGCTTTGAAACCTGGTATGCTTGTTTTGGGTGACCTCTGGATGGGAGCTACCGATTTTCTTCAATTTCCGTCAAAAAATCTTGCCACGGCCAACGTTCTTAGAACTTAGTTTAGTCAAACCTCAATATTTCCCTTTGGCACACCCTACAGGGCACATTTATGATTGGATCGCTTTGAAACTTGGTATGCTTGTTTGGGGTTACATCTAGATGGGAGCTCTCGATTTTCGTCAATTTCCGTCAAAAAATGTTGCCGCGGCCAACGTTCTTAGAACTTAGTTTAGTCAGACCTCAATATTTCCCTTTGGTACACCCTACAGGGCACATTTATGATCGGATTGCTTTGAAAACTGGCATGCTTGTTTTGGGTGACCTCTAGATGGGAGCTATCGATTTTCTTCCATTTCCGTCCGTCAAAATATGTTGCCGCTGGCAACGATCTTTGAACTTAGTTTAGTCAGGCATCAATCTATTCCTTTGGCATACCATAAAGGGCACATTTATGATCAGATCGGTTTGAAACTTTGTATGCTTGTTAGTAGGTAATAAATGAGAGTTCGAGCTCACCTGTACATGTACGTGTACGTGTACATGTACACGTCCATAGGATTTAGTGTTAAAATCGTGTACGTGTACAAGATTTTAACGGTTTTTTAGGGTGAGCTCGAATTTTTTTAACACTGAACCCTATGGGAGGAATCCGTAGTTTTACGTACACGTACATGTACCGTTTTGATTGAAATCTGCAGATGAGTTTTCCCCATAGGATTCAGCGTTAAATTGCGAGCAAAAAAACGTTTTGAGAGTTCGAACTCATCGTCTTGTCGATTCTAACAATCCGCATCCGTACACGATTTTAACACTGAAACCCTATGGAGAGTGTTAAATTGCGAGCAAAAAAACGTTTTGAGAATTCGAACTCATCATCTTGCTGATTTTAAGAATCTGCGTCCGCACACGATTTTAACACTGAAACCCTATGGAGGCGTACACGGAGATCCACTTGCAGATTTTAGGTTGGACATCAACTCGCGTGAAGAGGTGATGTTTGAATCCGCAAACCCACTGTCGCGTTTCTCGAAGTGAGACTGGCGCACGTTATTGCGAGGTGATCCCGATGAGCACTTGATGGAAATGTTTTGAACGAAGAGTGTTGTCGTCGGTGTGTTGGAAATTCGCGAACCCAGTCACGTCTTCCTGAAGTAAAAACTAACACATGTTATCGTTATGAGTGAATGAGGTTTTTTGTTCAAAAGAGTCGATTATGAATATGGTCTGTATTATAGACATTCATGTTTTCTCTTGATGGGACGGATAGAAATTGAGTTTTGAGGGTTTTTTGTTCGAAAGAGTTGATCTGTAATAGATATTTGTGTTTTGTCTTGATGAGAGAGATTGACTGTTAAGCGTTCGTTCGAAAAAAGTCAAACACTTATCGGAATGTTTAAAACGCATTTTCTGCTCAATTAGGTTTTGAGTGGTAAAATTTTTAATATATTCATGATAGCAATCGGAGAGAGATTTTGTAATGAATAAGTTCTCAGCGTTAAAATCAGTTTTCAGTTGTGTGTTGAAACTGTTTAACAGTCATCAAAGGGATTCTCTCTTAATTTGACCTTGAGTGAATGGTTGTTTGATGTGTGAATGGTGATCTTTTGACATAATGTAAAAAACTACTGTCAAAATGGGTTAAATCAGAAACCGGTTTGTCATGTACTGTTTAAACGTATTCTTAAACTTTACCAATTCAATTAACAGTTGAGATGTGAATATTTTTAGATTATTATATTAAAGACGGAAAGAGTTTTATTACTTAAAACATAAAAATATAATTAAACATTTAATTTTGAAAATAATAAAAACAATTAAAACGAAAGATGTTTTTACAGATGGATCCTAGACATCGAGATCGAATTTTAGAAGAGTTTGAGCGTGCTAAGAAGAGCATTCAGTCAGCTGATAGGAGAAGACGTCTTGGTGAGATGGAACTCAAACGCGAAGCCACAAAAATATTTAAACCCGTGATGGAGGGTCAAGAGCGAAGCAGGAAGGAGATAGTCGAAGAATTGAGACCCATAAAGGAGAGTTCTTTGAGAATGGGTTCGTTGCCTCCTAGTTTTGGAAATCGGTATTCCGTTCAATCTACACCGGATTACGTTCCCACGGGAATTCAAACAGAGAGCGAGTCTGATGATACGGCTTCAACTATCACCACTAGTAGCGTCGCATCATTCGATGATGATGGCAGTAAGAGAGATCAGTTGTATGGATTTTATAAGGATTCGGAGGGAAGGATTTTTGTAGGTGATACGGAAGTGGATATTGGTGATGATGAATTGATCGTGGGTTTGAACAGATACGAATTGACTGATGGACTGCGCAGATTGCTCCTTTACGACAAGCCCAGCGATTATACGGAACAGGATTTCGACAATTACGGAGACATTCTGGTCCACACCCACGCCATGAAGAGAAATAACGATGCCAGAGAGACGAGACCCAAAGCCAACAGAGGTTACAAGTGGACAAAAGTGGTGAAACCCATATGGGATATGAACAAGAAGTTCATCGAATCGGTGACTGGCAAAGGGGTGAAAACCACTTTTCTTCCGAGCGATTCTGACGCTCTGTCTCAGAGATTGAGTTTGTTGATGGCGAGCAGACGGGCTGGTAACACGGGATTAGATAATCAGATAGTTGCTATATCTGACGAATTGTTAAGACAGAAGGTTTTGAATAAAAACCAGTATAAAAGGCTGATGAACGAATTGAAGGATTGATGTGTATATAATAAGTAGAGAGAAACAAACAAACACACAAAAATAAAACAGTAAATTTTTACACTAGAATAATAAAAGTATTTAAACGGCAAAAACGATTTACCAGTGAAAAAAACAAAAATATATCATAAAAATAAAATATGTCAGTGATAAAGAACAGGGGATACGTCAGGACTTATGTTCAAGACGGTTCTGGCATCGTCGATTCTATAATGCGAGCGTTCACGAGTGATGCGGGTAGAAAACTCGCATAGACTGCATTTGAGGTCGGTAAGAAGACGGCTTTGGATGCTGGTAAGAAAGCCGCTTCCGAAGCCAGTGGTAGGATAGCTTCTGTGGCTGGCAAGAGGGCAGCCGATGCATTGATCGACAAGTTGATCAGTCCGCTGGCGAAGCGAGCTGCGTTAGAGCGAACGCCGAAAAGTTGCAAAGATTTTAAGGATGCTGTGGTGCCCATACAAGATTTAGCCAAAATGACGAGTGGATCTGGATTGAAGAGAACTCGCGGCGGTGTGATATAAATAAATAATAACATTAAAAACAGAGTTTGAAAAACATAAAAAAATTTGCGTTTGAAAAGAATCTAAAATAACAAACAAACAAAATAAAACAAAGATGAACATTAAAGATATGTCTTGGAACGACGCCACGACCAAGAGGTCGAATAACGAGTTCTTTCCCAAGAGCATAAGAGGCTTGATAGTGGGAAAATCGAATTGTGGAAAGACCAATCTGTTGATGAATCTGTTGTCCCGACCCGACTGGTTGGATTACGACAGATTGTTCGTGTTTGGCAAGAGCTTGTTTCAACCCGAATACAGATTGCTTCGAGAGTGCATGGATCGCAGATTGCCCAAGGACGTCATAGCCAGAATCTTTGACAGTAGGGAGGAATTCGACAAGAGTGGAGCTCCACTCTCGACCATTTTGGACGGTGCGGCGACGGAGCTGATGAAGAGAAATGCATCTTCGAACGTCGAGTGTCGATTTTATGAGAATGCTAGCGACGTTCCGGATCCTAGAGAACTGAAATCGGAAGATAAGAATCTCATGATTTTCGATGATCTGCTTTTGGAGAGACAGAACCGATGCGAATCGTATTACATTAGGGGTCGACACAGCAACGTGGACTGTTTCTACCTGTCGCAGAATTATTTTCAATTGCCCAGACAGACAATAAGGGAGAACGCTAATTTTCTATGTCTCTTTCGCCAAGATCTCAAGAATCTCAATCACATCTACAGGGATCACGTCGCAAACGACATGAGCGCGGCGGAATTCAGGAGATTCTGCAAGGGGGTTTGGGATGGTGGACTTTACAATTTCGTCGTGATCGATTTGACAAGTGAATTTAATCGCGGAAAATATCGGTGCGGATTCAACAAGTTTTATGTTTCTCATGATAATAATCAGATAGAGCGTGAAAATAAAATTTAGAAAATAATAAATCTTCAAATAATTAGTTTTGAATAAAATAAAATTAAATATAATGTTCAAACATGGAGAATTGTTAAAACGGATAGCTGAGAATATGGCTGCAAAACAATCCATTCAAATCGTGGTGAGTGGCGATTCGACTCGATTCGCTACGAAATTCGAACCTTCCATCGAATTGAATAGAGAGAAAAGTTACGAGATGACGTTGGTGAATCTGGAGACTTATTATTCCTTTCCCAACGTCACCAAAAAGAATAACTCGTTCAAGTATTCCGACGGAGTGGATTGGTTGGAGATTCGAATTCCCAAAGGGAGTTACGACATAGACGATTTGAACAATTACATTCAGACGCAAATGAAGACGGATGGAAAGGGAAGCAACAAGATCAGACTCGCTCCCAATCCTAATACCTTACAGATGATGTTGGATTTGGAAGATAATTTTCGAGTGGATTTCAACACGGACGATTCTATAGGCAAGATGTTGGGATTCGATCGAAAGATGTATCGAGGCCATGCGGCATCTGAAAATACGGTCGACATTCTCGCAGTCAATAGCATTCTGGTGAACGTGGACGTGATTGCTGGACGCTATGTGAATGGTAGCGCTCAACCAACGATCTATTCTTTCTTTCCAAACGTGTCGCCGGGTTATAAGATCGTGGAGCGACCTCGAAAGTTAGTTTATCTACCAGTGATTTTAGACACGTTGTATAGTCTCAAAACCACGTTGATGGATCAAAATGGTGAACTGTTAGATCTTCACGGAGAGAGGGTGACGATACGATTTCACATAAGAGAAATATAAAAGCAAAAAAAAAAATATTGTGTATATATATAGATAACAAAAATAAAATAAACGCAATATTAATTTTACAAAATTATTTTAATATAATTATTAAACAAGAAACAATTGAAGTAAATAAATTTTATAAAACAGAATTATGACAGAATACGTGGTTAAAAACGTGAACATATCCGCAGGACAGAGGAAGAAACTTAAGAGAGCGTTAACAACTCAAGGCAAGGCGGTGAGATTCAAATTCACTCACGAAGATCTGACGAGAGGCGGTCAGGATTCGATCGCGTGGACCAGAAGTCAAATCAAAAGGATGGAGAAAGCGATTCGCGATGGAAGAAGGTTGATGGTGAGAATGAGTCCCGCTCAATTGAGATACAATTTGAGAATGAAAGGCGGTTTCCTACCGCTATTGGCAGGAATAGCCGCAAAAGCATTACCCTTCGCCGCAAAGGCACTACCCTTTCTCGGAAAGACGCTCGGCGTGGGAGCTCTCACAGGACTCGCTAGTTCGGCAGTTGAGAAGTTAATGGGTGGCAGCAGACTGTTTTTGAAGAAGGGAGGAGCCGTGTGTCGCGTCCACGTAGACGACAGCGGTAAAGGATTGTATCTAGAACCCGTTAGAGGTGGCAACTCTCTGAGAGGAAACGGTCTCTATCTGAAGAGTGGACGGAACGTCGAGCGACTCGGCAAGGGTTTGTTGCTCGGTGAGAATTCGACGTTTAAGAACATACCGATTTTGAATATGTTATTATAATATAAAATTGTATAAAATATAAAATCATAGAAAGTATAAAATAATATATTTAAAATGGGTAAAAAGGTGGAGAAACAAATTTATCACCTGGATGAAAAGGGGGAGAAACAATTTGACGATAATGACGAACATCGCAAGCCAGAGAGCGAAAAAATAAAAAAATGGTTAGACACTAATGATGGATATCTAAGGAAAGAACTGATGAAAGAGATAGATAGAGCGTGGGATAGACGGTTGAGAATGAGACGATGCTTTCCACCGTCACCACTACCTTCTGAAGAGAATGGTGATGATGCGAGTGTTACCAAGAGATGCACAACATTCGTTCATAATTATGAATCGGATAAACAAAAATGTTGTTATAAACGTATCATATCACAAAGAAAAAGAAAAAAAGAAAAAGAAGAAGAATCGACGCTGAAAATTGAGAGAAAAGGAAACGTTATTATATTATATGGTGATAGTGAAGAAGAAGGAAAACAAAAAAAAAAAAGTAATGAGATCTAAAAATGATCTTATTACTTTTTTTTTTTATTTTTCTTCGCTAAAAATCAATCACTCTATTGTTTATATTTCCAAGTCCGTTATTAGCATGTTGACACTCGTGTCTTCTCCTTTTTCGAAAACGTGTTGAATGTTTATCTTTACTCTTTTGAGTTTTTTTACATCGGTCAACTCGCTCTCACCACCCAATTTCTTCACGAGTTCGAATGAGATGTTTGGAAATATGTAATTTCCATAGGGCATCGACAAATCGTCCTTGTCAAATTCTCTATCGTTGGCGATGACGATGTTCTGCAGATCACTTTGGTACTCGTAAATCAAATCGAGTGCGGATTCGTCCAATTTCAGAGGCATCTTATATTTGTCGTATTTGTGCTCTAAGCCCTTCGTCTTGACCTTGTTCAATTTGATGGGATCATGTCGTTGTAATCTATAGATTTTATGACCGAATTTCTTATTCGTTTCGACTCGTTTCAATTTCAATTCGCATCTTTTAGATGTTGTTGTCCTCATGATCGATTATTTGTTTTTTGGTTTTTATGAATTCTTGTAAATAATGTGTATTTTAAATTTTGTATTTTAATAATTTGTTTGAAAAAAAAAGGTTTTTTTATATATATATAAAGAGCAAAAAAACCAAAAGTTGTTTTTAATTTTAATTTCTTTAATGTGAAAATTTTTCTTGTAAAAAGTAATGAGATCACTTTTAGATCTCATTACTTTTTTTCCTTCTTCTTTGCTAAAATCAATCTCTCTATTGTCTATATTTCCAAGTCCGTTATTAGCATGTTGACATTCGTCATTTTCTCACTTACAAAAATGTCTTGTATGTTTATCTTTACTCTTTTAAGTTTTTTTACATCGGTGAATGCACTCTCACCGCCCGATTTGTCTAAGAGTTCGAGTGAGATTATTGGATATATGTAATTTCTAAAGAACAACAACAAATCGTCCTTGTCGAATTTTATGTCTTCGGCGACGATGATATTATTCACCAGATCGCTTTGGTACTCGCAAAACAAATCGAGCATGGCTTCATCCAATTTCAAATACATATGATATTTGTTGTAGTAGCACTCTAAGCCCATCGTCTCGCCCTCGTTCAATTCGATGGTATTGTGTTGTTGTAATATATAGATTTTAAAACCTAATTTCGTACACGCTTCGACTCGTTTCAATTTCAATTCGCATCTTTTAGGTGTTGCTGTCATGATCGATTATTTGGTTTTTTTGTTTTATGAATTCTTGCAAATAATGTATATTTTAAATTTTTGTATTTAAATAATTTGTTTAAAAAGTTTTTTTTCTCTTTAAATATATATAAAAGTTAAATTTTAACATCCTTTTTTTCGTATTAATTTAATTTTTTATTTCACGAGTTTTAGAACGTGCAAGACATCGAACGTTTAAAAATTAGCCTTTGCATCTTGCAGTTATCATCATCTATTGAGAAGGAATCGGGTGACATGAACACAAAAATATATTTTTTCACATTTAAAAAACAAAACTTTTTAAACAAATTATTTAAAATACAAAATTCGAAAAAATATATTCTTACAAAATGAAACAAACAGATAAAAAAAAATTGGAAAATTTAAATGAGAAAACCATACCTCAGTTAAATGAGATTTGTAAACTATTAAAAATTTCACATTTCAGAAATCACAGAACTAAATCAAAAAAGATTGAAGTCATACAGAAACATTTGCGAAACGATGGAAAGGCAAACGAAATGCCGATAGCAATGACGTCAAAAAATGCTTCGGTTGTGAAAAATGAGAAGAAGAAAAAGAAAGTAAAAGGAATCGAAATGCCGATAGCAACGACGTCAAAAAATGCATCGGTTGTGAAAAATGAGAAGAAGAAGAAAAAGATAGTAAAAGGAATCGAAATGCCGACGTCGAAAAAACCCGAAAACGTTTCGATTGTGAAAAATAAGAAGACGACTAAACGAAAAGCCATTGAAGAACTTCAAGTTTCCAAAGAAAAGAAAAGAAAAACTAAAACGAAAACGAGTGATGCACATCAGATTCTAGGCAAACGAGATATATCGAACGAACTTCGATGAGCAATAGATGAAGGGAAAGGAAAAGAATATCTAGCACGACTCACTACGGAACTATTTCAATCGAAGTCCGTGGAACGGGAGAGTGCGATCAAAGGCATTTTTAAAACTTTCGACGTGGTTCCCTCATTGAAGAAAATCGATCCGAAATTGTTCATGGAACGGGTGAAGAAAAAAGTATTGGATTTGTTTCACAAATACATGGACGTAGGACTAAAAATTAAGATGATACTCCATTGCATGATGAACAAAATCGACATGAAGTCCGGCGAGAGCATCGTGAAAAATGCATATTTCAGATCTAACATCGAACCTGTATTTCGAGGTTCAGATTTATCAGACGTTTTCTAAAAGATGAAAGACAAGATGTTGACGTCTCTTGCGAATTATCAACATGAAGGTAGTAACTGGACGTTCGATGAGGTGTTGAAACTCGAAATTCACATAACTAAAAACGATTTGTTGAAAGGGTCTTCCTATGTGAAATTACCATATTTCCTCGCTAAGAAATACGCCGTGATCAACGTGAAAAATAACGATGATCAGTGTTTTAAATGGGCAGTCACATCCGCTTTATACCATCAAAATAAACTCAGATAGAGTTTCTCAGTACGAGGAAACTTCTAAAAATCTCGATTGGACCGGAGTGACTTTTCCAACGCAGTTAAAACACATCGAATGTTTCGAGGCTCAAAATCCCACCGTTGCGGTGAACGTCTTGGGATACGATGACGAAAAACGAAAGATCCATCCTCTCAGACTGACTTCGTATCTCGGAAGAGAAAAGATGATTATTTTATTATTGATTTCGAATGGTGACAATCGTCATTATTGTTGGGTTAAACATCCGAGTCGATTACTGTCGAAACAAAATAATAATCATAATGGAAAGATATCTTTATGTTACAATTGCATGAACGTGTTTCACAGCGAAGACTCGTTGGCGAAACATCAGGAATATTGCAACGAAAATCAAGGTGTCGCGTCGAAATGCCCAAACCCAACACCATCGTGAAGTTTGAAAATCACAATAGAAGGTTAAATGTACCATTCATTGTGTAAGCCGATTTCGAATGTTTCACCGCGAAAATGAGTTCCTGTCAACGCTCTTCAAAGTTACGTCGAAAGATATCAAAAACACATACCTTCGGGCTATTGCATTTATGTGAAATGCGCTTTCGACTTGCAACACGACATGGGTCCCTTCACCTACACGAAACAGTATGAAGATGACGATGTGGCTCAAAGGTTCGTGGAAGAGTTAGAATGGAAACTTCAAATTTTATATGACAAATTCAAAACTCCGGCAAAAATGATCATCACGCGAGAGCAGCAGGATGAAAATAACAGAGCCACCGAATGTCACATATGCAGACAATCGTTCGATGAGAATTCAACGGAAAATAGGAAGGTCAGAGACCACGATCATTACACGGGTCTGTATCGCAGTCCGGCTCACAGCAAGTGTAATTTAAAATATCGAGATGCCGCTTTCTATCCGGTGATATTTCACAATCTCTCGGGTTACGACAGTCATCTGTTCGTGAAAAATCTCGGCACCTCACACGAAGAATTAAATTGCATCGCGAACAGCGAAGAAAGATACATTTCCTTCATGAAATGGAAGCTCATGGAGGAGAAAAGAGTAATCGACGGAGAGACGTTGGAAGAAAAAACGAAATTCATTCGTAGATGCATACGTTTCGACAGTTTTAAATTCATGTCGACTGCTCTGGAAAAATTAGTCGATAACATGAGCAAGGATAAATTTAAAATCATGAGCGAACATTTCAAAGAACGAGTAGACGTCGTGTTGAGGAAAGGAGTCTATCCTTACGATTACATGAACGATCTAAAGAGATCTGAAGACACTGCACTACCTTCGAAAGAAGATTTTTATTCGAAATTATACGAATCCGACATTTCCGACGAGAATTACGAACACGCTAAAAACGTGTGGAAATCATTCGATATGAAAACCATGAGAGATTATCACGATCTCTATCTGAAGACCGACGTTCTACTCTTGGCAGACGTGTTCGAAAATTTTCGAGACGTCTGTTGTCGAAATTACGATCTGGATCCCGCTTGGTATTTCACAGCACCCGGTTTGGCATGGGATGCTCTGTTGAAGACCACCGAAGTCCAATTGGAATTATTATCTGATGTGGACATGTTGCTCATGCTCGAAAGGGCTGCGAGAGGTGGCATCTCGATGATCTCCCACAGACATTCTGAGGCTAACAATCCCTACATGAAAGAAGGTTTCGATTCGAAACGGTCGACTAAATACATACAGTATTGGAACGCAAATAATCTGTATGGTTGGGCTATGAGTCATCCTTTACTGATTGGAAATTTCGAATGGGTGAAGGGACCGGAAGAGATGCAAAAATGGAGAGATTATCCTTGCATTTTAGAAGTCGATTTGAACTCTCCGAAAGAATTACATGATCTACACAGCGATTATCCGCTGGCTCCTGAATGAATGGAACCGAACGAGGGAGACGAGGAAAAACTCATTCCCAATTTATTTAACAAACGTAACTACGTCGTCTACAGCGAGAATTTGAAACAGTACGTCAATTACGGGATGAAATTAGTCAACATACATCGCATCATTCGATTCGACGAAGAGCCTTGGATGAAAAAATACATCGATCTCAACACGAATCTCAGAACTCGAGCTGAGAACGATTTCGAAAAAGATTTCTTCAAACTCATGAACAACTGCATGTACGGTAAATCGATGGAAAACATCAGGAAGAGAACCGACGTTCGACTCGTCACGTCTGAGAAAAGAGCTAAAACATTAGTGGTGAAACCCAATTACAAACACCGAACCATATTCGACGAAAATCTAGTGGCCGTTCACATGCAAAAGACGCACCTGAAGTTCGACAAACTGTATTATCTCGGACCGATCATCTTAGATATCAGCAAGCGATTGATGTACGAGTTTCACTACGATTACGTCAAATGAAAATTTGGTGATGAAGCCAAACTACTGTTCACCGACATGGACAGTTTAGTTTACGAGATAGAGACGAAAGACGTTTACCGAGATATATCTCAGGACGTGGCCGAGTGGTTCGACACAAGCAATTATCCTGTCGATCACCCGTCCAACATTCAATCGAACGACAACAAGAAGTTGTTGGGTAAATTTAAGGACGAGAGCGGCGGTGAACAGATCGTCGAATTCGTGGGCTTGAGACACAAACTGTATGCTTATCGTCTAGAAGATGATGAAGAGATCAAGAAGTGCAAAGGAGTTAAAGCATGCGTGGTGAAGAAAAACATCTCTTTCCAAGAGTATAAAGATTGTCTGTTAGGAAGTGGTCCGGTGTATAAGACTATGAAACTATGAAATCGATTTGAAGCGAAAATCACGACTTGTATACCGAAATAGTCAACAAGATTTCGCTGACGGCCGACGACGATAAGAGATTCGTGTTAGACGATAAAATAAGCACTTTGGCACTCGGATATTGGACTGCGGATCTAATTAGAGACGATATGAATGTGGATGATTGGATTCTAGATACGATTGTGGATGATAGGATTCCAGAAAATCAAGAGGAATTAGATGGATTCAAAATTATAGAAATCGATAGTAACATCAAGTGTCCAGAAAATCAAGAGGAATTAGACGGATTCAAAATTATGGAAATCGATAGTAACATCGAGTGTCCAGAAAATCAAGAGGAATTAGACGGATTCAATATTATGGAAATCGATAGTGACATCAAGAGTTCAGAAAATCAAGAAGAATTAGATGGAATCAAAATGATAGCAAATGATAGAGACATCAAGAATGTTAATTTAAAAAAAAGAGAAAAAAAATAACGGCATTTTTTAGTGAATTATAATAAAATAAATAAAAAAAATATATATACGCATTATGAATAAGAAAATAAAGATATCCGTAGAAGGTGTCATCTTACCTAACGAACCCCTATCCAACATCGATCTTTTGAATGCGGCAAAAGATTTGAAAATCAAAGATTTTCTAGGAGTGTTTTCCAGAGATGCCTTGCCGAAGAGAAGACCTCGACAATTGGAATGCGGAATTTTAAATCTAGATGATTCATCGGGTGAAGGCACTCACTGGGTGGCGTGGATGAAGAACGGGAAGAAGAAAAATTATTATTTCGACAGCTACGGAATCTCGCCGCCAAAAGAAATAAAGAACTATTTCAACAAATTGATGGTTCGTTACAACATGGAACAAGTGCAATCACCACATCAAGTGTTTTGGGGTCACCTGTGTCTCTACGTTCTCAAGAGATGGTCTGAAGGAGATCGATTTCAAGACATTCTCAATGATTTGCATTAGAGAGAGATTTTTTTTTATAGTACATATAAAGATAAAAAATTATTTAAAAAAAAATTTAATCGAATAAAAACGAAAAATAAAATAACATAGTTCATTTTTAATAAACTGCGTTTTGAATATATTTTTTCTAAAAAACAAAAAATCCCACAACAACATGCCAGTCGATAAATTTGGTAGAAATGACGACGAAAAAGTCAACCTAAGAAAGAAGAGGAAGACGTTTGAAGTCGATGATGGTTATGACGTTGCCAACTTGGACGAACGTTACATTCAGAGATACGAACCTCGAGAAGAACCTTTGAACATGAACAGTAAGAAGCTCTACAATCTTCCCGAGCCGATAGATCTCACAGATGCTGCGACTAAAAAATACGCCGACAGGGGGAATGCCGATTTCGAACGAATCCTGCTAGATAATTACGTGGATAAAACCATGACCGATGATCTCGATCTGAAATCCAAACGTTTGGTGAACATCGCGAATCCCGTAGATCCCACCGATGTCACGACCAAGAAATACGCAGACGACTCTCACGCGAGATTCAGCGAACACCTGAGAAATAGATACGTTACGAAAACGATGCACTCGGAATTGAATGCTAATTATAACAAGATAACGAACGTGGCCACACCCACGAATCCCAAGGACGTGGCGACCAAACACAACGTAGATCTGGAACAGAGAAAGTCTGACGGACGAGAAATGAAATCGGATCTGAATGCGGGATTCCACAAGATATTGAATCTGTCGAAGATTGACGACACGGATGCAGACTCAACCGCGGTCAACAAGGGCTACGTGGATTCTGCCGTGATACAATCGCAAGAATACCTAGAATCGCAAGTGGACGATCTCTACTTGAACAAACAATCTGGCGGAACCATGGAGGGTGGCATCAAAATGAACGGTCACAATTTATTCGGTCTTGATCACGATCCCAAATTCGATTCCAGCGCAGTCAGCAGAAAGTACGTGGACGACAACTCGGTCTGGAGAAAAGGTGACATCATAGAAGGTAAACTAGACATGTGAGGACACGCGCTCACGAATCTACCGGAACCTGTGCACATGACGGATGCCTGCACCCTGATTTCGGTGGTGGAGAAAGTCAAATATGCTAGACAATTGATCACCGTGTGGGCCGAAGAGGCTGGCACCTTAGATGAAGGAAAAGCTGCGTGGACTTTCGGAAATGGAAGTAGCGGATCGAAATATGGTCAGGTGGGATATCCCATGCCGTTGGGAGGTGAAATCCTTCGAATGAGTCTGGCTTCCTCGGATTTGATAAACAGAGCGGTCGTCAATCTCATGGTGAATGGTGTGGAGAGCGATAAGAGATGCAGCGTTGAAAAGACTGAGAATCAACACGCGAATGTTAGCACGTTCGGCACACCTCTCAAAGTGAACACCGGTGACAGGATTAATTTCGTTATGAAAACCAATAATCCTGAAGCCGCCACTTCCGTGATGAGTCTACTGGTCGAACTGGATCCTTTGAACAAACAGTGAATGCGTGGAAAATAATGAATTAAAAAAAATAATGTGTGATTATTAAAAACAAAAAAAACAAAAAAAAAAAAGTAATGAGATTTAGAAAGATGTTCAATCTCTCTAGATCACATTACTTCATTTATTTTTTTTTGTTTTTTTGTTTTTAATAATTACTCATTATTTTTTTTGCTTTTTTATTTTTTTTTTCACACTCGTCTCTCATCGAATGATCGACATCTTATTTCCATCCGATTCGAATTGTTATTCTCTGTCCGACAGGACCAGGACAAAGGCTTCGGTTTTTCTCGGCATGTTCCTATCGAATTGCATCTTGATCTGAATGTCTAACACGCTACTCTTAAGTCGTTCACTCTGTTTACTGACGTCGAATACGAACATGGGATACATCGACTTGTATTCGCCGGGAGACATGTTAGGGTTGCTCATCAATTCATCTACACCGTGATACTTCTTTCTAAAATCAGCGGCGTCGCCGTACAGTCTGCAGAAATCGTTCTTGTCGAACGACGCGTTGTAATCGATTGCTGGATATCTCGTGGCGTTCAGAAACACTTGCATGTTTCTCAAACTGCAATGATCGAACAGCGACGCATTCTTTTCCTGAGACCCATCCCTATCGGTCTGAAATGCAACCACGATGAAACGCGGTCTCTCGGAAGCGGATTTCACCGTCAATCCCCAATCGAAGTGATTCGTGGAGGGAGGAATGCTAGCCGTGTCGCACTGTCTCATTCTAAATCCCATGGGTAATTTACTCTTGGATTCTATGATCTTGTAGAGATGCGCTTTCTCCACGATCGAAGGCTCCACTTGCGGAACGAACCACGATATCTTGTGTAGAGTTATCTTACCCGCATCGGTCGCAGTGAGTCTCACTATTGCGTCGTCGTTTCCTTTTCGAATCAATGTCAGATTGTGTTTGAATCCGTACATGATCTTGTTGTAATCGTCCGCAAATCCGAAGATGTGTTTCAAAGGTATCCTGAATGAAAACGTTCCTTTAGGTCTGGACGTCTTGACGACGTAGTCGAATATCAAGGCGGCACCGGCACTAGCAGGACCTACGGTGTCTTTCACCCACAACTGATTAAGTCCTCTGGATTTCAAAAAATCATCAGGATACGTCAAGAGTCCGAACATCGTGGTGGCCTGACCGGGATGAAAAACAGATTCTATCTCCTGTCCGGATAGCATGTATTTTATGTTACTGAATAGATGCATGATGCCATTATTGGCTAGAGTAACCGTGTCGTCATCGGCGTAGTCGCTCCCATCTTCCTTGGTGAGACGTCCCTGTACCACTATGTAACTCTCGCTAGGATGTACGAATAAATCTTGAGTTTCGACGTTGATTCTTATCTCTCCCGCATTGTTCAAACTCGTCCCGGTTACCGGTTCGTATTCGTGAACCTCATATTCTTGAATACTTTCATCTTTCACTATGCTTTGTGCTATATCTAGTATATTTGTCATTTTAAAGAATTTTTAGTTTTTTGTTTATTAATTAACTTGCTTGCTTTATCTAAAAAATAGTTTTTAATTATTTTTTATTATTATTTTTTTCTCTCATATATATATGTGTGTAAACAAGAAAATGTCAAAGAGAGCAAATAAAAAAATTTTTGTCTTCTTCATCAAAACTTTGTCTTCTGTAATTGTTGTTCGTAAAACTTTCCGATGATCTCTTCTCCATCCAAAGCTTCGATTTCGTAAGTCACTGGATCGGTGTGAAATATTTTGATGATCACGAAGATTTCTGAGGTCCATCGAGGAGTATAACCCTTTTCGAAGTGCTTCTTATAAGCGTAAATTCTCACTCGATCGCCGACCGCAAATTTCGGCGTTCTGGACTTCTTCCTGATCTTAGATCTCTCAGGATATAGATTCGCGTAGACCCGTTTTTCGTTTCGAGGATCGCTAGCTTCTGCAGGAGTCATCTTGATCGATCTGTGTTGCGTGTTATTGTAATCTTTGACCAGACCGTTCAGAGCGTATATGTATTTCTTGGTCGAATTCGCCGAGAAGTATCTGTGCATCTTTTCCTTAATCGTTCGATTCCAATGTTCCACCATGCTGGCTTTCTCTTCATTTTCGATCGAGTAGAGGTCTACCAATCGACGAACGTGCTTGTTGTAGAATTCCTTTCCCTTATCCACCCACAATTTACTCGGTTTTCGAGAAGACGAGTCGAACACGCTCTTCAGAGCCTCGGTGACGCAAGGTCCCGATTTATCCTTCAAAGCTTTGATCCAACCGTATTTAGAAAACACGTCGATGACCGTCAATAGATATTTGACGCCCTCGTTCCACCTCGAAAACGATCTCATGTCGACCAAGTCGGCAGACCAAATATCATCCAGACCCTTCACGAACACCTTTCTCTTTCGAAATTTACGCACTATGGGTTTGTGTAACTCCTCGGCCAAATCGCTCATCAATAATCGTTTCTTCTTCTTTTCAGATGCGCTTTTTTTTTTTTGAATGCCCCATCCGAATCGACGTTTTGCACCGATCAGATTGCTGACCAGCGAACGTTCCATCTTCTCTCTCCTGGTCGGATTCGATATGCCTCTCAATTTCCCCAACATGTTTTTGTCGCAGACGTCATTGCGAGTCTTGGTGTCGGGATGTCTGGCATAGCACAGATCGTGATCATACACGGCCGCGTCCACCCTATTCACAGGTTTGCTCCAAGATTTGGGTGTCAGATTGGCGTTGAGTCTCTTGTTCAATTTCGTTCCGTGTCCTGTGAAACTGTGACTGGGCAGATGCATTTCAAAAGGTAGATTGTTGATCATTTTATTCATGATGCCTTTACCTTTGCTCGCATTCTTTTTTTTGACGAATCATGTCTTGACAGAACCACACACGTCGCAAATTCCGCGAAGCGTCCGTCTGTCATTTTTAGTTCGCACTTCTCGAGAATTACTCGTCTCGGTAACTCTCTTACACTTTACGCAATACATTTTTTTAAGAGTTATTTAAATTAATTTCGTTTTTATTTTATATATAAATTTAATATTTTTTTTTTAAAATTCTGTTCTTATTATATATATATATTTTTTTTCAATCGCTGCTCTTGAGTTCTATCATCTTACTGAATTCCTCCCTGGCCTCTTTCCTACCCTTTTCCATGAGAGAATCCTTCATCTCTTCCTTGATGATCTGACGAGTCTTGATTCTCACGGCTTCTTTCATGGCATCGTATTTCGTTTTCTCACTCAATATCGCGAAGTGTTCTCCGTCTGATATCCTACCGTCTTTCAATGCCATAGAGATCATTTTGGATATATCTTGTCGTGTTTCCTCGCCTTCAGATATAATTTCCTACTCAAAAAGTTTCCGGGCGTGCTAAACAATCCGGCGGCGAGAGCCTCTCCTTCTACGGTCAACACGATTGGAATGCTGACCGCGGCCGACAAAAATCCGATGCCGGCCGCGTGTAAACCCAGGGAAATCGTGATGAGTGTCATGTCGATCGCGTTGACGAATGTCACGAAACGCGAATACTTCTTCTTGAGGGAACGACGAGAATCTCTCTCTCGAATTAGATACTCTTGGATTCTACTGATTTGGACGATGTGATACCTCTCTCCTCTTTCTTCTTGCGATGGTGCCGTCGGTAAAACGTCGATCAGCTTCTCGTCCACGTCGTCCACTAACGTCGGATACAATTTATTTCTGGTTCTCATTTTTTTCTTTCTAATATTAGATAAAAAATTTATGTGTGTATTTATTTTTATTTTCTATTCTCCCTTATTTTATATCAACGAGAAAACTTAGACGTATGCTTCGTTGAACAATAATTTCAAGATGCATCCCTTATCTCGTAAAGTCAGACTTTTACGCACCAATTTCCGTTCTTCCGAATCTGTGGGCTTGCTTCGATTCTTACAGTAGAGTAATCTCTTCCAAAACGCGATCACTTCATTGATTTGAACGTGTTCGAACACTGGTTCGAAATACTTGATGACCATATCTTCCCTTTCCATCCACAGACATGAATGATTCTCGTGATCAAAGTCTAGGTGATCCCGACATCCAACGCATTGTTCTAACAAGAGACGACCTAGTTGTTCGTTCATGCAGAATGCGTAAGCTCTCATCAGCATGTTTAAAAGAAACCTCACTCTAATTTCCTGAGAATCGCTCATGATTTACGTTTTTATTATCTATTCGATTTGATATATTTATTTTTTTAAAATAACTATTTATATTTTTTTCTCCCCTATATATATCAATCAAAAATGTGACAGCGGGCTCGCGAATTTCCAACACACTGACGACAACACTCTACGTTCAAAACATTTCCATCAAGTGCTCATCGAGATCACCTCGCAATAACGTGCGCCAGTCTCACTTCGAGAAACGCTACAGTGGGGTTTGCGGATTCAAACATCACCTCTTCACGCAAGTCGATTTCAGACCTAAAATCCGCAAGCGAGTTTCCCCCATAGGATTCAGTGTTAAAATTGTGTACGGACGCGGATTGTTAGAATCGGCAAGATGATGAGTTCGAACTCTCAAAACGTTTTTTTGCTCGCAATTTAACACTCTCCATAGGGTTTCAGTGTTAAAATCGTGTACGGATGCGGATTGTTAGAATCGACAAGATGATGAGTTCGAACTCTCAAAACGTTTTTTTGCTCGCAATTTAACACTGAATCCTATGGGGAAAAACTCATCTGCAGATTTCAATCAAAACGGTACATGTACGTGTACGTAAAACTACGGATTCCTCCCATAGGGTTCAGTGTTAAAAAAATTCGAGCTCACCCTAAAAAACCGTTAAAATCTTGTACACGTACACGATTTTAACACTAAATCCTATGGAGGTGTACATGTACACGTACACGTACATGTACAGGTGAGCTTGTATTCTCATTTATTACCTACTCTTGTTTGGGGTTACCTCTAGATGGGAGCTATCGATTTTCGTCAAAAAATGTTGCCACTGGCAAGGACCTTCGATGAACTCAGTAAAAACTTAGTGCAGTTAAGCATCAATATTTCCCTTTGACACACCCTTCGGGCAAATTTAGGATTGGATCGCTTGCAAACTCGGTGTACTTGTGTGTGTGGGGGGGAGGGGGGGGGGTGACATCTATATGGGAGCTGTCGATTTTCTTCAATTTCTGTCAAAAAATGTTGCCACTGACCTTTGAACTTAGTTTAGTCAGACCTCAATATTTCCCTTTAACACACCCTTTAGGGCACATTTATGATCGGATCACTTTGAAACTTGGTATGTGAGTAGGTAAAAAATGTGGATTCGGTAGCACTTGTACACGATTTCGTACATGTACACGTACATCGATGTACACCTCCATAGGATTCAGTGTTAAAATCGTGTACAGGTACACGATTTGTCGTTTTTTATGGTGATACAGAATCCGCAAACCCACTGCCACGTTTTCTCAGATCACACATTTAACGTTTAAATACCCGTTGGCGAACGTGTACATTCTACACGTCGCTCAAGAGTGAAAAAAATGTATGAAATTGTAAGAAAAATGAGGTGGATTGTCTGATACAGAATCCGCAAATGGGTTTCCCCCATACGATTCAGTGTTAAATCGCAAGCAAAAAAACGTGTTGCAGATTCTGTAGCAGCGTCGAAAAGGTGGTTTGTGGATTCTGTAGCATCCGTATCTGTACACGATTTTAACACTGAATCCCTTTGGAGGCGTACACGGAAACCCATTTGCAGATTCTACATCAGAAAATCGACTTATGTACGGTACATGGAAAAGAGGTGATACCGAACCCGCAAACCACTTTTTGATGCCCAAAAGCTTGAAGAGCTTGAAATAAGTAATCACCCAATCAGTTCACATTCCTAACGCTAATTAACCAATCAGATTGCTTGATTCTCATAAACTTAATCATACAAAGTTATCTCCCCTCGTCGTGGGGGTGGGGGTCACGCCCGTCAAAAAAAGGTGAATCACGTTTAATAACGTGGATATAATGGCTAGAGCAATGTATACAAAAAACCAAAAGATCGAAGAGCTTGAAATAAGTAATCACCCAATCACTTCACGTTCCTAATGCTAATTAACCAATCAGATTGCTTGATTCTCATAAACTTAATCATACAAAGTTATCGCCCCTCGTCGTGGGGGTGGGGGTCACGCCCATCAGAAAAATCGAAGTTTCGAGAAGGTGGTCACGTGACCTATCAAATTGAAGGTCTCGATGAGTGGATTAAGAAGATCGTAATTTTAACCCTCGTCGTGGGGGTGGGGTCAAGACCAGAGACGAAAAACGACTTCCTTTTTACATATCCAGGCATGTGAGGTATTAATATGAAGGGCTCGATGAATACATTACAAAAATGACGTTTTTCATTTTACGTGGGGGTGGGGGTCACGCCCATTATAAAAATCGAAAGTTTCGAGAAGGTGGTCACGTGACCTATCAAATTGAAGGTCTCGACGAGTGGATTAAGAAGATCGTAATTTTAACCCTCGTCATGGGGTGGGGTCACGACCAGAGCCGAAAAACGACTTCCTTTTTACAAATCCAGGCATGTGAGGTATTAATATGAAGGGCTCGATGAATACATTACAAAAATGGCGTTTTTTCATTTTATGTGGGGGTGGGGGTCACGCCCATCAGAAAAATCGAAGTTTCGAGAAGGTGGTCACGTGACCTCTCAAATTGAATGTCTCGATGAGTGGATTAAGAAGATCGTAATTTCAAGTCTCGGCGTGGGGTGGGGTCACGACCAGAGCCGAAAAACGTCGTTCTTTATACAAAGCCAGGCATGTGAGGTACTGGTATGAAGGCTCGATGAATACATTAAGAAAATGACATTTTTCATTTTATGTGGGGGTGGGGTCACGACCAGAGATGAAAAACGTCTTCCTTTTTACAAATCCAAGCATGTGAGGTACTGATATGAAGGGCTTGATGAATACATTACAAAAATGACATTTTCCACCATCGCCGTGGGGATGGGGTTAACACCGATCAGAAAATCAAAAGTTTCGAGAAGATAGTTGTGTGACCTATCAAATTAAAGCTATCGACAAGGATATTATGAAAATCATAATCTTTCCCTTCTTATAACGGTGGAGTTGGGACCATCCTGAAATCGAAAGTATTAAGAAAAGGTAGTTATGGAACATATTAAATTGAAAAAAACAACAAGTTGAATCTGATGCATCATTCATTTTTGATATCTGTGTTAAAAACGTGAAGTATGTTTTCAAAAAATATATGATTGTTATGCGAATTAGAGATGCACTCGCTTATTAACAAGTCACGCCTTAAGATGTTTCCTTCAATAATAACTCTGTTTACTGAACCATAGATTTGTCAATAAAAAAATATAAGTTGATCTTCTAACGTTTCTACATATTGAGGATAGCCTATTTCACCATTTCCGAAAAAAGTGTCAATCCAAACTATTTTTTTTAAGGAAACAATGCCCACGTCGAGAAGACATTACAAACTAAATCAGTATAATCTTGACTAAATTCAAATAAAAAACATTTGTCAGGTGTTACAAAAGATTTGTAAACAGTCTAAACGCACGTGTGGAAACGTTGTTTTTTTTTGTTTTTTACAACAGGAGTTAAAATATTTTAAGATAGGTGGCGTTATATAAATACAGCAACAACAAAAAACAGTGTTTACAATGTGTCAGCATATGACTGAATGAAAATGAGAAAAAGCTCTTTTTCTAACCACTTGATAGCGAAGCATTACATCAGTTGTCGCGATATTTCATGTCATCCAACAGCAGCCAAGACATTAAGCTTTTTACGTCGACATACTACTTGTCCAAAACAATTCTCTTTTAACCCTAAACGGGTGAAATACATCTGGGTAACGACTCCCTTTTTTTCTTGATCAGACACAGTTGTTGGTGGAAAGTTGACTGGAGGGTCGTTCAAAACAATTGATCAAATATATCGAACGAAATCGACTCATTTTCTAACTACGATTGTCGCCGTATTCTAAACGTCATCGATTTACCGAAATGAGCACAATACCTCATGTTTTTTTTTAAAGATTTTTTGATAACATAAAAAGGTTGCATGCGCAGCAAAAATAACCATGCGCTCAGGCCTGAACAAATATAGAGGTTCTTTTTTCTCGTCTAATGTAATTAATAATACATCAATATTTTTTAAAAAAAACATCAGTTTTTAACTGATAGTAGTGTTGTTGTTATGACTGATAGGTTAGGGTTTTATTATGAGTACATCAAGGTGGACAGCTCTATTCCATTCCCTCACCCGAGTCTTTTTGCGTGAAGACTTCTTTTTTAATTCAATTCAAGGAAAATGTGGTAATAAATGTACTAAACGAACATAAATGTGATAGAAAAGGTATCATAAGTGTAAAAAACGACATCTCATACAATAACCTGTTCTAAGCTGTTATAAAAAGCCCTTAACATCATTCCATTCATCTCTGTACTATGTAAATTTATTTTCGGAGACTTCACTTCAACTGGAGCAAATGTAAGGAAAATTGTTTTAATAAATGTACTAAACGACCATAAATATGGTAGAAAGGGTACAATGTGTGTAAACAACGACGTTTAATGCAATAAACTGTTCTAAGCTGTTAAAAAACTCTCTAAACATGATTCCATCCGTCTCCGTAGGTTAAACTAATTAAACGTAAGGAAAATGTGTCCAAAAATGCAATAAACTGTTCTAAGCTGTTAAAAAATGTCCTAAACATGATTCCATCCTTCCCAATAGATTAAACTAAGTAAATGTAAGGAAAATGTTGTAATGAATGCAATAAACTGTTCTCAGGAATCAAAACACCCGCCCTAAACTTGTTTTAATGTGTTTTTTTGGAGACTTAGCTTCACCTGGTGAAAATGTTAGGAAAGTGTGGTAATAAATCTATTAAAAGACAATAAATGAGGTAGAAAAAGTACAATATGTGTAAACAACGACATTTAATGCAATGAACTGTTCTAAGCTGTTAAAAACGCTCTAAACATGATTCCATCCTTCTCCGTAGATTAAACTGAGTAAATGTAACGAAACTGTGGTCAAAAATGCAATAAACTATTCTAAGGAAAAAGAAAACCCGCTTCAATGCATTTTTTGGAGACTTAACTTCACCTGGTGAAAATGTAAGGAAAGTGTGGTAATAAATGTTTTAACCGACCATACATGTGGTAGAAAAGATACCATATGTGTAAACAACGACATTTAATGCAATACACTGTTCTGAGCTGTAAGAAACGCCCTAAACATGATTCCATCCTCTTCGAAGATAAAACTAAGTAAATGTAAGGAAAATGTGGTAAAAAAATTCAATAAACTGTTCTAAGGAATCAGAAATCCCGCCCTAAACATGTTTCAATGCATTTTCGGAAACATAACTTCACCTGGTGTAAATGTAAGGAAATGCGGTAATAAATCTATTAAAAGAGAATAAATGAGGTAGAAAATATAGTATAGTATAGGAAATATATTTTTTTTTGTGTTGGACAATTTAGTTGAGGGTTGTAATCATAGTTTTCCATAGTAGTATTCAGAGAGAGAACTCCCGTTTCAGTATCATTAGAACATGAAGTGGCAGTATCTCAACTTGAGCGTTCTATCTCTGGTAAAATCTGTCAGAGTCTCAGAGATTAGGTCTTATTACTCTACTGTGTAAAAAGATAGGGATAATGTCGAGAATTTGAAATTCTAGGGGGCTCCTACCCCTACCTAATGTAGGTTATAAAATCCTTACAAAAAGCAGCATTGTCCTTACGATAGCGCGATGTGTTCCAGTATATTGCTCGCCTGGATCGGACCTGGAAATGATCAATGGGTTTTCGTGAGCGAAAGAGGAGAATTCGAAGTTCCTCTGGAGGGTAAAAAAAAAAAAGATGAAAGTTCGATCCGTTCATGTTTAGGGTGGGATTTCTGTTTCCTTAGAACAGTTTATTGCATTTCTTAGCACATTTTCCTTGCATTTACTTAGTTTTATCTTCGAAGAAGGATGGAATAATGTTTATGGCGTTTCTTACAGCTCAGAACAGTGTGTTGCATTAAATGTCGTTGTTTACACATATGGTATCTTTTCTACCACATTTATGGTCGTTTAAAACAGTTATCACCACACTTTCCTAACATTTTCAGCAGATGAAGCTAAGTCTCCGAAAATGCATTAAAACAAGTTTAGGGCGGGTGTTTTGATTCCTTAGTACAGTCTATTACATTCATTACAACATTTTCCTTACATTTACTTAGTTTAATCTATTGGGAAGGATGGAATCATGTTTAGGACATTTTTTAACAGCTTAGAACAGTTCATTACATTAAATGTCGTTTTCTAAACTTATGCTACCTTTTCTGTCACATTTATGGTCGTTTAATACATTTATAACAATATTTTCTTCTTTTTTTAATACAGGTAAAGTTTCGTTTACGAAGATGTATGGAAAGAAGTGTAGGACACGTTTTTTGATACATTAGTTAATTGAATTTAAGGTCGTCGTTTATATTTATGTTCACTTTTTATTACTTTAATGACCCTTTAAGATAATTTGGAACAAATTTTCCTTACATTTAATTAGTTTAATCTACGAAGACGGATGGAATCATGTCTAGGGAGTGTTTTAACAGCTTAGAACAGTTTATTGCATTAAACGTCGTTGTTTACACATATTGTACTTTTCTACCATATTTATGGTCGTTTAGTACATTAATTACCACATTTTCTTTACATTTACAGCAGCTGAAGTTATGTCTCCGAAAATGCATTGAAACATGTTTTTGGTGGGTTTTCTGATTCCTTAGAACAGTTTATTGCATTTTTGACCACATTTTCCTTATGTTTAATAAGTTTAACCTACGGAGACGGATGGAATCATGTTTAGGGAGTTTTTTTAACAGCTTAGAACAGTTTATTGCATTAAACGTCATTGTTTACACATATTGTACCCTTTCTACCATATTTATGGTCGTTTAGTACATTTATTAAAACAATTTTCCTTACATTTGCTCCAGTTGAAGTGAAGTCTCCGAAAATAAATTTATATAGTACGGAGATGAATGGAATGATGTTAAGGGCGTTTTTTAACAGCTTAGAACAGGTTATTGCATGGGATGTCGTTTTTACACTTATGGTACCTTTTCTATCACATTTATGTTCGTTTAGTACATTTATTACCACATTTTCCTTACATTTACAGCAGGTGAAGTTATGTTTCCGAAAGTGCATTGAAACAAATTTCTGGCGGGTTTTCTGATTCCTTAGAACACTTTATTGCATTTTTGGCTACAGTTTCCTTACATTTACTTACTTTAATCTTCGTAGAAGGATGGAATCATGTTTAGGGCGTTTTTAACAGCTTAGAACAGTTTATTGCATTAAATGTCTTTTCTACCACATTTATGGTCGTTTAAAACATTTCTTACCACACTTTCCTCACATTTTCACCAGGTGAAGTTAAGTCTGCGAAAATGCATTGAAGCGGGTTTTCTGATTCCTTAGAATAGTTTATTGCATTTTTGACCACAGTTTCGTTACATTTACTCAGTTTAATTTTCGGAGAAGGATGGAATCATGTTTAGGGCGTTTTTAACAGCTTATAACAGTTTATTGCATTAAATGTCGTTGTTAACACATATTGTATTTTTTCTACTTCATTTATTGTCTTTTAATAGATTTATTACCGCATTTTCCTTACATTTACACCAGGTGAAGTTATTTTTCCGAAAATGCATTGAAACATGTTTAGGGCGGGATTTCTGATTCCTTAGAACAGTTTATTGAATGTTTTTACCACATTTTCCTTACATTTACTTAGTTTTGTCTTCGAAGAGGATGGAATCATGTTTAGGGCGTTTCTTACAGCTCAGAACAGTGTATTGCATTAAATGTCGTTGTTTACACATATGGTATCTTTTCTATCACATCTTTGGTCGTTTCATACATTTATTACGATATTTTCTTGTTTTTTTTTTAATACAGGTAAAGGTTCGTTTACGAAGATATACGTAAGCAAGTTTAGGAAGCGTTCTTTGATACCTGATGTAATTGCATTTTTAAGGTCGTAGTTTACATTTATGTTCAAATTTCAATACTTTTATGTCCGTTTAAGACATTTTTGAGCCCATTTTACTTACAATTACTTAGTTTCATCTACGGAGAAGGATGGAATCATGTTTAGGGCGTTTCTTTCAGCTTAGAACAGTGTATTGCATTAAATGTCGTTGTTTACACATATGGTATCTTTTCTACCACATGTATGGTCGGTTAAAACATTTATTACCACACTTTCCTTACATTTTCACCAGGTGAAGTTAAGTCTCCGAAAAATGCATTGAAGCGGGTTTTCTTTTTCCTTAGAATAGTTTATTGCATTTTTGACCACAGTTTTGTTACATTTACTCAGTTTAATCTATGGAGAAGGATGGAATCATGTATAGAGCGTTTTTAACAGGTTAGAACCGTTCATTGCATTAAATGTCGTTGTTTACACATATTGTACTTTTTCTACCTCATTTATTGTCTTTTAATAGATTTATTACCACACTTTCCTAACATTTTCACCAGGTGAAGCTAAGTCTCCAAAAAAAAAAACACATTAAAACAAGTTTAGGGCGGGTGTTTTGATTCCTTAGAACAGTTTATTGCATTCATTACAACATTTTCCTTACATTTACTTAGTTTAATCTATTGGGAAGGATGGAATCATGTTTAGGACATTTTGTAACAGCTTAGAACAGTTTATTGCATTTTTGGACACATTTTCCTTACGTTTAATTAGTTTAACCTACGGAGACGGATGGAATCATGTTTAGAGAGTTTTTTAACAGCTTAGAACAGTTTATTGCATTAAACGTCGTTGTTTACACATATTGTACCCTTTCTACCATATTTATGGTCGTTTAGTACATTTATTAAAACAATTTTCCTTACATTTGCTCCAGTTGAAGTGAAGTCTCCGAAAATAAATTTACATAGTACGGAGATGAATGGAATGATGTTAAGGGCGTTTTTTAACAGCTTAGAACAGGTTATTGCATGAGATGTCGTTTTTAACACTTATGATACCTTTTCTATCACATTTATGTTCGTTTAGTACATTTATTACCACATTTTCTGAATTGAATTAAAAAAGAAGTCTTCACGCAAAAGGACTTGGGTGAGGGAATGGAATAGAGCTGTCCACCTTGATGTACTCATAATAAAACCCTAACCTATCAGTCATAACAACAACACTACTATCAGTTAAAAACTGATTTTTTTAAAAAAAATATTGATGTATTATCAATTACATTAGACGAGAAAAAAGAACCTCTATATTTTTTCAGGCCCGCGCGCATGGTTATTTTTGCTGCGCATGCAACCTTTTTATGTTATCAAAAAATCTTAAAAAAAAACATGAGGTATTGTGCTCATTTCGGTAAATCGATGACGTTTAGAATACGGCGACAATCGTAGTTAGAAAATGAGTCGTTTTCGTTCGATATTTTTTATCAATTGTTTTGAACGACCCTCCAGTCAACTTTCCACCAACAACTGTGTCTGATCAAGAAAAAAAGGGAGTCGTTACCGAGATGTATTTCACCCGTTTAGGGTTAAAAGAGAATTGTTTTGGACAAGTAGTATGTCGACGTAAAAAGCTTAATGTCTTGGCTGCTGTTGGATGACATGAAATATTACGACAACTGGTGTAATGCTTCGCTATCAAGTGGTTAGAAAAAGAGCTTTTTCTCATTTTCATTCAGTCATACGCTTTCACATTGTAAACACTGTTTTTTTGTTGTTGCTGTATTTATATAACGCCACCTATCTTAAAATATTTTAACTCCTGTTGTAAAAAACAAAACAACTTTTCCACACGGGCGTTTAGACTGTTTACAAATCTTTTGTAGCACGTGACAAATGTTTTTTTATTTGAATTTAGTCAAGATTATACTGGTTTAGTTTGTAATGTCTTCTCGACGTGGGCATTGTTTCCTAAAAAAAAAAATAGTTTGGATTGAAACTTTTTTCGGAAATGGTGAAATAGGCTATCCTCAATATGCAGAAACGTTAGAAGATCAACTTATAATTTTTTATTGACAAATCTATGGTTCAGTAAACAGAGTTATTATTGAAGGAAATATCTTAAGGCGTGACTTGTTAATAAGCGAGTGCATCTCTAATTTGCATAACAATCATATATTTTTGGAAAACATACTTCACGTTTTTAAAACAGATATCAAAAATGAATGATGCATCAGATTCAACTTGTTGTTTTTTTCAATTTAATATGTTCCATAACTACCTTTTCTTAATACTTTCGATTTCAAGCTGGTCCCAACTCCACCGTTATAAGAAGGGAAAGATTATGATTTTCATAATATCCTTGTCGATAGCTTTAATTTGATAGGTCACACGACTATCTTCTCGAAACTTTTGATTTTCTGATCGGTGTTAACCCCATCCCCACTGCGATGGTGGAAAATGTCATTTTTGTAATGTATTCATCAAGCCCTTCATATCAGTACCTCACATGCTTGGATTTGTAAAAAGGAAGACGTTTTTCGTCTCTGGTCGTGACCCCACCCCCACATAAAATGAAAAATGTCATTTTCGTAATGTATTCATCGAGCCTTCATATCAGTACCTCACATGCCTGGCTTTGTATAAAGAACGACGTTTCTCGGCTCTGGTCGTGACCCCACCCCACGCCGAGGGTTAAAATTACGATCTTCTTAATCCACTCATCGAGACCTTCAATTTGATAGGTCACGTGACCACCTTCTCGAAACTTCGATTTTTCTGATGGGTGTGACCCCCACCCCCACATAAAATGAAAAAACGTCATTTTTGTAATGTATTCATCGAGCCCTTCATATTAATACCTCACATGCCTGGATTTGTAAAAAGGAAGTCGTTTTTCGGCTCTGGTCGTGACCCCACCCCACGACGAGGGTTAAAATTACGATCTTTTTAATCCACTCGTCGAGACCCTTAATTTGATAGGTCACGTGACCACCTTCTCGAAACTTTCGTTTTTTATAATGGGCGTGACACCCCCACCCCCACATAAAATGAAAAACGTCATTTTTGTAATGTATTCACCGAGCCCTTCATATTAATACCTCACATGCCTGGATATGTAAAAAGGAAGTCGTTTTCGGCTCTGGTCGTGACCCCACCCCACGACGAGGGTTAAAATTACGATCTTCTTAATCCACTCATCGAGACCTTCAATTTGATTGGTCACGTGACCACCTTCTCGATACTTCGATTTTTCTGATGGGCGTGACCCCCACCCCCACGACGAGGGGAGATAACTTTGTATGATTAAGTTTATGAGAATCAAGCAATCTGATTGGTTAATTAGCGTTAGGAACGTGAAGTGATTGGGTGATTACTTATTTCAAGCTCTCCGAGCTTTTGGTTTTTGGTATACATTGCTCTAGCCATTATATCCACGTTATTAAACGCGATTCACCTTTTTATGACGGGCGTGACCCCCACCCCCACGACGAGGGGAGATAACTTTGTATGATTAAGTTTATGAGAATCAAGCAATCTGATTCGTTAATTAGCGTTAGGAACCTGAAATGATTGGGTGATTACTTATTTCAAGCTCTTCAAGCTTTTGGGCATCAAAAAGTGGTTTGCGGGTTCGGTATCACCTCTTTTCCATGTACCGTACATAAGTCGATTTTCTGATGTAGAATCTGCAAATGGGTTTCCGTGTACGCCTCCATAGGGATTCAGTGTTAAAATCGTGTACAGATACGGATGCTACAGAATCCGCAAACCACCTTTTCGACGCTGCTACAGAATCCGCAACACGTTTTTTTGCTTGCGATTTAACACTGAATCGTATGGGGGAAGCCCATTTGCGGATTCTGTATCAGACAATCCACCTCATTTTTCTTAAAATTTCATACATTTTTTTCACTCTTGAGCGACGTGTAGAATGTACACGTTCGCCAACGGGTATTTCAACGTTAAATGTGTGATCTGAGAAAACGTGGCAGTGAGTTTGCGGATTCTGTATCACCATAAAAAAACGACAAATCGTGTACCTGTACACGATTTTAACACTGAATCCTATGGAGGTGTACATCTATGTACGTGTACATGTACGAAATCGTGTACAAGTGCTACCGAATCCGTATTTGTTACCTACTTATGTGTGTTCGGGGTGACCTCTATATGTGAGCTATTGCTCTTTTTTCATTTCCATAAAAAAATATGGTCGTTATCACCAGCCTTTGAACTTACTGCATTTGTGCATCAACTTATCCCTTTTGCACTCTCTGCAGGGTATATTTATGAATTTCCATAAAAAAAAACATTGCCACAAGCAATGACCTTCTACTTAGTGCATTTGTGCATAAACATCTTCCTTTGGCATGCCTCCGAGGGCACATTCATTATCATGTTGTTTTGAAACTTTGTAAGCTTATGCAGGGTGACAAAGATATGAGCTATTGATTTTCTTTTCATTTCCACCAAAAACTGTTGCTGTTAGTAACAATCTTTGAATTTATTGCATTTGTGCATCAACATTCTTTGACATGGCCTGCAGGTCACATTTATTATAGGATTGTTTTTGAACTTGGTGTGCTCATTTGGCAAGACGTTTAGATAAGAGCTATTGATTAGCATTCATTTCTGTGAAAAAGTTGCCATTTATAAACAATAACCTCTGAACATACTGCATTTGTGTATCAACATTCTTCCTTTAGCCAGTCTTACAGTTTACATTTAAAAATGCATGGATTACTCTGACGCTGTGCACACACAATGCTGTTATGTTGAAATTTCATCAAATAACATTGGTGCCAATGATCTTCAATTTTGTCATTTCATTTATAACTTAACAAGTTCAAGTTTGTCAAGTTGAGCTACAGTGTCATTGACACTTTCATTGTAGGTAAATATTGATTTTTTTTAAAAAAATTATCACATTGAGTTTGTTTTAAAAATTAAAAAGCTGTGTTGGGTAAAGGGTTAGCATATGTTATCAGTATACAACAGGAGTTCAACCATGGTAGGATCCTGGGACACTCATATCAGGTATGGATTCTTACAACCTTTTTTGCGAGAATTCAAATTTTGATGAAATATAAGCCCTGCTTCGAAGGCCATTTGTGAATTCAGTTTGGATTGGTACCCGCAGGCACTCTCCAATAATTTGTAATGAAACAAATTTATATAAACAGTTTCATTTGTGTTTGGGTGTGAAATATAAGCAAGGAAAGTGTTGGCTTTTGCTCTGGTATCCTCATTGTTTGAAAGCCCGGATAGTGACTTCTAGTACTCAACCAGTTAAGAAGTCTTGGCAGCTGGATTATATTAGTATTTTAAGCTGCGATAACATTTGGCTCAATGGTTGTCACTGAGCACTATTCGGGAGAAAATGGGAACTGAGGTTAAAACAAAAAAATCGAAAAATAATAAAACAAATGACCACAAAGTATCAACGCGCTGTTTGATTTCATACGTCATAAGACTTACAAAAGAATCAAAGGGTTAATATGATCTAGAATCGTATGTTTGGTAGCTTCGCTTTGAGTGTGGGCCCGTTCCATTGGCTTTCTCATTTTGGCCCAGGTTGTCTGCGCCTGTGGTTGGTTGTTGACGGATGCGGTATGTCCAGTTATCAGACAAAACATGGTGTGTCCAGCTCTCTGCAAATTCTGTTCGTTGTTTCAGTCCGACTTCTTTTGTTCTCCGGATGGTTTCCAAAGTGTCCTTTCTAATACTAGATGCTCGGTTGGGGTACAGATCTCGTCTTTGGCTCCTCTGTAAGAGGTTCGATTTTGAATTTCTAATTGGTCTCATTCTGGATTATGAATCAATTGGTGAAAGAGGGAAGAGAAGCGAATGGGTCCAAGGGACAAGGACTGGCCCCATTCAACGCAATTTTACCGTATTGGATGTTCTGAACAGCAGGCAAGAAATCTGGTGAGGTCAAGTCCATGTGGTATAGTCTGCCACTTAAATGATATTGTTCTGGCCGCATAGTCAAGGATCGTCTGGCTGTGTTTGTTCTTCGGGTAAGTTTTGTCTGCTTGCTGGCCGTCTTTATGGTTGTTTGGGCAGCCGACTTTGCCAAGTAGACTTTTCGTCTAGCCTGTGTTCTGTTAATCTTGGTGGTTTGACAATCGTGCACTATCCCTGATAGGTTTGCTGACTTCAGAACAGTCCCGATTTAAGTTCCGTAGCGGTTACCAACGAAGAATAAATGCATAGGGAAAATAAAAGCCAAGGGTGGGTCGTTGGATCAACACTCGCAACCCTGAGTGTGGCGGTCCGACCTTTGGGTTGGAGTGAAGGATGATACAAAAAGATCCATACCGGCCACACAAGAGATGCACGGCGATAATGCAAAACCCGGTTTTGCTTTGTCAGCGTGTTTGTCGTGTTGGGTATTTGTGGTGTTCCCCCGTGGGAACCCCGGGAAGTAAAGCAGTGCTTGTTTACTGCGGTAAACAAGCTCTTTTTACTGGTAAAATAGGACTCAAATATAAATAAACAAAATTTGTGGTGTCGGTATTAGTGGGACAGTGTCTGGTAGGGGGAGGGCTAAGAACAGCCCTGGTGGGTGCCTCGATAGCTTTGCTGGCTAGCTGGGTTCACGACCCTGGCTCCCTATTCTCCTTTGCTGTTTTCTGCCCTGTTTGTGAGTTTTACTTACTGTGGGATGTCGGTTAGTTGTGCCCAAGAGGGAGACTGCCGATGGAAGAGCTAAGAACACTTAGTGGTGGGTATCTCTTGAGTCTGGCCAAGTTCGGAGCCTTGGGTCGCTATTCCCCTTTGCTGATCTTATTACGGTGTGTGTGTGTGTGCACGGATTTTGTTGGTTTAATATGTTTTCTTTGGGAGATAGGCGTCTGATCGGACTGATTGGCTTATGATATGATTACGGTTAGAGCTGCAGGTACCTTTCAAGGTTTTCGGGGAAATTGTGCTGTCCTCATTTAATTCAGATATAAGTACGCTGTCTTGGAGACGATTGGGCGATTTTTTCAGCTAGTGAATCTAAATCAGGCTCCGATGTTGGCCCATTCGTACAGGAGCTTGTGTTCCGTAAGACCTCGGAAGGTAGTTCAGAGGGCTGGTTGTGTATTCTTTGGAGTTTGAGTTGGTTGGATTAGCCTGTTTTCTTGAGGCCTGTAGTTCAGTAGACAGGATTTGTTGAGTTTCTGCTGGGTGACTGTTTTGTTTTGTTTTGATTTACGTTGGCTTATAGTCCAGGCACATTAGACATAAAAATGAAAAAGTAAGGAAAAAAATCGGAGAAAGCTGATTTTTTTATATGTTTCCGGGACACACATTGCGGATAAAGTGTGAAAAGTCCCCGCGAATCCGAGTTGAGCGTTTTTAGTTATAGCGTTTTTTTGATGAAAAAAAAAAAAAAAAAAAAAATTCGACCCAGCTCCATATTTCTCATTCTTATTCGCCTTAGTAGGGTGAGAATCATAAATATCGTGCTGAATTATATTGAGAATACATATCCCCAACAGAAAATGCCAACTTTGTACCAATCCTCACACTCAATGGTGAAATATTCACGAAAATGTACAAAATTACAAATTTTTTTTTATTGTTTTCATACACACAACGGTACACAACGTCCATTAAATCAAACCTACGACTACTTTGGGAGTTAAATTATATATCAAAAATTGCAGAAAAGCAGTGGCTTTATAATGATATATAACAATGGTCATTTATTCCATAATGAACTGGTGAAACGTTTGAAATATTAACCATACCCCCTAAACTCAAATTCAAACGGCATCGACTTTTCTCATTCAAATACCGTATTATAGCATCATTGTTTCAATTTCCATGTTCGATTAAATCACATAAATCATATCAAAGCAGTGGAGATTGTGTCTTCGTCAGATAAGTTGACAAAAGTTTTCGTTAGACTCGGCGGCTTCCATATGATTATGTCATATTTAGGGGCAATTGGTTCGATCATAGCTGGTAGCGGCTTGGATGAACTTTGGGGGACTGTTTATGCTGGTGGGTCAATCCATCATTTGATCAGTGGTCATGCATATTCAAGAGGAGTTCGTGCCCATTTGCTAACACAAATTGCCATTACAAAACTTGTGTTTGAAGAAAGCCGAACACTAGATAACATAGACTGCACAGAAGTCAATGAAATATTCTGTGGACTTGCCAGAGGTGACTGTACAACAGCTGACGCTGTCAATCAAGAAAGTGTCAACCATCTACTGTCAAAATTACACGAACTGCTCCAGAATGCGTCCGTAGGACGCACAGGAAAGCTTTGGGTACAATACTACGAGCAAATAGGTCTTCTCCAGTTGTTCTTCAGAGCAGAGCGCAATATGATTCCAGTATTTCACGCAGGTGGTCATTTTGCATACGCAAAAAGTTCTCATCTCTATTTGCAGCAGATGAATGAGCTAACAGAAATAATGCAACAGGATGATTTGAAGTTGTTCACTGAGAAAGGTTACTTTACCATAAGGCGCTCAGATAAATTCTGGGACGGGATATGTTCTGATCAGACCATAGAGCAGTGTTTAATGAGAATGTTCAAGCTCCCTGGTGGTCTCACACATGGCAGGGGAATAACCGATAGCACTGTTGCGAAATGGGTACATGGACTACCTCTTTGCCTTCCGATATGTAATGCTCTCGAAAATTCTGTCCATGTTCACACTGGTCATGGCGAACAACATCGGGATCTCCGTCAAAGTTCACAATTGACTGATGCCAATGATATCACCAAATTATTGAACTGGCTCAGAGTGCATTCCCCCTTTCAGAATAGAGATCCACTACAATTAGTCTCTATAGCGACCGGGCTTGTGGCCGACGAAACTGTGAACTGTGACTAAGTTCGCAAAATTGGTGAATGTTGCGTATCGAATGTTGAAGCAAAACGTTCAACAGCATCAAACTACGACGTGTTGACACTGTGAAGTCTTTCGCATCGATGGCAAATAGCATCAAAGTCCGTGGAAGTAAGGTAGTGATTGACCCCACAATTCTGTTCAACCGCATCACATGTGTTATTCAGTCACAAGCAGAGATGGAAGAGTATCTCAAATATGAACTCGCCCCGAAACCACCAGCATTGTTTGATTCTGCTGGAATGAGGAAGACACAGAAAAGCACGCTCGGTAAGATCCTCAAAACATACGGTTCCGAGCAAACTAAAATCCCAGAACATTCTCTGTTTGTTGTAGATGGTGGATTTTTATTGAGGGCAGTTGTATGAGGGCAGTTGTATGGCCTAAACAGTCGTCATATAAGGACATATGTACATCATATTCCAATTATCTAGTGAGACATTTTGGGGCGAACGTCGTGGTTGTTTTTGATGGTTATGCTTGTACAATGTCGACAAAGGGCATGGAACAAGCCCGTAGATCTAAAGACAGGTATTCCATTGCTGTCAATATCTCACCCGAGTTACCAGCCACCACACCCCAATCCGATTTCCTTGCAAATGCCAAGAACAAAACCCAACTGATCGATCTTCTAATGCAGGAGCTATCTGCTATCAATATTCAGTCCAAGCAGGCCGAGGCTGATGCTGATGTACTGATAGCCGAAACTGCACTTGACATCGCTCAAGATGACAACAATGTTGTCGTTGTGGGAACAGACACAGACTTGTTAGTCATTCTTACCTCTCAAGTTCAACCGGGATGTAATATTCACACGATGTATTCCATTACCCCAAACTTACTAGTTTCAGTTAGTGAAATAGCAACCAAAATGGGTGACCATAGAAGCAACCTCCTTGTAGCACATTCTATAAGTGGTTGTGACACTACTTCTGCACTCTTTCGAGTTGGTAAGAAGAAAGTATTCAGTACAATTGTCTCCGATGTTACTAGCGACTCACAACAGTATGTCAACACAATTTTGGCGGATGACAGTACACCAAGTGCAGTAGCCGCTGCCGGGGAACAACTTCTCCTGATCTTATACGGGAGTAAAACTGTTTCCTCTCTCGACCAATATAGATATGTCACTTACAAGCGTTATGTAGCAAAATCTAAACTGAATAAACCCATCGACCTAGCCTCACTCCCACCAAGCAGCGATGCTGCACAACAACATGTCTACAGATGTTATCTCCAGGTCCAACAATGGCAGGGCACTTCGCTTCCTCCGACGGATTGGGGGTGGTCGCTAGACAATGGACTTCTTGTACCGACTGCAGCCACAAAGCCATGTGCCCCCGATAACCTACTGAATCTGATCAGTTGTGGTTGCAAGAGTGCTTGTACAAAAAGGTGTGGGTGTAAGAAGGCAGGACTCTCTTGCTCAGGTTTGTGTAATTGCAGTTCGGATTCTTGTAACAATCACAGAAACACTGTCCTGTCGGAAATTTCTGAGTTCGATGAATAATATGTATATAGGTCATGTCATTTCTGTATATAGCGTTGATAATAGTCAATGTAACTTAATCCATGTTGATTGATTTGTACATTCTGTAAATATTATTTATTGATTTTTGTACATTCTGTAAATATTATTTATTGATCTAATGCTGCCAGACACAGACGTGTCTGTTCGGTCCCAAGCCCGAAAATAGTTGAGTTCTCATGCTGACGAATTTTATGCCAAAAGGGGAACTCGGCCAGAAGCAGAGGGGGTCTTCCATAATGTCTATTTTGTAAGCAATGATAAAAGTCTTCAAATGGTGGTGGATTTTTTATCGTCTGTCCAACTAACATCCCGTTCTGTACTACGACCCTTTGGGCAAATCCGTTAGGAAAATCGTCATTTTTTGCGTAAATCCGATACTTTTTTGTGAATTTTCAATAATTTTTCGCAGAAATTGTCACAGAATGCACATTTTCCTCTAGGTAAATGTATTTTAGACATTATGTAGCTCGAAATACGCGTAAACAAACAATACAGTTGGATCAATTCGAGGTTACAAAGTTCGTGCGATTTTTTTTTATTTTTTTCAAACGCGTTTTCGAAAAAAGGCTGTAGAAAAAAAAAAGCTCAACTGGGATTTTAGGGGACTTTTGTCTAATCGTCCAGTGACATGTACTCGACATTCCCTGAAAAAATCAGCTTTCTCCGATTTTTTTCCCTAGTGAAACCTAATGTTCTTGGGCTATTATTCGTCTGGTCAATTTAGTGACTATTAGGCTGTGGATGGTGGTTGGTGAATGAAAGTTTTATCTTAGGTTATACCGCAGAATGTGGATTCAGTGCATTTCATGGAGGTTAATTTGGAAAGATGGGCATTTGACTTCACGGTGAAGGTTATGCGTTGGATTTTGTTAACGCTGAGGTTGATGCGGCATTTGGCCCACCAGCGCTGAGGGTTATCTTGGGAGTTTTATAGGTGGTTAGGGAGTTTTCGAAAGTTTGATTTGCTGAAGTCTTGGAGGGAGGCCATTATTGTCGGCGAACTGACCTCGTTTCCGGTTTTGTTATGATCGTTACTTGACTTTATACCTATGTTGCTGAAATTGACCTTACACACAAACAAGTAAAAGTTATGATCGTTGACAAACTTAACGAAGAGAAGAAGACTAATAGCGGAATCCTGAGACCAAGTTGACGGGTACTGGCTATTGATCCTGACTATTTACGGTGGTTTTGGAAGGACAGAATTCTGATCATTTTATGGGCAGTTTGATTTAGGACAGTTTACATTGGATGCCGTTGTGGCATTCGGAGAAGAAGGCTTTTCCAACATCAAGGATTGCTGTGCCTGTTTCTTTGTGACAAGTTGTTGACAAGCAAAACCAGGGGTTAACCTTAGCTGCCACCCTATCCCCATACATTGCTAAGCAGGCCTGGCAATCTAGAAAATCAAGGAGTGCAAAATAGTTTCCCTCCTCAGATTGCTTGGGAGTGCAATTACACCTGGAATTTTCAATGCAAAAACTTGTATGCTATTTTGGTTATATTCACTTCAAAGTATTAATATTGTGACTGAAAAATAGTACTACATTCAGCTACATAGTGAAAAAAATGGCACACACACATCTTCTCATTATTCAAAATGTTGCATTCAGTTCTTATGTGACTGTCTTCTACACTCGAAATGCGACACAGAATGGGTCATGAATTGTTGCGAATCAATGCAACATTGACAAATCGTCCCCTGAGTTCCAATGTGTTCTCTGTGCCAGTAGGCACGGAGAACACATTGGAACTTCGGGGACGAAATGATAACAGATTTTAAAGGCAGTCCCAAAATTTCCAGAAAATCAAGGGGTGCAAAAAATTGCCCTCCTCATTTTTTTCTAGGCGTGCAGCACTTCTGCACTCCTAAAGAATGCCAGGTCTGGCTAAGTATATTTTGGTGTCTGGTTTCATATTGACATCTGGATTTTATAGCGTTATTAACATATTTGCCACCAAGAGGTTCTCCTTTGCTCGGTTTATTGGCCGGTTTAAATGTGGTCGATGTGGTTGTTCCTTCGGAAAGTGTACTCGTGATAGTTTTTTTTTTCACAAACACGTCAATGGTATTTTTATCACGTCGTCAGAAGAGGACCCTCGTGTGGGCGGTGCGTTTTCTTCAGGAGTTCGGTGAATATATCGTATTTACATTAATTGCCATCGGATTCCGCAGCTCGGTCAACGTTTTTGATGGGTTTTGGATTTGCATTGCCTTGTTTTTCACTGTTAGCTGATTAAAGATGTTCCAAAATTTGGGGTCTGGAAAGTCCCGTTTCTCCCTATTTCGATCACCAGTCGGTTTTTAGTGCTATATGACTTCATCATGAAAGAGGTTGTATACTGATTTAATATCTGCTTCTTTGGTGGGGTAAGTCTCGAACTTGCAGGTGCGGAAAGTTTTACGTTTTAATTTGTTTGGTGTGAGGCTGCAGGCCCGTCGGAACGAAATTTATATTGGGGGGGGGGGGGGGGGCTGATATTGCTAATTGGGTGAACTGGCTGATACTAAATGGGTATGGGGTATCCAGATGCCGAAGGCGCGAGTGCTGAAGGCACGAACGTTTTGAGGGTGGGAGGGGGTGGGTTACTCCCCCAGAAAATTTTTTGAAAAGGGCAATCAAAGTAAGCATTCTGGTAGCTTTTGAAGCAAAAATCTCTTGATTTTTTTAAACGGCAAAAGTTGTTTTTTTAACAAAATGTTTCATAAATCCCAATAGAACCCCATAACATTTGGGGACGGTTCTCACACCGGGCTCACCTGCAGGCCGTGGCCGTATTCCGTCATGCTAAAAAACAGTCAGGCCTTATGGTGGATTCATTAGTTTTATCATTACGCCAATGGTTGTCGTGGTCTTCTGAGCTGCCAAAGGAATTGCTCAAAACGTTTGCACATCAACATATGCAGGTGCATGTTAAACATTCAGTGATACGTTCATAATTCTAATCAAGGGGCGTAGTAAGCTAATTTTATTGGGGGGGGAGGGGTAGGACCTATATTCCCATGACGCGACGCGTCATCCGAGCAGCGAGTGGGGGTGAACACGAGAGGGGATATCCTCCATCTCATTGGTGGGGGGTCCGGGGGCCTCCCCCGGGAAAATTTTCGAATCTAAGATGTAAAAACATGCATTCTGGTTGATTCTGAGCAAATAAATCGTATATTCCTATGACGCGAAGCGTCATCCGAACCGCGAAAAGGCGAGTGGGCGTGTGCACGAGAGGGGGGTACCTCCCCGTCTCGTTGGTGGGTGTCCGGGGGGGGGGGGGGGCTATACATCGTCAATAAGGAAATACGTCAGCTCTCTGATTAATTCAGCGTGATTTCCGAGCAGAATGACAGGAATAGTGAACATGCAATGAATTACCCTGTGGTTGGTTGGGGTTTAACATCGCTTTCCACAATTAGGCGAAAACACGACTGTCAGTTTTATTGGTGGAAGAAAGCCCACATGGAACCCACTCAATCTAGTAATCATTAACAGTAATGTCGGAATATGGTAACCAGTGGGCATCCCGTGTGGAGAAACCACCAACCCTGCCCAGTAAAGCCTACTTTTGACAAATTTGTGGGGGTGGGGAAAATATCTCCCTTACCCCCCCCCCCCCCCCCCAACCGGTTCCCACGCCACTGTTCTAGTCTGAGTTCAATAATGTAATGTCCAGTTTTATTCAGATTACATTGGTTGCTCCCATCATGGATAAACTAATGACGAAATATGAGCAAATTATTGGGGGGGGGGGGGCTGCAGCCCCCCAGCCCCCCCCCCCCCCCCCCCCCCGGTTCCGACGGGCCTGGGCTGTCTCTGAAGCGTCTCCACGTGTGCACCTCTATTCTGGGACATAATTCATCGAGTTTATGATTGTGCTGATATTTTAGTATTCGATTCTGGTTCCTGGTGAGTGAGCGATTCTCATTGACTATGACAATGGCTCTATATGTCTCAGTTAATATTGGCGACGTTTCTTCGTCCGTTGTGTGTGTGGTGGAGCCGTGGGTGGAAAGGTGGTACCCGATGAGGCCGATGAATGGAAAGTGCCTCCAATTCCGGAAAAAGCCACGGAGGGAGGCATGAGCGGGGGTTGGCAGGGGCATCGAGAGTATATCGGACCCCGAGACAGTTTGGACTAAGGGGCCCATATGATGCAGAACGAGGGTGTGTCCACCTCTCGTTGGGGACCTCACCAAGAAAATTTTCATTCTTGAGGTATCAGATGACGAGGTTTCCTTGATTTCCCACTGAGAATTCAGAAGTTGGCTGTGTGGTAGCCGATATCGACAGACCAGCTTTACACCATTTCGTTGTAGCGACCATCCTTGCTTAAGAGACACTGGATTCGCCCGAAGTAAAGGCTTACATCCAGATGTTTACTTGGGGGTTGTGCAAGGATCTAGCTAAGACTGTGCAGATGGACTGGTGTGATTGTCGGAGAGGTTGGTGGTGAGGCTTTGGTTTCCATGGCCGTTCTTGCTTTTTGTAATGGGGGCAACCTCTCTAGTTATTAATGTGGGTGCCCGTGGAATATGCAGATGGGGTTGACTTGTATGGACTGGAGATATGATTCCCACACACCTCATACAAATTAAAACGCTTCTGCATTTGTTGGAAAGGTGGCGAAACTTTTGGCCTTTTTTTTTTTTTTTATTCAGATCTAAGGTTTTCAATTACAATCAAAAGCATAGTTTCCATGAAATTTTACAAAGAGATTTTATACATGACACAAAAAGAGAACAAGCAAAGTTTGTTTTTCATTCATAGTGATATGACGTTTCATTTGTAGCTGCATTGTGTTGTAGGAAGCTGCCGTCTGTGTTTTGGTATGGGATCGAGGTGATACATACATATTAATCTACGTACATGTTGGGTTAGGTAAAGTTTTGGCCTTTGTGGTATTGAGTTGTTGGCGGGATTATATTCCTTTGGTGGAGTACCTTCTGCGATTTAAGAGTATTCATTGGCTTATGAAGTTGAGTTTGGTGGATCGATTGGAACATGTTACTTTGAGTTTCCTGAACTTTTGGTCTGCAGCTCTTGGCGAAGAGCGTTCCCATTTACATACTATCGGTTCGTCGTCGATGGCGGAATTACTGGTATCAGCGTTGACTCCGGTGACTACGATTTCTGGGTTTGGCATTTTCCTTTGGGCCAATTTCGTGATTGGAGGCATTGTTTGCTAATGCTGGAGACTGTTTATGTAATTTTGGATTATTCTATCGACTGTGTAGTAGAGGGCTCTGGAGCGCGGTGGCTCAGTAGTAGGTGATAATTGAGAATACGAGCTCACCTGTACATGTACGTGTACACGTACATGTACATCTCCATAGGATTTAGTGTTAAAATTGTGTACATGTACAAGATTTTAACGGTTTTTTAGGGTGAGCTCGAATTTTTTTAACACTGAATTGAATCCTAGATGCGCGTATTTTTACGTACACGTTCATGTACCGTTTTGATTGAAATCTGCAGACGAGTTTTCCCCATAGGGTCCTGTGTTAAATTGCGAGCAAAAAACCGTTTTGAGAGTTAGAGCTCATCGTCTTGTCGTTTCTAACGATCCGCGTCCGTACACGATTTTAACACTGAAACCCTATGGGGAGCGTCAAATTGCGAGCAAAAAAACGTTTTGAGAGTTCGAGCTCACCATCTTGCCGATTCTGACGATCCGTGTTCGCACGCGATTTTAACGCTAAAACCCCATGGTGAGCGTCAAATTGCGAGCAAAAAAACGTTTTGAGAGTTCGAACTCATCATCATCTTTGCCCGATTCTAACAATCCGCGTCCGTACACGATTTTAACACTGAATCCTATGGGAAACTCGCTTGCGGATTTTTTAGGTCTGAAATCGACTGGCGTGAAGAGGTGATGTTTGAATCCGCAAACCACTTTTTGATGCCCAAAAGCTTGAAGAGCTTGAAAATAAGTAATCAGCCAATCATTTCACGTTCCTAACGCTAATTAACCAATCAGATTGCTTGATTCTCATAAATTTAATCATACAAAGTTATCTCCCCTCGTCGTGGGGTGGGGGTCACGCCCGTCATAAAAAGGTGAATCGCGTTTAATAACGTGGATATAATGGTTAGAACAATGTATACCAAAAACCAAAAGCTCGAAGAGCTTGAAATAAGTAATCACCCAATCACTTCACGTTCCTAGCGCTAATTAACCAATCAGATTGCTTGATTCTCATAAACTTAATCATACCAAGTTATCTCCCCTCGTCGTGGGGGTGGGGGTCACGCCCATCATAAAAATCGAAGTTTCGAGAAGGTGGTCACGTGACCTATCAAATTGAAGGTCTCGATGAGTGGATTAAGAAGATCGTAATTTTAACCCTCGTCGTGGGGTGGGGTCACGACCAGAGCCGAAAAACGTCTTCCTTTTTACATATCCAGGCATGTGAGGGGCTCGATGAATACATTACAAAAATGACGTTTTTCATTTTATGTGGGGGTGGGGGTCACGCCCATCATAAAAATCGAAGTTTCGAGAAGGTGGTCACGTGACCTATCAAATTGAAGGTCTCGACGAGTGGATTAAGAAGATCGTAATTTTAACCCTCGTCGTGGGGTGGGGTCACGACCAGAGCCGAAAAACGACTTCCTTTTTACAAAGCCAGGCATGTGAGGTATTGATATGAAGGGCTCGATGAATACATTACGAAAATGACGTTTTTTCATTTTATGTGGGGGTGGGGGTCACGCCCATCATAAAATCGAAGTTTCGAGAAGGTGGTCACGTGACCTATCAAATTGAAGGTCTCGACGAGTGGATTAAGAAGATCGTAATTTTAACCCTCGTCGTGGGGTGGGATCACGACCAGAGCCGAAAAACGACTTCCTTTTTACAAAGCCAGGCATGTGAGGTATTGATATGAAGGGCTCGATGAATACATTACGAAAGTGACGTTTTTTCATTTTATGTGGGGGTGGGGGTCACGCCCATCATAAAATCGAAGTATCGAGAAGGTGGTCACGTGACCTATCAAATTGAAGGTCTCGACGAGTGGATTAAGAAGATCGTAATTTTAACCCTCGTCGTGGGGTGGGGTCACGACCAGAGCCGAAAAACGACTTCCTTTTTACAAAGCCAGGCATGTGAGGTATTGATATGAAGGGCTCGATGAATACATTACGAAAAGGACGTTTTTTCATTTTATGTGGGGATGGGGTCACGACCAGAGACGATAAACGTCTTCCTTTTTACAAATCCAAGCATGTGAGGTACTGATATGAAGGGCTTGATGGGGGCGCGGTGGCTCAGTAGGTAGAGGTGCAGGCTGCAAGCCGAGAGGTCCTCGGTTCGAATCCCACCTGCGGCAACCGCGTTGTGTCCTTGGACAAGACACTTCACCCCCATTGCCCATGTGGGGGCACGATGACACCGTGTACTAAGGCGTACTGCACGTCGATGGTACGCATGTCTTCAGCCAATCTAACCCTGCCTGTGCTGCAGTGCGGAGTTACGATGTTGGGGAGCTGGCAGCTGCTCGTCGTTGCTCGGTGGTTCTCTCCGGGTACTCCGGCTTCCTCCACCCGTAAAACTGTCACGGTCATGATTAGCCATTGTGCATAAATATGTGACCTTAAACACCAATAAATAAATAAATATGAAGGGCTTGATGAATACATTACAAAAATGACATTTTCCACCATCGCCGTGGGGATGGGGTTAACACCGATCAGAAAATCAAAAACAAAAAGTTTCGAGAAGATAGTCGTGTGACCTATCAAATTAAAGCTATCGACAAGGATATTATGAAAATCATAATCTTTCCCTTCTTATAACGGTGGAGTTGGGACCATCTTAAAATCGAAAGTATTAAGAAAAGGTAGTTATGGAACATATTAAATTGAAAAAAAACAAGTTGAATCTGATGCATCATTCATTTTTTTTTATATCTGTGTTTAAAAACGTGAAGAATGTTTTCAAAAAAAAAAAATATATATGATTGTTATGCGAATTAGAGATGCACTCGCTCATTAACAAGTCACGTCTTAAGATGTTTCCTTCAATAATAACTCTGTTTACTGAACCATAGATTTGTCAATACAAAAATTATAAGTTGATCTTCTAACGTTTCTACATAATGAGGATAGCCTATTTCACCATTTCCGAAAAAAGTCTCAATCCAAACTATTTTTTTAGGAAACAATGCCCACGTCGAGAAGACATTACAAACCGAACCAGTATAATCTTGAATGAATTCAAATAATATACCATTTGTCATGAGTTAGGAAAGATTTGTAAACAAACGCACGTGTGGAAAAGTTGTTTTGTTTTGCTTTTTACAACAGGAGTTAAAATATTTTAAGATAGGTGGCGTTATATAAATACAGCAACAACAAAAAGCAGTGTTTACAGTGTGTCAGCGTGTGACTGAATGAAAATGAGAAAAAGCTCTTTTTCTGACCACCTGATAGCGAAGCATTACATCAGTAGTCGCGATATTTGATGTCATCCAACAGCAGCCAAGACATTAAGCTTTTTACGTCGACATACCACTTGTCCAAAACGATTCTCTTTTAACCCTAAACGGGTGAAATACATCTCGGTAACGACTCCCTTTTTTTTTCTTGATCAGACACAGTTGTTGGCGGAAAGTTGACTGGAGGGTCGTTCAAAACAATTGATCAAATATATCGAACGAAAACGAGTCATTTTTTAACTACGATTGTCGCCGTATTCTAAACGTCATCGATTTACCGAAATGAGCACAATATCTCATGGGTTTTTTTTTTAGTTTTTTTTAAAAGATTTTTTGATGACATAAAAAGGTTGCATGCGCAGCAAAAATAACCAGTTTATCTTTCTTGTTTCTCACGTTTTCGAGTTGTAAGAATCGTTTGTTTCTGGCCAGTCTGTCTTGATAATCGAATATGTGTTTGGTAAACGGATCGAACGATTTTTTCATCTTTTTTCTTTTACCTTCCAGAGGAACTTCGAATTCTCCTCTTTCGCTCACGAAAACCCGTTGATCATTTCCAGGTTCGATCCAGGTGAGCAATATACTGTAACACATCGCGCTATCGTAAGGACAATTCTGCTTTTTGTAAGGATTTTATAACCTACATTAGGTAGGGATACGGACCCTCTAGAATTTCAAATTCTCGACATTATCCCTATCTTTTTTTACACATTAGTGTAATAAGACCTAATCTCTGAGACTCTGACAGATTTTACCAGAGATAAAACGCTCGGGTTGAGATACTTCCACTTCATGTTCTAATGATACCGAAACGGGAGTTCTCTCTCTGAATACTACTATGGAAAACTGTGATTATAACCCTCAACTAAATTGTCCAACACAAAAAAAAAATATATATTTTTTTTCTCGATTTTATCCTTGCCTTCTGATTTTTATTAACATGACAACCTAGATCATGTTTTTGTTTGCTGAAATTTCAACGTTGCTTTCATTGCTACCGCTGTCGGTATTGTTGCTACCGCTTGATAGACTGTTGATTAAAAACTCAATCAGCGTTTGTAACATTTTTTGCAAAGCATCAAGTTTTTCAAAACATTTTGCTTTAAAATTTCCTTTCTCTCAGTTCTGACCAGATGCATTCGTTTGGTTGCTCAGTTGTTTGGTTTTCACCTGATTTTTCTTGTCGACATGTTGTTCAGTTGTCTCAAATGTCGACTACGATGGCGTGATTTGTTCCAAAGGAGGAGAACGTGTAGCCAACTGACAGTCCGAGATGACGATTGCGATTCATCATCAAAATCAACATAAACTGATTTCTGCGGAACTTTTGGTAGTGAAGCAGCATCAGGTTCTACATTGTCCGATCTCAGCATAATATTCTTGTCCTCCACAAATCCATCAAAATGGACAAAGTTAAATTCGTCTGTGTCAGTAAATTTCACAATGTACCATGGGTTACCCCCTTCTTACCTCCCTAATTGGGTTCCGCGTCCGGTATCTGGTATTCAAAGCTACCACCTGCGTTCTATTCCGAATTTACGCGTACCTCAATACGTCTGTTGAGCAGCTCAAGAGTTCTCTTGATAAGGACAATTAATTCCCCCAATCTTTTACAATAATATTTAATCTCGGATAGCCTAAATATATCACTGTAGACTGCAGCTCCAGTGCAGTAACTTGAACACCACTTGTTTATCAATAAATTTGCAACATCCCCGTTTACTCTTATGGAGAGCAAGAAACGGTTGATCACCTCTTGCTCTGTTCTCCATTTTACAGCTCAATAAGAAGGTAAACTGTTGGAACGTTTCCCTGCTATGCAGATTCTGATACACTCTTGTATGGTTCAATCACATAAGTAACCAATTGAACCAAGCTATCTTTGGTACTGTATAGTCTTATATTTTAAAGGCAGAGTCTCAGAGATTAGGTCTTATTACTCTACTGTGTAAAAAAAGATAGGGATAATGTCGAGAATTTGAAATTCTAGAGGGTCCGTATCCCTACCTAATGTAGGTTATAAAATCCTTACAAAAAGCAGAATTGTCCTTACGATAGCGCGATGTGTTACAGTATATTGCTCACCTGGATCGAACCTGGAAATGATCAACGGGTTTTCGTGAGCGAAAGAGGAGAATTCGAAGTTCCTCTGGAAGGTAAAAGAAAAAAGATGAAAAAATCGTTCGATCCGTTTACCAAACACATATTCGATTTTCAAGACAGACTGGCCAGAAACAAACGATTCTTACAACTCGAAAACGTGAGAAACAAGAAAGATAAACTGGTTATTTTTGCTGCGCATGCAACCTTTTTATGTCATCAAAAAATCTTTAAAAAAAACTAAAAAAAACCCCATGAGATATTGTGCTCATTCCGGTAAATCGATGACGTTTAGAATACGGCGACAATCGTAGTTAAAAAATGACTCGTTTTCGTTCGATATATTTGATCAATTGTTTTGAACGACCCTCCAGTCAACTTTCCGCCAACAACTGTGTCTGATCAAGAAAAAAAAAGGGAGTCGTTACCGAGATGTATTTCACCCGTTTAGGGTTAAAAGAGAATCGTTTTGGACAAGTGGTATGTCGACGTAAAAAGCTTAATGTCTTGGCTGCTGTTGGATGACATCAAATATCGCGACTACTGATGTAATGCTTCGCTATCAGGTGGTTAGAAAAAGAGCTTTTTCTCATTTTCATTCAGTCACACGCTGACACACTGTAAACACTGCTTTTTGTTGTTGCTGTATTTATATAACGCCACCTATCTTAAAATATTTTAACTCCTGTTGTAAAAAAACAAAACAAAACAACTTTTCCACACGTGCGTTTGTTTACAAATCATTCCTAACACGTGACAAATGGTATATTATTTGAATTCATTCAAGATTATACTGGTTCGGTTTGTAATGTCTTCTCGACGTGGGCATTGTTTCCTAAAAAAATAGTTTGGATTGAGACTTTTTTCGGAAATGGTGAAATAGGCTATCCTCAATATGTAGAAACGTTAGAAGATCAACTTATAATTTTTGTATTGACAAATCTATGGTTCAGTAAACAGAGTTATTATTGAAGGAAACATCTTAAGGCGTGACTTGTTAATAAGCGAGTGCATCTCTAATTCGCATAACAATCATATATATTTTTTTTTTTTGAAAACATTCTTCACGTTTTTAAACACAGATATAAAAAAAATGAATGATGCATCAGATTCAACTTGTTTTTTTCAATTTAATATGTTCCATAACTACCTTTTCTTAATACTTTCGATTTTAAGATGGTCCCAACTCCACCGTTATAAGAAGGGAAAGATTATGATTTTCATAATATCCTTGTCGATAGCTTTAATTTGATAGGTCACACGACTATCTTCTCGAAACTTTTGATTTTCTGATCGGTGTTAACCCCATCCCCACGGCGATGGTGGAAAATGTCATTTTTGTAATGTATTCATCAAGCCCTTCATATCAGTACCTCACATGCTTGGATTTGTAAAAAGGAAGACGTTTTTCGTCTCTGGTCGTGACCCCACCCCCACATAAAATGAAAAAACGTCATTTTCGTAATGTATTCATCGAGCCCTTCATATCAATACCTCACATGCCTGGCTTTGTAAAAAGGAAGTCGTTTTTCGGCTCTGGTCGTGACCCCACCCCCGACGAGGGTTAAAATTACGATCTTCTTAATCCACTCGTCGAGACCTTCAATTTGATAGGTCACGTGACCACCTTCTCGGAACTTCGATTTTATGATGGGCGTGACCCCCACCCCCACATAAAATGAAAAAACGTCATTTTCGTAATGTATTCATCGAGCCCTTCATATCAATATACCTCACATGCATGGCTTTGTAAAAAGGAAGTCGTTTTTCGGTCTGGTCGTGACCCCACCCTCGACGAGGGTTAAAATTACGATCTTCTTAATCCACTCGTCGAGACCTTCAATTTGATAGGTCACGTGACCACCTTCTCGAAACTTCGATTTTATGATGGGCGTGACCCCCCACCCCCACATAAAATGAAAAAACGTCATTTTCGTAATGTATTCATCGAGCCCTTCATATCAATACCTCACATGCCTGGCATTGTAAAAAGGAAGTCGTTTTTCGGCTCTGGTCGTGACCCCATCCCACGACGAGGGTTAAAATTACGATCTTCTTAATCCACTCGTCGAGACCTTCAATTTGATAGGTCACGTGACCACCTTCTCGAAACTTCGATTTTTATGATGGGCGTGACCCCCACCCCCACATAAAATGAAAAACGTCATTTTTGTAATGTATTCATCGAGCCCTTCACATCAATACCTCACATGCCTGGATATGTAAAAAGGAAGACGTTTTTCGGCTCTGGTCGTGACCCCACCCCACGACGAGGGTTAAAATTACGATCTTCTTAATTCACTCATCGAGACCTTCAATTTGATAGGTCACGTGACCACCTTCTCGATACTTCGATTCTTATGATGGGCGTGACCCCCACCCCCACGACGAGGGGAGATAACTTGGTATGATTAAGTTTATGAGAATCAAGCAATCTGATTGGTTAATTAGCGTTAGGAACGTGAAGTGATTGGGTGATTACTTATTTCAAGCTCTTCGAGCTTTTGGTTTTTGGTATACATTGCTCTAACCATTATATCCACGTTATTAAACGCGATTCACCTTTTTATGACGGGCGTGACCCCCACCCCACGACGAGGGGAGATAACTTTGTATGATTAAATTTATGAGAATCAAGCAATCTGATTGGTTAATTAGCGTTAGGAACGTGAAATGATTGGCTGATTACTTATTTTCAAGCTCTTCAAGCTTTTGGGCATCAAAAAGTGGTTTGTGGATTCAAACATCACCTCTTCACGCCAGTCGATTTCAGACCTAAAAAATCCGCAAGCGAGTTTCCTCCCCCCATAGGATTCAGTGTTAAAATCGTGTACGGACGCGGATTGTTAGAATCGGGCAAAGATGATGATGAGTTCGAACTCTCAAAACGTTTTTTTGCTCGCAATTTGACGCTCACCATGGGGTTTTAGCGTTAAAATCGCGTGCGAACACGGATCGTCAGAATCTGCAAGATGGTGAGCTCGAACTCTCAAAACGTTTTTTTGCTCGCAATTTGACGCTCCCCATAGGGTTTCAGTGTTAAAATCGTGTACGGACGCGGATCGTTAGAATCGACAAGACGATGAGCTCTAACTCTCAAAACGGTTTTTTGCTCGCAATTTAACACAGGACCCTATGGGGAAAACTCGTCTGCAGATTTCAATCAAAACGGTACATGAACGTGTACGTAAAACTACGCGCATCTAGGATTCAATTCAGTGTTAAAAAAATTCGAGCTCACCCCAAAAAACCGTTAAAATCTTGTACATGTACACAATTTTAACACTAAATTCTATGGAGATGTACATGTACGTGTACACGTACATGTACAGGTGAGCTCGTATTCTCAATTATCACCTACTCTCAGTGTTTACAGCATTGGACTTCAAACCGAAGGATTCACAGTTCGATTCCCGCTAAGAGTAACTGCGAATTGTCCTTGGGCAAGTTTCCAGTTTTCACACGTGGGGACACGCGGCGTTGTGTACTCGGGGGGTATTGCACGTCGATCATCGATGGTGCACTTGTCTTCAACCAATACTAACCCTGCTTGTGTGGAGTTAGTACGTTGGGGAGGATGACCGTTACTCTGTGGTTCTCTACGGGCACTCCGGCTTCCAGCACCCGTAAAACTACCCTACTCGATGTGACCTTGGCTGTTGAAAGTGTCGTTTAAACCCAATAATAGTAGAGGACACTCTCATCCACTACTCCATTTTCTCCAGCTCTGAAGCTAGGTAAGCTTGGTAGACTCTCTGTGGGAGCAGTGTTAACGATTGTGTCTAAAAACAATGGAGTTGCGGTCATTTCTTGGATACTTTTATCAGGTTAAATGGCCTGAATTTTGAGTGGCTCCCTGTGATCACGAGGCTTGAAGGTGTTCCTCTTCCCCTGGCAACTTGGGAACAATACCAACAGGCCCGCATGACAAGTCTCTGGGAGTCCAGATTGGGGGTGAGTCAGGTTTGACCGGAATGATATCTTTTTCTAGGTTCTGTGGATTTTCAGGAAAGACCTCTAGGCTCACTGCCTTTATTGCTTGTAGTATTTTCAGCTTTTTGTCTTTCCGTGACTAAAGGCGGGAGATGTGGAGTAGGACTTTCGTGACTAAAGGCGGGAGATGTGGAGTAGGACTTTGGGAGAATTGTTGCCATCACCACTTGACCCTTGAAGACTCACAAACTTTACAATCACGATGTTGATTCAGTGCTTTCTGTCGCACTCCTCTCTCAGCCTTTCCGTATCTCGGTTCTTCTCTTTCTAGGAGCTTAGTTAGCAGAGCTGCCTCTTTTGTAGAGAGGCAACCTCCTGCGTCAAGCCTCCCCCCGGTTCTTCTCTTTCTAGGAGCTTAGTTAGCAGAGCTGCCTCTTTTGTGGAGAGGCAACCTCCTGCGTCAAGCCCCCCCCCCCCCCCTTAAATCCCTCATACCTCATACCTTATTGACATTTTCAATGGACAGGCTAGTTAAATAGCCGTATGCGAATCGGAAATGAATTTAACCCTTTAGTAACACACAGAATATCAAAATTTATTATTTTAATTATTGATTTTTCAAAAAATTTCACCAAAACCATATCACGTGACCCCCTCATTGGAACGAGTTCAGCGAGCTCGTTCCAATGACAGGTCATATGATATGGTTTTGTAACTTTCGTTGAATGTTTTTAATTGCTTGATTTGCAGATAACGCGGGCGGATGCACCGATTCGTTAAGTAAAGGGTTAAGAGACGGGTGCCGTTGAAATGATTATGATGATCCGTTCATTGGGGAATCGGAAATGTGTTTGTTATATGGAAGTGGTCCCGTATATGACATTGTAAAATTTCGTCTGTGGTGCTTTCAAAGAGCAATATGAGTTAAGAGCTGCGGTATTTATAGTTGTGGTATTAAATAGTCTTCCCGGCCATTCTGGTTGGATGAAAGAGTCTGGAGTGGGTATTAACCGGTTTTAGAAAGAAAGAGACACACGCCAGTGGGCTGTTTTAAAATGGTTATGCTATGCTTTTTCAAATGACACGCTGTGGGGTGTTCCTGTCAACTGGTAGATTATTGCTTTATATTGCTAAGATTTTGAGTTCTGGTGTCCATTGTCGTAATATTCTGTAGTCTATTTGGGCTTCTACAGGGATGGGAGAGTCCACGGATGCGCTATGGGATACCCGAGTCGGGAGGATGGTTTGCCAGAAAAGACACAAGTTGGATGACCAATCTCAGTGTATAAAGAAGTATTACATTCGCTTTGTTGGACTCATTCGGTTGTTACCTCATTGAGGGTGGGAGACGGGCTCTAACGAGAATATCAACGATGTTAGTTTCTCTTGTGAAGGCCAGGATGGATGAATGGCGGGAGGGGGTATCTCGCTTATGTATGGGGAACTTGCAATCAGTTTTCAGTATTTGTGAAGAGGTCTCCTGGTGTTTGTTACATGTGGGTTGAAGGCTGTGATGAATACAGGAGCGCGGTGTGTATTCTTCTTGTCTGGTTACACTTCGTTTTTTATAGATATCTCACCAGGGACATGGCTAGAGGTTTCCGATTGAGGGTGGAGGGTGGTGTAGGGTAGTGAATTTCCCACAAGGGGAGGGACCTGGGGGGGGGAACCCCCTCCCGGTCTCTCCCAGTAGTTGGAAATTCACTATCGAGAAAGATTTTGCAAATGAAGCCATGAATGGGGGCATAAAATTGATTCTAGTAACTAAAATGCCAACACATTTATGATAGAATAATTAGGTTATTATTATTTGGTAATCCTCTGGGAATTGAATATGTACTAAACACATGCTCAAGCTTAGAACTTTGAGCAATTCACACTGTCCAAACATTAAATCAAATCTTATGCAGGAATGATCAATTTTCGATGTTTCATCATTTTGTAACTGAATGGTGTAATTAACTCAGGATAACGATTTTACATGATGTGATTTTCTTGAAGTGCATGTTGAGGATTTTTTTATTACGATAAGTAAACTTACTATAGAAATCTCGTACCGATTAACATCATGCATACTTATGAAGCTCAATATTGCGTAGACTGTAGCTGTAAATAGTAACAGAATTTTTGCAGATTTGAAACCGAGTTGGGATTTTGGGAAGTAAAGGGGACATCAGCATCGCCAAAGAAGCTTTAAAATCCAGATAGATGGAATTTCCAACTACTCATGACTTGCCCCGAAAGCCCCCCCCACCCCCACCCCCAACACACAAACACACACATCCCCCTGTCGCCACGTCCCTGTATCTCACTTCTCTTTGTGTAGCTAACAGAATAGGTTATCGGTGCAGTAACGTTTAACCCTTTGAGACTTTAAATTTCCTGACGTTCAAACGTCACTGGGAATTAAGTTTCTTCAACGTTTTTCAAAATGCGGCTTCAAACGTCAAAAAGTACAAATAACAAGATATTTTTCACATTAGTGATTATCTGGTTGAGGGCTAGATTATTTTTTGGGGTCTGAATTTGTTATTCAAAACTTGTTTTATTGCAAATTATTGGAGAGTGCCCACAGGCACTCTCCAATAATTTGTAATAAAACAAATTTATATAAACAAAATATTATTTGTGATTGACTGAATATGAAATATAAGCAAGGGAAGTGTTGGCGTTTGCTCTGGTATCCTCATTTTTTGAAAGCCCTGATAGTGGCTTCTAGCACTCAACCAGTTAATAAGTCTTGACAGCAGGATTATATTAGTATTTTAAGCTGCGATAACATTTGGCTCAACAGATGTCACTGAACACTAATCCTGACTAATCGGGAAAAAATTGAAATTGAGGTTAAAATTTTAAAAAATCGAAAAATAATAACAAAACAAATGACCACAGAGTATCAACGCGCTGTTTGATTTCGTACGTCATAAGACGTACAAAAGTATCAAAGGGTTAATGTATAGCCTAGAGCGATGTGATTGGTTATGAAGCGGCAAGGTATAGTAGTATATCAAACCTTGGACCAACACAAGGTCAGGGTAACTGGGATCAATCAGTGGACATTTTGTGCATTTGTTTAAAAAATTCTGAAAATGTTCTTAAAATTTACCAAACCTGAAACCTCCCCCACCAGCCGAAAACAGGTTCGTCCATTTTACTACGGATAGTAATGTCTTAGAATGCATGGTTGAAAGGATCAATATATGTTTTAATATTAACGACTTATCTGGAGGACAAACTTGCAAAACATATCCTTTAATAAATAATAATGATTTTAATTCTTCTGCCTCAAAACATAGTTTATCACCGCTCATTTGAACGAGCTCTGCGAGGATCATAGGACATGAAAGCTGTTTTTTATGAAAAGTGGAATATTAATAAAAAAAATTGAAGTGTGATGTTTTGAACAAAGCGCTGGACGGATATGGCCGTCATTGTTAGATAAAGAGTAAACTTGTGTCTGGCGTCAGAGTTTCATTATCTATTTCAATATTTTATCCAATGAAAAGCATGGTCGCGGCCGTTTATGTGTTATTAGATAGATATGCCAATTTGAGAGTAGGGCTATGTATAGATATACGCCTCGCACACACAGGTTGAATTGGTATTCGACAGGGCCTGGGAGAGAGTGAGGGCTCGGGGTTGTAACCCCGGAACTTTTTTTAATTTTTATTTTTTTCGTGGGGGGTTGACCCAGGAGCCCAGGATTCTTGTGTTAGGACTCCCCCATCCCCAGTCCAAATATGGCGTGAAACTAGTATAGTGCCAGTTGGAACATATCCCTTTGTATCAGATACAAAGGGGTATTTTCCAACTGGCACTATACTACACCTGAAAGACTGCATTTTAATTTTTTGGTTTGGTACGTACCAAACCAAAAAAACGAAAATACGGACTTTCAGGCCATGTTTGAATAATTCGCCATTATAGGGTTTGGACGGTAATCTTGATTATATGTAATAATAATAATAATGACACTTTGGTCGGCCGCTGATTTGTCGCGGTTCTCGGGTGAGAAGGACTTGGTTAAGCTTGTACTCCCAACCGCCTCCCTATTCCCACGCTTCTTCTCTCCTCCCAGCACTCGGAGACGAACTGCTTGATGACATCCTTTGCCCCATTCTTCCCAATCTCTCCGATTAGCATATTAACCCTATCCTTTGAGTCTCTCACCAACCACATGTCATTCATTCTCCCTTCCCACTTCTCCATTTTGCTCAAAGTGAATCTTATTCTTTTCGACTGGTATTTTGGGCATTCTAGAAGAAAGTGTTCCAGGGTCTTCACCACGCCCAAATTACACATCTGGCACTCCTTTTCCCTGTTTTTCCGAATTTTTCCCTTCAGCTCCTGGGACCGCGACCTCAGCTTGAACAACAGTGACCCCCCAAAAGGTGCCATCAAGGTACTCTTCAAAACCAGGCTTCTCTTTATCACGCAGGCGACCCAAAGACCTCTTTGATTTGAAACCCCTCTCGCCAATTAGGTTACCATCCCCCATTACCCTTTCTCTGACGTTGTTTTACCCTGGTATGCCCCAACGACTTGGTCCGAGATCTCCAATGAGTAGTTAGTTCTCTATTAGCTCCCTCACTTGAACCATCCACCCCGTCTTGATATTTGAGTTGAAAATTCTCTGGAACTTTACTTTACACCATTGGCTGTCGGGGAGATTTACCAAATAATTAAGATAACCGAGTTTCAATAAGTCTACCCTGTCCTTGATCCTCATCCACCCAAGCTCACCCCTGATTGCTTCTGGTGCTGCGGCATTACTAGACCCCGTTATCCATTGGCCTGCATCGTTCTGCAGGCTTTCCAAGCACTTTACAGCCGTCTGGTTTAGGGGTACCACTTCCGTACCATATGTTATACTTGGCAGACTCACCATTTCCCAAATGGTTTCCCCCACGAAACCTTATTGAAACTGTTTCTTCCTGTAAGTTTCATTTGATTAAGGATTCGCCCCCACTTCAGAATCAATTTATTTGTGTGGTTTCGGTAGATGCCCCTTCTTGTGATGTTTATATTTACCTCCAGATACTCGTAGTCACCTGTCTCTCCCACACTAAGAAGTTTGCTGCTACCTTCCGGAAAACAGAACTCTCCCACTCTCCACCTTCGAGTGGGGTCCACTTTGCGGCCCACTGGTATAACTTTGCTCTTGCTTTCATTAAGTTCGAGTCTCCATTTGTTCCCATATTTCCCAACAATTCCCAGCATTTTCGCTAGCCCCTCTTCGCTTTCTAACACTAGCACCATGTCGTCTGCACAAAATAGCCCTGGAATCTTCAAGTCCCCAATTGCAATCCCCTCGTCGCTATGCAGGAGTTCATCTCCTAAACCTTTGATGTACAATGCAAAAAGAATTGGCGAAAGGATACACCCCTGTTTTAGGTCTATCTCCATAGGCACACGTTTTGTTGTTATGTTACCCAGGCTAAGTTCACTCTGTACATCTTTATATAATGCTTTCAGAATTCCAACAAACTCGCCTCCTAAGCCCAGAGCATCAAGCTTTCGCCACATATCCTCCCACCATACTCTATCGTATGCCTTTGTAACGTCCAAAAAGGCCATAAACATATTTTTGCTTTCGCGGATTCTATCATGTGTACCCGTCTTCTCGACTGTATTATGTTCAAGTGTTCAACTTGTGGAAACAACCTCGTACAAGCTTACAGCTTGCTGTTGGATCCACACTTACTATAACTGATATAATTGTATATACTTGAGAACTGGAACGAAATTTATAAAGGCAAATACACTTTACATGCGATCACAGGTGTATTTGATTCACCCAACTAATCCATCAGTAACCGGTGTCCGTGGAAAGAGGAAAGACAAAGCTTTACAGTGGTGTATTGCACGACCGTCGGGTGGTCTTGGATTATTCATAATAACTGGGAGAAGTCGCAGGAAAGGGCGAAAGCACTTAGTATGATGAAGAAAACGAGTTGTGTTCCTTGTTAATATTTATATACCATTTTGGGGGCACGTAAGCATCGATTCAAAAATGCTATCAGATATCATTTTTCTTTCGAGTTCTCATCTTGTTCCGAGTACCCGTGGATGCGATGGGAGCAACGTGATAAAGTAACAAATGTCAATTTTCATCGCATGTTGTGTTTTAACATGTTGTGAATCCTCCAAAGTGAGACTAGTTGTATTACAAACACCATACTAACTACAATGAAACCAATGTGCAATCTGATAAAATCACTGAATAAATATTGGGATATCTACGCTGTTTTAGTGAATATCGGGAATGATATTCCCGATATTCACTAAAACACTCGTGTAAAAGCGCTCGTGTAAAATAAAACTTTCAGGTCCACACGAATGAGATAATTCTCGATATTCAATTAAATGGCCCAGATTTTCTTTTTATTATATACTACGCAGGAAGGGGTGGGTGGGGGTGGGGGGGGGGGGGGGGTGGGGGTGGGGAGTAGAAAGTTTGCAGTCGTCATGTCCCATTTTTCGGTTTCGCCCTTTTTTACACCCACTCACCACCTACCACCTTGTGCAATTTTTCTGCTGCCATTTTCAGACCCCCCCACCCCACCCTCCCCCGCTTTCCCATTGAAATTACGAATTGCTTTAACAAAAACATCATGATAGGTATGGAAAGAAGTATAGTTCGCTGATTAGTTTGATTTCACCAGTGATTCGAGGTACTTGTTATAACTTTTTATTACCCAGAAAGGTTAGTTTCACTTCCTGTTTGCAAAATGAGGCTTCAGAAATCTTAAACTAGAGGCTCTAAAGATCCTGTAATCGCTCACCTGGAACTACATATAAAAATGTGATTTCCCATAGGCTTTCCATGGTAACTATGAGCTGCAATTGTGACCATGTTTGCAACATTACATCAACATTACATGAAGATCATTGGTAGAAGGTGTCCCAGTCCTCAATCACGTGAAGTTTCAAAACATTTGAATTCATCAAACAGAATCATAGAATGTCTCTGGTGGCCATATTTTCCAACCAATGAGAACAAAAAGAGGATCGTTTGTAGAGGGCCACCTATAGACCATTCCTGCCAAGTTTTGGTTCAGATCGGCTCAGTAGTTCCAGAGAGAAGATGAAAATGTGATTTCATAGGGTTTTTCTATAGTAACTATAAACCGCAACTGTGGCCATGTTTGCAACCCGATCAACATTAAATGAGGTACGTTGGTAGAGGGTGTCCCAGTCATTAGTAACATTAAGTTTTAAAACGTTTGGCCTTGTAGTTTCAAAGAAGATTTCTTGAAAATGCACACATTTATGAATTCAGTTTCAACAAAAAAAAATCAGTAAAAGAAGGTTAAATATTTTGAAAAATTAAATTTTTTTCAGACAGTATTCTCTTTCAAATAGCTTTGGATAGGTAAAGGGTTACAAGAAACACATTTTACTCCAATTTTGTCATATCTTAAATGATATAATTTACTGGACAGCTAAGCTGACAGGATGGGAAAAAGAAAATAAAAAGCTTCCATGCTTTCCAAACACCTGTCATCAATCAGTATTTCAGATAAGTAACTTGAGAGTAACACATGTATTAACATAATTACAACTGCACTTGTTTACAGTGCAAGTCAAAATAAGTTGTAGGATAAGCCTATAAACTATGTATCTTTCTGTTCCTACACTGATAAGACCAGAAACTGACATAATTTTCTGGAAAGCTCTCACTGATAGCTTTCCAGAAAATGTCAGATTCTGATCTTGTCAGTGCAGGAGCAGCAGTTTACTTAGTTTATTGCAGTTATGGTACAACTTATTTTGACTTGTACTGTATACACAATATTTTGGGGTTTTTTCCCAGTTCTCAGTGGAGAAAACTGGAACCAACCCTTACCAGATTCTCAAAAAACAGATATTTGCTGACAGTACCGATCTTTGTGCAGACAGGAGGGGCAATGGGTTAAACATTAGAATATAGCTTCTGGCGGCCACATATTTCCATCCTCTCATAGACCATTCCTGAGAAGATTGGTTCACGTCGGCTCAGTAGTTCCAGAGAAGAAGATGAAAAAGTGATTTCCCATAGGGTTTCTATAGTAACTATAAGCCCAAATTACGGCCATGTTTACAATCCGATCAACATTAAATGAGGACCGTTGGTAGAGGGGATCCCCGTCATCATTTATGTGAAGTGTCAAAAAAATTTGGCCTGGCAGTTTCAGAGGAGAAGATTTTTGAAAATCCACCAACAGAATCAAAGAATTCCCCTTGGCGCCCATATTTTTCAAACCACGGGAACAAAATGGGGATCGTTTGTAGAGGACCTCCCATAGACCATTCCTGCCATGTTTGGTTCATGTCAGCTCAGTAGTTCCAGAGAAGAAGATGAAAATGTGATTTCCCATAGGATTTCTATAGTAACTATAAGCCGCAATTGAAGCCTCTTGCCTCAGGAAAACAGTTAGCTGTAACGCCATTGTCTTCAAATAATTGAACAAATAGGGGCGTTTGGGGGAGAGGGTGGGCATCAGGGGGCACGTCCAGACGCAGGGAGAGGGAGGTTAGGACAACATTATCCTTACCAATATGCTTATACAATCTAGGCTGGTGGGGGTGGGGATACTCAAGAATCAAATCCACCCACCTAAATCCTGTATTTTTCTTTTGGCTTCCCGTCCTTGTATCTAATTGGGAATTAGCAGAAAGGTTGGGGGGAACAGACTCTTTATTCATAAAATTCCCTCGTATGATTTGTCTCTTCTACGGCCTTTAAAAATCCTTTTACCGCCACGCCCATTTTAGCCATATATGGAGGATCTCTATGTCCGCATGTATGCGAAGAAGAAGTTTAATAAGATTTATGACATACTTGAAACTCTATCATCTGATTAATTGTTGGAAAGGGCTCTCTGAGCCCTTTCCAGCAATTAATCAGATGGTAGGTTTGAACTGCGCATACAAGAACGTACAGATAATCATCATAAACAGATTACAATAGTTGCGGTAAGTGTTAAAGTTGAGAAACGTGCATATTTTGCACTCATTAAACACATTTTCGATGTTTCGGCCCGTAGGGTATACATTTGTTAAATATTGGAACCCAAACCTGCTCTTTTCTCAACTGTTGAGGTGCGTTAGTACTGTTGTATTGTATTTCTACCATACCACTAAAACACATAAGAAACCAATGATATACATCAGTGTGTAGGTGCTCTTATATCACCGTCTCATGGACGCCGGAAGCATCGGCACAGAGGGAGCATCTGCCCTCCCTGCCTTCGGACCACCGAGGCGAGAGACAATGCCCTTCTCAGGCACCTTACTCAATGATTTATTCTCGAAATAAAGCTAAAATATACCTCAAATCCGTTCTGGGAGCTTTCAAAATTTAATGGGGGAGATGAAGCAGTTTGGGAGGACGTCCCCCCTCCCGATGGGGACACGACACCTACTCTCAAACTCCCCCATCTTGGACCTTCGGCCTTCTAGACATGTATGCTTCGGCGTGTCACGGCGGATCTGCTAGTGCGAATGTCCTTTTTCTGGGGCCTGACCCCGCGCCCTGAAGTGCTTCGGCGCCTCTGGTCCCCTACCCCAAGTTCGTACGCCCATAGGAACAACATCTTCGTGTCTTTTGAGCTTGCAAAGGAAAGATACAATGTGGGATGTGATCTTTTGGATACCTGCTTTCATGTCGATATTTGCCAGCAATATAAACAGTGTCTTTGTATAGGTAGGGAATGCGTTATTTCTGCAACTGTTTTTGCAGATACTCAACACTTTTGTCCTTTTCATGAAAATGTTGCTACCTTGATCTGATTGCAGATGGCCAACATTGGAGAGGAATATTCGTTATCATCTGTGATTCGTACACACTCAAAATGATGGAGAAGTTAACAGACTCGGTGTGGGTGTTCGTTCGTTACAAATATTATATGTATTACAATATATTTGGTTAACCAATCACCTAACAAATCGATTGAATCCGCCTGCGTAATTTTCAAATTAAACACCTGAAAACAAGAAATACAGATTATCATGATAATGTGCATGTCCTGTGGTTTGTATCAGATTCGAGGTGGTGTCCAGAATGGGATCTAAACGAGCCGGCTTTGCCGGCGAGTTGTGATCCCATTTTTAGACACCACCGAGAATCTGATGCAAATCACAGGACATGCACGTTATCATGATAATTCATTTATCTAACAATTCTGTCACATAAACAGATTAAATCTTAACCCTTTTACCCAACGTAACGGCCAAAAACCGGCCAACGCTATTCTCAAAAATCGCCAGTTAATTTTCATTATTTTTTCATTTTTTGTCTCAAAAACATAGGTTATGATCCCTCGTTGGAACGAGCTCGTTTCAACGAGTGGTCATAACCTATGTTTTTGAGACAAAAAATGAAAAAAAATCGTTATTGAAAATTTTTTTTTTTGCAAGTGTCGTCTGCTTTTCATGTTAGGTAAAGGGTTAAAATATTTTTAAACATTTTTGGGACATAATGTTCGGTTGATCAATGAAACGCACATAGAATGTATCCATGCGCCTGTTATGATAGCCCGAAGTGCTACCGGAAACGAGTCGTCTATATGATACGGAATCAGAATGAGTCGTCTATATGATACAGAATCGGAACACATTATGTGATACCTACCATTTCTCGTGGTTTTCAGGCCAAAATCTATATGATTGTTGGATAAATTTTTAAAACAAATTCAACAAAACCATATCATGATAGTAGGTAGTAGAAAGTTTAATGACAATAAAGTCCACATGAGACAGATGTCAGTAAATAATAACAATAAACAATATAAAGATAACCATATATTTCACTCTCTGTTACTCTATACATGTATATAATCAACACTTATTAGCTGAATCATTTCTTTTTCGAAGAAATGATCTTACCACGTTGCAGATTAGGTTGCATGTATCACTTCTCTTGTTTCTCATTATACATATAGAGGATCTCAAACGAGTGATGTTTGGATATAAGATTTTTTGAAACGAGTTTGATGAATTTGATTCACAACGAGCCTTTAGGCGAGTTGTGAATCGAATTCATCAAACGAGTTTGATGTGTATATCACATGAATTTTCAAACGAGTTTGATGTGTATATCACATGAATTTTCGAATGTTTTTTACACTTTTTATTTAATTCATTATCGCTAAATTCTCCCAAAACAACCGACAATCAGTTCGTTGGCTCAGACGCTTCACACCATGACGTCATGAATGCGCTTTACTTGCACCTGTCGTAATTGACGTCATGTGAACTACGCACAAGAATACAATGCTGCTGCTATGGGACTATTCGCCGATTAGACACTAGTTGATAATCAGGAAATAAGACATGGGTTGTTACGTCGAAATTAACGACGTTTCATGTGATATATGAATTTTTGTTTGTCGCTCATGTTTGTAAAGTTTTGATTTAGTTTCACAATTTCCGCGAAATATATTGTTTTCTGAGTTCAGTCTACATTGGACATCTCAAGATGAAATGTTCTGCTGTTTCGATTTCCGAAATACACTTTTGCAAATCCTTTCATTAAGAGGTACTTTAGGTAGCTTGTTTCGCCCTTTCTCAATTGCCAATAAATAGCTACTAATTCGTAATTCACAGAAGGGTTTTTTCAAGTCCACATTTTTAACATTTATCAAATATAATTCTAATTCATAATCAGATTTAAATTGTCTATGTGTTCTTAGTTTGTTCTTTCCACTTTGTCTATCGTCATCAAATATGTGAAATTCATGAAATTAGAAATATAGTTATTCTCCAGTTTAGTGATGATGTTATCTAGCATACATGAATGTGTATTATCGTAATTCATTATCTTGCTTATCATTGCGTCGCATGAGTGCTAGAATGTCCTATGTCCCATAGGGGACATAGGACATTCTAGCACCCAGGCGACGATTGGTATATCGAATTTATTTGACAATTTCTCCGGGATGGTAAAATCACTGCATAATGTCGCAGCCTTGAATGTCAGCGATTCTTCATGAGTTGCATGAAGTTTTGAAGTGTATTTAACAGCGCGAGTCAATGGTTCAATTACAGCTGGATATCTACCGAGTTCCGCGCGCACTGCATCATTCGACGACCTTCTCTTTATACCATATGCATACTTACAAGTTTAAGGTGTGCCGTTTCACATGGAACGCTATCATCGAGCGTGTTCCATTGAGAGGGTCAAAAATGAAATGGTTTTAATTATTTATTTTTTAAAATTTAAACAATAATTAAAATAATAAATGTTGATGTCCTGTGAATTGGTTAAAGGGTTAAGTGTTTGATTTTACTGCAAGGTCTTCAGACTTAAAAAAACAAGTATTACCACGCCGAAGAACCCACGATTGGTGGAGCGAATGTTATCGCGAAGCGAATTCGAGCTGATATTGTTGAGAAATCAACACATTAGGTCAATTTACTTTAATTTACGAAATTTGAGGAAGCTCTTTCCCCTGTGTTTCGTTGTACACTATCTAAGTAAATTTATGGGTCTAAGTATTTAACGGTCTTCAAAAGGAATAACCAATGTCGACGGTAGGTTTTTTGTGTTTCTCAATTGGGTTTTCAAATGTTTGTTTTGATTTTTTGAAGCACGATTTTTATTTCGCGCCCAAGAATGTATTGTGTTTTTCGAGTGTTTCGGGGAGGGGGGGGGGGGGCAAAAATGTCCAAACGCAGGGAGGGGGTGGGTGGGTGTTTCGGAGCCGGAAAATCACTGAGTTCTGTGCTTGCTTAACCTTTTATTATAATTATATGGCCAACCAGGCCATTTATAACATATGAACTATGATATTAGGGGTGTGGTAAGTTCAAATCCATATAAAGTCTATGTTGGTGCCCGCTGCTAATGCTGTCCACATCGTTATAGAGATGGTGTTGGCAAATTGCATGAGACAAAATTGAAATACATTGCAAGTAACCGAAGATTTACCGAAATAAAGTTGACCAATTTAGATATAACAGGATCCGCTGAGGAGACGGCCACGGGATTGGGTTAATGTTGTGGTTGAAAATGATTGTTTTTTTTTAATAGGGAACACAGTGAGCTCTATACGTAACACACATGCGTATGCAGAGAAACACGCAATTTCCAATGAAACAGTATATCTAACAAACTGAAAATTGTGTCTTCCGGTTTGCCGATCGGGGGCGGCCATTTTTTCGTTCGATATTGAACTAATTTTTTTGTGAACCGACTTTATTTTGCTTTGGACGTATTCATTTTCACCTACGTGACAGACGATCGATAATTGTATAACGAAATTTGGAAACTTTTCGAAGCGTAACTAATGACTCGACGGGAAAGGAACTAGTATAAACGGTTCTGGAGAAAAAGCTTCGGCTTGTATATCACCCGTTGAATACAGAAATATTTATGTCATAGCGGCGATTCAGTTAAAAACAAGGGTTTAACGTTTAATGGATGTGCAGTAATGCTATATACCAAATATGAACAGATTTTGCCTAGTGGATCTGCATGAGGAAGAAGTTCCTTGAAGAATACTGACCATACCGTACTAAGTTGAAGTTCCCAATTGCATCGCTGGGATGAAATGGACGCTGTGGGGTAAGCCCCTTTCGTCCCCCTGTGACTGTTGAGATCAGGAAGCTAAGTGTCTTGGCGTGTGGAAGAAGGAAAAGGATCGAGCACTCAGCAGATGTCTTAGGCTAGATGATCAGGAAGAGTGTTGGGTTGTCTTTGTATAGGTCGTTGACTGAACCCTCAGGCGAGGAAAAGAGTGAGAGGGGATCCTCTCACAAAGGTGCTACCCCTCTCCGAGGGTGTTGTTGTTTTTTCGGGCAAGTAAAGTCTGCCATTTCGAAGATAGATCATGGAGCGATGGTGGGCCATCATTGGCAAATATAATCTGCCTCAGGTTGTTTTAATCAGTTTTTCTGGCTTTACATTTGGTATGTTTTTGGATAGACGACAACAACGGCCCCTTTCGGGGACCACCCATAGAAAGACCCGAACTTCTCTGGTTCGGGGGCAGGCCTGCTTTGGAACCTATTTGGCTGGGTCAAAAATGCGGGCTAGAGACGCTTACAAAAAGGGGTAGAAGCGGGGCGCAGGACCAACGCTCGCCTCCCTGGAGGTGGGTGACCACTTCTACGGATGGAACGGAGGATGTTCAAAGTCCATAGCGGTTACTATGTTCCATATCGGTTATAGTTTCCATATCGGTCACTGGGGTGCTGGCGATCAAAAAGAAAGCATATTGGTGTACCTGCTAAATGAAAAAGGCAGAATTATTGATTTTTAAGATAGACAAAAATATGTGATTGCATTTTTGGATGGTTGTCGATCACTGAGAGCAGCTAGTACAATTCTTTTGTTCAGTTTATGATTTCTCGGATTGATTTTTTCAGCTAAGAATTGGAGTGGGGGCAGGCCTTTACCAAAGTACCACACCCGGGGGTGTTTCCTGCCCTTACCTCCTCCTGATTTAGTTGAGTCGGCGAAGACAGCTTTTCCTGGTAGATGATCACACCTGAGCCGTTGTTACTGCCTGTATGTTCACCTTCTCTTTCCCAGTATTTGTTTATTTTAGAGATTAAATTTTGGTGTTTCAGTTCAGTCGGTGAAGACAGCTCTTCCTGGTAAAAGATTTTAAAGCATTTTTCTCATATTACACAAAGTTAAACTTTGAGCTCACGCGGGGTGCGCAAATATATCTCCAGGGACTTGACTTGGACATACTTGCATTTGACCCTCCCTAAGGATGTCGTATGCCAAATATCAAGAGATTTTGACTGGTAGATAAGAAGATGAAGATTTTTAAAGAATTTTCCTCACATTACACTATTGTTAGTATTAATTCAAGATCCCATAGGGATCCCAAATATAATCCAGGGACTTGATTCGAATAAACCAGAACCTCACCCCTCAAATGATGTTGTATACCAAGAATCAAAAGATTCTGATTGGTAGTGATGGAGAGGATTTTGTAATTTTAAAAATATTATTGTGGGTGCTAACGTAGTTATGTCCCTTGTGGCGCCCCTGTAGGCGTGGAAACATTATTTGAACAAACTTGAATGAATTAACATATAATAAGAAGCATGTATATTAAATTTGGTTTAATTTGTTCCAGTAGTTCGTGAGTAGTTGGGGATGCGGTTTTCAATGCCGATTGACCGGAGGAGGTTCGGAGGTGGTTGAACCTCTTTCGGATATGGGGGTCGAAGGGGGTCATGGGGAGGGGCGAACGAGGTAAGGGTGCGGTAATATTTTTAAAAAAATAAATATTTTTAATAATTTTAATTGCTGTGACGTAATCCCCATTACAATTGAAAGGAGTTAGCAGATAATTTTAATTGCTGTGAGGTAATAATTTCACAAGCAACTGAATGACGTATGATCATTTAAATGAAATGGGTAATTAATTTTAAACCTAAATGGCGTAACAAGTTGGTCTTCAATAATTTTCGTTAAAGAATCTATCAAATGGATAATTAATTTTAAATTAAATTTAAATGGCGTAACATTTATGAATACCAACAATTGAAAAGCTGTTGGTCTTCAATAAATTTCGTTCAAGAACCCATAAAATGGATAATTAATTTTGATTTATTTAAATTTATTAACAGTTATTTATAAAAACATCTCAAAATTTCATTTCTTGAAAAACAAAATGGCGCAGCAGTTTGTGAGAAATATATGTATATGGCTTGCCTCGACAAAGCAACATTGAAAAGTGTCAGAGTGCGTAATTGGGGGACATATTGTGTTTTTGAACAATGGATCACCTACTCCCTTCGTTTTGATGCATTTAAACATCAGTGAAATTTAAATGGCGGAGGCATGTTCTTTTGTAATACAACTCATTCATTACGGTCTGTCGCTTGCAAAAACAGCCAAAGGTGTTGTAACAATTAATTGTGTTAACCCTTTACCCAACGTAACCGCAAAAACCGGACAGCGCGATTCTCAAAAATCGCCAATTAATTTTCATTATTTATTGTCTCAAAAAAATAGGTTATGACCCCTCGTTGGAACGAGCTCGTCGAGCTCGTTCCAATGAGGGGTCATAACCTATATTTTTGAGACAAAAAATGAACAAAATTAGTTATTCAAGAATTTTGGAGGCAAGTTTTGTCTGCTTTTCAGGTTAGGTAAAGGGTTAAAGTTCCATTGCGTTTTTCTTGTAGAAATTGACACACTCAAGTAAAAGCTTTCAAACTTGTTTTTTTTCTCAAAGGTGGTGACAATAATTGCTTTTAGTTGGTAAACTTAAGTAAAAAAGGAAAGGTGATAAAATTAGCTCTGTCATGAAGGTGTTAAATCTGCAACTTCAGAAATGTTTATTTTTCGTTGTTTACTGAAGAATAAGCCGACCATCAAAAATCAAAAGAACTACCATTCTCCTTGCTCGCCCTAACTCAGTGGTTCTCCGCGCCTTCCTCCAACTGTCCGACACGAGGTGACCCTTGCTGTCGAAAGTGTTTCCAATAAATTACTACCATGCAATCGCAAACGTTTTGATAAAAAATCCATTTTTACGAGGGGGGGGGGGGGGGGGGAGGATCAGGAAACAAATTGTGGACAGAAGGCGCAAAAAGTTTTTTCCGACCCATGGGCACCCACCCACCCCTTTTTTGAAGGAAATATTTTTTCTTCCATTCTGAAATTGGGTACCCATCCCCCTCCCCCACGCACACACACTTACGCACCCCCCCCCCCCCCGCCAATTAGAGTAAATGGCACATAAACTGCTTGATTGGCAATTTCAAGGTATTTTTGCTGGAACATGGTTTGTATTGCTCCAGTAACCGTTTCCGACATTTAATCCACTCACAATCAGCTGGAGATAAAACAGAATTCTCCAGAGTTTGCAACTGGCATTTGGTTCCATGTCTTGTCAAGTTTATGAATTTATTCAAACTTTCTCACAGACACTGGCAGTCAGTGTATACATGTGTACTCAGGAGAGTATACAGCATATACTGGCATTCTACCTGAACAGTATTAAGACAGGTGTAGCAGGAACAGGTGTGAAATATGTTGTTTTGATGTTTTACCTGGTTTCAAAACTGAATTTGCTGCTATTTCTGTAAATTTCTTTTTGTTTCTACCCTCTTGTATACTCGATTTTAATTTCACCTGTCTAATCTGAATGTATTAAGCATTATCAAGTGCAAAATGACTAGAGGCAGTTAGCTCTATGTTGTATTAAACCTGCCAATAGTCAATGTGATGAGAAGTGATTCTTTGGTATCGGAAATGCATTCCTCGTAAACTCTGCGCTATTGAACCTTGGCCGATATAAGTAGTGCTTCAATTGATGGCGCGGTTAGTAAGCTTTAGTCAGACAGTAAGCGAGAATTCCATTCATGTGGCCCATTTACTACTACCCAGGGGAAAAGCCACGGGTAATGTGTGTGACATAAAATCATATTTTACTACCAACGTTACCGGTGTTTTATCCCCTCGGCAGTAAATGGACCACATTGTTGGGATTCTCTCTTACTGCATAATCAGAGACAATTGAAGCTCCACTCATATCGACCAGGGTAAAACTGCGCAGAGTTTATGGGGGATGGATTTCCGATTTGTCTGTTTTGTGTCACACACGTTGCCAACAATCACCCCGAGTCTCAAACGTTGTCATTCTGGCTTCTCAGTCTAAGAACGTGTTTCATATGCTATCAGCAATTCCACAATGTTGTTTTATCTCAGAAAGTCAGCCGAGAACGTGAGAAAGAAATGGTGATTATATGGGTTAAAAGGTTCTAACATATCTCTCCAAATATGGTTGGGATGCATTATGGATTTTTTTTTGCTCTGATGTGCTGAGTGACACACCTGTGATTTATATATTATTACGTTTTACATAATGAATGTTCATTCAACTCAGAGGCTCGAAACCTATTTGCTCAAAATCTGTTTTAGGATCAGTGACAGGGCAGTCACTTACCTAGTAGTTTTCAGCAACTCACGGGTTTTGCAAGAAATTCTGCACACACAAATACTCCCAACAAAGCCGCTGATGGACTTGGTATATTCATCGCCAACTCTTCGGTTGATGTGATTCCTAACATCATCTACATATGCACATTTCTCCTTATTATACAATACCAGAAGAACTATGGTACTTTTTAGGCAGCAATCATATTAAATTTATATGGTTAGTTCAGGGTTAATTATCCCAGATCTGTCTTTTTGTCATTCTTGAGTTATTTCAATGACCTCAGTTATCTCCGATTGGGTTGGTTTGCACGAGTCAATTATGACAGCACTCCGGATATTTTGTGCTTGATTTCTCGCTGTTTATTTGTGACCAGTCAGTCTGTGAATTGCATCGAAAAGACTGGGTCAGGTGGTGAATTTCCAATCAAAATTCCACCCGCCTCCCCAACCAACACCTTTGTAAATTCATTGCACTGATATCGCTTGTCAAGTGTCCTCGGTATGGGTATCGTTTAGGCTGTGTGGGCGTTTTTTCATACCGCCCACAACGTAGGCAACATTTTCCAAAATGAGACTCCCCATAGAGCAGCAATTATAATTATTCTAGTACTCCTTTATTGGCTACACTGTACTTATGATACATATATCAAACAATAAAATCTACATTAGTAATTTACAGTGTAGTCCTAAAACACATACATTAGTTCTTATTAATTGCTCATTGCAAGTTTGGTTTTCCAATCCATGATGGCTGCATAAATACTCCTCTTATCTGGTGATATCGAAACAAACCCGGGACCACGTACCCTTTCTTCGGTATCAAATGGAACTGATGATCCCAACAGCCCAGAACCCTCTGTCTCTAATACCAATGGATTATCTTTATTTCACATGAATATACAGAGTTTAACCCTTTACCCAACGAATCGGCCGCATCCGCACGCGTAATATGCAAATTCAGCAGTTGAAAAAATATTATTTTTCAAAATTTTTTAACAAAACCATATCATATGACCCCTCGTTGGAACGAGCTCGTTCCAGCGGGGGGTCACATGATATCGTTTTGTTGAAATTTTTTTTAAAAGTTCAAAAAAAGATATTTAAAATAATAAATTTTGATATCGTCCGCGTTGGGTAAATGGTTAAAACTTAAATTTGACATCAAGTGTGAGGTTAGTAAACACGTTATTTGTATTTTTACAGAATCTGGGCTTAAATCAACTGATTGTAATTCTGATCTCCATATTCCGGGCTTTCAAGATTCCATAAGCAAAGACCGATCTACGCGGGGAGGCGGCATTGCCGTGTACACACACTAAAAACTAAACTGTTAAAACTGACACTTTCAAGGTGTTAAACCCATTCTAACTGTTAGGGTTTGATTTTAACACTCAAAGTGCAATGCTATAAGCACTTAGACATTACAATCGTCAGACATCTGAAACTTAAATGGATGGCACTTCCCATGTGTCTAGCATTGGTGGTTCTTCCAGAATCGTCCATAATTTGATTTGCGCTTGGTGGGTACATAATTAAAAGGACACAACGCAGATGACGCGGATCAGGCTCGAGAGTTCGAACCTGATCCGCGTCATCTGCGTTGTTTCCTTTTAAGTGTCGCGACATTACAGTTGTCAAGTGGTATTATTGTAACACCTGTCACGTTCTGGGATATCTACACTTGAACAAAGTGCTAGTTCATCGGGAATGTTAAGTGTATTTGGCTACAAATTTTTTAGCAAAGAAAGGCTTTCTCTTAGGATCCTTCTATAGACCACCAAACCCAGGCTCTGAAACATGGGATCTAATAATCACCTCTTTTGAGAGAAGTCTAGATACACAAACCTTGCCAATAATTATCATGGGTGACTTCAACGATGATCAGCTTAATATATGTACTTTAAATGGTCCAATACAAAAAATCCTTTGACAATTCAACCTGACTCAAATAGTTAATCAACCAACCTTCTTTACTGAAAACTCATCCTCACTTCTTGACTTACTCATAACCAACACCCCAGGTCTCATAGCATCATGCGAAGTTGGGGATCCTTTTCTTGGAGATCTTATTCGCTATCATTGTCCCATAATGGTCGAACTAAAATTTGTCAAAAAACCCCATACGTCAATTCGGCGAAGAATATGGTGCTTCACTGAAGCTAATTTTGAACAATTTAACAATGATCTTATCAACACAAACTGAGATAACTTGCTATTTAGAACTTTTCCTGACGAGATCGCTGACCGCATGACAAACTACCTTCATAAACTTATTTCTGAGCATGTTCCCAGCAAAATAATTACAACTCGTCCCAATGAAACCTTGAGGATGCATAATGCAATCAGACACCTAATACGACAGCGTAGGCGTCTACACCGTATCGGAAAACGTAGAAACTCAGAAGTGACATGGGGGGTGGGGGGGGGGGGGGGGGGGGCTTTGGGCTGGGGAAGTTGGGGGCGGGGGGAACTTCTTAAAAAAATTCCTGTACACAGGGCTGAATTTTTTTTCCTCCCGAAGACCACCCACCACCCCCCTTTTTGAAGGAATTTTTTTCCGATTTCGAATGGTACACCCACCCCCACTAACCACCAATCTGGTCTAAATTGTCCAAATTTTAAATGCTTTCACTTGCATTTCATCTTCCTATTTCATTCTAACAGTCAGTCCAATTTTTTAAGCTGTCCAAAGGGAAGTAACTAACAAAACAAAGACATATGCAACTTGATGCAGCTCTATCAGTGTGGGTGCATTTTTTACTTTAATTACATCTGGTTTCAGCTTTCCAAACAACATAAAGTGTAAGTAGATGGTACAATATCATATTTGGTGCTCAATAGTCATGAATTCATCAGAATTCATAAGCATAAAACCTGATTTCGTGTATCCATTTATTTTCACAACGTCCTGCAACATCGAGCGGGCTGACACGACAACATGTGTACTTTCTGAGTTTTCTCGGTGAGTTTTCTGTGAATTTCAACTTACAATTGAAGGATGAGCATTTTACAGGGGAGCAGGAAGGTAAAAATATTTGGGGAGGGGCGATAAGCGACAGGACCTAAAAGAAAAATGGTAGTGAATTAAACAAAATAAAAAAAAACCCAAAAGCAAAACAAACTACAACTTTACCAAAACAATTATGTGAGTGTAACTTGACGAGTAACGAGGCAATCCTCACTGACTCAGTCACACCAACGCACCTGGTAATGTCAGTTTATGACCAAAATTAAAAGACCACTGAAGGAAATGCCTTTCGAAAAAGGTAGTACCAGACTTCAATGATTCAAGTGATTTGCTATTTTTTATGTCAATTGGAAGAGAATTTCAAAGCCTTGGGCCAGCAACCGTAAAGGCCCTATCACCAGCACAAGTAAATTTAGATCCGAGCTGAGCCAGATTGAGTTGACCTGATAACCTAAGAGACCTCTGTGGTATGTGGATGGTAAGCAGATCGGACAGGTAGGATGGTGCAGATCCCGAGATACACTTAAACACCAAACGGACAATTTTAAATTGAGAGAACTGGTGTTACATAGATGCCACCAATTTGTTTGCATGGAAATCGTTCACTGTTATTCGTAGAACGCATCAGGAAGATTGGCGTTACCAGGCATAATGAACCCTTTTTCCCAACGTAACGGCCAAAACCGGCCAGCGCTATTCACAAAAATCGCCAATTAATTTTCATTATTTTTTTCATTTTTTGTCTCAAAAACATACGTTATGACCCCTCATTGGAAGGAGCTCGTTCCAATGAGGGGTCATAACGTATGTTTTTGAGACAAAAAATGAAAAAAATTAGTTATTCAAGAAGGCCTTTTGCAAGTGTCGTCTGCTTTTGATGTTAGGTAAAGGGTTAAAGCTGAGTTTCTGTAAGGTGGGGAATTAATGATGACAGTAAGTAAGGATTGGGAGGATGAAGAGAATATTGAAGAGAGATTCGTCAAAGTCGAAGAAGAGATTCAGCTCCCCGAACGTCGCGGCTTCCCCAGTGGGGAAGCCTAGACCTTCGTACAGCTGAACATTGTGAACAGAATGAGAAACAAGAGGCCTGTCGGAAAGCTGTAACAGATCCGAGAACATTTTGTAATTATTTGTTTTGGTTTAATCAATGAAGTTGTTATTACTTGTTCCGTTTCATATCGACCGAGATAATAATATAATAACACTTTGGCCAGCCGCGGATTTGTGGCGGTTCTCGGACGAGAAGGCCATGGTTACCCCTATACTACCAACTGCCTCCCTATTCCCACGCTTCTCCTCTCCTCCCAACGCTCGGAGACGAACTGCTTGTTGATATCCCTTGTCCCATTTTTCCCAATCTCTCCGATTAGCATATTAACCCCCTCCTTTGAGTCTCCCCATAACCACATCTCCTTCATTCTCCCATCCCACTTCCCCATTATACTCCCAGTGGATCTCATTCTTTTAGGCTGATACTTCGGGCATTCTAGAAGAAAGTGTTCCAGGGTCTCCACCATGTCCAAGTTACACATCTGGCACTCCCTTTCACCGTCTTTCCCAATTTTTCCCCTCATCTCCAGGGATCGCGACCTCAGCTTGAACAACAGTGACCCCCCCAAAGGTACCAACAAGGTACTCTTCAAAACCTGGCTTCTCTTTATCACGCAGGCCACCCAAATAACTCTTTGATTTGACCCCCTCTCGCCAATTACGGTTACAATCCTCCATGACCCTATCTCTGACGATTTTTTTACCCTGGTTTGCCCCAACGTCCAGGTCCGAGATCTCCAATGAGTAGTTCTCTACTAGCTCCCTCACTTGGACCATCCACCCCGTTTTGATATTTGAGTTGAAAATTCTCAGGAAGATTGCTTTACACCATCGGCTGTCGGAGAGATTTACCAAATAATTAAGATAACCGAGCTTCAACAGGTCTATCCTGTCCTTGATCCTCATCCACCCGAGCTCACCCCTGATTGCTTCTAGCGCCGCGGCATTACTCGACCCCGTTATCCATCGGCCTGCATCTTTCTGCAGGATTTCCAAGATCTTTACGGCATATCGACCGAGATATAAGCCTTCGGTCTCAGGGTGATGTGAAGTTACTTTGGGTGAAACCTTGAGTGGAACAAGGCGCCATCTGCAGTGCTGTAACTTTGCAAATGGCGCCTTGTTCCACTTAAGGGATGATACGTTTGTTGTATGATTAATCAGTTACATGGTCGCCAATCGTATCAATACATTTCAAGCTATTTGGCTTGAAAAAAATCATTTTATGATGCCCCCTCTTTATTCAATTGGCAGTTCTTTCAACTCGTATTCGTAGTTGTGGGGGATGAGTTAGAACATCAAAAATCTAACGCCTTCAGATATTCAACACACACGGTTTTTCATTTTTCATTTCAAAAGGTGTCGTGATTAATTTGAAGGCGCCATTCTAACTTCCAGATTTGAAGAGAGGACTGTACACACACATTCACATCACAGTAAGAAGCGACACTCGCCGTGTTTGGATGAAATGTTTGTGCTTATATCTTTATGAAGCGTATGTAGGGGCATCGCGAAGATCATCGATTTATAATCTTGATTTATCCCGACCAAGACATGTTCTGAATGATGAAATATCCCAACTCCATCATCAAGGCATTCGACGTAGACATGCCTGGTGATGTATTTGGAATATTTCTTCGTCAGGGTTACCAGATGTGGGTGACCGTGGCTGTCGAAAGTGTCGTTAAACCCCAATAAATAAATACTAGTTAAAAAACTCATAACGGCGTCCATCAGGATAAGTTAACAGCACCGTGGTTTTGTTTTCAGTACAAGAAATTATTCCTATAATGTACTACGATTTATCACCTTCGACAACGAAATATTTTCAACCTTCGCCAAAGACCAAGGATGGACTGTTCTTTACTGTTTCGTCAAACCTTTTATCTTTTGCTACGCATTTCACGTAACTTTTCAGACCGTTCCGTTCAACGTGTACACCTTTTGATCGATCATTGTCAATAATTTCATACCGAACAGCGTCTCTGGACGACAAAGACGCGTCTTCTTCGAAATAATTGTAAGGAAGTAGAAAGAACTGGAGGTGTCCGCCAACAGTGGTGGTCGTTGGAAGGTCTTCGGTGCGTGGAATATGATGAGTAGATAGAGTGACCCAGGCAACTAAATCCTGAAAAAGAACAAGATACAGTACCGTGATCGATAAAGTGTAGAGCTAAAACGGTTAAAGGATTTTCTTGATCGAATAATCACGTGGATTAACCTCGGTTAACCGAATAATCACTTGTCCAAATAGATATCTGAATAATTGCCATACCGTTGATGATTTACAGCATGAACCCTTTACCCAACGTAACAAACAAAACCGACTAGGCCTATATACAAAAATCTTCATTCAAATTTATTATGTTTTTAATTTTTGTCTCAAAAACATTGCTTATTACCCTCCATTGGAACGAGCTCGTTGAGCTCGTTCCAATGAGGGGTCATAAGCTATGTTTTTGAGACAATAACTGAAAATTTTGAGTAATTCATGAATTTATTTTGGAAGTATCGTCTGCTACCCGCAAGTATCGTCTGCTACCATTTCCAGCTACTGCAACAGTATGATGACCTTGCAAGTAAAGAAGTATGTCAGCACGTAACTTGCATGCTTTACTCTCTCATATAATTGATGTGAGTCAGTGTGACAATGTTTGCTTGTTTTGGAACAAGTTTGTTCCTTTCTTGACCCATATAAAACAGTAGTTCAAAAGTAACGGTTAATCGATCAATTACTTTTTTTTATTACATGCCCATGCAGTCTCTCTTATGCAATACGGCGTGCAATACGGCTGTGCAATACGGAATTCCGTATTGCACACCAACCTGTTCCAACCGGGACTTTTTTATGCAATGCGGCTGCATAAAGTGCATGGTGTTTACCACCGTTGATAGAAAAGAAAATTAGGTCTGTAGGTGCTTGGGTCATGTAATAAATACAAAACCACATGTATGTTTCAATGAGTCGTTTTGTATTCAATTCGTCAGATGTGCGTAGAAAGAAAACGTCTCGACCTTCGGTCTCGACGTTTTCTTCCTATGCACATCTGACTCATTGAATACAAAACGACTCATTGAAACATACATGTAGTTTTGTCTATGGATCGATCAAGATGCTGATAATTGATTAATCGATTAATCGGTTCAGCTCTAATAAAGTGGTCTCTTTCTCGATTAGAGATTTCATAAATAAGACATCACAAAATCAATATCAATTCATGAAAAACAAACAGAAATATAATCTAAGAAATAGAACTGGGCGGTTTTTCGGCTTTCCGGCTCGGTTCCGGTTTTTGCTGCAAATCGGAAAACCGAACCCCAAGACTCAACACAAAACGGCCAAACGGTTTTACTGTTAGACTGACCAAACTACCTTAATGGGAGGGAACTGATTAGCGGCCTTCCGTTCATTTGTGAAATGAGGCAGCTTGTAGAATGTGTGTTTAAATATATATATATAATATAATTATTTCCCACAAAACTAAAACGTTTCTAATATCTAGACTATTCAAAGTTTGCTAAGCACCAAGTATATCCAACTACCTGTTTTACGTTTTGGTTGAAATATTGTTATGAAAAGTGTATATATTTTTTTATTTAAATATATATCTTTGATGATTTAAGCACAGAAATTAAGATTTTGTTTGCGTTTGACATTATTTTTTAGCTTTTGAATACGATAACCATGGGAAATGGATATTATTGGTAAAAGAGGAAATGTTTCAAATTTGCCAAAACGTTGACGGAGCGAACTGATATGGGTTCAATATCGAGTATGCGACCCATTATTGTTAATTAGAGCTTGACATTGCCTTCTCATGCTCCCAATCAGGTTCCAGATGGTCCTTTGTGGGATGCTGTTCCATTCTTGGACCAGCATGGGACCAAGCTCCTGGACACTTCTTGGTTGGACTGGGCGGACTGAAATTGCAAGCTGCAACTCATTCCAGACATGTTGGAGTGGAATGAGGTCTGGGGATCTTGCTGGCCAGTCCATACGCTCAATCCCCTCCCTCTGTCGGTATCCTCTGACATCATGGGCAACATGAGGACGGGCATTATGGTCCATCAGAATGAATCTATCACCCACAGCACCTGCATACAATCTGACGTGGACATCCAGGATCTCATCAATATACCGCTGTTCAGTCAATGTACCACGGCCAAGGACACAGAGCTCTGTACGTCCATCCCAGTTGATGCCGCTCCAGACCATTACTGACCCTCCACCGTCCATCCAACGCGGTCCATGGCCCATTCATATCGTGCCAGGCGTGGTTCTGGGACAGCAGAATGCGAATACATGGTCTTCTCGATCGGACACCACCTTCGTGTAACCTTGCCCGGATAGTCTGCGTCGAAACATTTACCTCGGATGCATTCTGAAGGGCACTGTGAAGCTGGGTTGCTGTGGCAAAGCGGTTCCTACGGGTGGGCCTGAATGATCAAAAACCGGTTTTCAGCTGCAGATGTTGCCCTGTCTCCGCCACCATCATGCCATCTTACTGGTGTGCCATACTGCTGAAATCTTGCCCAGGCTCTGATGATCACTGTATGGTGCACACCAAGGGCTTCACCAACCTGACGATAGGTTGCCCCTTCCTCCACTATCCTTACAGCCCGCCACATTTCTGCTTCAGACAAATGTCTTCTTACATTTGCATTTGCCATATTCAATCATTAAATCACAAGGGTTTGTGTTGAAATGAAGATTAAATACCCTACACATGTCATGTACATGTAGACAGTACACGAAAACATCATGAAAATCAAGGGGTACATGCTTTCCATGACTGTCACGAAAAGTCGGCCTGTCAAGAGAGCTAATGTAAACACTGGGGACCATCTCAATACATTCCTCAATAATATCCACCAAAAATATCGCAAATATGTCACAAGCAAATTTCACAATGATGTGTCAAAAATTTGTGCTTAGCAAACTTTGAGTTGTATAGTTCATTGCATCCTTCTTTGTCCGGGAGTTCTTGTCGATTCTGTTAATTCATTTCAAACTTGTACCGAGAACTCGAAAATGGGCCGAATATTCCATATTTATTTTCATGTTCTCGCTGACAATTCGCTAAAAAGCTGTGTTATTTTGATACAAAGCATTATTTCATGAAGAAAACTGTTTATTTTTTAAAACGTTATATGTTTTTCATAAGAGCCAGTTGTCAGTGTCAGCCAGATAACGTAAAAATTACTTTAAAATCATATATTTACAGTTGAGAGAGAGTCTGTCTTTCAACTTTGTTAAGGGAAATGCAAAGAGCAGATTAATTCGCATATTCACCAGATATAATAAACATCCAAATTTATAACTAATTTTGCGAAATTTACTTTTATTGAACTAACAAGTAAGATGTGAAGTTGATAGGATATGGCATAGAGAAAGCATCAGGGCGTTACGAATCTCAAATTTCGAATTGAATCGAATACCGAATCAGAGGCGCACTGGCCATGTATGGTCCAGCGTGAAAATACACGGTGGGCCCCGAATTGCCCCCCCCCCCCCCCCCCCGGTACCCACAAAACTGATGCAGCCCAACAACTTTTGGTGTGTGAAATTTCCAGAAAATGACCAAAAGGCGATCCGATTGCATACGCTGCCGGTATGTCGAAATTTTCTCTATGTAGACTGCAGTTGAGTCTGTCATTGATCGTTCAGATGAAAGGAAATAGCATTCCTTCAATTTCAAAAATTAAATTTTTTTCCCACTGGGCCGAAATATAGACTTTCCCTCCCACGATAAAACCATTTTTGCCGAATGATTGATGAAGATTATATAAAAATGCTATCGAAATGTCCTCTATGTGGCTTGCTATTGATCGCCTAGATGCAAGGAAGCAGCTTTCGTTCAGTTCGAAAAATCCAAATTTTCTTCGTGTCTGCCCCCTCCCCACCCCAATCAGGTGCATTTCCCAGTAACCTTTCTTGACCCAGTCCGCCCCGTACCGAATCGAATCACGAAGTTGATTTCGAATTGAATCGAATCGAATCTCGACCCGAGTCTCACCGCACTCCGATTTTTCATCTTGCAACCTTGAAAACTGTCAGTCTCCACTCAAGTACTGTATTTAACCATTTACCCAACGTAACGGCCAAAACCGGCCAGCGCTATTCTCAAAAATCGCCAATTAATTTTCATTATTTTTTTCATTTTTTGTCTCAAAAACATAGGTTATGACCTCTCGTTGGAACGAGCTCGTCGAGCTCGTTCCAACGAGGGGTCTTAACCTATGTTTTTGAGACAAAAAATGAAAAAAATTAGTTATTCAAGAATTATTTTTGCAAGTGTCGTCTGCTTTCTACGTTAGGTAAAGGGTTAATCGTAACTCGTCTGTTTGAACAAATCGATCAAAAAAGTGGAATATTCGAGAAACGAAGTTAAAGTAGTTTCCAGAAATGGAACCTCCTTAAACACCTCTTCATTCATCAGGTCTCCCACACAGGAGACCTAATGACAGAATAAGCCGTTTTCGAACTGCCATCTTGGCTTTTAATCTATGCAAGGTCACAGGCCGCGGGGTGTAAACAAAGCGATTTCCATGTTCGTCGCGCTGAGTTCTGTGTCAGCCAAGATAACAGAACCGATGTCATTCGAATTAACTGAAGGGGCAACCTTTGGCGACTTTAAACGATGAGATACCGCGGGTTTAAAGACTTTTTTACTGAGGAGAGGACTTGTTTTGAATGGCAACAAGGAAACACTGGTTGCACGCTGTTTCTCAGCTTGATGAATCCCCTAAAGTTGTTGAAACAGTACCGACGGCCACAGAGCCATGGCACAGCGTGCATTTAAACACCATTTACGGGGACGTCCAACCTAACTTTGGTCAAATTTCATGCAATTTTCTTTCAAGTCTAAAAAGGCCCAAAATGAATAACCCCAATAAATTATATACCAAAATGCTTGGAATGAAACATAGAACATGTGGAAACTGAAATTTGCCATGTGTAAATAGCACCACCTGAAAGTCTGCTATGGCATAAGTAAGAAAACAAAATTTTTAAAATAAAATACCTCAAAATAAAATAACAGCTGTATTCTATAAACATTTAAGTACATACTCGAAGAAATCCTTTCCTAATTCATGAAAGTAATAAAGATTGAGACGAAATATTATAAGTGGAGTGCTCACTGACTGAAGGCAGACATTTTCTTTTGTTTTTGTTTTGATTTGGGGAGTTCAACGAAGATCAACTTGAAGGAGTTCACCAGAAGAAGTATGGAAGGACAAAAGAGTGTCTCCCAATATAAAGATGTATGTGTCACTGTGGTGGTTTGGAAAGAAACTATGATATTCTCCTATGTAGAATGCACTGCAATGTCATACATTGTAGTTGAATAAATATATTTACAAACCCCTTGCACTGTAACCCATTTTATCCCATGCATCAATTTGATAGTGATTAAATTGTTAAATTTGTCTGGTTTATCAATAAGTATAATAGCTTTGTTTACTCTTGGACACCAATACACTCATGATATCTGTTGGAGAAGAAATAAGGGTAACTGTAACCTGCCACTGCAATAAACCACCTAATGTACTTAAAAGTACATTGTTATTCAAAACACATCAAATCAACCTTACCTAACCATTATTGCATGTACTTTCCCCAAGGAGGCATATTGAGATCAGAAGGGTACATCCAGAGGGTCTCACATATTTTTTTCAAGAACGCAGTACACAAAGCAATCCCCAAAAGGTGACAAGTGAGCTCCATTTGACACAAAAAATTTCCTGGGGGGGGGGGGGGGGGGGGGGCTTTCTTCCTTGTATGACTCTACCTCCGGCACTCAAGGCATATGCCTTTTTTCTCAAAGTTTAACTCTTTTTTCTTTTTGAAGATCCTGGCCACACATGTTCCAAACACTATCAGACAGGTAACCCTCCAAATAAGTGTATCTGCAAAAATCATGTTACATTGCAAAACATTCTTTTTAGACTTTAAGTTCTGGACCTTTCATGCTTCTTACTTCCAACTATAACACTTCATTTATCGATTAATGGGTGAATAGAAAAGTCCTGCTATAATCAACATTTTGAGTTCCACAAGCCTTCATAACAGCTCCGCTAAAAGTGTCAAACATCAGATTGGTGGCTTTATACAGAATATTCATTAGGTTATTGCTTGATAAGTAATAGGAACGAAATCTTCACCAGAAATATTTTGTAGCAATACATTTGAGGGTATCAGCAGACACTTTCCAACAAATTGTAACAAATCAACTAGTGATAAACAAAATTTTCTAACTCAAAAGAGTGAAAAAGTACCACAACTCTGAAAAAATATGGGAAGAAACACATGCTACAGCAGCTACACAGGCATTGTTTTCCCATGATGCTCGATCACAACACCAAATATCCTTCAAATTGGAGTAGCAGTGGTTGAGATACAAGGGAGAATGTTGGTTCGTGTAAATTGATGAATGGGTAAGAGGACAGAAGTCACCACTGCACGGCCCTAGATACACCTTTGATTTTACAACTTCCAGGTCTGGGGCATAATAATCGCAACACATCCACCTTATCAATTCATAATTTCAGTAAAATAAAAGGAATTATCAATTTTAATTAATTTATAGATGATGGGAAATATTTGGCTTCTTTCGCCTTCTCGTACTATTAATTACCACAAACAATATCAGTTTGATACCGACAAACGAAACTGAACGCATGTGGTCTGGTTAAAAAATAACTCGGCATGGATAATGAAGAAATTGCGAATAATTCGTGTATTTCATTTGTTTAAGAGCCAATTGTAGCTAAATTTGACCGTGGATTCGATAATTCGTTTCGGTTTTGACCACACGGTCACACTGACAGCGGTTATGTTTATTGTGGTATGCAAATTGGGAGATAGTTTCCGGCGAAGGAGATTTGTCACATTTTTCAGTGTAAAACGTTGACAAAAGACACTGATTGACGCTTGTGTTAGTATGGTTGGTTGCAAGAAAAACTAAATTCTCAGCATCGTCCAAACGCTCCTTATTTAAAAGCGCGAATGCATCATTTTCAACCCATCTTGAATCGGTCCTTTGCAGACTTCAAACACAGCCGCGACAAATTCCATGGTTACTAGGAAGTAAATAACTTCACAACATCGGGGGAAATCAACACGCTCAATATAGTTCCAGGTCACTTGGAATATACTTCGTGATAAAGTGATTTCTGAAGCATTCTGCTTACTTGTTATGAATATTGCCTTATTTTATGTGTATCGTCCCGATATTATACACTCGGTTATTTTTTTTACAAGTGGTTCATGTTGTCTTTCTAGTGCGCAATAATTCAGATTTTTTGTCAACAAAAAAGTTCAGACGGCCTGCAAACACGAGAGGGAATTTCGAACCATATTGTGCAGTTATGACATTAACAGCTCAAGTATTTGCTGTCACCTGTTTGCAAATCCGTTCATACACTGTCTCGAACAAATAAAGGGCGTGATCACGTCCTTGCATTCTTACGATTGCCCAAATTGAGTATTTCTGCAAGAACCACATTGTAATCACATGACCGGAATAAACATCACTGAAACATGGCCACATACGGAACATCCAAAATTTGTGTTGGTGTTATTACATTCAAACATCAAAACCCGCCAGAGTGTGTGTCAAAAAAATGCTTTCTCCGAGTCTGTAGTATGTTATCATTATATTGAGGACCAGGCTTTCGAATTACCGATTATTTTGTGGTTTTACTGATTCGTTACTTACGCCATTGGCAAATTAATCTTCTTCAAAATCATAAAATTCACTTTTTTTCCTGAAAAAAAATATATGTACCTTTTCTATGCACTTTACTCATTATTTTGATATATAATTTGCCTTGCCTTACTTCTCTCATCTGTTTCTGAGGCACTGGGAAAAATGTCAACAAATTGACCAAAGTTAGCTTACGATCCCTTAAGTCGATAGGAACTCAATTCGAAACAATGAAAGTGCTCATATAATATTGCCACTGCTTTAACCAAATGGAAATCTTGGCTAAATGTTTTTTGAATTCTCAATAATGAACGAAATGGGGTCCAAAGCACTCCACCTGCTCTTTTCAGCCATTGCTTACAACGTGTTTTCTTGAACTGTTTACACCTCGTGACCTCTGACCTTGCATAGATTAAAAGTCAAAATGGCAGTTTCGAAAAAGGCTTATAGAATAAGTGTCCAAGAGGAGATAATTGATTGGATTTTGAGAACAATCGATCATTTAAATTTCCAAATTAGCGCGATTCGAATGGAATAAAATCATAGGGGTGACATATTTCTTCATAACTAAACCTCTCTTTCTCTTGGCGGAGCACAAAACTCTGAAAAATCCAGGGTGGCAATAAATCGCTCACCTGGAACCTACTTAGGCGAGCAAATTGCTCTCCTGAAATCTTTTTCACTTTTTTGCTTCACAAAGATCTTCTAAAGACTTAGTTAACCCCCTGCACACTGATATCAAAATATCTAAATTTTAGACAGAAAAAAATTGCCATAATGCAACGAGAAATTTAACCAATTCAATCTTGTTTGACAGAGCTCATTGAGCTCTGTCAAACGAGATTGAATTGGGTAAATTTCTAGATGTATTATGGGAAAAATCAGCCTCCTGAAAGTTTGGTATTTTGACATCAGAGTGAAGAGTGTTAACACGGGGTTGGGTAATTTTTCCTTCGAGTGCATTCAAGCCAATCAATTTTAAATGAATTAATAAAATGTTAATGAATGAACCTGTATTCATTTTTTTACTATCCCCTCCACCGCAGTGTGGTCAGATCGATCAAGAAGTTCAGGGGGGCTGGTACATGTAGTGGCCGACACACACATGTACCCAGCATATTCTGTACACACGTTCCATGGTCCGTCACCATCGAAAATAGCTGAAAGTAGGTGAGCAAAAAAATGCTTATGCCGGATTAAATTGCGTGAGCAGTTAAGGCAAGCTAAAAATCGCTTGCATCAGAATTCCATGACTGACAAAGTACAACAGAGATCACAGATATCGGTTTTACTTACTCGAGAAGCACAGTCAATTTATTGTAGCTATAGATGCAACAACTTACCTGATCAACAATAGTTTCATTATCGTCTAAAAATCTTTGAAACTTGATTACAGGGTTGTAACCATCCCATTGTGCATACGGAGAACTGCTCGATAATTCATCATCTTTAAATTTCGTCACCGCAACTTGATATCTGGTCCACGAAACAGATCCTTCGGCTGACGAATCAACTGGTATTAGTTGTTTAGCAACCCCGACAGGCAAGAGTCGGTAAGATTTTGGTGTCCCGCTACTTCTTTCCTCCTTTTTATTGTGAAAAAGGAGATACTTTGGAGTGTTAAAATCAAATTTGTAAGCAGCCTCTAGTTCAGTTTTCTTTAGGTCCCTTTTAAATTTAAGTTGTTGAAAATTTCCCGGAAAAATATTGTTTGGAATATCTTCCACATCAATGTCAAGTGTTTCAAATCGATTATTGGTTCCCTTTATGTCAACATCCACTTTATAGTTGATGGAGCGAAAATGGATGTTTCCAGCCAGATTGTCCCTAAGTTTAAAGCTGTAACTCCTTTCTTTGTTGGTGTAAAATGTTGTGGAGAGATACCCTGTTGGTGTGAATTTGACTTCCAAAGCACCACCTTGGTGAAAAATAAAATCAGTTATGTAATTGTCCATACCAATTACAAGGCATGTCCTGACAATTAAGACGTTGTCCGGCATGCCAGCATAAAATCCCGGATCACCGAACGATCCCCGCGCTGTGTGACGTCGTAATGGGATACCATTATTGTGTTCAAATACACACACAGCGGATGGGTATGTTGTTATAGTATTGGAGTCTATCAGTTTGGTAACATTAAGGAAGGTGGCTTCCTCGGGACAATCAACGCCAGGAACAAGCGGTAATAGGTTACTGGCAAGAGGGTATAAACCATCGATATAGTTGGCGTGACGCTGGTCTGGCTTACTACCAGAGTGATAAACAGTTATTTCCTGCATTCCGATCTCATATACGATTCTGTCATTGTTATATCGAACATCCAGTAGCTGAGGTCCCGTCTGTGTTGCCACACGGAAATTAAATTTCCATCCCAGATACTCGATTAGCCTTCCGCGAATAGAATACCGTTTGCCACCTGGTACCGTTTGTCGTGGTCCACTTTTCGGTTTCTCTGGTTTGGGATTTCCCCTCATATTAATTGTAGAAAACATGTTTTTGTCGTCTGTAGGAAATGAGTCAGAAGTTATTGAAATATTTGATTGCACATTATATGTTCTTTTGATTTCATCAAAGCTTTCATAAACTTTTCCCTGCAACCATATTTTTTCAATGTAATTTTCCTTCGGATCACTGCTTGTAAAATTTACCATGAAAGCTAGATCAATCGGATGAAGAAAAAAATATTCAACTGCTCTCACGACTCTCATCCAGATATACCTGTGTGGTTTATCGACCGTCGTTGAGTGCATCGTTCCCAAATAAAACGTTAAGCATTTATTTTGACAGTTAGTGAATTTGCGACCAAACGTATCAAGCAAAATATCTCCAATATTATTGTCAATCACGGAATATAGTTCCTGAATCATGAAAACAATTTCATACCTTGACACTGGACGGTATACAAATTCCACAGGATTTCTTCGGTTGCTGTATTTTATCATTGAGTGATATGATGGATTTGGAAGAGGACCAACAGCATATTCTGCGCAGACAGCTGGAGATAAATCGCGACGAAAAATTAATACCTTTGCTTGTCTTTCTGGCTGAGGTCCAGATGAATCCAAATAATCCAAGGTTCTCGATTTCTTTGGTAGCATCAGATCGACAAAATATATGTATGAGTGACCGTCAATGTTGTTACCGTTTGGATTAATATGTAGATCTGATTGACGAGATAGATAATCTTGTACACTTTTTATCTCATCGACAGTCAGATCAGCGAAAACACCAGGATGATTTTGTTCAGAAGTATCAATTTCATCGGGATACTCTTCTCCACATACTGGTATTGAGGTATCTCTCGATTCCTTTGAAACAGCAATGAGGGCAACCAGTAATGATAAGCACACAATTATAAGTATGATAGCCAACAGTCGCCATCTTTTGGCTGCTGATGAAAACTGTTCCGGTTCCATTGCCATTGTACAATAGCGTCGATACTACCTATGGAATAAAAAAAATGAAAGGTGAAAGCATTTTATTAGCCCTTTACCTAACGTGAAAAGCAGACGACACTTGCAAAAAAAATTCTTGAATAACTAATTTTTTTCATTTTTTGTCTCAAAAACATAGGTTATGACCCCTCGTTGGAACGAGCTCGACGAGCTCGTTCCAACGAGGGGTCATAACCTATGTTTTTGAGACAAAAAATGAAAAAAATAGTGAAAATTAATTGGCGATTTTTGAGAATAGCGCTGGCCGGTTTTGGCCGTTACGTTGGGTAAAGGGTTCGCAACATCAAATGGTCAAATCCAGCATAGCGTTGCATAAAAAAAAATTAAACCTGCCCGCAAGCACAACTATCAAAATACCCTCGCAATGTGCAGTCCAACCCAAAATAAAGATTGCTATCAAGTTGATTTTTAAAAATATGTTAGCACATTGTTTTGGTGCTTCATTTTGATACTCGGAAAAGGAAAGGAAAATAATGTGTCACCATACGGCGACACAAAAAATACCTCCGCTTATTTAACAATGCAAGACTGACTATATGTGATACAGTTTTTGAGTATATACAAATACGAAGTCCATAAAGGGCAATGACTCTGACAATAAAATCTCGAACGATATCTGTATTTCACTATGGGTATACAGCAATACGATACACTTGCATACCAAATATCAAGTCACTCATTCAAGTACTTTACAAATTATTCATGATTGAATTTCGGGACGGACGGACGGACGGACGGACGCTCCAACATTTCGGGTTTATGGGCTACCAAAAAAACATTTTGTATGTCCAAAACCTTATTTTACCCAGAACACCACCCCCTCCACCCTAGAACTTATATTTAACCCTAACCCCACCCCTCCACCCAAAAACCACACCCTAACCCTACACCACCCTGACCCTAAACCCTAAAAGCCCACCGCAGACCCTAACCTCACCCACCCCGGGACCTAACCCCCAACCTTAAGCCCTACTCTGGGGCTACCCCTAACCCCCACCCCACCCCTGACCCAACCCCAACCTAGCCAAACCAATAGGATTAGGAGCTATTTTTTGGTTTAGGGGCTACTAAAACTAAAACCCCACCCTCGGGACCTAACCCTCCCATCCTTAAGCCCTACTCTGGGGCTACCCCTAACCCTAACCCCACCCCACTCCTAACCCTAACACTATCTTAATTTGGAGGTAGCCCCTAATAATAATATCCCGTAAACCCCCAATGTTGGCCCGGACAGACGGACAGACGGACGGACGACCGGCCGGACCTTGTACAATGGATAGACAGCAATAAGATAGAGTTGGACATCAAATATGAAGTCATTCCATTGGGTACTCTGCAAGTTATTCATGAATTAATTTCAAGGCGGACAAATATCAAGTCACTCAACCAAGTACTTTTCAAGTCTTCATGGTTGAATTTGGTACGTCCGTCCGGACGGATGGACTGACGACGTACGGGCAAGGCGATTCCTATATACCCCCGCTGGGGGTATAAAATATTTCTAGTTCATGCCTGTCCTTCGGGGAGTTTTTGACACATCAGAGATTAAATGGTCAGTTTGTTTTATTTCATGGAGCTTTACGACACTTGTAACAGCGACATCATGCCGGGCAGTGCTACAGGTTGAGAAAGCCGGAATACCCGGACAGAACCACCGAGCAGCGGCGAGCAACTGCCAGACTCTCCCATTTTCAACATCTGCACAAGCAGAGTTAGCATCGTTGAAAGCAAGTGCTCCCCCCCCCCCCCCACACACACACACATACCTCCATCCCCTTGGATACTAGAGTTGAAGTGTCTTTCCCGAGGGCACAACGCAGTTACCGCTGGTCCGGATCGAACTGGCGACATTTCGGCTTAATATTTTTTTCAAATTGAAATATTCAGTTTTATATCTTACACTCTGAAATGAGTTTAGTTAAAAACAACCCAAATCAACTGGATTGAGTGAATATGAATCCAAATGGGATCATATTCACTCAACCCAGTTGACTGGGGTTGATTTTCAACCCAACCGATTTTAGAGCGTACACAACGACATTCGACAAGAGCGCACTCATTATGTTAAGAAATGGAGGCGTGGTGTAACATTTCGAAAATGGCATCCCTGGTTATGGGAACTTAAATGTCGTCGTTGCATTTAAGACTTTATCTCGCAGTAATGACATCGTCAATGCAACGTTTCCCTGTGAATGCATTGGGTGTTTTTAATTGCATCACCATGCATGTTTTAAAAGATTGAGCACGTTTCTGCATTTTTAGATCTTGGAAAAACAATATTCTGTCCAAGTCACACGGTTTGCCTTTTCTGGTAACGCGACATTATGTGACCGAATTTAGGATGGCGTTGCAGAAAAAGAGACACGTCGTCTCTTGAGTTCCAATGTGTTCTGTGTGCCTACTGGCACATACAACACATTGGAACTAAGGGGACGATATTTGAATCAGTTCGTGCTTTTCATTCGAGGAGTTTTTAATATATCTGAGACTAAATGAAGGGTCCCGCGAATATTCGAGATTCGATTCGATATCGTTATCACACGTCTGCTTCAAGATCGATCCCGAATCAGTCTCAAGATTCGATTTTTTTCGAATCTCTCGCAATAACTTTAATTTGTCACATTTCCAACAAAAATTGGATACAACTGACACTATAGATAACTCATTCATGTAGGCTCAATTCATATTTAATTGAGTAACTGACGATTGTTAATTGTAAGGTAAGTGGTGAATTTTGCACAGGACATTATCCATAGCTGATGTTTTTGAAGGCTTAACTTGTTACTATTCACGTTCTTAAGAACGTGAATAGTAACAAATTAAGCCTTCAAAAACTAAAACTATGGATAATAGGCCCAGCTGTTTCAGCGACGGCGCTACAGAGAATATTTATTTATTGGTGTTTAAGGTGTCAGTCAGTCTTGTAAGAGTCATCAGTGTTCTGTAACTTCAGTTTGGTGCACTATGAAATAAATTGTCTATTAAGATTCGATTCGATTCGATATTCGATTCGAAAAAAATGGCTTTGTTGATTGGAGTTTAGCGATACTTTAAACAGACAGTGTGACATCGTGTCGTACAATATTGACAGGTGTAGGAAGTCTGAATACACATAGAGAACCACCGAGCAGCGGATAACAACTGTCAGACTCTTCAACTTTCTAACTCAACACATGGAGAGAGTTAGCAGGTGTTAAAAGCAAGTGGACATCTACGTGTGCTATGCCTAAGTCAGGGACCAATCAGGACTATTTAAATTACGCTCTAGCCTCGGAGCCTATTTTTTCAATTCATGCGCCAGATTTCAATTTACGGAGTCACACTGCTGTATGTAACACACACTGCAAGTATGTAATAGCTCTCATCAATTTCATTTAGTACACTATAGCAAACATTAATCTTCACTGTGGTTTCTGATCAAGTCTTGGCTGCCTATTTAGGCAGCCAAGACTTGATCAGAAACCACAGTGAAGATTAATGCTTGGTAATTAAGACTTGAAGTATTAACTTAAGCACTCTACAACAATGATAAATGATAATCATATATATAATGTATGTGAGAGTGTCTCTCTCGATTATCCATCGAAAGAATATCAAAATATGATCTGAGAAGTTACGCGCCAACTGAGGAGCCTATTTCTGAGATTTAAGAGCCAGGTCCTGATGTTTCAGAACCAAATACGCACTGGCGCATGCCCAGGTCGGTCCCTGCTAAGTGCACTGCGCCACCGTGCCCCCAATTGGGCGATCGGGGTGAGGTTTCTTTTCCGAGGACACACCGAAGTTACCGTTGGTTAGGATCGAACTGCCGACTTTTCGGTTTAAATTCCAATGTTCTAACCACTGAGCCACCACCGTGCTCCCTAGACTTTATGTTAAAATATGCTTTCTCCGAGTCTGGCGTTCAAAGTCTTTTATTTGAAACTCAGACATTGAAATTTCCTATCTATTTGCAGTGGCGGCGCCAGAAATTTTTTTTTTTTTTTTGGGGGGGGGGGGGGGGCAACTAGGGGGGCAGACTCCCATGAAGGGAGGTAAATACGTAAAGGATCATATCATTACTTTGTTATGAGGTAGTCCAAACTTGGACCCAAAGTCCGTAATATACTTTTTTGGTTGACTTTGGGTCCAAGTTTCGACTAAATGTAATGGTAATTAGCGGTCCTCCTTTCAAAAAATCCTGGATCCGCGTCTGGTGGGTCTGTGCGTGTGTGTGTGTGAGAGAGAGAGAGAGAGAGAGAGAGAGAGAGAGAGAGAGAGAGAGAGAGAGAGAGAGAGAGAGACTCACAATGCCCGTCTGTCATAATGCGAAATCCATGAATTTGTCTTTTGTTGGCTCATAACTCAATTATAACTTATAAGTATCTGCATCCGAGTCTTTAAATCTTTACTGTCTGGATGTGTTCATCAGTTAGCCTGAGGCTTTGGGCTAAGTGTGTATGGGAAATTATTGGGAATAAAAAAGAGAGGGGTGTGTGTGTGTGAGAGAGAGAGTGACTGAATGTGTTTGTGTGTGAGGGTGGATGGAAATGCATGCGAGATGGTTGGGGAGGGGGGCAACTGGGGGACTGGAGGGGGGGGGGTGCAAAGACTTCGTTTGGGGGGGGGGGGGGGGGGGGCAAACGCCCCCCGTAGCGCCGCCACTGTCTATTTGTGGTTATTTCGATCAATTACTTATGCCGTTAGCAACCTCTCGCCGAAAACATAAAAAAGAACATTTTTAGTGAAAAAGTTGATCTAATACCATTCCTTCTACCCTATTATTTATTTTGATATTAATATGCCTTTATTCACCCCTAGCCCAATATTTGTGGTGGCACTTGTAACAATTTCAAATGAAAGTGTCAATGACACTGTAGCTCAACTAGTGTAAGACATGTACATGTATAGTATGTGACACAGCAATGGCACATATCTAGGTAATGACCTGATAACAAAGGTACATGTAAAGTATTGTAAAGGTCTGTACACAAATACTGACCATATAGCCTTAACACATGTACAGGTAAAGTATTGTAAAGGTGGGTGACAGTTAGATGCCTCTAGCCAGAGCCGTATTGAAATGTGCACTTACTGTGTATAAGTAGCATTGAATAAATCAAAGTTTGTCTAATTGGACGCCGGCGGCCATCTTGAAATTTCGGACCGCACCCCAAAACACTCGTTCTTGTCCCACGGTGATAACAAAGTTAACCAAGAAGTTTCGTAAAGATCGGTTCATAAATACGGCCTCTAACCCGAGCCGTATAGAAGTTCTGTACAAAAAAAGTACAAAAAACTGATTGTACCTAATTTCGGTACAAAATGGTCGCCGGCAGCTATCTTGAATTTCGGACCGCACCCCAAAACACTTGTTCTCGTCCCAAGGTGATTATAAAGGTACCCAAGAAGTTTCGTGAAGATCGGTTCATAAATACAGCCTCTAGCCCGAGCCGTATTGACATGTGTACTTACTGTGTATAAGTAGCACTGAATAAATCAAAGTTCATCTAATTTGCATAATTTCTGCACGACAAAAAAAACCCCGTATTATATGTGATGTATTCCATGTTACTAAATATTCATACACAAATTTATTCAAATCAGAACTTTCATATAGAAGTTCTGCACAAAACACTGATTGCACTAATTTCGGTACAAAATGACTGCCGGTGGCCATCTTGAATTTTGGACCGCACCCAAAAAACACTCGTTCTCGTCCCACGGTGATATCAATGGTACCCAAGTAGTTTCGTAAAGATCGGTTCATAAATACGGCCTCTAGCCCAAGCCGTATTGAATTGTTGACGGCAGACAGACGAACCGACGGACGACTGGCCATGGCATAACCTCAAATTTCACTGTGTCAAAGTTGAACTAAATATGGTCGAAAGTTTTGTTGGGTAACTCTTTAGCCCATAATAAAGTCTAAAATTTTCCAACTGAGATTTACACTTTTAACAGAGCAAAGGTAGGCGGGAACTGTGCCTGAAGATACAGACAGGTTCGGTAGGACGAAAACACAAGCATGAAGGTAGATGTAATGAGTCGAAGCAGCGGATGGGGACGGGTAGCGATATATCAAAACACATTAAACTATTTTGATAGGTACTGCCAACTGTTACTACTACATTATTTCTCCCATCCCGCCGAGTCAAAATCTTCCAGCTACAGACAGTGGCGGCGCCAGAAATTTTTTTGTGGGGGGGGGGGGGGGGGGGGGCAACTAGGGGGGGGGGCAGACTCCCATGAAGGGGGCAAATACGTAAAGGATCATATAATTACTTTGTTATGAGGTAGTCCAAACTTGGACCCAAAGTCCGTAATATACTTTTTTGGTTCGGTACGTCCTGTGGACGTACCAAACCAAAAAATTATATTACGGACTTTGGGTCCAAGTTTCGACTAAATTATTGGGAATAAAAAAAGAGAGGGGTGTATGTGTGTGTGAGAGAGAGAGTGACTGAATGTGTTTGTGTGTGAGGGTGGATGGAAATGCTTGCGAGATGGTTGGGGGGGGGGGGGCAACTGGGGGGGGGGGGCAAATGCCCCCCATGCCCCCCCCCCCCCTCCGTAGCGCCGCCACTGGCTACAGATTTTAACTCTTCACTCACCCATCACACGATATCAAATTTTGTTATTTGAATATTTTTTTTTAAAAATGGGGTTTTTCCACAACTGCTGAATTTGTAAATTTGTTTTAAAACCATTTATAAAAATGACGGATGTGGCGACTCTTTGTTAAACTCTTAAAATTCATAGTTCCATCTGTATAACATCATTGACCGTACACTTCTAACCTAAGTTCTTGGTAGTCACAACTACAAATCAATATTGGGTGTGTGTGTGTGGGGGGGGGGGGGGGGGGGGTATTTTCATTACCTTTCAATCAATATTTGGAGGACTTTCACTACTTTTCAGTCTAAAAGCTGCATATTTTGGCCAAATGATGGATATGTTTGTAAACATTCCACTAGAGCCCTGTCGAAAATTTCTAACTCTTTTAGTTCAGGACTTCCAATTTCCAACTATTGTAAATTTTGGCAAATGACGTGGGGAGGGTGAAACACCCCCACGCCACCTGTGGAAACGTCCCTAATGCTACTGCTAATTTCAGATGAAACGAAACGTTAATCCTTCATTACTTAATTTATGACCACAAACTTCTGGAGCGGATGAACACCTGCAAAGAGGCGGCGAAGCCGGAGGGGGAGGGGGGCACAGTGGGCTTTTTTTCACCGGTATGTTTCGCAGTTACACAATGAGTTAAAATGGATGCATGCAAACGTGTCAAAAAACAGGCATTCCTGTAACATTATTAGCAAATCCAAACAATATTTATAACCAAATAATCTCACTTTCGGTCCGTTTCTTCCACTTCAACCATGTTCCAACCCGAAGGCCAGCCTTCAGCTTGGAAGATGGCCCATTATCAATAAAACCGTGCATTTCGGGTTGGAAAAAAAATGAAAAAATAAAGTTGGTCATAAAGAATCTACCATTCTGAATTTTTAAGCCTTTACCCAACAAAGACGATATCAAAATTTATTATTTTAAATACCATTTTTTCAAATTTAAAAAAAAAATTCAACAAAATTCCACAAAACCATATCATGTGATCCGCGTCATCTGCGTTGTTTCCTTTTAAGTGTCGCGACATTAAACTTAATCTTTATAAATTTATTTGATTTGAAATAAATACTGTTTAAACAGAACTGGTTCCATCTCAGGGACAAGATTAGAACCAGTTTGGGTTCTAAAGAGAACCTACATTTTTTGCAGTGTAGGCTTTTTTTATGGAATAGAGAGAGTGCCTAACTTTGATAACATTTATTGTCTGACGATAAATGTTATCACAGTTAAGTACCCTGTTCTGTCGGCCCAATTTGGCGGCCGTGGAGAACAAATTTGAACAGGGAACAGATTGGAATTTCTTTATTTCGCCCGAATGAAGGCATTTCCTTTTTATTAAGGCCAAGATTGGTGACATAGTTCAGATGAAAATCGGCAATACGACAAATCGTCCCCTGAGTTCCAATGTGTTCTATGTGCCAGTACATTGGAACTCAAGGGACGAAATTAAAATCGCGAAAATGCGCAGGTTGCGTTTCAGCGGAGAAACATACTCGGTAAAATCCGTACCGATTTAGCGACGTTTTCAGGTTTATGTAGTTCAGCCATCTGAACGTAGTGGCTACCCCTCTACGTTCAGATAGAGTTTTTAACGAAACGAATAGACCTTTTTATCGATGCAGAATCGGAAATTCGATCGCAATTGCGCAGAGGGGGTTGATAATCTGCTCTGTGCGAATGCGACCGAATTTGATAACCTTCTCTGTGCGAATTGCGATCGAATTTCCGATTCTGCATCGATAAAAAGGTCTATTCGTTTTGGCGCCATTACCGGGTTATTGTTTTTACTGTTTTATATTTATACAAAAACATGGTCGATTTCGAAATCTCCGTTGACGCCTCACGAGTACTCAAATGACAACAATTAAAGACTAAAACATAGTTTGGATCAATAATGTAAGGAAATACGTGTACTATCGATTGCAGCCGGTAATATGGGCTAAAGCTTGATATATATTCCTAATTTCGAGTTTTGAGTTCCCATAAAAACTTGATGGGAACTTTTTCTATAGGATTGAATGGGAAGAATCTGAACGTAGAGGGGTAGCCACTGCGTTCGGATCGCTGAACTAAGGTTTATGGTGCCAGATGAAGATCGCGATTTTTGAAAGGCCGATAAAATTTCTGGAGTCGCATGCTTGAAATAGGGTCGGTCGGGTAACCTAAACCCAAACAATTTTTTTCTTTGGCCTTAAAGTTACGGACTAAAGATTGACAAGAAACTCACTTTGCAACCGCAAAATTACCAGAAACCGACCGAGACGCTTGAAAGAGTAAATCAAAATTCTTTAAAACTGTTTGATTGGTACTGTTAACGTTGAGGGTAAAATGGCAGAAAGGACTCGTCACTTGAAAACGTTTGCAAAAATAGGCGACTGTCAGAATGACACCTCCGCAAGTGTTTTAATTATAGACCTGAAACAATGAAAGTAATGGAGCGAAATTTATTCCGGTAATCACAGGGTAATCACGGTCAGATTTATACGAATTGACCCGCACTGTCCAGGCATGTAGCCTCTGTTCATGCTGGCCTTTAATTGTGTGTTGCCAAATTTTAGCCAACCTGAATGTATTTTTGCCAACCAATATGTATCGGTGCCAATCTTTTATGAAATGGAATTATAGTAATGGCCAGGATATTTGACTGGAAGTAATAATAGTGATGGAATTTCCCCTCTATTCCTCACTGCCAAATAATTGTGATTGCTGGGATTGTTTTCTCAAACACTAATAATGACGTCGACACTATTATTAGGCAGGTTAGTGTAGTACGCTTTGATAGAGGAACTTGATTCATTAATATTTTTAACAAACTTGGAAACACGAAAGTATACATAGGACTCATTTAACATTTAACCATTAGGACCCGAGAGGCCGCTTTTCCGGTCCATGATATTGATATATCAAAACTTCAAGTAGGGTGACTACTCAGTGAATGTGTGGGGTTGACTAGTCAATGTTTTCAACTTTCAGACCAAAGGCTGCACGTTCAAAACATTAATTGGTCTATTCCCAAATTATGAATATGGATTCTTATATTTTCTGTTATTTAACCGATCTGGAAGACACCACCAGCGTTTAAAGGGGTAAATTAATTATGTGATATTCAGCTGAATAACAGAATTTTCAACAGGGGTGGGGGGTGGGGTGGAAAAAACCTGCTGACACAACGTCTCATTGTCTGGTATTGCTATTTTACCTTACCGGCAATGTTTTTCCGACAATTTTTTGACAACACCCCAGACACACACGCACATAAATAGCTTATGTTTTGCAGGTAAACGGAATCTGAATGGTTTTGCAAGTCAATAAAATAATATGTAATGTGATGTACATGATCAATACCATCAATGCATGTTCAATACCTGTTACCAGATTTAACTTAAACAATTAACTGGTAGAAATTCTGGAAGCCAATACACATTGCGCTGTCTCATTTGATTGGATAGTGCCCAGAGGCACTATCCAATGAAATGTGACACAGCAATACTTGATGAAAAACTCTGTGCCTGTGTGGTCAGGTATTTTATTAGCACTCTACCAGTTGAAGTTGACACAAGATCTGATAAGGTAATTCCAATAGCAGTAACAAATATATGAAGAATTGTATTTCTGTTATGATGTTAAATCAGGTTGAGTGATATTTTATCAACAGCTATTTGATGCGATGACATACCGTAGAAAATTTTATTGTTTCCTTTTCATGCCAATCAATAAACAATCAAAGTTTCATTTATTTCCTTACGATTTCAAAAGACTGAAGGCATATAACTGAATTTATCACAGATTTCCAATGTTGGACACTGTGGTGAAATTCACAATGGTGAACTTCGGTTGCTGCCACAACTCTAAAGTTAGCTCTAGACAATTAGGGTACGCATGAGAGTAACAATTGTAACCTCATAACAGCATACAAAGGAAATATCCAGGGATACCTTCATTTTTCTGCAATCTCTGTGTATTATAAGGGTTTGAATGTGGAAACTGGTTGCATAAGTTATGAAAAGTCCATATACTGCTTTTAAAGTAGACACAGTTTGGAATAAATGCATGAACTTTTTTTCCATTGTCCGCACGACACCCATCCCTGTCTCCACATGAGTTCCAGTGACAATTCAGTTTCCTGTCATTGGATGCATATATACTGTTCAGAATGCTTTATGTTTGGCATGCAAATAGATGCAATGTAGATTACCTGTATTAATTTTGATGACATGTCAAGTTTGGTTTTCATCGGAACCAATAAAATTTTAAGTTCAAGGTCACTGTGACCTTGACCTTTGGCAGAATGACACAAAAAATACATAGGGTTCTTACTCTCATTATGCCCAATCCACATGCCAAGATTGGTTTCGATCAGGCAAACATTTTAATTAGAGAGCGGTAATCAACTCTGACTGATAAAACTTTAAATTCAAGGTCATTGTGACCTTTACCTTTGACACAATAACCCCAAAATAAATAGAGTTTTTCCTTTCATCATGTTCAGCCAATAAGCCAAGTTTAGTATCGACCGTCAAGCAACATTTCAATTGGAGAAGCCAACTCTGGTAAATGTTCAAGTTCAAGGTCACTGTGCCCTCGATATTTGGCACATTGATCCCATAATGAATAGGGTTCTTCCTCTCATCATGCCTAACCCCAAGCCAAGTTTGGTTTCAGTCGGCCAAGCGAAACTTTAATTACAGAGCGGAAACCAACACTGATAAAGATTGAAGTTCAAGGTCACTGTGACCTTGACCTTTGGCACAGTGATACCAAAATACATGGGGTTCTTCATCTCATCATACCTAACCCATGTGCCAAGTTTGGTTTCAGTCGGCCAAGCATAATTTTAGATAGAGAGCGGAAACCACCTCCATCTACAGATGGACAGACGGACGGTCAGATAGCGCCACGGCTATATCCCCTCGATTTTTTTCGGAGCGATAAAAATGGATAAGGAAAAATTTGCATGATCTGGAGAAAACGCGTTTTTGACACCTGGGTAACCACCCGGTTTAAGAACAATCCCCCACCTCTCTATTGTATATGACACACGTGGTGGGTATTTGCAGAGCCTGTCTAAAACTCTATCAGCAGGGCCCATTGTCCACAAAATGAACAGACGCACACAGATAATCGGCAGAGATGAATACACAAAGCCTAAATCGAGGCCCCATCTATGGCATGGCATGAGACCTCGATTTTCGCTATGCGTACACAATCAAGTCCTAAACACAGGGCTTTATATTCTTCCCAACTAACGACGGTAAACGCTGTGCTCAGATAAGATAATTGCGCCCAAATTATGCAGAGTTTGAAACTTTTTCCAAAGTTTTGCAGTGTTTCGGCAATAAAAAGTTTGGCCAGGTTTCCCTGATGCTTATAATATAGCTTAGAGCTTGCTCAACTTGGAATCAAACAATGCAACAGATAACTTTTTTTAAAAAAAACCCACAGAGTTCGCCACAGAAAAGCAATCGGCGTCGACAGTGTCGTGTGCGACACTGTCGACGGCGATTGCTTTTCTGTGGCGAATTCTGTATGACCATGCACTTAAAGCTTGAGATCTATTATATTCATGTTTGTGGCATTTCTCAGTAAACGCCATGCGTAATTTAGCTTGCATTCAAATAAGCTTTTTGGGTCGACACTGGAAAACTAAGAAGCCTTTGTCAGGGACACCTGAGGCCCCGTAAGGCCTGGGCTGACGTGGGGTTATTTAGTCCCGCTGATGAAGTTGCGGGAAAATTAGACCAACGTGGAGGGGCGGAATCCAAGTGTCGCGAACTCGGCGCAGGGAGCTGAGTTAGACCGACGCCGTGATTCCTTCTCTGCCAAATTGGCCTGAAATAGGTTCGATTTCCGTTAGGTGTGATTCCTAATCACTTCAGGCTGTATAAATGGAAAGAATGATTTAAAGTAACAACGATTCTTTTATTTACACATACAAATAAATCCGTTTCAATATTTCAACAATCAACAATTCGATTCTTTTCACAGAAAATGGGTCGCTAGGGTTGAACAATTCTCAACAATCATATAGTCATTCTATAGCCCTGTACTGGCACTATAGTCTACACACTGGAAATGTTACCACCGTGAGCTCGCCATAAGAGCTTCACAAATCTGAAATGTTATTACTGTGAGCTCGCCATAAGAGCTTCACCCGATTAGATTCAAATGTCAACGTCAGCGCGTAACTGTACCTCTGGCTGTAGGAGGGTTCCGACCAGCAATGTACGTCATCTATAAAGCCACCGTACTTCTGATTTGGGTCAGATATTGTCTACTCATACCTTATGTGCCTTTTGAAAGTCCTCCGTGAAAATCCTATTGAAATATTCACCGTTCCTGGTTGAATTCACGATTCACAAATGCCTTTTTTTGTGCTAGGGCGAAATTGTCACTCACACCGATCTCCAGTCGGTATTACGATGCTTCGACAGCAAAACAAACTACTCACAACGCAATCAGTCTGACGCTTCAAAGGGTTAATACGCACAATACAATTAGCCTACACTTCTGACTATTGCAGGCTGATACCTGCTACTCGACAATCTAAACGTTAACGTTCCACCTGGGGTGTTCCTTCTCACGAATTTGGCCCCGTAGCCGCCTATCAACGTTAAGCTAAATCAATCATGGAATGCCCTCTCTGGCGATTCCAGCCGTTTCAGGGTCCTGTGATCGAAGGTACCCTTATGCCAGGAAACAGAGTCCGCCTGTCCTGGACTTCACCAACGCGTGTGTGACCCCAAGTGTGTCTAATGCTCTGCTCTTCCAGGTATATATACTTTTTACCCTAAACTGTCAGGTGGACGGACGCTCATCCGTCCATCTGTCAAAACGGTGGGAGATGGCGTATATCGAGACAGAATCAATAAAAGTCATCTCGCGCGTGACTTAACGGTGATTTCACTTGTCGAGAAAACCGATTCGTTCTTGCCATTATTGTTACCTAATGATCAGGTGACGATACGATAGACATTTCTATCGTTTTAGAATCTCGTTTCTCAATTGACCGTGACGATATCTTGACACCAACCGATTACGTCTCGTAAGACTCGCGACTACTGTATAAATTAAATGAGATTAGACCTTATCTAACATACCGTTTCTCCCCTGGGTCCCTGCGTTAAAACTAGACATACACCACATCTGTTTTTTCTATGTCCAGCTTCACGTAGGTTTTTCGCCTTGATGCGGAATATCTTTTGAGCTCACACTATCTTTATACATGAGGCCCCTTGCCCCTATATTTAGGCTGGCTTTGCCCTGACAGCCTTTTCGAATTAGTCGAGTAAACTTACGTCAAATAGTGGTGGAAACCAGTGATAATGGTGAAGACCTTCAACAAGGTGTTGTAAACTATCATTTTCAAGACGGAGACATAAAACCTAAAACAGACGCCTAGAAGAAGAAAATACCGATGCTTTTTCTTCAACCACGCTGGCCACATCTATATTTGCCGTTGTGCCCAAATTAGACTGATCTAAAGGTCTGCCTAAACAATCCATCAATTAAAATTTAATGTGTCGTGTTTTTTTCCTAATTTACGTTCATGTATGTTGTATTAAACTTAATTTGCTGAATACGAAAACCACCCTGGTTTCCAAGAATGATATAAATCGCCTTTTAGTTCACAAGATAAAATAACATTTCAGGTAGTGGGTCATACACTTCTGATCTATTTTGATGAAAGAGAAAATGGCAACGCCGAGAGCATTGAGGAGATAATTAAAATTGACCAGCGATGCTAAAAATACGAATATTCCCATTTTGGAAATCTTCTTTTACTACCACGACAACGACATTTATTTCAAGAGTGTGCCAGAGAGGAAAGACAAATATATTAAAACGATAAACTATATAATCTTCTTTTTTAAAACAAAAATCATGCTAATTTGTGATGTTGATTTCACGAAAATACAGTATTTATGAGTAAAAATCCGTTCGGCGAGAACAGATGATCCGGCAGATTTCCTTTAATTCCTGACAAATTAAAATTGAAGTCAATATTAACAGCAACGTAATCAGTATTAATGCGTACTGTAGTTAGCAACACCAACAAAACTTACGAAATGGATTTCAAAGTTAGAAATATCAATAGTCTTTTTTTTCCAAATTCCTCAAACAGACAAACAAACAAGGGGCCCCACGGGGCCTGAAGCGCTCATCTTGTACAGAACACAATTTAAACAGAGTCCAATAATGAGTCTACATTAAGCAAGCCATCTCCATAGGCTACACTGTCAATCCTTGAGTCCCTCAGGAGTGACAAAAATAATCTGGGCATCATGCCTTTTCTTCAGTTGATCATAAGTAAAATGTAGAGCTCCCCTATGAAGCCCCTTGATATAAACTATGTGGATAAATCTTAGTACCTCTAGAGGGTACTGAATACAAAAGTTTTAATTCTTCAGCAAAATGGCCAATCCCGGCTCCCACAGAGAGCCCAAATATTAACCCAGGCTCTTGATTTGAACACAGTTGAATCTGACTTCCCTAGAGATGTTGTGTACCGAATATAAAAGCATTCTGACTGTTGGACCTGAAAAAGAGAAATTGTAAAGAAATTTCTTCGAATTGCACTAAGTTCAAATTTGGGCTACCATAGCGAGCCCAAATATTAACCTATGGATCCAATTTGAACAAACTTGAATCTGACCCCCCCCCCCCCCACCCCCGTCCCCCCTAGCGATGTTGTATACCAAATATGAAAGCATTCTGACAAGTGAATCGGAAGAAGAAGATTTTTGAAGAAATTCCCTCATATTGTACTAAGTTAAATTTCATGTTCCCATATGGAGCCCACATATTAACCTAGGCACTCGTATTGAACAACCTGGAATCTGACCCCCCCCCCCCCCCCCGACCCCCCTAGAGACGTTGTATACCAAATATAAAAGCATTCCGACTGGTGGATCTGAAGAAGAAGATTTTTAAAGAAATTTCCTCATATTGCACTAAGTAAAAATTTGGGCTACCATGGTGAGCCCAATTATATACCTAGGGATCTGATTTGAACAAACTTGAATCTGACCCCCATAAAAATGTTGCATACCAAATATCAAAGCATTCTGACTGATGGATCTGAAGAAGAAGATTTTTTTAAATTACCCTCCATATTGAACAAAGATCAAATTTGGGCTTTCGTAGGAAGCCCAAATATTAACCTAGGGACTTGGTTTGAACAATCTAGAATCTGACCCTCATAACAATGATGTATACCAAATATTAAAAGATTCTGACTGGTGGTTCTGAAGAAGATTTTTAAAAAATATTTCCCATATTATCCTATGTTAAAACTTCGGGCTCCTGTAGAGAGCCCAAATATGAACCAATGAGCTTTATTTCAACAAAGTTTTATCTGAGCCCCCCCCCCCCCTCCACCCCCCCACCCCATGAATGCTGTATACCAAATATCAAAAGATTCTGATGATTGGTTCTGGAGAAAAGATTTTTTTAAATTTTCGCAAATATGCTGACTCAGCATTTTTTCGATGCCCATTACAGAACACCCTAACATAACCGATGGCAATTTTTTTTACCATTCAATTCTACTGGTCATAAGGATACTTCATACCAAATAAAAACTCTCTGTTCCGTGGGGTTTGGGAAATATGGGCGTTTGAAAATATTTCTATTTTTAGCTCCCAGGGTTTCCATGGGGATGCGGGATTTTTTTTTGCATAGGTCAAGTACTTATGACCCAATACTACCACAAACCAAATTTGGTTCATACCGGACCATCGGTTCGGAAAATAGAAATTTTGGGCGGGGCCAAAAATCTTACCCCTCCTTTTACAAAGCCAAATATTACTTCACGATCTTCGTTTGAACAAACTTGATTCTACACCTCATATGGAAGCTCCATAGCAAATATCAAGTCATTGTACACACTGATTCTTGAGAAGAAGATTTTAAAAATATTTTGGAGCATTTTCCCCCACTCCCTCCCTATGGGGCTAGGCATGCTGAGTTGAACAAAAATGAAATGCCCCTTTGGGACCATCACTCACACAAACTTTTACTTGAATTGGCCCAGTGGCTTTGGAGGAGAAGACCAAAACATGGTGTTGACGGACGACGGACGACGGACGACGGACGGAGAGCGATGAGATTAGCTCAGTTTGACTTTGTCAAGATGAGCTAATAAACATCCTTCCGGGAATGGCACGATTGTCTTTGAACTCGAGACGGGGATTTGAATATGGATTTTTTCGCCTTCAGACAATGGTGAAAATGAACTGTTCAAATGGGCGGATCCACACGCATCAGCTTAACCCTTTACCCAACGTAACGAAAACCGTCCAGCGCTATTCACAAAAATAGGCATTTAATTTTTATTACTTTTTCATTTTTTGTCTCATAAACATAGGTTATGGCCCCTCTTTGGAACGAGCTCGTCGAGCTCGTTCCAGTGAGGGGTCATAACCTATGTTTTTGAGACAAAAAAATGACAAAATTAGTTATTCAAGAATTTTGTTTGCAAGTGTCGTCTGCTTTTCATGTTAGGTAAGGGTTAAACACATTATGCCGGTAAGAGTTTTTATCTTACAATCAACATGTATTTTGTCTGTATTAACTTCGCAACTGTCGTGTATCCGACTCCCTGATACAGATGTTTGTATCAGGAGATCGGATACAAGCACGTTCCTTTCGCGTGAGTTCCATTTTTTTCTTTTTGTTCATCCGTGCGAATAAATAGTTCATTATATATTCGTCAACATTCTTGACTTATCCCCAATATATCGTAAGATAAAATGATTATTACCATTATGTGGATGTACAAAATATTATCCCGAGTCGAGCTCCGAGTTCTGAGGGTAGATCACGACGAGTCCAACCGTAGCTCGGCTCGGGATACATATTTTGTACATCGATATAATGGTAATAATCTCTATATATTGAACCTATTTCTCTTTTTTTTATCCTCTACCTGACACGAGAAGAGGCGTTCACTTGCAAACAAAATTATTGAATAAGTAATTTTTAAAAAAAAAAAAATACTGAAATTGAATGGCAATATTTGTGAATAGAGCTGGCCGGTTTGACCGTTACGTTGGGTAAAGGATAAAAGACTAAAAGATTAAAGACTATAAGAATTTAAAAACAGAAAAAATAGGTTTGATATAAAATCTGCACAACTTCGAAACTATCGAATCAATTCAGCGTTCCACTCTATTACTGGCCTACTAATTACTGACCACCTGCCGACGTTGGCTCGATGTCTGTTTTCCGAAAGCGACTGTCTCGTGCGGATTCGACAACCTGTAAACGTTGGCCCAACGTATGCATGCTAGCCGATTGGGGGTTAAGAATTAAGAATTCCCTAATCTTGCATGGCATCGAAAGACGAAAAATTGCACAGTCTGGCTCCATGCTTAACAATTTTACCCACTGGCTCTATGCTTAACAAATTTACCCACTAGGCAACAGAGCTGAAATTTATTTCGGCCAGCGTGAGTAAATTTGTTAAATATGGAAACAAAACTGCGAAGTTTTCTCAACCGCAGAGGTGTGGTAGTGCCACAAGACCTAAATAGGTCTTAATCAGTGACAGCTCCCTCCCCTCCGGTCGAAATGCTTCTTTCTAACTACTGTTTCGAAAACGGCAACTACTTCTTCAAATCGTCGTGTGAGAACCATAAGGTTCTATCTTCCAGTGGAAGATAGTCTAGATAGAACCTTATGGTTCTCACACGACGAAATGTAATAATGTAGTATTGAAATTGATTCTGGAGTTTCGCGTGCCTACTTGAGTAAGGACGATTTTCAAGGACATGATAAAACACATTTATTTTACAATGAATATGTATTGAGTCCGTCATTATCCGAATTAAGTGTGCATCTGGGGGTTCTGGCACAAATTCTGTACCCTATACCTGCAGCATACAAGCGCGTGCTTAGTTATGATTAGTTTACGTTATTATTTATAGAACATTACAATCTTTCGAAGGACGTGTGCAAGATACTCTATACGACTCTACATATTAACTTCTTAAGTGCTGGAAGCCCATGTTGGGGCTTTACTCACGAGTGCAGGTATTGCAGCTCAAATGCTTCAAACTCTGTGGATGTTCTTCATATAATCTTTAAAGATAGATTATTTAGTCTGTAGGGAATTTCCTTGTAATAATTTGTGGGAGAGTGAAGAAATTTTGAAGACTAAAAATAATTCAGCACTCTACCAGTTAACCCTTTACCCAACGTAACGGCCAAAACCGGCCAGCGCTATTCTCAAAAATCGCCAATTAATTTTCAAAATATTTTCATTTTTTGTCTCAAAAACATAGGTTATGACCCCTCGTTGGAACGAGCTCGTCGAGCTCGTTCCAACGAGGGGTCATAACCTATGTTTTTGAGACAAAAAATGAAAAAATTTAGTTATTCAAGAATTTTTTTTTGCAAGTGTCGTCTGCTTTTCATGTTAGGTAAAGGGTTAAAGGGAAAAACAACACTTCTCAGAAGTATATTTAATAAATTATGAAATCACATCTTATGTTTCTATATCGGAATCAATGGAAGCATTTCAGTTGGAAAGACACACGACCACAGCGTAGTTAGTTTTTTGTGGGGGGTGGGGGTGCTGGGGTCATTTATTGTTTTTCACTTTTTATGACCCACCCATCCCTACCTGCAATTTTTTCCCATAAATCGTTGGACACAAACCAAACCCCCAGAAACTAAATTCTGCTCTCCTATTGTTGCACACTAACGTGGGTATGAAAACCACAGATTTCGCATACTGTTGAATTTTCCAAGATAACTTCTTGGCCCACGCACAAAGAATAACTGCGAAATAAATAAAATATGGATGATCCAAATTTTATTTGTGGAGTTACATAATTAGTCAGATGGATGGAATAATGGATGGAATAATAGGCGCGCAAAGGGACATATGTAATCCAGTTTACCTTCTTTTTGTTCTTTGTCTCGATATTCCAGTTCTGAATGCGAGTGGTCTAGTTGATGTAATCTGCAGCTATCATTCCATACACGGATTTAAGCAAATGATCTCACCGTTAAAGACGACCTAAATGAAAGCCTATACATACAAGTTTTGTTGCTTTGTATTAATATGAGTCAGACAAAACCAGAACGGGCGACAGCCTGGGAGTATCCCACCCCATCGTATAGCGCTCAATGTGGCATTATTCAAACTGAATTGGGCAGCCAGAAAATTTAATTAATGAAAACTGGACGCAACTTATACTGAACATGCACGCGCGATTTGATGAAGATCCAAGCATATGTGTTGGAGGAGTTGTTTTCTTGACTCAGCTCTTAAATTTAGGAGATGACTGTTTTAAATTTTTCGATTTATTGCCATTTTTACGTTTTCACATCGCTTCAAACTTCCATCACCTTTTACATGTTTATTAACACCAATAAGCTTTTTAAGGGTTAAAAACCTTTTCAGGAGTTCAACATGCCATCAATATTGCTCTGCAGATTTCCTACAAATAACACTGAAATTTTTCAGAATCTGCTCCCACGAAGTTGGCCAGAGAAGATCCAAGCCATTGACGTGCAGTACACCTTAGTACACAACGCCACCGTGCCCCCACGTGGGCAATGGGGATGAAGTGTCTTAACCAAGGACACAACGCGGTCGCCACAGGTGGGATTTGAACCGAGTACCTCTCGGCTTGCAGCCTGCACCTCTACCAACTGAGTCACTGCGCACCTTGGAGCGTAATGTGCAGCCATCACACGGATTTAAGCATATACACGGATTTAAGCAAATAATCTAACCATTAACGACGACCTAAACGAAAGCCTATATATACAAGTTTTGTTGCTTTGTATTAATATGGTTCAGACAAACCAGAACTGGGCGACAGCCTGGGAGTATCCCACCCCATCGTGTAGCGCTCAATGTGGCATTATTCAAACCGAATTGGGCAGCCAGAAAATTTAATTAATGAAAACTGGACGCAACTTATACTGAACATGCACGCACGATTTGATGAAGATCCAAGCATGTGTTGGGGGAGTTGTTTTCTTGGCTCAGCTCTTAAATTTTTGTTGTAGTTCAGCTGTCGGGACGTAGCTGCTGCCCCACAGAGGCAACCACTACGTTCAAACAGCTGAACTAACGATCGGTGTTCATATTTAACGTTATTAAAATAATGTTGATTCATCTGATTTCCGCCGTACAATTCCGTTTCAGCCCATTTTCAGTTATTTGATGTGTTTTACTGGCAGCAATGACAATCTTACTATAATTTGATTTAATCTGTTTGTCGTTTCTGTTTGTCGCTACGTGACTCCTCGCATCCTTTACGTGCCATATCGACTACAATCTCAGCCAGAGGCAGCAGAAGCTCGTTAAAAGAGGAGGCGCATAAATTGTGGAGGCTACTATGGTTCGGCTCAGTGGGAGAAAAGTTACAATCGTGTACACGTAAATGTACCGTGACATACCATAGTCTCTCGTTTGGATGGGCATGCCGCGTTGAGGTCACTGTCCTGTCCATTTCTTCTACTTCAAGCATCTTCCAACCCGATGGTTAGCCTTCGGGTTGGAAGATGGTTGAAGAAACGGACCGAACGACCCATGGTGGAATCTTTGGCCAAATGTTGTTTGGATTTACAAATAATATATTAATAAATGTTTGTATATTGACACGTTTGTCTGCGCCCATTTAACTCATTGTGTAACCGCGCAGCAGGTGTTTGGAAAAAGAGGCTAGGCACGTGTCCTATGTGCTTCCACCTCACACCCCTGGTTCCACCGACTTTAAACTCAGCTGGTATTTGTATTTCTACTCGATATGACTAAATGGACATGGCAATATCTTGCGTTACGTAAAACTGTCAAACACGAGGTGGCTCTCGAAAGTGTCCTTAATCCCCGTCCATATATATATTGCGTTAGTTACCGAGAATCGCCAATTGTATCTTCAAATGGGTGAAGGTAAAACACTTCGACGCGTTCTATGGTAGAAGGGTAGTAATTCTGAATACTGCTTGTCAAAAACTATGGGACCCATCCTCTAGTCATTGTAATAAAATAACCTTTGTCTGACATTTCGGTTTATTAGTGGCGCACCAAAAATGATTAACAACCCTCTACCTTATTCGCTGGTCTCTACCATAGATATCAGATTATACGCTTATGAGCTACCGGATCGTTAAACACTGCCGTTGTGCCTTTAATAAAACACAATTCCCTCAAAAACCATGTTATTGTTATATTAGAAGGGAAATGTTTGTGTGATATCAAATAAAATGATTGGTGTTCTAAAACATGTCTGAAATAGGGATATCTCAATGAGCGGGAGCGACGGGTGCAGACTTGTTATTAATAATCAGGTATAAAACGCCGCAATAGCAACTATTTTATTTTCTGAATGCAGACTACCGGTGTAATATTTTGTGGCACAAATTGTTTTCAACAAATAATAATCAAAACCATGATTACCTATTTTACTATATATAAAAAGCCTATGACATAATTTTTAGCTTTACACTAGAACCGTGGTGAACACGCCCGCAATGAGATTTCTATAGTTAAAATTTACAACTACAGTGAAACTACATCCAAGTTGACCTTTGGTGACCTCGCCTTGAATGCAAACTTGTCTAAATTTATCACTTGTCGCCTGTTGAAGAGTGAAATGAAACCGGCAATTATTTATTACGTTTTTAAATAAGTTTATCTCATAAGATACCAAAACTTAACACAAATACGTTATCTCATGTTGATAACGCATCCAAAACTCGAAATAGTATGTTATTATGTTATTAAACTAAAAAAGGCCTCGTGATTTGCGCATTTCTTTTTCCCTTTCGTTTTAGAGATGAAATTGACAGCGGAAGTACCGCCCACCGGTGCTCATGTAAACAAAAACGAATTCGCACGTATGTATGCCTGCTACTCGGTAAAATCGAGAAAAAATAATAGTGACTCTTAATAATTTGACGATCATGGTATAAATAAAATTTACCCAAAGTAGCTTGGTGTACTAAATGTTCACCACTCGTGGTGAACATTTGGTACACCAAGCTACTATGGGTATAATCTATATTTCTTCTGTATTCTACGCGTTGTCATTCCAGCTCGCGCCGCTTGCGGGCTTTGGAACTTCACAGCATTCCGTATAGATGTTATTGTCATAATAATGATGTCAAATAAAGGTTGCTCACCTGGCGGGCATTGTTCTCATGTGATCCATTATTCATCGCGATATAATATCACGTCCGCGGTAAATACGTGTACGCGAGACTCTTACTATTCAATCAAGTCAATCAAATTTATTGTAGTGTTACATCATTAAGGTCATATGTACAGATCATAAAATAAAATATAATATATAAAATATACTGTTACGTGAAACCAAGGCTTTACAAGCGGTAGTGGGTATATATATATATATATAGTCCGGCAGACAAATCCACTTTTTACATGTGCGTGTTTTGGCATCTAAAGTTTTTTCTCAGTGGTTTCCGATTGTTTAGACATCCCACATCAATATTCCGTTTGCTTTGAGGAATTTTAAATATTAGGCACGAATAACATGGCCGCAAAAATGACCGAAAAAACACGTTTTGAACATTTGAAAACATTTAGCGGGAATTTCATTATCTAAACTGGCGTAGAACCCACCCGTATCATTTCCTGATCAACATAATGTTGCGGAAACGCGGAAATCGTTGCATAAAAGGGCGTTAACTATTCTAGATATGGCCTGTACTATTTACAAGAGATGCAAGCTCTGCCTCTAAGACATTCTCGAACATTTCATGAAAGGGAATCAGGTAATATACAACAACACATTGTCTTTTCTACTGGATGAGCATGCTTCTCTGAAAAGAAAAACATTAATTATTCGCCCAAGTATACCCTGGTTTACCAATGAACTGAGAACTCTGAAAGCTAATCGTCGAAAGCAAGAGCTGGAAAGATCTAAATCTTATAATGAGGAAGCAGCTTATAAGACTATTCGTAATCAGTTCTCCAACAAACTGAAAGATACCAGAAAATCTTACTACACAACATGTGTTGAAGCTTGTAATGGTGACAACAAAAAACTGTTTAAAGTTGTTAAAAATCTGTGTACAGAAAAACAAAGTGTGTCATTTCCACCACGGGATGATCCATCAAAGCTAGCTGATCAATTTGGCGAATTCTTCATCAAGAAAAAAAAAAAAATTAATTCAGAAACAAATTAAGAACATAAATGTGGACAAAACTGACATCAAACAGAGATCATCAGAAAAGGAGCTTTCAACATTTCGACCTTTAGAAATCCACGAGGTAACCAAATTAATAAAAGAATCCTCAAATGCCTCATGTCATCTCGACTCAATGCCAACATCTATTGTCAAATCACGTGTAGACTCTTTGGCTACTGTAATCACAAAAATGACCAACATGTCTCTGTTAGAAGGATATGTGCCTGATGAGTGGAAAATATCAATTGTTAATCTTCTTCTGAAGAAACAAGGTGCGGAACTTGTGTTTAAAAACTTTCGACCAGTGAGTAACTTCCTGTTCGTCTCTAAGCTGTGTAAAAAAGCTGCCATTGACCAACTAATGTTACATAGTGATATGTATGCTCCATTACCGGCCAACACGTCTGGATTCAGAAAATTTCACTCGACTGAAACGGCATTACTCAAGGTTCAGAATGACATCCTCCTTAATATGTAGTCTGGAAGGGTAACATTGCTTGTTCTTTTAGATCTTAGTGCTGCTTTTGACACTGTCTGTCATAAAACACTGCTAGAGACAATGAATTCTGATTTTGGACTTAATGATGTTGCTGCTAGCTGGCTATCATCATACCTCGAGAATAGACATCAGCGTGTATCAATCAACGGTAATCTGTCAAAAGACTTCCATCCTGAATGTGGAGTCCCACAGGGCAGTTGCCTTGGTCCTGTTCTGTTTCTATTCAAAATTTCAAAAATGTTCACCATCATTGAATCTCACCTGCCTGACGTCCATGGTTATGCTGATGACACCCAGGTCTATTTCTCTTTTCGACCATCAATCAAGGATCAAACAACTAACGCTCTAGAAACTATCGAATCATGTATTTCGGACATTCGCACATGGATGGTTTCAAACAAATTGAATTGAATTGATAAATGATGATAAGACTGAATTCCTATTATTTGGTTCACGACAACAACTCACTAAAGTTGACATCAATTCAGTGAAGGTAGGAGATTCAGTCATCAGTGCAAGTAGCAGTGCACGTAATCTTGGTGCCTTCTTCGACTCTACCATGTCTATGTACAGACATGTTACACATATATTCAATAAAGCTTTCAGAGGTCTATACAAAGTTAAAAAGATAAGACAGTTCCCCACCAAAGACTCAACAAAAACCCTAGTTCATGCCTTTGTAGCTTCACATTTGGATTATTGTAATGCCCTACTGTTCAACCTTCCACAATATCAGTACTCTCGCCTGCAGATGGTACTAAATGCATCAGCCCGAGTGGCATGTAGGGTATCACGATCTCAACACATCACTCCTGTTCTGAGGGATATGCACTAGCTGCCAGTCAAGTACAGAATAATTTTCAAAACTTTATCATTAGTTTTAAGACACAAAACAACATGTCACCAGCCTACTTAGAAGAACTCCTTAATACCAAGAATGTGTATCAATACAACCTGAGGTCCGATGGTAAAATGCTGCTACATGTTCCAAAACATAGGTGTAAGATATTTGGAGATAGGTCATTCTCATTTGCAGGCCCTCACTTGTGGAATAATTTACCAGAACACCTAAAAAGACTGTCAAATGTCAACCTTTTTCAAGAAAGATCTCAAAACATAAGTGATGTTCTGGGCTGTAAGATACTGTATACATTCCGTTTGTATATTTGCATGAGCTCAGTAACATGTACAGCGCCTTAGAATATGGTTCTATATCTTCTGAACTATAATCTTGGCGCTATATAAATGTGTATATTATTATTATTATATAGATGGAATTTGGAGCGACATGTACATCGAAACCACATTCATGCGTTATGCGTTATGGGCATGGTAAATCTGGAATAATAGGTATCACTTTGAAACCAGAAACTCTCAAAGTCTGGGCTCTCAGTCTTCATACGTGCGGCCGTTTAGTAAGTGACGTTTCTCGACTGAGGGTTTCTCGTGTGAATTCGAGTTTGAATCACTTTCACAAAGAAGAAGCCAGGAGTAGAATCGCCGCTTGAAACTTCACCGAGATGGCATCAGGAGTAAACTGGACTTAGTTATCAATCCCCTGAATCTGAAGCAATACCTGAGCGAAGTCGTGAATATCACCGCTGGTAGGATTGGGCCAGCGTTCGAAAATGTTTACAACGTCATAGCTCTGGGTCAAGAGAAGATGGTAGATTTCGAGAGGCTGTTACCAGCCGGGTTTTATGACACAATTTCCACACCAGTGGTGACAATGTTTGTCATGAAGAAGGCCATAAAAGTAGGTGACACTCACGTTTATGATTGCAACTTGATTTATTCAAGGGTAATGGGTCTTAGTAGGTAATAAAGGCGGATTCCAGGACACTTTTGTATATGTACCGTACACGTACACGTACATGTACGTGTACCGCCATAGGGATTCGGTGTTAAATCGTGTACACGTGTACAAAAAATGTCATTTTTTATCGTGTCCCAGAATCCGCAATTCTTTTGGGGCTCACAGATCGCACTTTTGACGTTCAAACACCCATTGGCGAACGCGTAGATTCGACACGTCGCTCAGAAGTGAAAAATGTACACGATTTTTAAATGTACATTAAAAATTTTTGTCGACGTTCCCATCGTGGATTAGACCATCGATCCATCGTTGGTGAACGCGAGCAAAAAACGTTTTGCGGCTTCCAGGACAGCATCAAAAAGTGGTTTGCGGATTCTGGGACACGACGTTCGCCAATGGCTGTACGAACGTCAAAAGTGCGATCCGATCAGGGAAACCCATTTGCGGATTCTAGGACAGGAAAATCGACCTCAAAACGTTTTTCGATGTTCGCCAATGGCGAAAAGTGAGCGTAAAGTGTAGTTACTCATCGAGGATTTTTTTTTTAAAATCGATTTGGGCCTCTGGTACATGTACAAAAGTGTCCTGGAATCCACCTGGGACACCGAGGATTTTTTTCCAAATTGAACAGAAAAAAAACCAGTTTGGAAAAATCCACTATGGATATCCCCACTTCTGACGTAAGTGGGGATACCCATAGTGGATTTTTCCAAACTCAACAGAAAAAAAACTGAGTTTTTTTGGAAAATCCCACGATGGGTATCTCCACTTCTGACGTAAGTGGGGATATCCATAGCGAATTTTTCCAAACTCAACAGAAAAAAACTGAGTTTTTTTTTGAAAATCCACTATGGGTATCCCCACTTACGTCAGAAGTGGGGAATACCCATAGTGGATTTTTCCAAACTCAACAGAAAAAAAGTTTTTTTGGAAAATCCCACTATGGGTATCCCCATACATTTTGATTCACATAGATTTCTTCTCACCTTTTTCGTGTGGCCTATCCTGGAGGATCTTCACCAATGATGATTGTAGCATGCAGGAGCTCTATTTATACTGTACAAGTGGAAATACCCATCGTGGGATTTTCCAAAAACTTAGTTTTTTCTATTGAGTTTGGAAAAATCCATTATGGGTATCCCCACTTATGTCAGAAGTAAAATAATAATAAATTTTATCAAAATAATGTGTATCATTACACCGAGTTACTCTGCAATGAAGCTCATTCTTACACGCGAATATAATTATTCACGAAGGAAGCGCTGTGGATTTTATTGTCCAGTCACTGAGGGTTGAAAGGGGCTTGTTCCCCATACCGTCCCTGCGCGCCTTCGATGCGTTGAACCATTCCATTCAGGTGTCAGTCTACAATCATCACTCTGTTTTATCAAGCTGACAAGCAGATCGCATGTCAAAGTGATATTTACTGTATAAACGTACTGAGAACGCCATTTGTCACGCTCGAAATGTATTACGGGTTTTTCATTCAAATGAATCAATTGTCAGTTAAATCGTTTAACTGAAAAACTATTCTATGGATGAAAGCGGAAACAGTTCAAAAGATTAATTGATGTTATTATTTTGAAAAGCGTTACATTTACTGACATGTTTTTATTCGAGATTTTAATTATTCATGTTCTTTCTGATTTTTAACACGTTTGAAACAGATGTTATTTTAATATTTTTAACTATTTATCTAGGTTTCATTTGTAAAATGTTTTTTCTCAACTGGTTTTAGTTATTATATTAAAGACAGAAGATTTTTATTTACTTAAAACATAAAACATAAAAATAATTATACATTTGATTTTGAAAATAATAAAATAACTCAAGTTAGCATACTCTAAAGGAAATATTAATAATTTAGAAAACGACAAAATGTTTTTACACATCACAGATTCGAAACATAGAGATCAACTTTTAAGTGAATATGAACGTGCCATGAAGAGCATTCAATTGGCTGACAGAAGCAGACATCTTGGAGAGATGGAATTGAGACGCGAAGCCACAAAAATATTCAAATCCGTGACGGAGGTTCAGGAACGAAGCAAGAAGGAGATAGTTGAAGAATTGAGACCTATAAAAGAGTTCTTTGAGAATGGGTTCATTGCCTGGTAGTTTTACAAAACAGTATTCCTTACAATCTACACCGGATTACGTTCCCATGAGAATCGACAGTGACGTGAGTGAGAGCGACGATACAGCTTCGACTATCACCACTGATAGCGTTGGGTCATCCGAGGATGGTGGTAAGAGAGATCTGTTGTATGGAATTTATAAGGATTCTGATGGTAGAACTTTTGTGGGCGACACAGAAGTGCGAGAGGATGATGATAATTTAATCGTCGGTTCGAATAGGTACGAATTAACTCCTGGACTGCGCAAATTGCTCCTTTTCGACAAGCCTGGAGATTACACAGAGCAGGATTTTGACAATTACGGCGACATTCTGGTTCAGACCCACGCCATGAAGAGAAATAACGATGTCGGAGAGACGAGACCCAAAGCCAACAGAGGTTACAAGTGGACGAAGGTGGTGAAACCCATATGGGATATGAATAAGAAGTTCGTCGAGTCGGTGACTGGCAAAGGGGTGAAAACCACTTTTCTTCCGAGCAATTCTGACGCTCTGTCTCAGAGATTGAGTTTGTTGATGGCAAGTAGACGCGCTGGTAACACTGGATTAGATGATGAGATAGTCAGCATATGTGATGAATTGTTGAGGCAGCAGGTTTTGAATAAATGCGATTACAAAAGACTGATGAACGAATTGAAGAATTGATATATAATAAATAGAGAGAGAAACAAACAAAAATATATAAAATAAAAAGAGTAAATTTTACACTAAAAAATAATAAAAGTAATTTAAACAACAAACGATTTACCAGTGAAAAAACAAAATATATATTATAAAATATGTTGGTGATAAAGAACAGGGGATACGTCAGAACTTACGTTCAAGGCGGTTCTGGCATCGTCGATTCTATAATGCGAGTGTTCACGAGCGATGCAGGTAGAAAACTCGCATCGACTGTGTGTGAGTCATTAAGAAGATGGCTTTGGATGCTGGTAAGAAAGCTGCTTCCGAAGCCAGTGGTAGGATAGCTCTGTGGCTGGCAAGAGGGCAGCCGACGCATTGATCGACAAGTTGATCAGTCTGCCGGCGAAGCAAGCTATGTTGGAGCAGTCGCCGAAAAGTTGGAAAGATTTTAAGGATGCTGTGGTACCCATACAAGATTTAGCCAAAATGACGAGTGGATCTGGATTGAAGAGAACTCTCGACGGTGTAATATAAATAAATAATAATATTTATAAAACTGAGTTTGAAAAAAACATAAAAATTTTGTTTGAAAAAATCTAAAATAACAAAAAAATAAACAAAGATGAACATTAAAGATATGTCTTGGAACAACGCCACGACCAAGAGGTCGAATAACGAGTTCTTTCCCAAAAGCATAAGAGGCTTGATAGTGGGAAAATCGAATTGTGGAAAGACCAATCTGTTGATGAATCTGTTGTCGCAACCCGACTGGTTGGATTACGACAGATTGTTCGTGTTTGGCAAGAGCTTGTTTCAACCCGAATACAGATTGCTTCAAGAGTGCATGGATCGTAGATTGCCCAAGGACGTCATAGCCAGAATCTTTGACAGTAGGGAGGATTTCGACAAAAGTGAAGCTTCTCTTTCGACCATTTTGGACGGTGCGGCGATGGAATTGATGAAGAGAAATGCGTCTTCGAATGTCGAGTGTCGATTTTATGAGAACGCTAGCGACGTTCCGGATCCAAGAGAATTGAAATCGGAAGATAAGAATCTCATGATTTTCGATGATCTGCTTTTGGAGAGACAGAACCGATGCGAATCGTATTACGTTAGAGGTCATCACAGCAACATGGACTGTTTCTACCTGTCGCAGAATTATTTTCGATTGCCCAGACAGACGATAAGGGAGAACGCTAATTTACTGTGTCCCTTTCGCCAGGATCTCAAGAATCTCAATCACATCTACGGCGATCATGTCGCAAACGACATGAGTGCGGCGGAATTCAGGAGATTCTGCAAGAGGGTTTGGGATGGAGGACTTTACAATTTTGTTGTGATCGATTTGACTAGCGAATTTAATCGCGGAAAATATCAGTGTGGATTTGACAAGTTTTATGTTTCTGATGATAATCAGACAGAGAGCGAAAATAAAATTAGAAAATAATAAATCATCAAATAATTTAGTTTTGAAAAAATAAAATAAAAAACTAAGATATAATGTTAGAACAAGGAGAATTGTTAGAATGGATAGCCGAGAATACGGCTGCAAAACAATCCATTCAAATCGTGGTGAGTGGCGATTCGACTTGATTCGCAATGAAATTCGAACCTTCCATCAAATTGAATAGAGAGAAAAGATACGAGATGGCGTTGGTGAATCTGGAGACTTATTATTCCTTTCCCAACGTCACCGAAAAGAATAACTCATTCAAGTATTCCGACGGAGTGGATTGGTTGGAGATTCGAATTCCCAAAGGAGGTTACGACATAGATGATTTGAACAATTACATTCAGACGCGAATGAAGACGGATGGAAAGGGAAGCAACAAGATCAGACTCACTCCCAACCCTAATACCTTACAGACGATGTTGGATTTGGAAGATAATTTTCGAGTGGATTTCAACACGGACGATTCTATAGGCAAGATGCTGGGATTCGATCGAAAGGTGTATCGAGGCCAAGCGGCATCTGAAAATACGGTCGACCTTCTCGCAGTTAATAGCATTCTGGTGAAAGTGGACGTGATTGCTGGAATCTACATGAATGGTAGTGCTCAACCGACGATCTATTCCTTCTTTCCAAACGTGTCGCCGGGTTATAAGATCGTGGAACGACCTCAAAATTTAGTTTATCTACCAGTGATTTTAGACACATTGTATAGTCTCAAAACCACGTTGACGGATCAAAATGGTGAATTGTTAGATCTTCGCAGAGAGAGGGTGATGATACGATTTCACATAAGAGAAATATAAAAGCAAAAAAAAAAATATTGTGTATATATATAAATAACAAAATAAAATAAACGCAATATTAATTTACAAAAATTATTTAATATATATAATTATCATTAAAACAAAAAAAACAATTGAAGAAAATATATTTTAAAAAAAGAATTATGACACAATACGTGGTTAAAAACGTGAACATATCCGCGGGACAGAGGAAGAAACTTAAGAGAGCGTTAACAACTCGAGGCGAGGCAGTGAAATTCAAATTCACTCACGAAGATCTGATGAGTGGCGGTCAGGATTCGATCTTCTGGACCAGAAGTCAAATCAAAAGGATGGAGAAAGCGATTCGTGATGGAAGAGGGTTGACGGTGAGATTGAGTCCCGCTCAATTGAGATACAATTTGAGAATGAAAGGTGGTTTCCTACCGCTATTGGCAGGAATCACCGCAAAAGCATTACCCTTTGCCGCAAAAGCATTACCCTTTCTCGGAAAGACTCTCGGCGTGGGAGCTCTCTCGGGACTCGCGAGTTCAGCAGTTGAGAAATTAATGGGTGGCAGCAGACTGTTTTTGAAGAAGGGAGGAGCCGTGTGTCGCGTCCATGTAGACGACAGCAGTGAAGGATTGTATCTAGAACCCGTTAGAGGTGGCAACTCTTTGAGTGGAAACAGTCTATATCTGAAGAGTGGACAGAACATTGAGCGACTCGGCAAGGGTTTGTTGTTTGGTGAGAATTCGCTGTTTAAGAATATACCGATTTTGAGTATGTTATTATAATGTAAAAATTATATAATTATATAAAATATAAATCATAGAAAGTATAAAATAATATAAAATGGATAAAAAGGTGGAAAAACAATTAGACAATAATGATGAATATCGCGAGATAGAGTGCGAAAAGATGTGGAAAAACGATTAGATGCTAATGATGAATATTGCAAGATGGTGTGGGAAAAAGATGTGGAAAAACAATTAGACGCTAATGATGGATATCTTAGGAAAGAACTGATAAAAAAGTTAAATAAAGATCGGGATAGATGGTTGAAATTTAAAAGAATGAGACATCTTCCACCATCACCACTACCTTCTGAAGAGAATGGTAATGATGCGAGTGTTACCAAGAGATGCACCACATTCGTTCATAATTATGATTCGGATAAACAAATATGTTCTTATAAAAATGTAATATATCACCAAAAAAAAGAATGCCAAATTTGAGAAAAAAGAAAACGTTATTATAATATATATGGGCGATAGAGAAGAAGGAAAAAAAAAACAAAAAAAAAACAAAAAAAAAAGTAATGAGATCTAGAGATGATCAACCTCTCTAGATCTCATTACTTTTTTTTTTCTTCTTCTTCACTAAAAATCAATCTCTCTATTGTTTATATTTCCAAGTCCGTTATTAGCATGTTGACGCATGTGTCTTCTCCTTTTTCGAAAATGTGTTGAATGTTTATCTTTACTTTTTTTAGTTTTTTCACATCGGTGAACGCGCTCTTACTACCGGATTTGTCCACGAGTTCGAGTGAGATTTTTGGATATATGTAACTTCCATAGGGCAACGAAAAATTGTCCTTGTCGAATTCTCTATCTTTGGTGATGACGATTTTCTGTAGATCGCTTTTGTACTCGCACAACAAATCAAGCATGGCTTCGTCCAATTTCAAAGGCATGTTATATTTGTCGTATTTGTGCTCTAAGCCCTTCGTCTCAACCTCGTTCAATTTGATGGAATCGTGTCGTTGTAATCTATAGATTTTAAAACCGAATTTCTTACACATTTTGACTCGTTTCAATTTCAATTCGCATTTTTTAGGTGTTGTTGTCATGATCGATTATTTGTTTTTTTCTTTTATGAATTATTGCAAATAATGTATATTTTTAAATTTTGTATTTAATAATTTGTTAAAAAGTTTGTTTTTTTTTTACTCTTTATATATATATATAAAAAAGTTTTTTTTAATTTTAATTTTCTTTAGTGTTTTTTCTCTTTATATATATAAATAAAAAGTTTAAATTTTAACATCCTTTTTTCTCGTATTAATTCAATTTTTTTACGTTAAGGAACATAAAAAAATTGATTAATTTCATCAAAAAAAAGGAATTAAAACATATATATATAAAAACAATTTTAAAACTTTTTAACAAATTATTTAAATACAAAATTCGAGAAAAAAATATTCTTACAAATGGAGCAAACAAATAAAAAAATGGAAAATTTAAATGAGAAAACCGTATCTCAGTTAAACGAGATTTGTAAAATATTAAAAATTCCACATTTCAGAAATCATAGAACCAAATCAAAAAAAATTGAAGTCATACAGGAATATCATTTGCAAAACGATGGAAAGAAAAAAATCAAAAGATCGGAAGTGGATAAACTTAAACAGTCAAAAAATGCATCGATTGTGAAAAATGAGAAGACGACTAAATGAAAAGCTGTTGAAGAACTTCAAGTTTCAAAAGAAAGAAGACGACTAAATGAAAAGCTGTTGAAGAACTTCAAGTTTCAAAAGAAAAAAAAAAAACTAAAACGAAAACGAGTGATGCACTTCAGAATCTAGACAAACGAGATATATCGAGCGAAATTCGACGAGCAATCGATGAAGGGAAAGGATAAGAATATATAGCATGACTCATCGCGGAAGTATTCCAATCGAAGCCCTAGAATGGGAGAGTGTGATCAAAGGCGTTTTTAAAACTTTTGACGTGGTTCCCTCATTCAAGAAAGTCAATCCAAAATTGTTCATGGAACGGGTGAAGAAAGAAGTAATGGATTTGTTTCGCAAACACATGAACATGGGACGAAAAATTAAGATGATACTCCATTGCGTGATGAATAAAATCGATGTGAAGTCCGGCGAGAGCATCGTGAAACATGCATATTTCAGATCTAACGTCGAACCCGTACTTCGAGGTTCAGATTTATCAGACGTTTTCGAAAAGATGAAAGACAAGATGTTGACGTCTCTCGCGAATTATGAACATGAAGGTAGTAATTGGACATTCACTGAGGGGTTGAAACTCGAAATTCATATAACTAAAAACGATTCGTTGAAAGGGTCTTCCTACGTGGAATTACCGTATTTCTTAGCTAAAAAAAATGCTGTGATCAACATGAGAAATACAGATGATCAGTGTTTTAAATGGCAGTCACGAGTGACTTTTCCAATGCAGTTAAAACATATCAAATGTTTCGAGGCTCAAAATCCCACCGTAGTGGTGAACGTCTTGGGATACGACGATGAAAAACAAATGATCTATCCTCTCAGACAGCCTTTGTATCTCAAAAGAGAAAAGACAATTAATTTATTATTGATTTCGAATGGTGACAATCGTCATTATCGTTGGGTTAAAAATCCGAGGCGATTACTGTCGAGACAAAATAATAAACATAAAGGAAAGATATGTTTATGTCGCAACTGCATGAACGTGTTTCAGAGCAAAAAATCATTAGCAAAACATCAGGAATATTGCAACGAAAACCAAGGTGTCACTGTCGAAATGCCCAAACCCAACACCATTGTGAAGTTTGAAAATTGCAATAGAAGGTTAAAAGTACCATTCGTCATGTACGCCGATTTCAAATGCTTCACCGTGAAAATGAGTTCCTGCCAACCCGACACTCTTCAAAGTTACGTCGAAAGATATCAAAAACATGTGCCTTCGGGCTATTGCATTTACGCGAAATGCGCTTTCGACTTGCAACAGGACATGGGTCCCTTCACCTACAGGAAACAGTGCAAAGACGACGTGGCTCAAAGGTTCGTGGAAGAGTTAGAATCGAAAATTCAAATGTTGTACGATAAATTCAAAACTCCGGCAAAAATGGTCATCACGCGAGAGCAGCAGGACGATAATAACAGAGCCACCGAATGTCACATATGCAGACAATCATTCAATGAGAATTCAGAGGAAAATAAGAAGATCAGAGACCACGATCATTACATGGGTCTGTATCGCGGTCTGGCTCACAGCAAGTGTAATTTAAAATATCGAGACGCTGTTTTCTATCCGGTGATATTTCACAATCTCTCAGGTTATGACAGTCATCTGTTCGTGAAAAATCTCGGAAGCTCCCACGAAGAATTAAATTGCATCATGAACAGTGAAGAAAGATACATTTCCTTCATGAAATGGAAGGTCATGGAGAAGAAAAGAGTAATCGATGGAGAGACGTTGGAAGAAAAAACGAAATCCATTCGTAGAAGCATACGTTTCATCAAAAGTTTTAAATTCATGTCGACCGCTCTGGAAATATTAGTCGATAACATGAGCAAGGATAAATTTAAAATCATGAGCGAACATTTTGGAGAACGAGTAGGCATCATGTTGAGGAAAGGAGTCTATCCTTACGATTACATGAGCGATCTAAAGAGATTCGACGACACTGCACTACCTTCAAAAGAAGATTTTTATTCGAAATTATACGAATCCGACATTTCCGATGAGAATTACGAACACACCAAAAACGGGTGGAAATCATTCGATATGAAAACCATGAGAGATTATCACAATCTCTATCTGAAGACCGACGTTCTGCTCTTGGCAGATGTGTTCGAAAATTTTCAAGACGTCTGTCGTTGAAATTACAATCTGGATCTGGCTTGGTATTTCACCGCACCCGGTCTGGCGTGGGACGCTCTGTTGAAGACCACCAAAGTCCAATGGGAATTATTATCCGATGTGGACATGTTGCTCATATTCAAAAGGGCTGCGTGAGGTGGCATCTCGATGATCTCCCACAGATATTCTGAAGCTAACAATCCCTACATGAAAGAAGGTTTCAATTCGAAACGATCGAATAAATACATACAGTATTGGGTCGCTAATAATCTGTACGGTTGGGCTATGAGTCATCCTTTACCGACTGGAAATTTCGAATGGGTGACGGAACCTGAAGAGATGCAAAAATGGAGAGACTATCCGTGCATTTTAGAAGTTGAATTGAACTATCCGGAAGAATTACATGATCTACACAACGATTATCCGCAGGCTCTTGAACGAATGGAACCGATCAAAGGAGACGAGGAAAAACTCATTCCCAATTTATTTAAGAAACGTAAGTACGTCGTCTACAGTGAGAATTTGTAACAATACGTCGATCATGGGTTGAAATTAGTTGACATACATCACGTCATTCGATTCGACGAAGAGCCTTGGATGAAAAAATACATCGATCTCAACACGAATCTCAGAATTTGAGCTGAGAACGATTTCGAAAAAGATTTCTTCAAACTCATGAACAACTACGGTAAATCGATGGAAAACATCAGGAAGAGAACTGACGTTCGACTCGTCACGTCCGAGAAAAGAGCTAAAAAATTAGTGGCGAAACCCAATTACAAACACCGAACCATATTCGACGAAAATCTAGTGGCCGTTCACATGCAAAAGACACACCTGAAGTTCAACAAACCATATTATTTCGGACCGATCATCTTAGATATCAGCAAGCGATTGATGTATGAGTTTCACTACGATTACGTCAAACGAAAATTTGTTGATAAAGGCAAACTACTGTTCACTGACACGGACAGTTTAGTTTACGAGATAGAGATGAAAGATGTCTACTGAGATATATCTCCGGACGTGGCCGTGTGGTTCGACACGAGCAATTATCCCGTTGATCACCTGTCCAACATTCAATCAAATGACAACAAGAAGGTGTTGGGTAAATTTAAGGATGAGAGCAGTGGTAAACAAATCGTTGAATTCGTGGGCTTGAGACCCAAACTGTATGCTTATCATCTAGAAGATGAAGAGATCGAGAAGTGCAAAGGGGTTAAAGCATGCGTGGTGAAGAAAAACATCTCTTTCCGAGAGCATAGAGATTGTCTGTTAAGAAGTGGTCTGGTGTATAAGACTATGAAATCGATTCAAAGTGAAAATCATGACTTGTATACCGATATAGTCAACAAGATTTCGCTGACGGCTGACGACGATAAGAGATTCGTGTTAGATGATAATATAAGCACTTTGGCACTCGGACATTGGACTTTGGATCTAATTTTAGATGATGGGATTTCAGATATGATTGAGGATGATAGGATTCCAGATATGATTAAGGATGATAGGATTCCAGATATGAGTAAGTATGATAGGATTCCAGAAAATCAAGAGGAATTATACGGATTTAAGATTATGGAAGTTGATAAAGACATCGAGAGAATTAGTTTAAAAAGAAAAAGAAAAACATAAAAAAAATAACGTCATTTAGTGAATTATAATAAAATAAATAAATTTAAAAAAAAATATACACATTTCTGAATAAGAAAATAGAGATATCCGTAGAAGGTGTCATCTTACCTAATGAACCTCTATCCAACATCAATCTGTCGAATGCGGTGAAGGATTTGAAAATCAAAGATTTTCTAGGCGTGTTTTCCAGAGATGCCTTGCCGAAGAGAAGACCTCGACAATCGGAATGCGGAATTTTAAATCTAGACGGTTTATTGGGTGAAGGCACTCACTGGGTGGCGTGGTTCAAGAACGGGAAGAAGAAGAATTATTATTTCGACAGCTACGGAATCTCGCCGCTGAAAGAAATAAAGAACTAATTCAACAAATCGATGGTTCGTTACAACATGGAATGAGTGCAATCGCCAGATCAAGTGTTTTGTGGTCACCAGTGTCTCTACGTTCTCAAGAGATGGTCTGAAGGAGATCGGTTTCAAGACATTCTCAATGATTTACATTAGAGAGACATTTTTTTTATAGTATATATAAAGATAAAAAAATTATTTAAAAAATTTTAATCGAATAAAAACGAAAAATAAAAATAAGTAAAATAATTCATTTTTTAATAAACTGCGTTTGAAATATATTTTAAAACAAAAACCTCAAAACAACATGCCAGTCGATAAATTTGGTAGAAGTGACGACGGAAGTCGACCCAAAAAGAAGAGGAAGATGATTGAAGTTGGCGATGGTTACGACGTTGCCAACTTGGACGAACGTTACGTTCGGAGATACGAACCTCGAGAGGAACCTTTGAACATGAACGATATGAAGCTCTACAATCTTCCCGAGCCGATAGATCTCGCAGATGCTGCGACTAAAAAATACATCGACAGGGGGAACGCGGATTTCGAACGAATCATGCTAGATAATTACGTGGATAAAGCCATGACCGACGATCTCGATCTGAAATCCAAACATTTGGTGAACATCGCAAATCCCATAGATTCCACTGATGCCGCGACCAAGAAATACGCGGACGACTCTCAAGCGCAATTCAGTGAACATCTGAGAAGTAGGTGCGTTCAGAAAACGATGCAGTCGGAATTGAATGCCAATTCTAACAAGATAACGAACGTGGCCACTCCCACGAATCCCAAGGACGTGGCGAACAAACACTACGTAGATCTGGAACAGAGAAAGTCTGACACACGAGAAATGAAATCGGATCTGAATGCAGGATTCAACAAGATATTGAATCTGTCGAAGGTCGACGATGTGGATGCAGACTCAACCGCAGTCAACAAGAGCTATGTAAATTCTGCCGTGATATGATCACAAGAATACATAGAATCGCAAGTGGATGATCTCTACCTGAACAAACAATCTGGCGGAACCATGGAGGATGGCATCAACATGAACAGTCACAATTTATTCGGTCTTGATCACGATCCCGAATTTGATTCCAGTGCAGTCAGCAGGAAGTATGTGGATGACAACTTGGTCTGGACAAAGGGCGACATCATGGAAGGTAAACTAGACAATGGTGGACACGCGCTCACGGATCTACCGGATCCTGTGCACATGTCGGATGCCTGCAACCTGATTTCAGGGGTGGAAAAAGTCAAATATACTAGACAATTGATCACTGCGTGAGCCGAGGAGGCCGGCACGTTAGAGGAGGGAAAAACCGAGTGGTCTTTCGGAAATGGAGGTAGCAGATCGCAATATGGTCAGGTAGGATATCCCATGCCATTAGGAGGTGAAATCATTCGAATGGGTCTGGCTTCCATGGATTTGAATAACAGAGCGGTTGTCAATCTCATGGTGAATGGAGTAGAGAGTGATAAGAGATACAGCATTGAAAAGACTGAGAATCAACATGTGAATGTTAGCACGTTCGGCACGCCTCTCAAAGTGAACGCCGGAGACAGGATTAATTTCGTTATGAAAAACCAATAATCACGAAGCCGTCACTTCCGTGGTGAGTCTACTGATCGAACTAGATCCTTTGAACAAACAGTGAATGCGTGGAAATAATTAATTAAAAAAAAATAATGTGTGATTATTAAAAACAAAAAAAAAAGTAATGAGATTTAGAAAGATGTTCAATCTCTCTAGATCTCATACTTTTATTTTTTTTTGTTTTTTTTTGTTTTTTAATAATTCCTCATTACTTTTTTTATTTTGTTTTTAATTTTTTTCCCACACGTCTCTCATCGAATGATCGACATCTTATTTCCATCCGATTCGAATTGTAATTCTCTGTCCGACACTACCAGGGCAAAGGCTTCGGTTTTTCTCGGCATGTTCCTATCAAATTGCATCTTGATCTGAATGTCTAAGACGCTACTCTTGAGTCGTTCACTCTGTTTACTGATGTCGAATACGAACATGGGATACATCGACTTGTATTCGCCAGGAGATATGTTAGGATTGCTCATCAATTCGTCTAGACCATGATACTTCTTTCTAAAATCAGCGGCATTGCCGTACAGTCTGCAGAAATCATTCTTGTCGAATGACGCATTGTAATCGATTGCTGGATATCTCGTGGCATTCAGAAACACTTGCATGTTTCTCAAATGGCAGTGATCGAACAGCGATGCATTCTTTTCCTGAGACCTGTCCCTATCGGTCTGAAACGCAACCACGATGAAACGCGGTCTCTCGGAAGCGGATTTCACCATCAATCTCCAATCGAAGTGATTCGTTGAGGGTGGAATGCTAGCCGTGTCGCATTCTAAATCCCACGGGTAATTTACTCTTGGATTCTATGATCTTGTAGAGACGCGTTTTCTCCACAATTGAAGGCTCCACGTGCAGAACAAACCACGATATCTTGTGTAGAGTTATCTTACCCACATCGGTCACAGTGAGTCTCACTATCGCATCGTCATTTCCTTTTTGAATCAACGTCAGACTGTGTTTGAATCCGTACATGATCTTGTTGTAATCATCTGCAAATCCAAAGATGTGTTTCAAAGGTATCCTGAATGAAAACGTTCCTTTAGGTCTGGACGCCTTGACGACGTAGTCGAATATCGCGTCGGAGCCGGCATAGCAGGACCGACGGTGTCTTTCATCCACAACTGATTAAGTCCTCTGGATTTCAAAAAATCATCTGGATACGTCAAGAGTCTGAACATCGTGGTGGCCTGACCAGGATGAAACACACATTCTATCCCTTGTCCGGATAGCAAGTATTTTATATTACTGAATAGATGCATGATGCCATTATTGGCTAGAGTAACTGTGTAGTCGGCGGCGTAGTCACTCCCATCTTCCTTGGTGAGACGTCCCTGCACCACTATGTAACTCTCGCTAGGATGGATGAATAGATCTTGAGTTTCGACATTGATTCTTATCTCTCCCACATTATTCAAACTCGTTCTGGTTACCGGTACGTATTCGTGAACCTCATATTCTTGAATACTTTCATCTTTCACTATGCTTTGTGCTATATCTAGTATATTTGCCATTTTTGAAGGGTTTTTGTTTTTTGTGTATTAATTAGCTTGCTTTTTTATCTAAAAATAGTTTTAATTATTTTTTATTATTATTTTTCTCTCCTATATATATATGTAAACAAGAAAATGTTAAAGAGAGTAAATAAAAAAAAATTTGTTTTCTTTATCAAAACTTTGTCTTCTGCAATTGTTGTTCATAAAACTTTCTGATGATCTCTTCTCCATCCAAAGCTTCGATTTTGTAAGTCACCGGATCGGTGTGAAATATTTTGATTATCACGAAGATTTCCGAGGTCCATCGAGGAGTATAACACTTTTCCGAAGTGCTTCTTATAAGCGTAGATTCTCACTCGATCGCCGACTGCAAATTTCGGCGTTTTACACTTCTTCCTGATCTTAGATCTCTCAGGATATAGATTCGCATAGACCCGTTTTTCGTTTTGAGGATCGCTAGCTTCCGCAGGAGTCATCTTGATCGATCTGTGTCACGTGTTGTTGTAATCTTTGACCAGACCGTTTAGAGCATATATGTATTTCTTAGTCGAATTCGCCGTGAAGTATCTGTGCATCTTTTCCTCCATCCTTCGATTCCAACGTTCCACCATGCTGGCTTTCTCTTCATTTTCGATCGAGTAGAGGTCGACTAATCGACGAACATGCTTGTTGTAGAATTCCTTTCCCTTGTCCACCCACAATTTATTCGGTTTTCGAGAAGACGAATCGAACACGCTCTTCAGAGCCTCTGTGACGCAAGGTCCCCATTTATTCTTCAAAGCTCTGATCCAACCATATTTGGAAAACACGTTGATGACCGTCAATAGATATTTGACACCCTCGTTCCACCTCGAAAATGATCTCATGTCGACCAAGTCGGCAGACCAAATATCATCCAAACCCTTCACGAACAACCTTCTTTTTCGAAATTTACGCACGATGGGTTTGTGTAACTCCTCGGCCAATTCGCTCGTCAATAATCATTTCTTCTTCTTTTCAGATGAGCTTTTTTTTTTGAATGCCCCATCCGAATCGACGTTTCACACCAATCAGATTACCGACCAACGAACGTTCTATCTTCTCTCTCCTGGTCAGATTTGATATGCCTCTCAATTTCTCCAACTTGTTTTTATCGCAGACGTCATTGCGAGTCTTGGTGTTGGGATGTCTGGCGTAGCACAGATCATGATCATACGCGGCCGCGTCCACCCTATTCACAGGTTTGCTCCAAGATTTAGGAGTCAGATCAGCGTTGAGTCTCTTGTTCAATTTCGTTCTGGGTCCCGTGAAACTGTGACCTGGCAGATGCATTTCGATTATTGATCATTTTATTCACGATGCCTTTACCTTTGCTCGCATTCTTTTTTTTGACGAATCGAGTCTTGATCGAACCACACGTCGCAAATTCCGCGAAGCATCTGTTTGTCGTTTTTAGTTTGTACTTCTCGAGAATTACTCGTCTCGGTAACTCTCTTACACTTTACGCAATACATTTTTTGAGAGTTATTTAAATTAATTTCGTTTTTATTTTATATATGAATTTAATATTTATTTTTTAAAAATTCTGTTCTTATTATATATATTTTTTTTTCACTCGCTGCTCTTGGGTTCTATCATCTTACTGAATTCCTCCCTAGCCTCTTTCCTCCCCTTTCCATGAGAGAATCCTTCATCTCTTCCTTCATGATCTGACGAGTCTTGATTCTCACGGCTTCTTTCATGACATCGTATTTCGTTTTCTCGCTCAATATCGTGAAGTATTCTCCGTCCGATATCCTACCATCTTTCAACACCATCGAGATCATTTCGGATATCATGTTGATTTTGGAGTCGGCCAAGATGCAAATCTTTTCATGTTTCCTTGCCTTCAGATATAATTTCCTACTCAAAAAGTTTCTGAGCATGCTAAACAATCCGGCGGCGAGAGCCACTCCTTCTACGGTCAACACGATGGGAATGCCAACCGCGGTCGACAACAGTCTGATGCCGGCCGCGTGTAAACCCATGGAAATCGTGATGAGTGTCGTGTCAACCGTGTTGACGAATTTCAGGAAACGCGAATACTTCTTCTTGAGAGAACAGCGAGAATCTCTCTCTTGAGTCAGATACAATTGGATTCTACTGATTTGATCGATGTGATACCTCTCTCCTCTTTCTTTCTCTTCTAGCGATGGCGCCATTGGCAAAACGCCATTCGGCTTCTCATCCTCGTCGTCATCTAACGTCGGATACAATTTATTTCTGGTTCTCATTTTTGTGTTTTTTTCTTTCTAATATTAGATAGAAAATTTTATGTGTGTATTTATTTTTTATTTTCTATTCTCCCTTATTTATATCAATGAGAAAACTTAGACGTATACTTCATTCAGCAATAATTTCATGATGCATCCCTTGTCTTCTAAAGTCAGACTTCTACGCACCAATTTCAGTTCTTCCAAATTGGTGGGCTTTTCTCGACCCTTACAGAAGACTAATCTCCTCCAAAACGTGATCACTTCATCGAATCGAACGCGTTCGAACGATGGTTCGAAATACTTGACGACCATATCTTCCCTTTCCATCATCAGACACGAATGATTATCGTGATCGAAGTCTAGATGATCCCGACATCCGACGCATCATTCTAACAAGAGGTGACCTATTTGTTCGTTCATGCAGAATGCGTAAGCTCTCATCAGCATTTTTAAAAGAAACCTTGATCTCAAAATCTGGGAATTGTTCATGATTTACGTATATTTTATCTATTTCGATTCGATATTATTTTTTAAATAACTATTTATTTATATATTTTTTTCTCTCCTATATATATCAATCACTTTTTATTTCATCGCCTCAAAACCGATTCCATCACTATCCGCCCCACAAAACTCGCGAGGTGAATTGACAAATCGATTTTTCGCCGATCGGATCGCACCCTAGACCGTCCCAAACGCGATCGTGAACGCAGGTGATACAGAACCGGCAAACCGCCTTTTTTCCCCTTTCTGTCCATGTACCGGAGGCCCAAATCGATTTTTAAAAAAAAATCCTCGATGAGTAACTACACTTTACGCTCACTTTTCGCCGTTGGCGAACGTCGAAAAACGTTTTGAGGTCGATTTTCCTGTCCTAGAATCCGCAAATGGGTTTCCCCGACCGGATCGCACTTTTGACATTCGAACAGCTGTTGGCGAACATCGTGTTCCAGAATCTGCAAACCACTTTTTGATGCTGTCCTGGAAGCCGCAAAACGTTTTTTGCTCGCGTTCACCAACGATGGATCGATGGTCTAATCCACGATGGGAACGTCGACAAAAATTTTTAATGTACATTTTCTTAAAAATCGTGTACATTTTTCACTTCTGAGCGACGTGTCGAATCTACGCGTTCGCCAACGTCAAAAGTGCGATCTGTGAGCCCCAAAACAATTGCGGATTCTGGGATACCATAAAAAATGACATTTTTTGTACACGTGTACACGATTTAACACTGAATCCCTATGGCGGTACACGTACATGTACGTGTACGTGTACGGTACATGTACAAAAGTGTCCTGGAATCCGCCTTTATTACCTACTGGTCTTCAGTCGAGTATGAGAGATATTGACATCAAGGAAGTGATCTCTAATGAGCTGGCGCCAGTTCCAACTGCACTGTTCAATGAAGCTGGTGATTCGCGTATACCAAAATCGAAATCAGACTAAAAACACGAACTGCGTGTTAAGTATCAGCAACTTACAGCAAGGAAATCGACAGGACTGTGTAGATGTTTGCACGGTAATTGATGGATGTGCCCTATTCTGGGTTCCTTACTGGTCGGCACTGAATAAACTTCGCAGTCCTATTGTGCTGGATTTCATTGAAACATTTCAAGAATCTGTGAAACTGAAGTTGTTGTTGGGCGACGTTTATCTCATTTTCGACAGGTACAAAGAGTTCAGCACGAAAATTTGTACAAGGGCATACAGGAGTGCTAAAAGTTGTTGCCGAGAATTAAGATTGAGAGCAACATCAGTATTGCCGTCTCAGAACCTTACGCTGACCTTCACTGCGAATAAAAGGCAGCTCATCAGTATAATATGTCAGTATTTCAAGCCAAATAAGAGTTTTGGTGATGAAAGTACTGTGAGGCACAAACTTGTCGTTACTGGTCAAGACAACGTTCCAACTGTGTCCTCATAGAAAGGCGTGACAAGAAAACCACCCTCGAAGAAGCTGATAATATAATAGTTCAACAGGCAGTGCAACTTGCTATTGATGACAAAAAGCAGATTGTCGTTCTTCCAGACGACACAGATGTGAATACCATGCTCTTGCACCACCATCTGGAACAGAATATAACATCTCACATGTTTATGGGGTCACCCATTAGGGATAGGTCTGTGATAGGTATTGGTGCCACTGTTGAGAAGCACCGTGATATTATCCCAAGTATCCTTGCCGCACATGCTATCTCTGGGTGTGATACCATCGCCGGGTGCCACGGAATAGATAAAGCTCGCGTCCTTGAAGTTTTGAAAGAGGGATGCATATCGCTAGAGTCAATTGATGCTCCTTGGGACGACGTCTTGCGTGAAGTTACACAGTTCATGGCTGCCTGTTATGGGTGTCCTACATCCAAACCAATGTCCGATGCAAAAGTCAGTAACTGAACATACAAAGTTGGACGACCAGGAGCAATAAAAGTCCCTAAACTATGTAGGCCTAACCTCCCTCCACGTACTGAGTCGTTTGCAAAGAACGTCAAACGAGGCCACATGCAAACGTGCATTTGGAAACATGCACTGCATTCGGACCCACCCAAAATCGAACCTACAAATTACGGGTTTGTTAGAGGCGAGAAGGCGAAGTCACTTCTCCTTTTGTCCCTGCCTCACAATGTATCGCTAGCACCTGACAATATCTTAAAACTGATTCGATGCTTGTGTTCCAGCAATTAAACAACCAAGCAAGACGCCAAGGTGTATCTGTGTTGCCTCAAGGTTAGCATGCACTGTTTTCTGTACTTGCCAATCAACAATTGAGTGCTGTGTCGAACAGACGAGCGGGGCTACCAGGAGTATGCTGAACATGATGACTAATCATTGCCTAAATTTTTATAAAATACCATATTGGAAATTATATTTGGACGCCTTTTTTGTTATATTATTGGATACTTACAACTTTTGAAACTTCCTAGTGGTCTACATAATCTTTCTTGTCGTACCATATGCCAGGACTCTCTGTTTCTAATATTTTTAATACCAATGCTAACACTGATAATTTACGGGCGATATATTAGTACCAATTCCAAACTTCATACCTAAACTAACAGATCTTGTACATTTGTACGGAAATGCTTAAACATTACTGCCATGTGATTGTCCATCACAAGCACTGATCAATACGATCATCATTGCACTAGTAATCCGGAACTAATTGGTAAAATTTGTGAAAAAAATCGATTTTTCTGATTTTTGCAAGGGGGGGGGGGGGGGGGGGGGGGGGTCTTCCAAAAAATTCCGGACACAAGGCCGGGGTGGGTGGGTGGTCGGATGGGGGCCAAAACACCTTTTTTCCTGGAATTGCAATTTTTTTCCTGGTGGGTTTTTTTTCAAATTATTTTCACATAACAAAGCTATATTGTTGTTTAGTAGTCTAATAGGCACCTGTTTGTCAGGTAGGGTTAGTGAATAAGGCCCCACTAGGCTGATTAGGGGATTTGTTCTCTTTTTTGTAAATTAAATTAGATGCATTAAAGAATTGTGTGCTCCAGTTTGACTAAAAACGATCAGTGGAAATTTATGAATTTTAATTTGGGAATGGTTAACATAATTTTCATAGCTGAATCATCATGGCACAATTTGGATTTTACAATGAGTAGCAATGTGTTTAGCAGAACATCTAAAATAATGTAAAAAATTTACGGAAAATAATCTAAATGCCCAGTTTCTCTGAGTAGAGCTCTTGTAACCTGAAACTAATGAAAATTCTCACTGTGCATCTTTGATATAAAACCCCACTGACTTAATTCAAGCTCATAGTGATAGTACCTGGGTTTTCACAGAGGGTTTGTCTGGCTATCTCGTGAAAACATGAAACAAAAGTTACAGTTAATATTTGAATTGAAAACTGACCCTGACTGAGCCAGAGTATATAGATGAGTTGCTGAGCATAATACTATGCAGCAAAAGAAGATTATTTTAATCCTCTATTTGATGTTCACAAAAATAGTCTAATTCTTACATTATATGCTGTTATATGCAGAAATCAATGCTGACATTTTTTCGGAGACGGACCAGGACGGACAGTGAGATTTACAATAGTGTTAGGTGACAGATTTTCAGCTTTCATACGCTATCTACTATCTTTTGAGTAATGACAATTGGCTGAAACCTCAACCCTAGACACTTAGCCTGTAGTCAGGTCATTAAAATTAAAACTTCTTCACTAAATTTAAACTGTTTCTTCAGCCTCGGAACTTAATACATGAATGATAATTATTATGAGAGCATTGAGGCCAGAACTTTCAGTTCAGCATTTGTAATTCATGCATTTCAATAATATGCCAGTATACACTACGCCATATTGTATATAGGCATATTATTGAAAATGCATGAATTACAAATGCTCAACTGAAAGTTCTGTCATCAGGTATTAGATGCTGGTTGATGTGTACATAATTAGTTTAGACAGTAGATTAGGATTCAAACTAGACTTTATGATTCTGGAGAATCATGGCTTTTCCCGATGAGATTCCATGATTTTTCATGACCCCACAGTGCCTGATGAATTGTTTTTAACTGTCTCAGTGAAGTTCCTTCATTGATGTTATGAGTAGTCTCAAATGACACAGTTTGATAAAAAAAATTGTTCGGGTAAAAACCATCATTAACGGTGGAGTGGGTTAATGTCAATATCGTCGTCCACCAAGTCAATGACCGACAAAAGGAGTTATGTTTGTTTGACACATACCCACTGAGCGCTGTGTAAATTTAAAAATGGTCCATTTTATCTCAAATGTATCCAAAATATTGATGTCTGGCAGCTTGTAGTGGGTTAACAAGTGCCAACAGGAATATTTAATCATGCAACTTGTAATGTCACACCAAGAACTGTGAATGGCCATTTTTTCTTTAAAATCTACAAGATGTTTTCAGAGAAATCCAGGGACAACGTGAAGTTTTAGCTTTTGATGGGTATCATTGTTTATCCAGCCCAAAACGGGTTAAGTGTTGTTATTTGAATACTCTTATTACTTCCAAAAATAATTCTCAGTGAATTCTACTTCCACTGATTTTGTTCTCTCCCCCGAACTTCGGGTGCTGTGGGTACGAAAACACAGCCCATTTTATCAACATTTTGATGTTTGAGAACCTGCATAGGGTTAACAAATGCTTACAGGAGTATTTTGCACATGCACCTTGTAATGTCACACTAAGATCTGAGAATGGCCATTTTTTCTTGAAAATCTATGAGATATTTTTAGAGAAATCCTCGGATAATATGAATTGTTAACCTTTTGAGGGGTATGGATCTGTAACCAGCCCTAAACGGGTTAATGCTTGGTTTGATGAATACCTTCATTACTTACAAAAATGGTACTCGGGGAATTCCACTTCCAAAGAAGGAGGTTTTGTTTATCTCGCAGGTGCACATTGCGTGCAATGGGTGCCCAAGAACAGCCCATTTTCTCAAAATTTCTATGCTTTGCAGCCTCTGGTGGGTTAACTAACGCTTACCGGAATATTTTGTCTATGCAACTTGTAATGTCACTCCAAGACCTGCAAATGGTCAATTTTTCTTGAATACTTACTACATTTTTTTGGAGAAATCCACAGAAAACTGGAATTTTAAGCTTTTAAGGGGTACATCTTAACCAGGCGAAAATGGGTTAAGACCTCGATTTTTTTAATACCCTTACTACTTACTAAATTTTTCCCTATCAGTTTTGCATCCGGTAAAAGAAGTTATGTTTCTCTGTGGCATTCCCATTTGTTGTTGTTGGTGTCCAAAAACAGGCTATTTTTTCAAAATGTTGACATTTAGCAGCCCATGGAGGGTTAACAAATGCTTACTGGAATATTTTATCCATGCATCCGGTAATGTGACTCCAAGACCTATCAATGGCCATTTTTTGTTGAAAACTTACAAGATGTTTGTAACGAAATCCACGGAAAACATTATTTCTTTTTAGCTTTTGATGGGTATCGCTATTAACAACCCCAAAAGGGGTTAACGCTTGGGTTTTTGTATACCCTTATTACATACAAAAATGGTCCTCAGTGAATTCCACTTCCAACAAAGGAGATTATGTGTATCTCTCGGGCATACATTGCGTGCTGTGTGTGTCCGAAAACAGCCCATTTCAACACAATTATGATGCTTGACAGTCTGTAGAGGGTTAATAAACGCTCAGTAGAATATTTTGTCCATGTAACTTGTAATGTCACACAAATACCTGCAATAGTCAATTTTTCTTGAAAACCTACGGAATGTATTTAGAGAAATCCACAGAAAATGGGAATTTTTAGATTTTAAGGGGTCTCTCTCTTTAGCCTGCCCAAAAATGGGTTAAGACTTCGTTTCTTGAATACCATTACTACTTACAAACATGTTTCCGTATAGATTGTGCGCTCAATAAAAGAAAGCACTTTTCTTTGTGGAGTACCCGTTGGGTGCTGTTGGCGTCCAAAAACAGCCCATTTTATCACAATTTTGACTTTTAGCAGCCCGTGGAGGGTTAACAAATGCTCACTGCAGTATTTTGTCCATGCAACTTCTATTGTCACATCAAGGCCTGGGAGTGACAATTTTTTCTTGAAAATCTACAAGACTCGTTTAGAGAAATCCACGGAAAACATGAATTTTTTAGCTTTATGGGGGTATTGCTGTTTAACCAGCCCAAAACGGGTTAACGCTTGGTTTTTGGAACACCCTTATTACTTACAAAAATGATCTCCGGTAAATTCCACTTCCAATAAAGGAAGTTATGTTTACCTCTCGTGTATCGTTTGGGTGCTTTGGGGGCCTGAAACCGGCCCATTTCATCAAAATTTCCCTGTTTGGCAGCCTGTGGAGGGTTACCATATGCATCGCCTGATATGTCGTGTGTATCAAAGGTCGTAGCACAGACAGGTCTAGCAATGATGAAGGTTTTAAAAAAATCTACTAGACGTGTTTCGAGAAAATGCCGATAAACCCAAATTTTGACAGTTTTTTGCCAATTCTCAAGAAATAAGGGTTAAATCGAAAATTCTGCTTCGGTACATTTTTAGATTTTGTGCCCCTCTATGCGTGTGCAAAATTTTGTGAAAATCGGTCCGACAATGGCTTCGGAATCGTACGGACAAAATGTGTGGGAAAAAAAAAAAAAATAATAATCCGTAGAAAAACAATAGTCTTTTCCAGAGGGAAAAGCCTAATAATTAAGGCAAAGATTGACAACTGGAAGCTCAGTGCAATAATTTTTCATTACCCGCTGTGGTGATACACTGAAAAAATATAGGTGGTGGGATGGGTGTCCAAGTGGTCAGAGGAAAAAAAAATTTTTTTTTTGCACGTGGGTGGGTTGGTGGTGGTCAAAAGGTGGAAAAAAATATTTTAGGCCTTGTGTCCGGAATTTTTTGGAAGACCCCCCCCCCCCCCCCCCCTGATTTTTGTCGCCATTTTGTTCGCCTCGGGAGTCTGATTTTTGTACAAAATTTAAAAAGGTGTATCAGTTGGATAAGAAAGATGCTAGTTCGTTTAAATTAGCACTCCAAGTTTGTTAAAATACCCCTGTTTGTAAGAATGGCCGCCATTTTTAAAAAACCGAAATATCACAAATTCCTCGAGGTCGAAAACAGGCCAGCCGATTGATTCTTTAAACTGGATGTTGTGGATAGCCATAATTCACCGAGAAAAAAACTCCAGACGCTAAAACACGCAACGGTGCCTTAGCTTCCGGACTAATATCTATGGAAATATATATATTCCTACACGAGCGTGAACATATATCCCAACACCTTGGGGAGTTCATTAGTCCTTTGTATCACACTAGTACTATTAATGCATATATTTTACCTGAGTGGAATATTGGTTTTATGTAATAGAGCTGTCGATGAGGGGCTACCAGACTTCTTTTTTCTCAGACCCGTGATACATAAAGTGAGCTACGCTTTTTAGATACTCTATGTCATCGCGCCCCAATAACAGCTTTAATTTCTGTCCATCGCCATTTTCCAAGAGGGTTGTTTTCTTTCACGATCCACTTAGTGCAGTGTTCAGAATTTAGAAACTGACTATAGTCAAATCATTGAAGAATAAGCCGATTGCCGATTAGCCATCTTTGACGTTAATGATATACAAGGTCAGAGGTAGCTTCGGGTAAACACTTCGATCAGGCTATCTGTTAAGCCTGTCATACATGCAATAGAAACAACCAAAATGTTTCGCTTGAAACAAGAAAATGTCCATTTTCGATTTAAAACTAAAAAAAGATAGAAAAAATAACACACTTTCAACACTTCATTTAATGGATAGGGCAAAATAATATTGATTTTTTAGTGAAATGAACACCGCAATGAACTCCTTCCCACAAGCGAAGGAAGACTCCACAGGCACCCGACGTATTATCGGATTTTATCAATTTTAATAAAATATATATTATATTATCAATACTAAAGAAATACTTTTTTAGTATTGATAATATAATATATATTTTATTAAAATTGATAAAATCCGATAATACGTCGGGTGCCTGTGGAAGACTCGGCATCATGGTTTTGTTTTGTTGACGAGTGACAAAACTGCAGATATATCACTGAAATGACACAAAAATGCCTGCGTGAGTGAAAATGCAAACCCTGGGTATCCAAACAACGAACCCATACAAATATTTTCAAGCATAACACACAGATGTTCCAGCTGAAAAAGGTTGGGGGTGGAGGGGGCGTGGTCCCTAAAAAGGTGAATGAAAATCGTCTGCTAGTAGCAGTGTCGCGTGTCTACTAATAATATTTTGTCCATATACAGTATAAGTCAAAATGAGTTGAAGAATAACCACTACCGGTATAAGCTATATATGTAATGTTTCCTAAACTAATAACACAAGAATCGGACATAAAAATACATGTACATGTACATGTATGCTGTAACCTTATTTAACATGTTTTGGGTTTATACACAGAATTTAAGAGAATTTATAATGTCCACGAAAGAATATTATTTCAGGAAAACTAATTTTTTTTTTGTTTGACGTAGCTTTGATATGCCAAAAACCATACCCATGAGTGGTGGGAATTTACCCATTTGGCACTGTTAATTCTTTTTTTTCAAACATTGGAAAATGGATTGATAAGAATCTCCATAATCCACACACCTCACTACCTAACCCTTAATTAACAAATTGGCTGCAACTTCACACATAATTCATGAATTAGCAGGTAAAAATGTTGTTTTTTTTAAAGTTTCGTACAAGACAAATAATGTGATCTATCATCGGAACAAGATTGTTCCTCCGAGGATCACATGATTCGATTTGTTGAGGTTTTTTGTTTAAATTTGAAAAAATTAAAGTTAAAATTCCAGTTTTAATTATCTGTGGTTAAAGGTTTAAAAAGTAAAGTACAAAATATATTATACTGCTTTTTTGTGATCAGAGTTCTACAATTGTTGATTATTTCAGCAAGCCAAAACTTCTTTTTTTATAATCACGAAATATTGAAATGTGGCTATGGCTAGAGTCGAATAATTTTTAATAGAACTAATCTGTAAATGAACAATTATTTATTTAATAGCCAAGTATGAAATGTCTGGAAAAAAGACTTCTTATGGGTATAAATGCACGGTACAAGGTAGAAGCATATGTTCAAGTCTACAAATACTATATAAATCAAAATAAGTCGTAGCATAATCGCAATGAACAAAGTAGCCCACTGCCATTACACCAATAGCACAAGAACCCGAATTCATTTTCCGGAAAGCTTTCTGTGAGACCTTTCCCGAAAATGATGTAAGGTTCTTGTGTTGCTAGTGTAGTTGAAAATGTATACTAGTAGTTTAGAGTGGTTATTCTACGACGTATTTCGACTCGTACTGTAATTCAAGTGACTTCTGAATTCCACTCGGAGGTCCGCTGGCTGGAATTTTGCTTGTGCAAAACAATGCACATGGGCATCAACCATTGTCCATACCTGACAGCCAGTAAAAACTTGTAACTCACAAAGCAAATCTGCAGTTTAAGGAGCACTGATAAGTTAGTTATCTGGTGGTCCATAAATTGCAGATTAGCTTGTTGAGTCCCAAACTTTCTACAAACTGGCAAGAATATGTTGAAAATATATGCATATCCACCTACTTAAAGAAGAAATACAAAATCACCCTGTGTATTCTGTAATACAATATCGATGTATGCACATTTTGGTCATGTATCCGGGGTCGCGGAGAGGGTGGGACCCAGGGTAGTAACTCCCAGAGCCTGGAACTTGGGGGGGGGGGGGGGGGTGGCGGTTGGCCCAGGAGTCAAGGATCTTGGTATCGCCTGCCCACCCTCTTGTCCAAACATGACCCGAAAGACTATATTTTAATTTGTTGGGTTTGGTACGCCCTTTCAAAGGGCGTTCCAAAACAAACAAAAAAAAAAGAAAAAGAAAAATACGGGCTTTCAGGCCCTGTTTGACCTTGTCCCCCTCCCCCAAGGTTCTGACTCCTGTGCCAACAGTTAAGAAGGGGGCTGTATCGTGAATGAAGCTATGCACTTGACCAACGGCTGTAATTCTGGACTGCATGATTCTTGAAGTAATAACTTTATTAAATCAATTCGACGTAACCAAGTTATCACTTCAAGAATTGTGCAATCAATATAGCCATGGGTGGTAGGTCATTGGATCATTGATCAACTTGGAAATTTGAAACATGCTGCTAAAAACGTCATTTTGACGGCCAAGAATAACGTGATTTTTTTTATCCCAAAAGCCGCCAGAAGACTCCATTTAATAACTGATTTGAAAAATTTTGTTGGGGGAGAAACGCCCCCCCCCCCCCCCAACCACTCTGTGATCGATTGCGCCTCCGACACTCGCTGCAGATGCCTTAATTTATCATCTGTGCAATATCCCGACATTTTTGAAAGGGGAGCCGTCGCAGAATTAACCCCGGGTCAGAATTTCCTTTTCCCGGTCCTGCGTGGACCTTCCACTTCGTGGGTGTATTTTGTAACAAGACAGCTTCCACTATGTGACATGTAAGTTTGAGTTGAAGGAGAAAATAGTGAAAAGAAGAATTTATATATTTTTATGTCCGATTCTTGTGTTAGTATAGGAAATATTCATCTATATTTTATACCGGTCGTGGTTATTCTTCATCTCATTTTGACTTATACTGTGTATGGACAAAATATTATTAGTAGGCACTCGACACTGCTACTAGCAGACTATTTTCATTCCTATTTTAGGGACCACGCCCCCCTCCACCCCAACCTCTTCCAACTGGAACATCGGTGTGTTGTGCTTGAAAATATTTGTATGGGTTGGTTGTTTGGATACCCAGGGTTTGCATTTTCACTCACGCAGACATTTTTGTGTCATTTCAGTGACATATCTGCAGTTTTGTCACTCGTCAACACAACCAAACTATGATGCCGAGTCTACCTTCGCTTGTGGGAAGGGGTTCATTGTGGTATTCATTTCACTAAAAAATCAATATTATTTTGCCCAGTCCATTAAATGAACTGTTGAAAGTGTGTTATTTTTTCTATCTTTATTAGTATTAAACCGAAAATGCACATTTTCTTGTTTCAAGCGAAACATTTTGGTTGTTTCTATTGCATGTATGACAGTCTTGACAGATAGTCGGATCGAAGTGTTTACCCGAAGCTACCTCTGACCTTGTATATCATTAACGTGAAAGATGGCTAATCGGCAATGGGCTTATTTAGGTCGTGTTTACAGAATATGTTTTGCGAAAGGCTTGTTAACCCACTACACACTAATATAGATCTAGAAATATAAAATTTCACTCTACATTTCTTTCTAATTATACAACTAAGAACCTAATCAATTCAATCTTATTTGACAAGACTGAATGATTTTATTTTGTAGTTGTATGAAAGGGCATATCTACAGATTGAAATTTTGGCAATTGAACATCAGTGCAGAGAGGACGAACAAATGTGTTTACATCTGTTGTCTGTTCTCAAACGAATTCCAAGTTTGTCTTGTAAGATTAGATCTGTTACCTGAACTTCAATTTTAGGAAAAATCCATACATTCAGGTCAGCTGTTTTATTTTCTCAACTTGCATCTAAAGTCGAGAACTGATAACAAAGAATGAATTGAAACGTGATACTCACAAATTAAAATTAGATCATTATAAAATCCCCAACGAATGCTCGCTTATGAGATCCTCGATTTTATTGACAAAGACACATTTTTCCCTGTGCACTCAGCTGCCAACCAGATGTTTAATATAATGCAACTTCTTCTGCGCAGTTTATAACTTATAGTGCATTATTAAATTCACCTTCCTTCCAAGCTGTGCTAAATTCTAACGTTACGGTAACCAAATAGCTGTGCTATATTTAGAATAATTACACAGACTGCCACGGCTGGATATTGACCTGTTTCGTGTAACAATATATTTTATATTTTATTTTATGGTCTGTACATTTGACCATAACTCTTTCACTGCCACGCCAACTTTATCCACATATGGAGGACCTCTTTGTACGCTTGTATGCGAGGAAGTTTAATAAAATTTAAGACATACTTGAAACTCTATCATCTGATTAATTGTTGGAAAGGGCTCTCTGAGCCCTTTCCAACAATTAACCAGATGGTGGGTTTGATCTGCGCATACCAGAACGTACAGATAATCATCATAAAATAGGTGACAATAGTCACTTTCGGCAGCGAACGTGTTAATGTTGGTAATTGAAGAAACTGACTTTTTGTTCCCGCCGTTTTAATCTGAGATTTTAGTCATTTAGTGATAGTAGTATATCCAATGGGGGCACGAACACAGATGGCAGTTCACCTCATAATGCCCCAACCCTAGTTGTGCCAAATCTTAAGCATCTATAACCACACAGACACGGGTGCAGATCACCCCATAGGGTCCACTCCATCCCCTTGCAGGCCCTTAGCCCTAGATGTGCCAAATCTCAATCACATGGAACATCGGCACGAGCACAGTTTGCCCCATAGGGCCCACCCCACTCTTGATCCATTCCCTCGTCATCCAGCATACCCCCACTCCCCACTCGAGATCCATTCACTATGGCATACCCGAATTCAGCATTGTGTGAGATGAAGGGTCATAATAATTGCGCTTTGATAAAAGTCGGCGGAACACACCTCTGTGGGATGAACTGCATCTATACATACTAGGGAAAGGCATCAGGCCTCTTACATTGCAGGTTATGCGGTAGGGTGGCTCAGACTGAGATACATCTCTGTCGAGAGTGTGGTCGAGATAAGATTCGGTTGAGGTATATCTCTATAGAGAAAAAGGCAAAACAACAGTTCGTTTTAGTCTTGTCCCTGCTGGTTACACTCCAAACGCCAAATTAGAGAAGTGTCTTGTAATGTGTATGCATGCCCATCACGATGGAGGATTATATCAACTAGTTGCTCAACTAGTTGCTTGCAGAAATGCAAATACAGGAGCCTCTCCACGGTGTTGTACAGGACATCATGGATGAGTCCATTGTAGAAGCAGTACAGCGGCGCCTGCCCAAACCCCCGCTTTCCTGGGTACTGGCCTACCCCTGCACCTCGAAAGAGAACGGAGAGAAAAAGGAAGGTCATTGTGGAGAAGGTCGACCTTTTACCTGCCAGAAGGCCCTAAGAACCCTCGAACTACCAGAAGGGGGAAGAGAGAGAGAAAGAGGGCCCGTTGGGTGTCTTAGATTCAGACAGACGCCCTGGGCAGTAGGAACATTCTTAAGAGGTTGGAAAATGGATGTCCCCCAGGACCTCAAGCAGGGTGCAGACTCCCAGGCGTTCTTAGACGTGTGACTCCAGATCCACCAGTAACTGGTATAGGAAATCATGGACCTCGACGACTCAGCTTACTCTCAAGGTCCAACATAGGGAGGACAACCGTGATAGCACTGAAGAGTATAATGACCTTGAGCTTCGCCACAAGCAGAAAGCTGCCCTCAAAGCCCATGATATCAATGAAGCACTTGACAAAGCATTTTTAATTATACAAGAGTCTCTCCAGTAGTGGACACAGCGAGGTTCTGATTGGGCGGTTGACAGAGTGAGAACTCTCTTCTAGACCCTGCTCGCTACATACCTCTTATGGACCCCGCTTTTGAACTCCGGAAGTGACGTCATAGTGTTTTATCAAACGCCACGTGGATAGCAGTCATGTTGTGATATATGGTGTTATTACGCGCTCCGACCAGAGATAAACGAAAACAACTGTAGTATAGCTCGGTCAAAGCAACCTCCTTTACCAGGACCTCGAGGTCTGACCCCGACCCTGGTTAGGCGCCTCGCCCCTCCCCTTCCCGCCCTGCATGTACACTAGTTTTAGGCTCCCCCTCCCCGCCCTGTGTGTACCCTATTTTTTAGGCTATCCCTCCCCAAAGCGCATGTCTCCTCAGCTCCAAAGCCTCGCCAAAGGGGCCCAGGCTATGCATAGCCCAACACTCATTTAGGCTTTCCCCACAATGTTTTGGCTCTCCCTGTATGTGGGCTCTCCCTCCCCACCAAAGCCCTGTATGGGCTGTGCCTCCCCTCCAAAACCCTTGTATGGACTGTTCCTCTCCATCAAAGCCCCCCCCCCCCCCCCAAGGCTAGCCCAAAGTGCATCTCAAACTCAAAGTAAAATGTTGTCAAGGACATGTACATGTAAATACATACAGACAGCTTAATTTGAAGGCTTCCTGGAGTGACTAAACAGTTATGTAAGAAGATTACGACAAAACCCATACTGGAACATCTGATGCTATGTAAATACAAAAGGCTTTAGATATAAATACTACCTGACCTGTTTCCTTTGTTTAGACACGTCAAAGGTGATTAAGATAGAGAGAGTCTTTGTTTATACGAAAATATGATAGTGTCACGTTGTATAATTACGCAAATAGATAAGGGAATTACAAAGCAAAGGCTTTATGATAAAAGTTCCCTTTGTTAAGGGGTGTCATAGTTAAAGGTCTCCTTTATTTATAAGAAGCTTAATATGATAAGGGACAACTGGCATTTTTGATTATGTCATAGATAAATTATTATGATAAAGGTCTCCTTTGTTTATAAAAGGCTTTATATGACACGTCGCAGGTGTTTGGTAACCCAGTAAGATCGCGGCAGTGTTTGTTTGGTCAAAACAGGTATCCAATTAGAACATGGCGGTGTCTGATTGGTCAAAACATGTATCCAATGATATGGCGGTACCTGATTGGTCAAACAGTTGTCCAATCAGATCACACTTTCTACATGACCATTAGATAAGCGCCACGCTGGCGTTCGCTGATTGGCCAAAACAACTGTCCGATCAGATCGTGTGAAACAGTATTTTATACGTGGCCAACAGATAAGTGATCCGGTGTGTGACAATAAAGCAAGCGAGACTGAAAGTTTTCATCAATCTTTCAAAATCATTTAACCCTTCACCTAACATGAAAAGCAGACGACACTTGCCAAAAATATTTTTGAATAACTAATATTTTTCATTTTTTGTCTCGAAAACATGGGTTATGACCCCTCATTGGAACGAGCACGGCGAGCTCGTTCCAAAGAGGGGTCATAACCTATGTTTTTGAGACAAAAAATGAAAAAAATAGTGAAAATTAATTGGCGATTTTTGTGAATAGCGCTGGCCGGTTTTTGCTGTTACGTTGGGTAAAGGGTTAAATACGTGCACATCGGTTTTAAACACATGCACATTGGTTTTACATACAGGCACATCAGTTTTAAAGCACATTGTAAATTTTCACATAAGCACATACGAGTATTTGAGGCTACATCGAGGCTACATTGAGGATACATTGAGGCTACATAGGGGCTACATTGAGGCTACATAAGACGTTACATAAGACTTGACCATATCTTATCGATGACATAATCAAACAGAGTACATGGTCTTTATCGTATTAAGCCTCTTATAAACAAAGAAGACCTTTATCATAATACCTATATCTATGACATAATCAAACATGCCAGTTGCCCCTTATCGTATTAAGCTTCTTATAAACAAAGGAGACAAACAGAACTAATTTTTTTCGATTCCGTCGAAGTTTATCACCGTCTCCTGTTTGTATCCAATACGAGCGAGGACTATCGCATTGGGTAACAACTTTGCTCAATCTGTTTTGATCTTGAATAAAAACACAATCACCTGACTGCAATTCTTTTAAGCCTCTCACGCCATGTCTTTTGTCAAAATGTTGGTTTTGGACATCTTTCAGTTTATTATCCTTCTCTTTAAAATCCGACAACGTAGACCAGGTTGGGGTAAAATTGGATGGCATACTAGGCAAAGTAGTACGCAGTTTTCTGTTTAAAAACATCTCAGCAGGACTGTATACATGATGCAAAGGTGTACTCTTATAATCCAAAAGACCCAAACAAGGATCCTTACATTTCTTTACAATTTGTTTAATTGTATCAACTGCCCTTTCTGCCATTCCATTGCTCTGTGGAAATAATGGGTTGGAGGCGACATGAGTGAATCCATATTCTTTAGAGAATTTCATGAATTAAAAGACCCATGCTGAGGCCTATTGTCAGAAACAATAATTTTTGATATATCATGTCGAGCAAACAAATTTTTTAATTTACGTATCACTGCTTTAGGCGTGATACTAAGTAAACTAAAAACCTTAACAAATGTGGAAAAAAAAATCAATTACAATTAAAAATGTTTGTCCACTAAATGTGAACAAATCTGTTCCCAATTTCTCTGATGGACAATCTGGTAACAGCTTAGGAATTAAAGGCTGTGACCTGTTAATTATTTCTGGAGCACACTGAACACATCTCTGAATAAAGTTTTCTAAATTTCTGTTTAACCTGGCCAATATACAGACATTTTAGCTCTTTCTTTGCACTTAACAATACTCTGAAGACTCTGAAGAAGTTTTTCTAAAATTTTCATTTCTCAAACACACTGGAATAATAATTCTTGATCCCTTTAACCCTTTACCTAACATGAAAAGCAGACGACACTTGCAAAAATAATTCTTGAATAACTAATTTTTTTCATTTTTTGTCTCAAAAACATAGGTTATGACCCCTCGTTGGAACGAGCTCGACGAGCTCGTTCCAATGAGGGGTCATAACCTATGTTTTTGAGACAAAAAATGAAAAAAATAATGAAAATTAATTGGCGATTTTTGAGAATAGCGCTGGCCGGTTTTGGCCGTTACGTTGGGTAAAGGGTTAACAAAATACCATCAGAAATGGATAACTCTGATCTGGTAGACCAGTAAGCTTTCAACTCCCCTTTTATTTTATGTCTTTCTGGCCAACTATACAATATGTAATGTTTAACCCTTTTAAGGAGGTCATCACTATTTTGTTTTTCCCTTATTTCATTCAATTTTAATTCAGTTACAGGCAATGACTTCTGAACAAAATCAGTGAAAGCTTTGACTTCGTTATTTTAATTCTGTGTTCTTTTGTGCAAGAAGAGTCAATAGGACTTCGTGGCAGGGTATCAGCTGTAAACAGTTGCTTCCCTGGCACATGAGCTAGTGTATAGTTAAATCTCATGAACCTCATTCTAAAACGTTGAATTCTGGGAGGCAATTCATCTAAATTTTTGCGTTTGAGTAAAGCCACATTGGGTTTGTGATCTGTTTCAATGTGAAATTCTTTTCCCAAAATATAATCACTAAATCTCTCACATGCCCAAATGACTGCTGACGCCTCTTTCTCCAGTTGAACATACCTTTGCTCAACTGGAGAAAGTCACCATGAATAGTGTGCGATGGAATCACCCCTCCAATTCCATATCTAGAGGCATCTGCTGAAATCACCGTGTCAGCAGGAGGACAATATACACCCAGGACAGGTTCATTACACAATTCACTCTTTATAGCTTCAAAAGCATTTCCCTGTGCATCTGCCCAGGTCCATACACGTTTGTTACTCAGAAAATCTCGTAATGCCTTGGTTTTTTTCTGCGAAATCTGCCCACTTGATTAATCATTCCAAGGAAACTTCTTACATCCTATACTGAACTTTACTGAAATGGTTTTATCCCTCTCTGTGTCAGGATGAATACCTGCTTGATCTACGATGTGACCCAAACATTTTACCTTTGTAGTCCAATATTTACATTTATCTTTATTTAAAGTAACCCCACTTACAGTGAGTTTTGATAATACTGAACTAGGATTTTGGTCATGCTCTTCAATTGTTGAGCCCAAAACCAAAATATCACCCATATGAACTACCACACCATTTTGGTCTTTGAGTATATCTAAAATATGTTTTTGGTACAGTTCAGGACCGGACGATATACCAAATGGGACCCTGTAAAAACACCAATGCCCAAACGATGTAAAAAAGGTTGCCAAATGCCTGGACTGTTCTGCAAGTGGCATTTGATAAAAACCTGAATTTGCATCAAGTTTTGTGAAAAACTTCGCACCTGACAGTTTTTTGAATGTCTCATCCACGGTTGGGAGAACAAATCTTTCCCTACAAACACACTCATTTAACTTAGTATAATCAACACATATGCGAACGTTGTCAGTTTCGTCATTGTTATGAGTACTTTTAGGCACAACAACTATAGGAACACCATTCTGTTGGCTTATTTACTTTTGAAATAACTTTAAAAATAGTTTTTCCATTCGTTCAAATTCATGTTTAATTTTAGACATGAGTGGTAATGGAATTCTCCTAGGAGCATTTACTGAAAATGGTTTTGCATCATTTTTTCAAACTTATGTAGAACGGTTCAACTTTAATTAACCCCAATCCATCAAACAAGTGAGGATATTCTTGCATATAGCCTCCTATACCACACTTGTTTGATACACTTGCAGTACCAAACATAGCTTGTGACCCCTCAGTTGAACGAGCTCTACGAGATCGTTCCAATGAGGATCATAAGCTATGTTTTGAGACAAAAGATTTAAAAATAATAAGAAGTGAATGGTGATTTTTGTTAATAGAGCTGGCCGGTTTTAGCCGTTATGTTGGGTAATGGGTTAAAAATAATTTCTTGCGAACCATCAATCACAGTGCTTTGAGATGTGGTATTCATCTTCTCTTAGTGAGTAAGATTCTGGTTTGTTTACAGAAAGTTTCTTGTTTTGCATGATAAATGCACAAAATAAATGTTTTTCGTGGGGCTTTACTCGCGCGTTTGTGCTTGCACAAATGTTTTCTTATTTATGTTGTTATTTAACTTCTACGATTATTGCACAGTACAGAATAGTCCCTAACCGGTGATCACCCAACAATGATCTTTCGATAATGACCCTGCCAACAACTCCCAAAACACCCAATACCCGGACGAGGATTAGGGCGTGAGGGTTTTTGAGGATATAATTTGTTTAGGGTTTTCTTTCTGAACAACTTTGCCTTGTCCGATAATAAGGGATGTCGGAGGCAAGTTCTTTTTTAGATAGTAGATAGAAGGTGAGCGAAATGTGTGCCCAATGGGTGGGGTGATTGCGGCACAAAACATCATGCAAACAAACCTGAATGAGGACTTCAGTGGATTCAGTTTAGATCCCAATAGGGGAATTTCCTTCATTTCCTTCCTAATTGGGTTCATATTCACCCAACCCAGTTGATTTGAGTTGACATTTAACCCAACTGATTTTAGAGTGCAGCAAAACGGAATGGATAAAAAGAAAATAAACAGAAGTAATTGCGAATTACAACCACTCCTTTCAATATAATCAGGTTTCCGTTCTTTTAATCTCAAATTAATTCGATACCCGTAAAATAGTTAAATACTCCATGGATAATTTTGTTTACCTATTTGGACGACGGAACGTTAAGGGGTCGTCCAACATAACTTTGGACATTTTTTTAAAATTTCAACAATGCCCTAACTACGAATTAAAGCGGTGAATAGCGACATAGTATACCAAAATAATGACAAAAGTACACAACCTGAATTTATCCACCTTTTCAAACATGTTGTTAATTTTATTTTGCTTTTGATGACATCGAAATTGCCCAGGAATTGACTGGGCATAACTATGTTCGTAAAGAGAAACACACCTCTGCCGGTAGCAAACGTTGTACTCAGATGTAAACTATCCTATTTAGGGTATGAAGTGTCTACCTATACTACCATACTCTTGATAAAACCAGAATTAATCATTCAAAATAATGTCTGAATACTTGTAAATCAACAACTAAAACTAAAGATCAGACATACCCCCACGTACTACGTAGACCAAAACATTATCTAAGAAATTACACAGGGGAGTTCTAAAAAACTTTTAATTTATTCAAAGAAAATACTTGAAGCAATCAAAATTGCATCTACTCATCCCAATGGCTGAATAGTGACTAATGTCAGACAAAAATCATTTTGTTTAATGGATTGTTTCCAAAACATTTATAAAAGGGTGCCAACCACCCGGATGGGATCGAACTTGGAAGTTCCCAAGAGGGCAGCGGGGCGAACCTGCATGGGTGTTCACAACCAAAGTAATTAAAACAGTCCACTGCAACCCTTTTATCATATCTAAAAGCGAATAGAAATGCGAAGATCGTGCTACTTCGCACAAAAGTATAAAGCGTAATCTCATTGACGATACTGAGAAGAAATAACCAGTCGAATCACCGCCTTTATTGTGTCGACTCGGCAACAACGCCAAATTGGTGTACAGCGAAAATTAACAGGACACAACAGTTCTGGACGTTATAATTGTGAACGTGTTATGTAAATATGGGCGATTCAAATATGCCAATGTTTCAACAATAGTGAAGAGGAATTACTTAAAGCTACAGTACGTGGAGAGTGGATTGTAACTAAATCACCTGCGGAGTGGAGTTATCACCCAAGCTACAACTTTCAAATTTTGTACATATTGACAAAAAACGCAAGCAATGTTTCAGCCAATGGACCTCCGGAATTAACCCGGAGGTCCATTGGCTGAAACTTTGCTTGTACTGGCTATGCTTTGCAACAAATTTGCAATAATTGTTTGGGTGGAATCTCCACTCTGTGGGTGATTTATTGATAATACACTCTCCACGTACTGTAATAACAATGTTAATTAAAGTGAGTACAAACAAGCTTACAGCCGACAAGGAATGCTAAACACCGCTACACCCAAACACATTCCGTCACAACAGAATAGATCAGTAATTCTAATGTCTGAGTTGTAAATAGAAGACTCCACACTCCATACTCGGAGAAAGCATATTTATCATTTCATCACCGACGTGTTGAAAACTCTCAGAGGAAAATGAACAGCCACGAAATTATAGATTGTGTTGGGGTGACGTGCTTGGTTGATCACGTGATTCTTGGGCCAAGTTTTGAAACGCTTTGATTTCAAAAGCTCTGAAATCTGCAAACATTTCATTGCTGTTTTCGAAGCTGCGAGGAGATGTAATGTATAACACACGATACATTCATATGAAAACATTCCACTGACAATGTGATAATTGCGAGATACAGTCCTCAGTAGCAATGCTAAATTCGGAAACTGTAAAAAGTTACGCAAGTTTCAGCAAGGGATTAATACGCCACCAATTCGAACTACTAATATTTGGTTGTTGTCGATGAGCAACACATAAAACTGGAAAATTATATTTGAAAAGAAAAATATATTCACATCAACACACATTGCAGTCCTCACAACTGTATATTTACGAAAAAATAATTTGACTGTAGCCGAACTATATTTGTGACGTAAAGAAGGCGTGGTGAAGACTGCTAAGTGAAAAAGAAAACCAATATCAAGGAGAATTTTCAGAACGTTCGTTTACTGTTCACCAATTATAGCGAAATTTAGTACCATCGTAAATATAAATTTCTTCCTCGCACAACCGCATTGTGTGTAAGATGGATCAACGACTATTTTGATTGCTATTGCCACTAAAAGGTTGCAAAAATCTACGTGAATTGGCAATCTGTTGACAGAAATAGCATGCAGCCACCTGGTGGACAAAATCGTACGAATTACTGAAATGAGATCACAACGTCTCATACGTTTTTAGATAAATGAATTTAATAACCAACATAATTGTGATATTGTTCAGGTCGATAATTTACTGCCTATAAAATTAAGTCAGTAGATCAGTTATTAATGTTCTTAAATTCCACGAGTAACCAACAATCAAGCCTCCCCAAATAGCAGCTACAGATGGACGATAGTCTTAAAACAAATGAAGCATATACCAAGCCATGTACGCAAATGAATTAGAAACCACACTTTCTAAATTAACCCTTTGAACTCTAGTGGAATCTTCCATGCCAGTTCAATGTCAGCAATTAGAAGAGCCCATATTCATTCTTTTCGGGTAGACCAATCAATATTTTCAACGTGCAGCCCTGAGGCTGCACGTTGAAAATATTGATTGATTTACTGCACACATTTACTGAACAGCCATCCTATATAATGACGTTATGACGTATCATGTTCCTGGCCAGAAAACGGCCGCTAGGATTCAAAGGGTTAGCGAAAACGATTGATAGAAGTATTCTGCATACAGGGTAGGTCATTTTTGTTGTTTGGGCCATATTTGATCTTTTTTTCCATGACACTCTTGGCGGCCGTCATTTCTCATGCAACCCCGAAATGACCAGAGATAATACCATATGAGGAAGTTTGGTAGTTTTCTTCTTTTTAATGTATCAATCTCATCATTTTGTTTCACACAGATCCCATGCAAAATGACACAGACTTGTGTTGGGTATGATCACAGCAGACTGACAAAAGCCAGATTGGACATTCTTCTTTGTACATTGATACATTCTCTCACGACGCCACACTTGTTCTTGAGAACTGCATGGATTATGACCCTTGTTGAACGTCATAAAAGGTAAACAAACACAAGAAAAATGGCAGCCCTTGTAAAATTTTTACATCCAAAATTACAATTAGTCTTGCTGTCCGTTCATTGCAAGAATGAGAAAACGATTTTGCCGAATCTAAACAAGAAGGATTGCAGAATTTAACTATTCAGTTAATTTAAGGTATTTTATTATATAAAATCTGGTCTCTTACTTATGCCATAGCAGACGTTCAGGCAGTGCTTTCTGCCACATGGTAAATGTTCTATGGCAAATATTAGTTTCCACAAACTCTATGTTTCATTCCCCCAAAATTGAGAAATAATTTATTGGGGTTGTTCCTTTCTGAGCTTTTCAGGACTTTTGAAAAAATTACCTGAAATTTGACCAAAGTTAGTTTGGACGTCCCATTAAACAATATATCCGATCGCTACATGATATAGTTTACACACTATTAGCAAGTTTAAACGGTTTGCTCCTGACATTTCCGCTGAGATTAAAAAATGAAAAACGCCCTGCTTTCAGGAAAGATTTCTTGATATTTTGGATATACTAATATATTTTGAGTCTAACAGGAAACCAAGAACAAGATTTTGCTGAACGTAATGGCCGGATGATCGGTATTCAAGAGCTTAAAAATGTCGCGGTAAAGTCATTTACATATCACTTAGAGGTTCTGCTTTCACCATATCTCGGTCTGACCTCAACATTTTCAAGTAAGAACGCACGGCGGCAGTTATCTCTCTCTGTTCATGAGATAGCTGTTCCCTCCTCCTTCTTCTCCCCACGCCACCCCTTTGCAGTCTAATATCCTGGGCAATGTTTGCTCTTCTTTTTTCCAAACGCTTTCGTAAAAAATCAATTCTGACTTCACTGTTTTGGGACAACCAAAATTCGAACATTCGCCTTTCACTTACTTCCCTTAGACTGGTTGATGAAAGTGAAACTTCGTTTCTGAAGGCCAATAACGTGAGTCCGGTGTGCGCAGGGACTTGAGGTAGTTTGTCGAACTGCGTTTTGCAGAAACAGGCATGATGTAATATTTAATTAAACAAACCACGCGTATAATTTCATTCATTTTTTGTATATTTTAGTACTATACCTTATTGACTTTAAATTCATTTGTTACAGTTGTAATGTTATTTATTGGTGTTTAACCCTTGAACCCTAGTGGTATCTTCCGTGTCATTTCACTGACAGCATTTGGAAGAGTCCATATTCATTATTTGGGGGTAGACCAATTAATATATTTAACTTGCAGCTCCAAGCAGCCTTGGGGGCTGCACGTTGAAAATATTGATTTGTCTACCTCACACATTCACTTAGCAGTCATCCTACGTAATGAAATGATGACGTGTCATGTCGAAAAAGCGGCCTCTACGGTTCAAAGGATTACGGTAACACATTTCTGCACAGTTGCAATGTATTCTAGTTGGCTTCCATTGTGGCTTCACTGTACTTGGCCACAATTCTTCCCTAAAAGACAGGAGTTTATGATGAATCTTAGAGTATTCATCACTACATACAGGGTACAACAGTTCAAACCTCAATGCGACTAAATTGACAACGTTCGGTTTTATAGAAAAACTGCTTCCACTAGAGATGAGTTGTATTTAAATTTTGAGTTCGGTAATGGTTTCGCTATTTTTAACGGCGGGGGGTGGGGGGGGGTGTAGAATATTCATGTAATGCTCTACCTGAAGTGATCCTTTCCGAAATAAAAAGTAGCAGAACGGACAGGGACGTAGCGACAGGGGGGGGGGGGGGGGGGGGGGTGGCCAAAATTCCCTATAGTTGGAAATTCGGAGGGCAAGTCATGAGTAGTTGGAAATTCCTTCTATCTGGATTTTAAAGCTTTTTTGGTGATGCTAAGGTCTCCATTACTTCCCAAAATTCCAGCTCGGTTTCAAATCGGCAAAAAAAATCCAACTGTTAGTATTTACATCTACAGTGTACGCAATATCGAGCTTCATAAGTATGCATGATGTCAATCGGTACGAGATTTCTATAGTACGTTTACTATATCGTAACAAAACAAATCCTCGAAATGTACTTAAAAAAGTCACAGCATGTAAAATCGTTATTCTGAGTTAATTCCATCATTCACAGTTACAAAATAATGAAACATCGAAAATTGATCATTCCTGCATAACACCCGATTTAATGTTAGGACAGTGTGAATTGCTCAAAGTTCTCATCTTCAGCATTTGTTTAGCACATATTAAGTTCCCAGAATAATACCAAATAATAATAACCTGATAATTCTATCATAAAGCTGTTGGCATTTCATTTACTAGAATCAATTTTATGCCCCCTTTCATGGCTTCATTTTCAAAATATTTCTCGGTAGTGAATTTTCAATTGGGGGGGGGGGGGGGAGGTCCCCCTCCCGGTCCCTCCACCTAGTTGGAAATTCACTACCCTACACCCCCTTCCCCCATCCGGAAACCTCCAGCCATGTCACGGAGCTCATCATTTCAGCAACCAAAGACAATTTGCTGGACGTCTTCACGGGAAATTTTAGAATTTACTACTGAAAAATCGCATTCGCGTTGATTTTTCACAGTGAATTTCATTACTCTGATAGGCGGCGGTCACAACATCGTACGTCAAGCATCCGATTAATCATTTTTGATACGACAGTCGTGTACGTCATCTGACTGAAATGAAAATGACAGCTTTCGGTCGGGGTGGTGATAAAATTTTCCTACACATCGCTCCTGTCCGCCCGGAATCAGAAAAATGACGTAGTACATGCACATTTATGTGGTTTTTGATACTTTGACCTTTGACTTTGACCTTCAAAATATTGAAAACTTCGACTTCGTATACGATTGGATTCGGTCCGTCAAAAATGGAGCATGTTCCATTTGATTCGGACGGACAGGAGCGACGTATACGAACATTTGATCGGACACGTAGAATTGACCAACCCAACGGAAAGCTATAGTTTCCCTTTCAATCCGATGACGTGTACGACTGCCGTATCAAAATTCGGCTGCGTGACGTACGATGGTGTGACCGCCGCCTATAAGGATGCTACCTTTTTTTTGAATAACCTGTATACATATTATTTTATAGTATGGAAAGGGGGCGCGGTGGCGTTGCGGTGGCCGGTTCTCGTCAGATCACCGAAGTTAAGAAAGGTCGAGCCCGGTTAATCATTGGATGGGTCACCGCCTGAGCGATCAATTCGGACTTCGGCGTTGTGTCCTTGGTTAAGGCACTTAACCCCGATTGTCCACACGAGGGCACGATGACGCCGTGTACTAAAGCACACTGCACGTCGTTGGTATACGCATGTCTTCAACCAATCTAACCCTGCCTGTGCTTCAGTGCAAAGTTACGGTGATGGGGAGCTGCAGCTGCTCGTCGTTGCTCGGTGGTTCTCTCCGGGTACTCCGGCTTCCTCCACCTGTAAAACTGTCACGGTCATGATTAGCCATTGTGCATAAGTATATGAACTTAAACACCAATAAATAAATAAATAGTATGGAAAGGTAGTAACTTGCCGATAACTAAGTGGGTTTAATGCAGCTGTATGGACAGCGAGCACTCCCCCATCTTTCTGGTTGCACAGTGTGTTAGATATTCGTTAACCCTTTACCTAACATGAAAAGCAGATGACACTTGCAAACAAAATTGTTGAATAACTTTTTTTTTCATTTTTTGTCTAAAAAAAAACAGAGGTTATGACCCCTCATTGGAACGAGCTCGACGGGCTCGTTCCAATGAGGAGTCCTAACCAAAGTTTTTGAGACAAAAAATGAAAAAATAATGAAAATTAATTGGCGATTTTTGAGAACAGCGCTGGCCGGTTTTGGCCGTTACGTTGTAAAAAAAATGAAAAAATAATCAAAAGTAATTGGCGATTTTTGAGAATAGCGCTGGCCGGTTTTGACCGTTACGTGGTGTCAAGGTTTAAGATCAAGTAATTCAAGGTCTTGCAAAAACAGTAATGGAACAGCGTTCCTCCAGGAAGCCATTACTGCGATGCAGGTTGAGCCGCTGTCAAATTCTCCAACTTTTGAACGCTGCACAAGCAGCTTTATCAGCGGCTGAAGACAAGTGCAACAGCGACGGACAGTACGCCTTAGAAAGAGATGCTACAGTGGTCCCACATGGGCGATCGGGATTAAGTGTATTCACGAGGACACAACGCAGTTACCCCGGGTCAGGATCGAACCGTCTTCCTCTCGGTTTGAAGTCCAATTCTTTACCTCTGTTCCACCGCGCTCCCAGCATTAATTTCGCGGCTCTTCCAGAACCATGATATAATTTATAACGATGATATTACTTTAACTTTGCATATCAAGTGCTGTGATATAAAACCTTGTTGTATAAGGCTCTCCTTTTTACAACGGCGCTTGGCATTACGGGATTCTATTGGCTCAGGGGTAACTGCGTTGTGTCCTTGAGCAAGGCACTTCATTCCGATTACCCGCGTGGGGGCTCGATGATGCTATGTACTAAAACGTACTGTACGTCGATGGTGCAGTTCTCTTCAGCCAATGCTAACCCTGCTTGTGTGGAGTTAGTATGTTGGGTAGTCTGGCCGTTGCTCGCCGTTGCTTGGTGGTTATCTCTAGGTACTTTGGGTTCCTCCACCCGTAAAACTGCCCGACACGAGGTGACCCTGGCTGTCGAAAGTGTCGTTAAATTCAAATAAATAAATAAATAAATAAATAAATAAATAAATAAATAAATAAATAAATATTCTATAGGCTCAATGAAACAATTTTATCAACTAAGCCATGACTCATCTCATCCTTTGCACTAATTCTCGTAAACATGCCATCATTACTTTGCCTTTCTCTGGCTAAACCACCCAGAAGGAGTTCCGTGGAGAAAAAAAAACTCAAGGTCACGCAATCCCACCGCACACACATTTCTTGTCAGAAGGATCTCCCGCCTTCCCTCCATTCTCTCTTCTATTCGCAACCTACGACCCAGGCTAGTATACAAGTCTGGGTTCAAATTCTTGTAAAATTCCACTTCATCTTTACGACACCTGTATCTTTATACTTGCTGCATACGCATAAGATATTACTAATGTCTGTCACGCAAATTCGCTCATAACATCACATATTGTAAGCGTGATTGACTTTCTGTCAATATTTCAAAATACACATCCTAACGATGAACTAAGGTAATTAAATGTAAGCACTTCATTACATCTGGCTTACCTGAAATCAGTAAATAGCGTTAATAAATGTTACACCTCAAAAAGTAGATTAAGAAGTGGTTAGCCACCCCCATCAAGTATTTTATCGAACGCCAATGTTTTGAGGGATTTAATGCTTTAAAAAAATTGCCTACAGTGTTATTTACAGCCAATAAGAGCTAGCTTTTTACACACCACTTTTAAATCATTTATCGAATAACCAGTTGTCGAATATCTCCATTTAACCATCTGCACACAGAAGAGGCGGAATCCGGCGAGGGGAGAGGGGGGGGGGGGGCACTTTTTTCGACAGACATGTTGCGCGGTTACACAATGAGTTAAAATGGGCTCATGCAAACATGTCAGTATACAGGTATACCTGTAATATATTATTTGCAAATCCAAACAACATTCAGACAAACAATCCAACCTTCGATTGCTTCGGCTCGTGTCTTTTACTTCAACCTTCTTTCAACCCGAAGGCAAGCCGGGTTGGAAGATGAATGAAGTAGAAGAGATGGACAGGGCAGTGACTACAACGCGCATGCTCATCTAGTCTTAAAAACTTTAAAAAAAAATTGTCAGAAATTAGAGATGCTATACTACGTCTCTGACAAAGCTAGCATACACGCTGTTAGTACGTTTCATTTGAGAGATTTCCCTGGAACCGAATGTTTTAGTGCATCGCTGCATTAGTCAATCATTTAATCTATTTTGATTCATTTTAAACACCCGTAAGACCAGATAAAATAATGCATTCTCACATTTTTGGTCAGGCGATTTCATAACTCTTTCAAAAAGGTAGCACGTAATTTTCTTTAATGATATCCAATTTGCTTGGACGTGATTGGTCGGACTGAGTGTTTCATGACGCAATGAATAATTTTCCTACCGTATGAATGTTTTTGCTTAGTGCCCTAGCATTATGGGCATTATGGGCGTGTGCAACGGTGCAGTTAAACTGTACTTGCTGCAGCTGGGCCGTTAACTGGTATTCACATGGGTTGTGTAAACTAGTTTATCTCTTCAGTATTCGAAACCGTATCTATTAGCCTATCTAATAATAAAAAAACTGTCGTGAGCAAAAATGTTGTTTAAGCTACGGTCCCACCGACGACGCTGCTGGCCGTTAGTCGGCGTTTCATGAATTATCTTCTTTTTTTCAAAATCTGGCGTTTCTCCAAGTTTCATTTCAAACTTGATGAAACGTAGGTATCTACGTTAAGCTAACGCTAGATGTAGGTTTAGCCTACGCATGTCTACGTCTAAAAAGTAAGATGTAAGTTCGCTTGAAGTTTCTCTACGTCCAGATTGTACGTTTCATGCGCGTTTCATGAAGTTTGGGTCACGTTAGGGTGAAGTTTGCAAAGTAAGTGTTACGTTTCTTCAGACTTTTCATACGTTTTCACACGTTCGGTTGACACACGATGTACGTTAGGTGTAAGTTTGTGGCGTTCATCTTACGTTTACCCTACGTTTTCCACGTTTTACCCAAGTTTTAAGACGTTTGCAAAGTACAATGTACGTTTAGCTGACGTTTAACACGTGTGGGGTACGTTTCTAAAGTACATACAACGTCAATCCTACGTTTATTTTTCAAAAATTTTTTTTTTCTTTTTCCCTCACGTTTGCACCAGGTTTGGTGACGCTTGGTCCATGAGTATATATATTTCGCTAACTCTCGATGATATTTCATTTGTGAATGTGATGCTGAAGAGAATACATCAGAATACCCAAAAGTATTTTTGAGATTTCTACATTTTTTGGTGAAAAATGGCAAATGATGTGATACAAGTTGGACGTGTGTTACAAGCTGTTATGCATGTACAACAAGAGGGACTTAGAAATGCCATCCAGATGGTGAATGTGTTACAGAGGGAAGAACCAAGGCCTAGGGCAGAGAGGCTACATTGGGTGCGACCCTGGTTGTTGCGTAGACCAGAGTATGGCTTTTATGAGAACCTGGTTGTGGAATTGGAAGAGGAGGACCCGTGATGCTAACGCCACCTCTACTTTACTTAAATTTCACAAACGTGGACCAAGCGTAGAGAAACGTGGAGAAAATAGATTTTTGGAATGAAATTTCACCTGTACTTTTACTTAACGTAGCCCTTACTTTACAAGCGTAGATTAAACTTCATGCTTACTTTGTGAAACGTGATGTTTACTTTCAGAAACGCCGAGTAGGTGTTGGGAAAATTATTTTTTGTCATAACTGATCCACTACGTTTATGTCAAGTTTGAAAAGTGCAGGCTACGCTCACAAAGTACAACGTACTCATGTAAAATACAGGCTACGCTTTCACTACGTTTTGTCAAGTTTTTAAGGTCACCGGGTATAAACGCCACGTTTGGGGCGTAATTTTAAACTCTTGAAAAGTTTGGAATTTTGACCCTATGCTCGCAATCATCTCCACGTCTCATCTCGCTTGTTGAAGTACAACTGACGCTCCCCTACCGTTTCTCAACATTTTGACAAGTTTTTTTTTCCATTTTCAGACGTAGGGTTGACGGCACGTTGGTGGGACCGTAGCTTTATGACTGCAGTAATATAAATGAGAGCGCGGTGGCTCAGTGGTTAACCCTTTACCCAACGCAGACGATATCAAAATTTATTATTTTAAATACAATTTTTTGAAATTTTTCAAAAAATTTCAACAAAACCATATCATGTCACATGATATGGTTTTGTTGAAATTTTTTGAAAAATAATATTTTTTCAATTACTGAATTTGCATATTACGCGGGCGGATGCGGGCGATTCGTTGGGTAAAGGGTTAAGGCTTGGGCTTCAAACTGGAAGGTCCATGATTCGATCCCCGCCAGGGGTTACTGCGTTATTTCCTTGGGAAAGGCACTTCATCCCGATTGCCCATCTGGCGGCTCGATGGCGCTGTGTACTAAGGCGTACTGCACGTCGATGGTGCACTTGTCTTCAACCAATGCTAACCCTACTTGTGTGGAGTTAGTGCGTTTGGGAAGTCTGACGGCTGATCGGTGGTTCTCTCCGGGTACTCGGGCTTCCTCCACCCGTAAAACTGTCCGACACGAGGTGACACTGACTGTCGAAAGTACCATTAAACCCCAATAAATAAAGAAATAAATATATGAAATAAATAAATAAAATAAATATATAAATAAGTAAATAAACTTCGTAGACGTAAGGGTACATTATAATACAAACTAACACAATGAATTAAATGAAACAACTTAAATGATTTTTCGGTCGCTTTATCGGAGTATGAATGTGAGATGGGCGTGTTAAGTTAAAATTTAACACGCCCATCCCACATTCATACTCCGTCAGAGTGACAGACTATTCATTTCAAGTCTTATATGCATATTTTTTGCGTACAAAAAGTTTGCTACCCGTGAACAGACAACACAATAAACACCCGACGGGACGGGGAGATCTGTGATAATTTAATCAAATTGAAAGTCCTTACAAATACACCACAGATTTGCCCATTTGATCTGTACAGTAGTGTATTACACGCCTCTTCTACGAAATCCCCAGCTACAGCAACACTAAACCACGCGGAAAATGAAATCCGTTCCGCATACAATCATGTGCCGAACGGAAATTGATGAGCAGACGATTGATCACCCGAAACTGAACCGATTGCGAAATAACGAATACAATGTCTAAAATTGAAGGATATGGCGCATGTAATGTGTACGAAAATACTGAAGAAGAAACAGTGTCGATATATGAAGGGGTTAATGAATATCAAGAAGAAGAAGATTTGGTTGGCGATAAAATGTGTTCTTTTTGTTGATAGTTGTCAAATAAATTGCTAAGTGTCCTTCTAATAATAGTTTTTATAGACGTGAAATCGAGTAATAAACACAGAGCGAAACGCGCGTGTGAATGGGCTAATCGATATGGCACTCGTGCCATATCGATTAACCCATTCACGCGCGTGTGTCGTTCTGTGTTTGTATAAGACGATTCCATTCGGGCCGTCGGGGTTTAACAGGTTAATGTAGTAACGTAGCTAGTTGTTTTTCAGATGGTGGTGATAACCATAAAGTGTCGTTCTAGAAATGTATGTATAAGGCGATTCCATTCGGGCCGTCGGGGTTTAACATGTTAATGTAGTAACATAGATAGTTGTTTTTCAGATGGTGGTGGTAACCATAAAATGTCAGGCAAAACAAGTGTCCCAAAACTTCGCATAACTTGTTCTTTGCTAGATATTGTAACGTCTCACCATCCCACATCCGCAACTAACCCCACAACTATGACACATTTTGAAAAATGGATGGCTAAGCTATGTAACCATCTTCATTGCAACATGCATAATTGGTAATCTGCCTTCCTTTCGTGTAAATGGTCAATCGTGTACCACACGAAAAGCAAACAGAACTTTGCATTCATCCCCGACTTGTCTGGTCATGAAAATCGACTTTCGATAAAGTTATCTCCCTTGAAATTATGAGATGAGGAATGAAAATCCAATTAAGAAGCAAATAATTGTTGAGGAAACATTCTAAGAAATCGGTAGAAAATAAAGCCAAGTTTTGCTTTGTTACTTTTAATAAACGAAAAGAACAGACAGCTCTCAGAGTATCGGTGTCCAATGATAATCACACACCGATGCAGTGACAATAGATGAACACACCCCCTCACGTCAATGCCTTTCGCTTTAGGACTCTCTTTATTGGGTAATGCGTAACATATAGAATATGATAATCACATTAGACATATACCTGCTCTTGGGTTACGATTCGTCTTATTTCGAGGACTGGGCTCACTAAGTAAGTTGGAGATTCTGATAAACAGTCGCCGCTACTCGGCTGTTCTTCCCGGGTACTTAGATTTCATCCACCTGTAAAACTGTCCGGCAGGATATAAACTTAGTTTCTTAAAATGTCATTTAAACTCCCAACAAACAAACGGACTTAGAGGAACTTACACACTCCACACACATGATTTCCCCCCCCCCCCCCCCCCCCGCAATGAAAAGTTAAGTTAAGAAAAAAAATAATCCATTTCAGAAGATCCAAAAAACTATACACATTGTCACATTTTTTCGGGGCTGTTTTGGGGGTTTATCAAACATCTCTTCACCACCCTTCATCGATACGATTAGCATATACACTTGCAACATGCAACATAATTTCTGTATCATCTAAACGTTTAATATTTTTTCACAAAAAAACATAGTTTATCATCTCTCACTCAACGAGCTCGTTCCAATGATGGGGTGATAAGCCACATTTTTGAGAAAAGAAAATAAAAAATAAATATATTTGAATGTCAATTTTTGTGAAAAAGGCCTGTCGGTTTTGATCGTTACCTTGGGTACATGAATAACAATGTTGATACAAAATAAATTGTTTTCATCAGGCAAATACGGAGTGGTGCAGAGATGGGCTCTGAATGTCCTTGTTAGCTGTACTTACTTTCTGACGTAGTTAGCAAGGAACACGCCTAATCGAAAATAAACCAGAAAAAGAACATTTGGTTCTTAAATAACCCTTTTAGAAACATGCATACCAGATTGAAACGATTCCGCGGCTTTGGGATTTTTCCGAACGAGACAAAATAAACATAGTAACTCCCGATTGATCTAATGTCAATAGACGGGACTTGAGGAACGCACACATTGTCTTATGTTGTCATCTATTTGACTCATTATCACATACCTTTAGTTGCATGAGATAATATGGAAATCATATTGGCATGATTTCTCTCATTATAAATCCCATGTTGAAATAATGTTGTAACATCAAAGGTTTTTCAACAAATGAAAATGTTTAAATATTTGTGTTGTCTTTGTGTCAGTTCATGAAACTATGGCTCCAAAATGAGTTATTCATGAAAGAGATAGTTGGCGACAAATCTTTATCGAACTCATACTAAAAGACCAAAACCATTAAAACAGTTTCTTCAAATAGCATCCAGTCAGACTTTGAAAGTGACTTTTGTCGTTGTCCGAGCATTTCGCAGGCCTGGCATTCTTGAAAATACAGGAGGGCTATAAATCGCTCCCCTCGCATGGCCTAGGCTAGCAATTAACACTCCTCAAGCTAACAAAAGTTTAACATGGTAAAATCAAGTTTTACTCTTGATGGATTCTGCCTTGTGGGCTTTGTGCGTTTTATTTGGTGCTGTGAACAAGGTGGTCTCTGTGAGACGGCTACACTACCCCTCCCATACCTCCGGGCCTCGACAAGGCCCGGAGGTGTGGGAGGCGTAGTGCGGCCGTCTTACTGAGACCACTACAATAGCAGAGATCTGAAAAGATGTGGGTTTTTGGAATAGGCGATTATGGTAATCATTATTTTCTAAAGCCAGGAGGGCTAGTTTTCGCCCTCCTCAATTTTTTTTTCAAGGCGAGCAGTAGGCGAGCGAATAAATCGCTCTTCTGAAAATGCCATGCCTGCTTTCGAGATTTTCGTGTTGTGATTTCTTGACTTGAACAATGAAGAACTTTTAAGAAAACAAAGCAAACACTAAGTATTATTGGTGTACTGTTTGCAAATGCGCTCTGCAAACCACTTGGAAGTTGACCTTGGCTGACGTATTTACACTAAGGGGGGACGTGCAGATTACCACTTATATCTACTGTTAAAATATAGTGGGGAGGAGGTGGGGGCGTTTCTTATGACCCCTCGACTTTCGATGAAATTATCTCCCTTGAAATTACAAGAGCTGCGCAGAAGATCTAATTAAGAAGCAAGTAATTGTTGAGGAAACGCCTATTACAGTAGTAAAAATAGAGCCACGTTTCTTTTTTGTTACTTTTAATAAATGAAATCAGCAGAAAGCTCTCGGAGCTGTCTGTTGTTTTCGTTTATTAAAAGTAACAAAGGGAAACTTCTTTTTTCCAATTCGAACAACTAGTTCACATATAATCTGCCATTATGAATATCTATCATTATCACACCTATCAACACAAATGTTAACTTTGACTCTTTTTCCCCTCACTATACGTGAAACATACGCGTGTCCCGGGTGAGACAGGAGGGTGGGCTATTTCTATCCCACCCACCCCACATACTCATTTGCATATTTTATTAGGTCGTCGGAACTCTTTTATCATCGTCTGCATAATTGTAAATAAACAAAATGGCACGCGCAAATTCATTAACCCCTTAACGGACAGTGTTACAAATCATTTTTTTAGTATATACCTATGGTATATACCTAACTTTTGTACGATCTTTCCGATGAAATTGTTCGTTTTTCGAAAGGACTACGACTTGATAAATTGGGTATGTCAGCACGTGACCGACAATTATCTGTAATGACGTAATTCTCGTGTGTGGGGAGAAAAATCATCCTCGATGAGTCTGAAGGTGAGAATGGGAAAATCTCACCCTCGGGGCAAGATATTTGAACCAGACCCGAGGCTTGCCAAGGGTCTGGTTCAAATATCTTGCCCCTCGGGTGAGATTTCCCCATCCCACCTCCAGACTCATCGGGGATCATAATAGTCTCAGCCCTTGGACTTTTATATTAATGGAAAGGACAGTGTCTGTATTGTATGTTACGATGCCCACACTTTTGATAAAATGAACAGCGAGGGGTGTCGGCAAAAAAATTCAGGGCCCGAGGCCGGGATGGGTGGGAAGTCAGGGGCTGGAAATAAGGCGTTTTTGCTATATTTTGCAATTCTGTTCCTCAGGGTTCATTTAAGCTTAAAACAGCTTACCTTTCCTTAGTAATCATAATAGCATGATCTTCTGGTATATATGGACCTATACAATATTTGTATCCACTATTTTTGAACACTTTTTGGCTCAACCTTGAAATCATAATCGGCATAATAGGCATCCCCGTTGGAGATAATATTGACTTGAGTCATTATGATGTCACGATTTAGTATTGGTCAGCATTGGTTAAAAATAGAACTATGAAAACTTAGAAATTAATAACATCAAAACCTCATACCTGGGGCCAATACTATAAAATTTTTACAATTGTATTTTCTAGAATTGTATTTTCCAGTTAAAACTTTAAATGGTTTAAAGTAAACAATTAAAATTTTCAAACATATGGCAATTTCCCAGTTGGCAAATTGCCATATCTTTTAAAATGCCAGTGATTCATTTTAGTCTGCTATATTAATAGGTAGACAATACAATTCTAGAAAAAAACAATTGTAAAAGTTTTATAGTACTGACTCCTGGATGTACAATAAACCCAATCTGAAACAATGACCACTGACCAATGTAGATGTATCACCAATAAACAAGCGGATATGCATCTGGCTCTAACCGAAGGTGTGATGGTATGACAGATTCAAAACAGTTACTCATCTCTATGATACTGTTCTAACATGGCTATTGTCAAGGCTCAAAACGACTGAACTTGTTGACTAGACCTTGTTTACTTCTTTTCCGTGAACGATAGTTTGATCTTTAATATACTGAGTCAAAAAAGAAAGTATAATAAACTTTCAGGAGCAATTTTGTTTAGTATTATCGACTTTAATCTCAAACAAATACTTGTAATTTCATATTTCGAGTCTAGCTGTATGAATTTTCATAATTTCATGTTTTTACTATTGCCAGCGTCACGTCAGGACGTCGCAATTCAGACATGGGGTGGAATGAAAAGTTCACACATGCAGTCAATAGCATGTATGTCCACCGTTTGCCTCTTGGGTGGCAAAACATCGACCTGATAAGTCTCTGGATGTCATCCTGTGGTATTGCGTTCCACTCCCGCCTTAGAACATTACGTCTGAAGATCATGAAGTCGTACCCGACGGTCCAGTTGATACCAAAGATGCTCGGTTGGCGACAAATCTGGCGAAAGTGGGAGGGGGGGGGGGGGGCAGGGAAGTAGTTTGATGCTATGCTCTTCAAGAAAAGCACGACAGATATGCGCATCGTGACACCAGGCATTGTCTGGCAGGAATAACTGCCATCCAACGTTAGCGTTGAAACACGGGACAACAGCAACGTTAAGAATTTCGTCCCTACATCGCTGTCCTTTCAGACTGCCATCGATGAAGATCAACTGCGTACGATTGTACAAGGAAATTCCTGCCCAAACCATTACACTACCCCCGCCGAAACGGATAACCATCATCGCGCCGTAGACAAAATCATGATTAATGACTAAAAAGAACTGCGCTCCAACGCTGCTGAGTCCAGCGAACACGGTGGCGTACCCATTCCATTCTCACGGTACGATGACGTTGGGTAAGAATTGGTCCGTAGTATGGACGTCTACTGCGGATGTCGTGTTCAGCGAGTCTGTTGCAGACAGTTTGTGCACTGCTTCTATTGTCAGTTCTACCAGGAGTAATTGCTGCTGTCCTCGTCGCCGGAAGGAAGTGATCCCAAAAGTGAGACGTCCTGATGTGTCGGTCTTGTGCAGGGGGTCGTAATTCTTCGTCGACCTGAACGCAGTCGGTCGGCAGAAGATCCAGCGGTTCTATACCTTCCAATGAGATGGTAAATAGTGGCCACAGTGACTCCGAACTCAGCAGCGAGCTCATCTGGAGGTATCCCAGCCTCATGCATACAAATGATACGCAACCTCTGATTTTCGGTTAACCTTGGCATTTTTTAAAATGTCGGAAGACAAAAACTAGCGTGTTTTCTCAATAAACCAGGCTCTCTAGCACAACATAATACAAAAAATCGTCGGTCACCCATTCAATTTGACATTCCCGTGTAGCACGTGTTATTTTGAAATCTGTAGCAAAATTGCATACGGTTGGGTGGGCAACAACAACATGTCATTAAACTCTTTGCACGACTTCTTGTCCACAAACATGCAACACTAGAACTGTTATATTTCATCCTTTATGCTATTTTTTCACATTTGTTTCAATTATACTTTCTTTTTTGACTCAGTATAGTTTTCGATTTCAAATTTTAAGATTAATTGCTAAAAAACTCCATAATACACATTAAACTTGATCAATAATCGCTGAATATTCTTGAAGTGTAATGAAAAATGATCAAAAAATAAGTGTTTTTATATGAAGCATTATTCTGATTTTATTGATTGTTTGATGACTATTTTGAATGTGAGAACAGACAAAGTCTTTACTGTGTCAACCTGTGTCAACAAGCATTCAGACCACTAAAAGTGAATATAGTATCAATATCACGTCACCTGAGTTCTAGAATGTCCTATGTCCCTTATGGGACATAGGACATTCTAGCACTCATGCGACGATCAGTCATGTACTTTAACGATATGATTTAGGGAATAAAATTAGATATTTTGTAACAAAAATAAATAGAGGATATCTAATGTTTTCTTGTGAATACCGGGATTTATCTCATGAGTGAGTGAGAGAATTCGTATTTTCACGAGCAGCTTGTGAATACCGGGATTTATCACATGAGTGAGTTAGAGAATTCGTATTTTCACGAGCAGCTTGCTGCGAGTAAACATACAAATTCTCTCACTCACGAATGAGATTAATCCCGGTATTCACAAGAAAACATAAAATCTTCTTTTTATTATACCCCTTTCATTTGAAGCTTCAACTAAAACGATCCAAACCGACGCCCATACCACACAAGAAATCTGTTTACCCAATCAGCTGATCGCTATTTCCGCTGACACAGATCACATTGGATGCGTCTTGTTGAACTCACTAGTGGAGCGAGAACAACTTTTGTTTTGCGCTTGTGAAAATTCATTTGTAAATTTCAAGTTCACACGAAATGTTAATCATCGAGGTGTTTGATCTCACTAGTGAGGGGAGAACTCAATTTATTTTTTACCGATTCCTATTATAATTAGACGTTAGGGGTGTAATAAAATGTATTTCCTGTGCTTCGAGAATGATTGATTTGGTTTACGGTATCATTCAACAATCATGGATATGTCAGCATCTAACAATCATACCCACACAGACATCCGAATATTCCAACGGACGGAATTCCTCGGAATTTGCTACATCAGTACATTGAGATGGCTATGTGAACAGCCAGGCCTTTGTGTTCATTAACAACCTGGCTACCAGAGGTGGGCATATTATAACCCGAATTCCTCCACGCGAGGACCATCTGGTGTAATAGAAACTTCTCATTACCACTTAATGTTATTAGACAGATTTCTGAAACGCATTGGACATGCATTGTAAGTCGTCCTAATGCAGATGAATACTTCACATAATTGTGCATTATGAATACAATCGCTGCAAAAACACTCATGTGTATGTAGTCATTGATGATTATTGTTTGAATCTTTTACAACTGTGTTAGTGGCATGAAATGAAATGAAATGAAATGAACTTTATTCAACAAAATACTAAATTTACAAGTAAGATTTGTACAAAGAGTTGTACATATATGGAATACACTGGTAAATTGTTGGGAGACAACATTGCCACATTGGTTGTCTTCCTGTTGTCCCCAATGAAGTGAAAAAGACTACACAGAAATGATTACACAGAAATGGAGTAGACTGGATATTTTTGTTCATGAGTACCACTGCCCATGGCTCAGCTATTGAGTGAATGATCAGGAGAAGGAAGACCTCGAATCAACATGCTGGCCCCTTTCCAGTCTACGCGAAAGACTGCACCCGATATGCGCTACAAAGTTGGATAAATAAAATTAAACGTGAGACGATGGGTCAAGACATGATTGGGAGATTAATTCGAGGTCGGGTGGGATGAGATAACTGGAGAAGTCACCGGCATAGGCTGGCAATGGCGTCCTACGATTAAGAAAGGTTTTTTTTTGGCAGGTAAGACTCGAACAGTCTTCGCCTTGAGTAGAAGTGTTTACTGAAATATGGCTAGTTTGTAACTATGAGGTGGGAATGTTATTGGCAAATAGGACGATTTCTGTCTTCATTGACGCAATATATAAGGTCGCCATAGTGCTAGAATGCCCTATGTCCCTCGGGCACATAGAGCACTCTGGCACCCAGGCGACGACTTCTTTCTCTCATATGAAGGGTCCCACAGGGGAGTGTGGCGACGTGCATGTATTATTGAGCGTTAAGCATACAGTCTGGACACATTTGATACGAACAGGTAACATGTGAAGAGTAGCTTGCTAAGCATTCATTAGTAAGTTGTTTACTGAAAACATGTCTGGAAGGTAGGGCCCGTAAGTTAGCATCAATTCTATTCCAAATCTTTGGGAAGCTATGTTTTGGCAGTTTGGCAGAGAATTGAGTTCTAGCTTGCTGCGTCTGTATCATGCCAACTTGTCTTGTTTGAAGTCCAGTTAAAGAGTGTACACTAAAAATGTTTTGAATGAGTCGAGCAAACTATCGTTTTTCCAATCGTGCATGAATAGAGAGACATTCACTTTGTAAAAATCGTTAAATTTTAGTATGTTATTATCCTTGAATAGGGGATTAGTATGGCTATTAAACTTTTTACAGCTAATTACTCGCATCGCGCGTTTCTGTAGAGAGTACATTTTACTGCTGGATGGCCCATGCCCACAAATTTGGATTGCATACAGTAGGTGACTATGAACTAACGTATAATACAGTAAGTTCAGTGATTTCTTGGGGATAACGTTTTTCACTTTATTCAAAGAAGAGATTGCACTTGACATCTTGGAACATACTGTGGATATGTGGTACTTAAAATTGAGGTTTTCGTCAAGGTATACGCCTAAGAACTTAGCGACTTTTTCTTGTTGGGAGGTACCTATGGGTGAAAGCTTGGTATTGTTAAGAGAAATATATAGTAAGTCGGATTTGTTCGGACTGTTCGGTGGGTGTAGCATAATATATTTACATTTACTGGCGTGCACTTGGAGTTTGTTGCAACAGCACCAGTCGAATATTTTATTCAGCTCAATATTAACTGTAGTCTCCAGAGTATTCAGGTCATGTCCAGCTGTAAACGGGGTTGTGTCGTCGGCAAATGATACCAGGTTAAGAATAGTGGAGTATCTCATATCATTCACGTAAATTAAGAAGAGGATAGGCCCCAACACAGACCCCTGAGGGACTCCGCAAGTGACATGTCGATTTGGGGATCGATTTGTGTTATATTCCACATACTGTTCTCTGCCTGATAAATAGCTTTGGAACCAAAGTTTACTTATCCCTCTTATTCCGTAGAATTCCATTTTGCTAAGTAAAATTTCGTGACTGATGGAGTCAAGTGCCTTAGACAAATCAAGGAAGACGGCTAGAGTAGAGTCTTTTGTAGGCTTGTCGTTGCATTCAGCGACATACTGCAAAAGGTGCATGATGGGGTGAAAAGTGGAATGATTTTTGCGAAAGCCGTACTGATGTTCGTCCAGTATATTAAAGTCATTGAGAAAATTAGAGAGTCTCCGGTTCATTATTTTCTCCAGAAGTTTCGAAAAAGCCGGTAATAAACTAATTGGTCTGTAGTTACCTAGCTCATGGGAATTACCCCCTTTGAAAATTGGTATCACCTTTGCTATTTTCATTTTATCGGGGACTTTACCTTGTATAAATGACTGATTGAATATATAGGCCAGGGGTTTCGCGATCTCACAAATTGCCTCTTTCCTTATTTTTGTAGATAAATTGTAAGCGTCGGTACTCATTTTCCTGTCAATTGTCCGGCTGTCAGTATGATTTCTTGCTCGTTTGTTGGGGTAATAAAAAAGGAGTCCGGGTAATTTCCATTCATGGAGTCACCGAAGTTGTTATCGAAGGTGGAGACGTTGTCGTTAATAGTCTAACCAATTTCTGAGAAATAATCATTAAAACTGGAGGCGATTTTGTCGGGGTCAGATATTTCAACATTATTATGGGATATGCTAGGTGGAAGCGTCGCCGCTGATTTTGATTTGTTGATTAAGGTACGAAGTATTTGCCATGTTTTTTTAGAGTCGTGTCAGTTTGTTTCTGTAACGTCATTGTAGTATGTAGCCTTACTTCGTCTCTTTAATTGATTGAGAATCGAGGAGAACGTTTTATAATTGTTGATATTAATTTTCGTGGGTTTTCTCACTTTGACTAGGTAAAGTTTATTTTTAGTTTGGGCGGACTGTAGCAGACCCGATGTCATCCAGGGCTTACGTTTTATGAGCTTTTTGGGTAAATTCAAGCTTCTCAGCGGAAATACCGATTCGAATGTGTCAAGGTAGGCACCCAAAAAATGTTTCGTATGCTTCATTGGCACACGTACAGCTATAGACTGAATCAAAGCTTGTGTTGTGGAGCAAATTTTTGAATATTTCAGTATTTTCTCTCTTGTGTGATCTTCTGAGTTGAGGTAATGGCTTGTCGGGCTCGTTATCACATTCCTGTATATAAAATGTGGCGAAGTGATCTGAAATATCAGTGATTAATATTCCCGCATTGGAGTTAGCGGATACATTATTGGAATAAATATGGTCAATTAAGGTCGCTGAATGCTCGGTTATTCTGGTTGGTTTTGTTATTACTGGCAAGAATCCGTCACTAAACATATTATCTATGAATGCGTTAGTTTTGCTGTGATTATTAAAATTCAGTAAATCTATGTTAAAATCGCCTAATAAGAAAGCCCTGCTGTGCTCTGAGTTGATTTTTGGTGAGAATGTCGCTTATGGAAGAGACAAACACATCAATATCAGCTAGAGGTGCAGTATATGCATCCAACAATGTACGAGTTTTTGTGGCCTAGATTGATTTCTGTGAAAATAGTTTCAAGGACATTTGGAATGAAGACCGTCAGATCGGATCTCAGTCTGAAAGAAACATTCTCAGTAATAAAAAGACCCACTCCTCCTCTGCTGTCATTTGGACTAGGGCTGGTCTTGTAGACAACTGGGTGGTAGCAATCAATTTTGTAATTGAGATGCTCGTGAAGTTTGAAGATTTCTGATGGACCAAGTACGTTGAACATGTTCTCACCTTGCTGAATGTCACAAAGGAAGTTGGTGAATGAGTCCTAGTTTGCACTAAGGCTTCTACAATTTAGACTAAGAAGAGTTACATTTTTGTCCTGTCTGTGGAAATGTTGTCGGAAGTTGGAAGGGGAAAAATAATTGCATGAATGACAATGGATGGAGAAAGGGGACTCTGAATTATCGTCCTGCAAACGACTCATCGAGTGATTTTTCTTGGATGCAAGATTGTATCGGTCGTCACTCTGTATCTCATCCTACGTTATCTTATCATTCGCCATGAGTGCGCGTCGTGTAAAGTAGAAAGATGTGGACCATGAGTAGTGGTAGAATAACAGCTATAAAAATTGTGTAGTTAAAATTTGAATAAAGCATATTTGGTGTAAGCTTGTGACAGCCGTTCATCGCTTCACTAACAAAATATAAGGATTGTATGTCACTGCGGAAGTCTAAAAAGTGTTTTTTTTAATCACCGTATTTCAGAAAGTGTGGGCTGGAAAATAACGACGATAAACAGGTGCGATGAGGTAGGGATTGTAGTCGGCCGGGGACGAGTTCCATTTTGTTGATAGGGAACTATAGAGAAAGAAAGTCAATGGCTGACTGAGTAATTTAAAGTATACTTATAACCGGTCAGTAATTACTAGCAGTTCAGAAGACCGTCAATGCGTGGGCCTTCGAGTGTCACTCGGGAGTCCATTGGTTGAAACCATGCCCATGTCCAAAGCGATCTCAGGGATTGGAGGTAGTGAGCTGAACTGACGGTTAGACGATTGAGGACATCGTTCCGTGAGCAAAGTTTCAGTAAATGGAACTTCGAGTGTAACCCTCGTACACCTGAAGTAGTCAAGCTCATCTAAGAGTTAGACGATGAAAGGAATCATTCCGTAGGCAAAGTTTCAGTCAACGGATCCCCGAGTGTAACCCGGAAGTCCATTGGCCGAAACCATGTCTATGTCCAAAGCAAGCTCGTAAAATAGAAGCGGTGTAGCTGATCTGAAGGTTAAACGGTTGGGAAAATCGTTCCGTCGGCAAAGTTTCAGTCAATGGAGCTTCGAGAGTAAACCGGAGGTCCATTGGCTTTAGCCATGCCTATGGCCAAAGCAATATCATTGAATAGAAGTAATGTAGCTGATCTGAAGGTAACACGATTGAGAATATCGTTCCGTAGGCATGGTTTCAGTCAATGGACCTTCCAGAGTAACCCGGAAGTCCACTGGCTGAAACCGTGCCTGTGTTCAAAGCAATTTTGCCGATTAAAAGTAGGGTATCTGATCTGAGAGTTAAACAATTGAGGAAATCAATCCGAGGTCAATTTTTCAGACAATGGACGTTTCATATGTTAGGTTTCGTTATGGCTTAAGTACGGTCTTTGAGAGCACACGCAACTTTATTTAACCCTTTACTCATCGTAACGTCCAAACCCGGCAGCGCTATTCTCATAAATCGCCAATTAATTTTCATTATTTTTTCATTTTTTGTCTCAAAAACATAGGTTATGACCCCTCGTTGGAACGAGCTCGCCCAGGTCGTTCCAACGAGGGAGCCATAACCTATGTTTTTGAGACAAAAAATGAAAAAAAAAATAGTTATTCAAGAATTTTTTTTTTGGCATGTGTCGTCTGCTTTTCATGTTAGGTAAAGGGTTAATGGATAGAGGATTAGACTGAATTGGGATGAAATTAGGATACTAAACCTTTTGTTCTACAATGGTCGCTGTCAAATTGTATTGACGGGGTGTCTAAAATGTTGGAGGAAAAAAATTGTTTTGCACATTGTTAAATTTAACGACAGCTTTAGGAAATTAAAGGGCTCTAACTTTCCCGTAAATCTCATCCAAAGACGAAAATTGTTAGCCATGTGTGTTCCAGCAGGTTATGTTCTGGAGTATAATCATAAGGCGTTTCATTTTGGTCATCCTTTCCTCTGTTGTGTGTGTTTGAGTGTGTGCGGTTGGGTAGGGTGGCTTTATTCTTGGTACAGTTTGAGGTGGTATCATAGCAGTGGAGCTGGTTAACCTCTAGCACACTGGGGGTGCAACAGAATTTTCTCCGATAGCTCTGTTTTTCTCTTTTTTAACTATGAATTTAACCAATTATATCTTGTTTGGCAGAGCTCACCGAGCTCTGCCCAACAAGGTATATTTGGTTAAATATAAAACTGCATTATAGGAATTATTTGCTGCTGAAAACTTTGCCATTTTGACATCAGCGTGCAGAGGGTTAAAATGTGTTAATCGAAGAGTGCTATTGGGTTCTGTAAATTTGATTCAGTAATAGCACGACGTGTTATATGATAGTTTACACCTCTTTAGACAGGCGAGAAGCCAGAGGAGGGGCGACGGGTGCGAATGCACCTCCCGTCAAAATGGGAGTTCCACATGAGGGTTAATCTCCCATTTGTGATTTCATGATTTTGGGCGACCTCACTCAGGGATGTGGCGTCAGGGGTGGTGTGGGGGGAGGGGGGGGGTGTCTCACCCCCAGCTAGGAGTATTTTTTTCAATAGCTGGAAATTCCGAGGTCAAAAATCAAATAGTTGGAAATTCAATAAATAAACATTGTTCATGAAAAATATTAAAATTCCAACTACTGATGAGAAATTTCGATCTTTTATTTCCAACTGGAAACTTGAGTTTCAAATTTCCTACTCTAAAATTGACATGGCCTCAAAATCTCGACTTTGACATCAATCCGGTAAATTTTCTGACCCAGACACATTATAAATGATGCTTTTTCCGTTTCAGGACTAGCGAAAATTTTCAGAAGGGTTCATAACCCTTTACCCAACGCAGACGATTTCAAAATTCATTATTTTAAATATCATTTTTTTAATTTTTTTTTTAAATTTCAACAAAACCATATCATGTGACCCCTCTTTGGAACGAGCTCGAGGAGCTCGTTCCAAAGAGGGGTCACATGATATGGTTTTGTTGAGATTTTTCGAAAAATATTTCACTCACAGTTGGAATGTACACCGGTGGCACCCCCCACCCCCCCCCCCCCCCCCCCAGCTGAAACCCTCTAGCCACATCTCTGACCTCACTTACCCCGATACTTCGTACTCTCTGTGGCTAACTTTGAGAAATGTATCGGGTAGGTTGCTTTAAATCATAACTGTTCTCGTTTGCATGCGGTTTCTGTGAAACGCCTGGGAACAACCTTAGTACGTTTTTGTTAAAATCGTTCAAACGTGATTTTACATTGTTTGTGTTTCGTAAAATTCTTCTGTGGAACCCCGTGAATTGGACCAGGCTTGTTTATTGTGATAAACAAGATATGCTTTACTGGTATAATAGGATCCGGTAAGCCATGTCATCTGCAGTGACCAATATAGGTTTTCGCGGTGAGTTAAACTTGACTTGACTTGATATAGGTGAATTATGTTAGTTTCAATAAGGGAAGTGTGTGTGTGTGGGGGGCGGGGGGGGGGGGGGAGGGGGCATACACTATGTTTCCGAGGCAAAAATTTAAAAAAGAAATAAAATTTTAACGGTAATTTTTGTTAATAGAGCTGGCCGTTATATCACACTCAGAAACCTCTAGATTCTCCATACGTATTCTGGAATACCCGTTCTCTTGGAATACCTATAACATTAATTTTTAATAGCCGCCACCCCACCCCCTTCTAACTTGCGCGCCGAGAACCAAAATGCCAGAGTTGTGGTCCCTGATTCGAGCGCAATCTGAAAAAGTCGTCTGCTCCAGTGGAAAGGTGGTCAAAGGATTTTTAAAGGAAATTAATTTCATTAAGGCCTAAAAAAGTTAAAAATAAGTTTCTCAGGCCCTCCCGCATGGTCCTGTTGGCTGCCACATGCTCTCTTTTTATCACCAATGCAAACTTGAAAAAATAAAAATTAAATTGTTTATGTCTGATATGTTATCCAAGTTAATAAAACTGATAAATTTGTCACTTGAGTGCAACAAGGCTTTGCAATGCTTTAGCATTGCAAAGCCTTTTTGCACACAAGGGACGAAATACACCACTACCCATACTGCTCTGTGGATTATAATACCTAAAACATAAAACAAAACAAGAACATGAACTTTTGATGGCAAAGAAATAATTACAAAAATAAAATAAAAAACCGCCAGCCCACATGCAGTTTTACAAAAAATGGCCCGAGAAACAGAAGATCTACTTTGGTGGAGCCAAAAGTGTTGTGTTCTTTCTCCTACGTAGTCAAACCTGATGAGTACAATGACCGAGTAAGGCCAGTGGCATTCATGTATACTCATTCATGGATATTGTCATTCATGTTTTCTCTTGACATGAAGAGGGGTCAGCTCAGTTGCATAGCATTCAATTCTTAAAAGACGCTTCATTTTCAGCTGAGCAGAAATTTCTATTTTATTTTTCCCAAAGCACTTTCTTTCGTTTGATATTCTGTAGTTCCTCAGTTTTAGTATTGGTACTTAATCCTTTACCTAACTCGAAAAGCAGACGACACTTTCAAATAAAATTCTTGAAGCACTAATGTTTTAATTTTTTGCGTAAAAACATAGCTTATGACCCCTCATTGGAACGTTCTCGTTGATCTCGTTCCAATGAGGGGTCATAAGCTATGTTTTTGTAACAGAAAAGAAAAAATAATAAAAATAGAATGGTGAATTTTGTGAATAGCGCTGGCCGGTTTTGTCCGTTACGGTGGGCAAAGGGTTACGTGACCCTTTATATTTGGTATTCTAGAGTACCCAAGAAACCAACCAGTATTTTTGGTATTCTGGTGTAAAATTCGATGTAATGTTTTCTTCCCATTCATTAATTTTCATTTCTAGCTACACTTACCTGAGCCCAGGACGTCCGTTGGCCTAGGGTGTGGCATAAATCTTTCCTATGATTCTAACCTTAATAATATTAACTACTCTACATCGTGTTATAACAATGACAGACATAAACTCTAATTATCTCATCATTAGGACTTATTATCTCATCATCAGAAGATAATATCTCATCATAAGGACATGATTATCTCCTAATTAGGACTTATTTATCTCCTAATTAGGACATTATTATCTCTTAATGATGAGATAATAAGTCATGATGATAAGATAATAAGTCTTAATGATGAGATAATATCTCCTAATGATAAGATAATATCTCAAATGATGAGATAATATCTCCTAATTAGGACTTATGGTATCCAATTTTTTATACTTGTTGTCACCAATACGCTTCCATAAATATCAGTCCAAGGCCCTGTCCCTCGGTTCCAACAAATAAGGTCGTCATTGCGAAAACTACTATTTTTCTACCGCGACATTTTTCTGTAGTAGTGTCGACAGCTGTCGCCCCATCTTTAAACGGTATTTTTATGATATTTTTCTTTCACATTGCACGTAGGCCTACAGCCAATTTATCATCACAAAATGCTAATGAAAAACAACCCGCACAAAGATGTGTGCACAGACAAAACAAAGGTGTAACTCCTTGAATTTCTCTTATAAACCGTTTTACAATACCACATGAGATGAAAAAGTGATAGAATATACAACAAAAATTAGAATCATGTGTTGGAATCAGTTATTAAATTAATTAATTTTTGACCGAACTGATTTTAGAGTGTATATACTACTTACAAACAGCAAAATGTACAAATCTATCGTGTATTCATAGGGAGGTTCGGTGATAGTTCAGCCCTACAGCCCTGTCGAGTTGTACTATTGAACTGCCACGGATTCTTCTGTTCAGTCTGGTATTTACTTTGGTATCTTCTCATGGACTGATACCGTTTTGTACTGCAAAACTGTGTGCATATCCTCTGCACACAACTTATAGACATACAAATCGGCAAATCCTCCTTGCATTCGCAGGGTAGTTCAGCGATATTTCAGTCCTACAGCCCTGTCGAGCTTGCGTCAGCTTATTCTCTTCAAAAGGTTGACTGTAGAGGCTAATTTTTATTTATTTATTTATTTATTTATTTATTTATTTATTTATTTATTTATTTATTTATTTATTTATTTGGGTTTAACAACAATTTCGACAGCCAGGGTCACCTTGTGTTGGATAGTTTTGCGGGTAGAGGAAGCCGGAGTACCCGGAGAGAACCACCGAGCAACCGTCAGACTCCCCAACATACTAACACCACACAAGCAGGGTTAGCACTGGTTGAAGACAAGTGCCCCATCGACGTGCAGTACACCTTAGTACACAACTCCACCGTGCCCACACGTGGGCAAGTGGAGTGAAGTGTCTTGCCCAAGAACACATAGCGGTTGCAGCAGGTGGAATTCGAACAGAGGACCTCTCGGCTTGCAGCCTGCATCTCTACCTGCTAAGCCACCGGGCTCCCTTATTTTGAATTTGTTGTGCATTTAATTTAGTATGCCCCATTATCGATTCTATATAATTAACGACCAGCGTTTAATTATCACCTTTAATAATCATTCCGTCGTAAGGTATGCCTTGGTGGAGACAAATATGAGAAAAAATGGCCATGCTTAATTTCAGTTGTATATTTTACTTCCCTTTTTAAAATCGGAGAAAAAGGTTGACTAAGCTCATTTCAAGTAGAAAAGATACTGTCTGGGTATTTTGGGGTCATTTGGTGACAGATCGTCCCCTGAGTTCCAATGTGTTCTATGTGCCAGTAGGCACATAGAACATATTGGAACTCAAGGGACGAGATGTTTGTTCAAAACTATTTTGCGAGACTGACGTTCAGAAGAAAATGAACACCTTCACATAACGAATCGAGAAACTCTTACATCGTTATGCTGAAAAATCGTCATTCAAATTTCAATATTTTTGCAGGGCCTTTAATTCGCTTATTAGAAAGAACTCAACGAAGCCGTTGCAGATTGGTCATAAGCTATAGCTAAGTGAAAAATAATCAATTTCAGTTATTTGGGGAAATTCTGTGATCTTCACAACTTATCACCGTGAAGGTTTGAGAGATACCTCTCTGAGAGAGAATGGCTGTTGACTCTTAAGCTATAACCTGAATGGCAGGTTTCCTTTTCTGACCTCAAGAACATAGTTTATAAGCTATTTTTTTTTTAGAATAGCGCGTGGCTCAGTAGGTAGAGGTGCAGGCTGCAAGCCGTGAGGTCCTCGGTTCGAATCCCACCTGCGGCAACCGCGTTGGGTCCTTGGGCAAGACACTTCATCTCCATTGCCCGCGTGGGGGCACGGTGGCGTTGTGTACTAAGGCGTACTGCACGTCGATGGTGCACTTGTCTTCAACCAAAGCTAACCCTGCTTGCGTGGAGTTCGTACTTTGGGGAGCTGGCAGTTGCTCGCCGTTGCTCGGTGGTTATTTCCGGGTACTCCGGCTTCCTCCACCCGTAAAACTGTCGCGGTCATGATTAGCCATAGTGCATAAATATGTGACCTTAAAAACTAATAAATAAATAAATAAATTTTAGAACAGCGCTGACCGGTTTTCCTTGTTACGTTGTGCAGGGGTTAACGTTGTATTGCGGGTGTTCTGCACAGGTTCCATTGTGTTGGGCTACTTTCTTTGTTTATTACGTTAACTCTTTGAACCCAAGCGGCCGTTTTCCAGCCAGCAACTTGACACGTCATTAAATAGGATGGCTGTTCAAATGTGTGGGGTAGACCAATCAATATTTTCAACAGGCAGCCCCAAGACTGCACGTTGTAAATATTAACTGGCCTGCCTCCAAATAATGAATATGGACTCTTCTAATTGCTGCCATTGAACTGGCATGGAACATACCACTAGAGTTCAAAGGGTTAAGTACCCTTTCAGCATCTATGGCTATATTATATCCGTACTGAATTAACACGTGTTTACATTCAATAACACAGTCCTCGCCACTCTAAAACCGTCTATAAAGAGATATTATTGGAAAAGAGAGTTGGGGGTGAGAGCCGTTAATGATTCACTTAGGTCAACTTGAACTGTGAGTACTCCAAACCTCTCCAGTGTAAGCGCAACGATCGCATCATGTGTTTAACTACGCGGAATCAAATATTGCGACATTGATTCGATTTTTTTCTTCTCGGATTTACGGTACTGGTATTCAGTCGGATTATATACACGACTTCAGTCCTAATCTAGTCGAGCTAACACATCGTTTAATATTATGGACGAAGGATATCGATCACATGGCACAAAAGTCTTGTAAAGACAGAAATAGATGCCATATAAATTTACACTCCTAATATCAAAATATATGAAAGGCACACGATCGGCTAATAAACAGAACGATTATTTCACGGACACCTATCAATTTGCTAAAGAAAGATGAATCCACCTTCGAAAGAACGGTTTCCATGGAAACTCAAACTGGCGCATGGTGACAATTGAGATGATTAAATACGAACGTTAGACATTCAGTTGTGCTGAAATTAAGTAAGATGGAACACAACACTTATTACCACACCCTTGTGTTTAGACGCTGAAATGGCGATCGCGTGTGTAGAAGTGTTTCTGGAGGGTGAGGATGTCAGTTACCAGTCGGGGGAGAAGTTAAAGGGAGCGATAATTGTTAAAAACCACGCACCTGTATCGATATCAGGTAAGTACGCTTTTTCTTCCCATTTATTCAGCAGCTTGCGGATCTTTCCAGAAAATATGGCAAGTTTGGATTCATGAACCATGGACACCGATTCTGACCTGAAATTTGTCTCATTGCAGAATATATGTCTGTTCACGGAAATGAAATTCTAAGAGGCAATCTGTCTCCAGACATTCAAAGTTAATGAAACTTGAAAGAGGAACTTTCGGACGCTTGTTTAGTAATTATTTTTTCCGATGGAGAGAGCGTCCGTCGGGAATTAATAAAATTGCATCCGCTACCCAACACTCATCATTTTCTTATATTTCTGAAGAATTTTGCCACCCCCCCCCCCCCCCCCCACCCCCAGAGTTTAAAAGCACTGTGGACAAATTTATAACGTTATCATCTCTGCCTTGTGCAGGACTGCATCACCACACCGATGTCAAAAGGGTATCGGAAACAGTTTGTGCAATAATATCACGACAACAAGAGAAGAGGTTAATGATGCTTTCTTATTATGTTTCTTGACTCACTTACCACCCGCCCGAAATAAAAGAGGGGAAAAAATCTGCAAAATTACGCTCATACTCATTCATCAGCACTTACTCCAGCGAATCAATTAAAAAAATGCGTATTACAACAGTTAAAACTTGAAGTCCTGTCACGAACTGTGCGCTTTTCTAGGTTTAATTACGCGTATGAATTGCGCGCAATTGCCATATCGAATGGCATCCAAAGCACGGCAGTTTCTCCTGATTACTCATAGCAAACACAGGCAATGTTTCTGCCAATGGACCTCCGGGTTACCCGGAGGTCCATTGGCTGAAACATTGCTTGTGCATAGGCCATATGTACAGAATTTGATAGCCTTAGTATGTTTATAACGCGTAGATTAACGCGCAGATCGACGTGCTATTTGTGCGCATTTCGTGACAGGACTTCTAGTTTTAACTGTAGATGGGCGTTTTTTGAATTTTGAGTTAGGTATCGGTTTCGGTATTCCTTTAGAGTATACCACTGTATCGATTTGGTATTCGGCACCTGTCGTGACTGAGATGTGCTGATGGTACCTAAGGGTAATTCACACCAGGAAAATGCAGAATAAGTTGTTTTTGTATCATTCTGTATGACATGTACATATCGTCCCTTGAGTGGACCAAGTTGCCATCTGCAATGCTTTTGCACTGCAGATGGCAACTTCTCCCCTCAAGTGACAATACTTACATATGGGAAAATCGTAGAAGCCGGGGAATAATTATTGTATAGTATTTTACTATTTCAGTTACCACCAATACCCGTAGGCGAGGCATATAATGTACTACCACCCAAACACATCTGAGGCACTGTTGACAGCTGCGAATATGTGCACTCGTGGTAACAGCAATGGTATCGATAGGTCGCGATGGCAAGTAGCAGTATCCCTGTGGTACAAGCTGGTAATAGTAGCCTAGAGAACAGCCAACAGCAGTGAAAACAATTCACATCATATGTAATATTATAGGTAGCCGTGATGAGAAGCAATTGGAAGGTGAAGAGATGTTAACGGTTGCAGTGTTGAACAGCAGGGGTTTTTTTCGATCTGGAGCACCCAACAATAGCCTCTCCAACAGTGGCCCACAAAACTGTGTTACCGATTGTCCAAGCAAATTGGTCCCCTTTGATACCCAACTAACCCCTAGTTCCCGCAGTAGCTTACGATTCCTAATTGCCCATTGCGACCAAGCGTCGCTTGCTCGGTACATTGGTCTCTCGAGCACATGATCCTTCGACTCTTTTTGCCCACTCTTCGATTGGAGTGCTCAAGCTGTCAAACAAAGTAGGTCGCTGTGTTTTGGGGGTAGATTCGTCAACTGGAGGGGTCTCTATGACTTGGTATTTAAAAAGATAACTGACGGGTATCATCTGAATATAATTAAATGAAAAATAAAAGATTTACTCGCATGCCAACAGCAACAATGGTCAATGAAAATAGAATTATGCACAACACAAATCACATTGAATTTAACCCCGCTCGTATGCTCAAATTCTCTTCGGGGCCCAGGCATTCCCTTGTCGATGTCTCTTGTCGGCCCCGCTCCACAAAGTATTGTCTATTTGCTCATTCCGATCATCCTGCTCATAGCAGCTTCCGCTTTAAAGCTATTTGTTTCCTCCTTCAATAGCGGCCGCTGTTCATCAACTCCTCTGGTATGTCTTTTTTTTACTATAACACTACAATGTCGCCTTAGCATGTGCATTCGGATGCACTGCAGAGTCTCGTACCGAATGGACCACTCTCCGGCAACCGTTTAAAACGTATAATTTGCATGCATGAGATTTACTGGCTTCCATTCAGCCCACACCAGCCTCCTAGCTTGAGATATATCTACGAGTTCTCGATAGCTTCCTACAACTAACATCACTCCTGCCTTGTTCGAACCCGGTAAACGGCATATATAGCTCTCAGACCCCTCACACCGTTCGTCCCACTTAGCCTAATAACTTATTTTATTGTCCTAAACATCACCCTATCGGCAAATAAAACTACTTGCGTGTTCATTTAAACCAATAACGTCCTCTAATGCACCACAAAACCTCTTGCCACGTAAAACTACTTTTCTCTCACTCGGCCCAACATCCCATTCCGACATGCATCACCATAACAACCTCTCGCTGTACTTCCAAGATTTCTTTTCGGTCGGCGCCGAAGAGGATACCCAAGCGGACTCCCTCTACCAACCCTTCCCAGCTTTCTTAAGTACCAAACAGAAATTCCCAATAGACGGTCGAACGGTCCTTCTTTGAGGGACGTAATAGTTAATACTTTCTTTGCGTTGTATAGAAAATGTCTAATGTGAGACAGCACACCGCTCCTTTAACCCTTTACCTAACATGAAAAGCAGACGACACTTGCAAAAAAAAAAAATCTTGAATAACTAATTCTTTTCATTTTTTGTCTCAAAAACATAGGTTATGACCCCTCATTGGAATGAGCTTGACGAGCTCGTTCCAACGGGTGGTCATAACCTATGTTATTGAGACAAAAAATGAAAAAATAATGAAAATTAATTGGCCATTTTTGAGAATTGCGCTGGCCGGTTTTTGCCGTTACGTTAGGTAAAGGGTTAACCGGCGAAGTTAATATACCCAATTCGCTATTCCCAATTTCAGTCTGCGTGGGTACTCGGTATTGTTGTCTCTTGTACTGGCGCACTCCTGTTGCTGGACAGATAAAATGTTGATCACCTCAAGGCAAGGTTTGATTAATAGCTTGCCCGGCTATTAACAATCCACAAAAAATTTCATTCACCATTTATTTACAAATTAACATGTCCATTTCGAATCGACCTTGGCACAAGCTACTCCGACAGCACACTACAATCTCCAGAAATGATCTCCGGATTTGTCAGATAAGTCTAAGGGTCGCGCACGAGCTATTATTGGAACAAAGTTCTTGCTCCGATTACCTGGGACCATTTCAACCGATGGGCCAACACACACAAGAGTAATGAGAAACATGGTTGTAGGTAGGAAAGGCGAAACATCTATAAGAAACAAAATACTGATTTTTTCGCAGGCTGAAGGCTGCAATCACAATCACAGTCCACTTCCGAAGACAATTATATCAAACAGTTCGACCAAACTTTGACACCGTTGTGTGTGAATAATTATCGCAAACGAATCGAATAGATTTCAAACTTTGGTTAAAGAGTTTGGTTATCCTATTAAGGTTGTGGGTTACAAATAATTTCGCCAGATGTTGCCGGTAGTTGTGGAACTTCTTTGTGCTATGTAATGTGCATAAACCATTTCAAAAATAGACACTAAAGAACGAAAGCTTACCCCTAGTCGATCAAAAAAGCGCCATTCTGACTATGTATGATATCTAAGGCAATAATGAGACGCTTGCATTATCTGTTATTAACCATTTACCTAACATGAAAAGCAGACGACGCTTGCAAATAAAATTCTTCAATAACTAATTTTTTTCATTTTTTGTCTCAAAACATAGGTTATTTCCTCTCATTGGAACGAGCTCGACGAGCTCGTTCCATAGAGGGGGTCTATAACCTATATTTTTGAGACGAAAAATGAAAAAAATAATGAAAATTAATTGGCAGTTTTTGTGAATAAAAATGGCCGGTTTTGTCCGTTACAATGGGTAAAGGGTTAAGAAATATTAAATAGTTACTCTCAAACATTTCACGAAACACCATTATTTCAACCCACAAAATTTGAACATGAGGTCACAATAGCTGATAGTTTATTACACGATAAAATGAGTTGGGCTAAAATCAACACAAATCAATTGGGTTGAGTTAATATGAACCCAATTGGGTTCATGATCCTACGACTCCTTTGTCCACTCTTCGATTGAAGTGTACAAGCTACCCCGATAGCACATTACAATCTCCAATAATGATCCCCAGATTTGTCAGATAAGTAAGTCCAAGGGTCGCGCACTATTATTCGAACAAGCTCTTGTTCCGATCACTTTGGACCATTTCAACCCCTTTCGGCCCTGGTGCTAATCTTCACGATTTTGGAGAGCAGTTGTTACTTAAGGCATGCATAGCCTGAAACTTTTAGTTAGTTGGATATTTAGCTACCGTGAGCAGTTGGGTTCATATTCACTCAACCCAGTTGATTTGGGTTGCTTTTTAACCCAACTGATTTTAGAGTGTACATTTACTATTATCACCACATTAGTTGATTTTCAAAATAAAGCATTTTCACCTTTTGGTACATATACGAATATTTGTATCAGATTCTAGGGGAAGTCAAGAAGCCATACCGACTCCCGACGTACAGAACTGTGTTTACAAAAGTGATCTCTTTCTTGATTAGATCGTTATTCGGTCGCGACATACAGTGATGTCTACGCATGTGTTTACCAGGTAATAAAAATCATTTTCAACAAAATTTTAATTAATGAAGCACCGGGTTATACCCGGTGCTTCATTAATTACATTTTTGATGAATATTCCTATAATCAAGGCTTGCAATCTGATATCATTGTGTCCGTGGTAATATTGCCCACTCATGGAAAGTGACCAGTCTACGGCGGTCGTACTGTACTTACACTAATGGATCGTGATATCATAAATAAAATATTTCGAAATCAAGTCTAAATCATGAAAAACGAACGGAAAAAGCATCAGAGATTTAATATCCTCGCATTTTCTTTTCCTGTAAGTTAGGTTCTATGGTGTTGTGATGAAGAAAGTGGTCTTACAGTTGCGTCCAGACGGCGACCCAGTCGCGATTCGGTAGAAATTCTCTGTCAGCTTTTGTAATGTCGATGACATTACTTCCAGATAAGGCCGCAGATGTTATAAAGTCACTCGTCGATGATAGAGTTTCTAGACGAACGAACGAACGAACGAACGAACGAACGAACGAACGACGCGCCGAGAGCGCGTTGGGACGATGTAGGGGTACTCAACGCCTTTCGACCCTGGTGCTAATGTTCTGGATTGCGCAGCGCGGCGTGTTGGAGAGCAGTTGTGGCTTCAGGCAAGCACAGTCTGGAACTTATGGTTAGTTGGCCAGCGTGAGCTAGTAAAGTCTGCTTCAGGCTCAAGGATCTTTTGGTGTGATGGTGTCGGTTTTCAGATAAGGAGTCTCGTTCGCTTGTCTTTTAGGTATTGGACCGTCATAAGCAAATGAATGTAGAGTCTGCTTCTGGCCTTCTGTTTTAAGAACGAAGAGAGAAAGCAGCGTGGCCCAGCCGATGTTGACCCAAGAGACGATGTTCTATTTTATAGATCTGATGTGTTGTGGGAGTGGATTGAGCTTTGGGAAAGTATACTTACAGTAGGCTGATTGCCATCCCAGAAAGTATAATCTGCCTCAGACTGTCTTTTAGGAGTGACAATGTTGCGATGCAGATGTTCTGGGACGTATAGTCTGCCACTTATTTTCCAGCAAGTACAGTCTGCTTGTGGCCAATTGTTTCAAGACTGGACTCCAGGTCTCATTTAAATCTCCCGATGTCCTTCTGATGGTAATTGTGTCATTTGGTTCACATCATTTACTCGGTCTTGTAGGAAAACAATGGTGCTACAGCAATGGCTTCGTTTTTGTCGCTCGTGCATTGTGTTCGTTCAGAAACAAATAAATGTTTGTTTCTTCTACCACAAATAAATAAAGGAAAATAACGATGACCTATTTCTGACCCCCGGACATAATTTTGTATTCTTGTACATTAAAAACAAAATCAAGACTTTCGTACTGGAGCAAGCTCTCAGGCCACCAGTCTAATTCTGTAAGGAATCCGACGATGTTATGGTCTGGAACTAGTCTATTCCTGAATAGTCTATCGCCTTTGTTTAGATTAAAATTGAATATTTCAATTCGCTGGAGCCTATGGTTCGCTTTTTCCGATCAACCGAAATATTCCAGACAACTGCATCTAAAAATACCACAAACATTCATCATTTTCGAATCTACGGAAGGAATATGTTTCAATCGAGACTTGTTTAACCGATTTTTTAACTCTTAACCCGCTGAGTACTTTCAAGATATTTTTCATCAAATCTAGTCATGGCTGCTGTCAAGCAGCCATGACTAGATTTGATGAAAACTTCATCTATATTTAACTCAAGAGATGGGGCCGCGGTGGCTCAGTTGGTAGAGGTGCAGGCTGCAAGCCGAGATGTCCTCGGTTCGAATCCCACCTGCGGCAACCGCGTTGTGTCCTTGGGCAAGACACTTCACCCCCATTGCCCACGTGGGGGCACGGTGACGCTGTGTACTAAGGCGTACTGCACGTCGATGGTGCACCTGTCTTCAACCAATGCTAACCCCGCTTGTGTGGAGTTGATATGTTGGGGAGCTGACAGTTGCTCGCCGTTGCTCGGTGGTTCTCTCCGGGTTCTCCGGCTTCCTCCACCCGTAAAACTGTCACGGTCATGGTTAGCCATTGTGCAGAAATATGTGACCGTGCCCCCACGTGGACAATGGGGGTGAAGTATAATGCCTAGGGACACAACGCGGTTGCGCAGGTGGGATTCGAACCGAGGGTCTCTCGGCTTGCAGCCTGCACCTGTACCAACTGAGGTGCCACCCCCCCCCCCTCCATAACTGAAGCACGGAGGAATATTTGTATATCGTTGTGAGTGAAAACACATCACATTACATCGACGCAGTGTGCACGTAAACTCCACGTAAGTGGGTAAACAAACTGCTCATAACAGCATCGAATTCCAAACAGATTTAGACTGGTGGCCTGAGACAGCCTGGTACTAAAGCTGTGCATGCACATGACGACGGATAATGGCACTTTACTAGGAACAAAATTGACAGAAAATTTAATCAAACATTGAAATTCTGAATTGTTCGTTGTTAAAATTAATCAATTATTCGATGAGTTTTCATGGATGTGTTCTGAGTTTTTAAGGATTTGCGCCGCGTGTTATCATGAGATAAATGAAAAACAGACTACTTTTTTCCATTTTTATTGGTGTCCTTCACACATATCCATGCTGTACAATGATCCAAGATGGGGTCAGGGTCAGGGTGGCTACCCTCCTGTCGGGGACATCTAGCCCCTTCCCCATCGGGGAAAAAACTGTTTCCTCTATTGTGAGTTTGTCGGGAGCGCAAGCCACATTGTCAGGGAAATCCTGTCCCCGCCACTGCTGTGGTCGTAAAAAACATTTTTTCCTCTTGATCAAAAGACTTGTAAATAGTCAACAGGCACTTTCTTTGGTTTTATGATGCACACACATTTGGTTGATTCGGCACTTATTTATTTATTTATTTGCTTACTTATGTATTTATTGGGGTTTAACGCCACTTTCTATAGCCAGGGTCACCCCATGTCGGACATTTATATCGTCATGAAAATCGACTTTCCATAAAGTTATCTCCCTTGAAATTATTAGACGACCGAGGAAGGACCAATTAAGAAACACGTAATTGTTGAGAAAACACCTTTGACCTCAGCAGAAAATAAAGCCAAGCCTCCTTTTGTTGCTTTTGATAAACGAAAACAACAGACAGCTCTCGGAGCAAGTTAATTAAAGTACGTCACAGATAATCCGTCATTAAGAATGTCTATTTAGAATATCTATCAATATCGCACCTACCAACAAGTAAGTGTCAATGTTGGATCTCTGTTTAGCGAACGTGTTTTGCAGTAATATGCAAGTTCCCCAGGAAACTAATTGGTAAATCTCACCTCCTAGACTTTTATTTTAATGAACGGACAGTGTCTGTATTATATAGCACGACACACACACTGTTGATTTAATGAACAGACAGGGAGCGCGGTGGCTCAGTGGTAGACTGTTGGACTTCGATGCTAGAGGTTCCGAGTTCGATCCCCGTCCGGGACGACCCACGTTATGACCTTGGACAAGGCAATTTATACCGGTTGCCTACATGGAGGCACGATGACGCCGTGTACTAAGGCGTACTGCACGCCGATGGTGCACATGTCTTCAACGGCTGTAACCCTGCTTGAGCGGAGCTTGAACAGTGTTAGAATGTTGAGGAGATGACAGCTGCTCGTCGATGCTCGGTGGTTCTCTTCGGGTTACTCCGGCTTCCGCCACCCGTAAAACTGTCACGGTCACGATTAGCCATCGTGCATAAGTATATGTTATTTATTTATTATTTATTGGTGTTTAAGGTCACATATTTATGCACAATGGCTAATCATGACCGTGACAGTTTTATGGGTGGAGGAAGCCGGAATACCCGGAGAGAACCACTGAGCAACGGCGAGCAACTGTCAGCTCCCCAACATACGAACTCCACACAAGCAGGGTTAGCATTGGTTGAAGACAAGTGCGCCATCGACGTGCAGTACGCCTTAGTACACAACGCCACCGTGCCCCCACGCGGGCAATGAAGATGAGGTGTCTTGCCCAAGGACACAACGCGGTTGCCGCAGGAGGGATTCGAACCGAGGACCTCTTTTTAGCGCTATCGCATCGCGATTTACAATGTGATATGACGTATACATTGATACAGTGTTGGTATTCTCTTTGCGAAATGCGATACGATTCTCATATGTAAAAACAAAATAAATATTTATTTAACAGCTTGTGGGGTAGATTATTTTTGGTGGTCTGAATTTGTTCATCACAAATTCTCAAAAATTGTTTTATTACAAATTATTGGAGAGTGCCAAGAGGCATTCTCCAATAATTTGTAACAAATCAAATTTGTACAAACAAACTATTATTGGCGTTTGACTGAATACGAAACATGGGTAAGGCAAATGTTGGCTTTTGCACTGGTACCCTCATATTTAGAAAGCCCTGTGGCTTTTAGCGCTCAACCAGGTGAAACACTCTTTATTTTTTATCTCCATTTTAGTTCTATATTGATTTTTGGTTGTATGATCACTGTTACGAAAAAAAACCCCGTTAAATCAACATGGAAACTCTAGTATTTAAGTTTAGGCTCTCACAACTGGATTTTAGTCATCGGCGACCATTCCATCAGAAATAAAAAATAAAAATAAAAACCGCCCTTCCTCATTCGTTTTTTTTTAAAAAATGCCTGAGAATCAACTATTTAATTTTGTTTGGCCTAACTTGTAGTTTTTTCTTAGTTATGTCATAAGGTGTTCAAAGGCATGCCTTTATGATGTAGTTTGCATATTTCTTCCGTCCGGACTTGATGCATGGTATTCGGAACAAATTGGGTTAACACACCCCAATCGGTTATGTTCGGGACGCCAGTGATTGTGCCTCAGTGTGGTTTTCTTCGTTTTTTTTGGGGGGGGGGGGGGAGGGGAAGGAGAGGAATGGTAGATTTGTTTTTACCAGAACTTGGCGCTTTTCTGAGCAAATTCACTTGTAAATAAAGAACAGTATTTGTATAGACCTCTACGCCCCTTCTTTTTGTCTCATATCCAACGCGAATTATCTTCAGCCATGTTTCATTCCAAAGTGGCATCCAGAGGGTTATCCACTGCGCTATTTCCGACGTAAATAGTAAAATTTTACAAAAATCAATATTTAATTAATTGTTCAGCAGAAGATATCTTCCTTGTAGTAGGAACAGCATGATGCAAAAATGGGATCAGATCGACCTCAGACAATTATATCATGTTGAATATGTTGTCTAAGTTAACCCGTTGAAAGTGAAACGTGTTTTCAGACCATGCAAATTGTTGCATGTTCTACTCATGGGCACGTTGATTCTCTCTGCCGATGTTTGCTGCACATGTACATGCATTTGAATGTTTTTTTATTGTCAATAACACAAATACTTTCATCGAATTCCGTCGAGTTGACAGCACCAGATCGTCAGATCAAGCGGGATGACGTAGGCGTCGTGTTTCATCTAGCTGATCTCGTATCTTCATCGAGATGGAATATGACAACCAGTAGGGCCGGGGAGAGGATGGGGGATCGGGGTAGTAACCACGGGACACGGAACTTTGGGGGCCCGAGGTTGGTTCAGGAGTCCAGGATTCTTGGATCAGGCCTGGGTCTCCAAAAGTTCTGACTCCTGTGCCAAGCAAGCCTGAAAATAAGCAGACTGTCATCTGCAAAATGAGGTCCCCAGAGGGTGAATTTGGTGATGCTTCCCTGCACAGCAGGGTAGCATCACAAAATTTACTCTCTGTGAACCACATTCTGAGTCAAGGTTTCAAGCCAAAACAGAAAGATGTACCTAGAGGATAAATTGGCCCACGGTATGGGATAGCATCAGCATATTCATCCTGTGGGGACCCCATTTTGCAAATGACAGGTTGCTCATATTCCGGCTTGGTGCCCAGCCTGCCCCCCCCCCCCGATCCCCGAGCGAGAAACAGCAAGATAAGTTGCCCGTCGTATTGGAGTACTACTTGCCACTCATAAAAAGAAGGAATGAGAGTGCCCCGTGGATATGCTCAATCTGTTAGCCCTTTACTTAAAATTAACACGAAAAGCAGACGACACTTGCAAACAAAATTATTGAATATCTATTTTTTTCATTTTTTGCGTCAAAAACGTAGGTTACGAGCTCGTTCCAATGAGGGGTCATATGCTATGTTTTTCAGGCAAAAAAACCCAAAATAATCAAAAGTAAAGGGTTAATAGACTGTAATCTGTATACATACGCACTAGACCCGGTGTTGTCACTTCATGAATTGTTCACTTCAAGAACTTCGGCATCTGTTTTAGCAGAGTGACACTTTCGAAAGGGGTCCCGTCACAGAATTAACCCTGGAGCCCGAATTTCCTCTCCCCGGTTCTGACAACCAGAGCTGATTGACTGTTGTACTAATTCGTTTATAATATGACAGTGCAAATTCAAAAATCGAATACAACACCTGAAATATCAATAACAATGAAATTAACAAACATTTCTTCAGAGTGTTCAGCGAAAAGACACCCGAGTTTGTTTTTCGCGCCTGCCTCGAAAATCGGCATGCAAAAACGAAACTAATTTCTTCTCAAGCATTTACGATGACGACGAAAGAAACGGGAATTACGGACATACAATACAGAACATTTTTTCCCTTTGAACACTTGTGGTGTCTTCCATGTCAGTTCCATGGTAGCAATAGGAAGAGTCCATATTTATTATTCGGGGGTAGACCAATTAATATTTTCAACGTGCAGCCTTATGGCTGCACGTTGAAAATATTGATTGGTCTAAACCACACATTTGCCTTGCAGTCCCCCCTTCCCCTAATGACATTATGACGTAGCTTGTGACCCGGTCGGGAAACGGCCTCTGGAGTTCAAAGGGTTAAAGACGACTACATTATGGAACCATACCTGATACATGCCACTTCTCGGTAAGCTAGAAACGTCTTCACTCGACTCCGAATCAGTAACCACTGTCCATTAATCGGGAAAGAGAGGCATTCACGGCCTCCTATTCCGGTTGAAGATTGACTTTGTAAGGTTTGTGGATCGGGGGCGATTGAGGACGAGCTTCACTTTGTTAAGGAGTGTATCGCGTATGACAAAATGAGAAAAATTCTCCTAGAAGAAATGAATAAGCAGACTGAAAACTTTCAATATATGGATAAAAAAGAAAAATTTAACACGATAATGCGAAACAATATCCCCCGACTATGTAATCCCATCTGTAACTTGATCCGGAGCTTCTTTCAAGATGGGGAGCTGAGCTCACAAAATTAAAATAATTGTTCTTTATGTTGATATATATAGTTTATTTTGTGTACTTTTAACATCTTTTGCTTTTTCTTTTGAATGTTTCATTCGGGGGCGCAGTGGCTCAATTGGCAGAGTTGCAGGCTGCAAGCCGAGAGGTCCTGGGTTCGAATCCCACTTGCGGCAATCGCGTTGTGTCCTTGGGCAAGACACCTCACCCCCATTGCCCACGTGAGGGCACGGTGACGCTGTGTACTAAGGCGTACTGCACGTCGACGGTGCACCTGTCTTCATCCAATGCTAACCCTGCTTGTGTGGAGTCAGTATGTTGGGGAGATGACAGTTGCTCGCCGTTGCTCGGTGATTCTCAATGGGTACTCCGACTTCCCCCGCCCATAAAACTGTCGCGGTCATGATTAGCCATTGTGCAGAAGTATGTGGCCTTAAATACCAATAAATATAATATATAAATATAATGTTTCATTCTGTCAATTGTTATTGTTTTGTTTTCTGCCTCTCTGTAGGTGTCAATTACTTGAATAATATCGTATCATATCGAAGTGACATCACGTGAGCCTCGTTTGAGAAAGATATGATATGGAATCGGAAAAGTTAAGACTCTCGTATTCCGGCGAGTCAGAACTGGAAACAATACTATAAAACTTTTACAATTGTTTTTTTTTCAAGAAATGTATTTTCTGCCTATTAATATAATTGACTAAAATAAATCATTAGCATTTTAAAAGATGTGGGAATTTGCCATCTGGAAAACTGCCACACCTTTGAAAATGCTAATGGTTCATTTCAACCCATTCAAAGTCATAATTAGAAAACAGAATTCCGGAAAATACAATTGTAAACGTTTTGTAGTATTGGCCCCTGGTGAGCAAACTACAGCGGTACTGAGAAGCTGTTAGTGTTAGTCGTATAATATTGAGTGAACTTTTTCGCAATTGCGATGTATGTGAATCCGTATTAGCTGAGAAGTCCTACATTTCGGTTCCAATCGAACCCCAAATCGAATCAGGCTGAGGGTTTCGTATCAAATTGAATCTGGAATCGACTCTCACGGCTCTGCGAGTTGTAAATATTGCTCCTTCTTACAACTGTTAAATTTTGCTGGTCTCCACTCAAGTATTGTATTCACTGGCGACAAATAAGCGGAATATTCCAAACCTGGGTCGAAGTAGTTTCGAAAGTGGAGCCTCACACTGAACTGTATAGGAGATCCGGGGCAAACACTACAGAACTGTCACAGTTGTATTTTCTAGAATTGTATTTTCTAGTTATGACTTTAAGTGGGTTAAAATGAACCATTCAAGTATTGTATTCACTGGCGACAAATAAGCGGAATGTTCCAAACCTGGGTCGAAGTTGTTACGAAAGTGGAGCCTCACACTGAACTATACAGGAGATCCGGGGCAAATACTACAGAATTGTTACAGTTGTATTTTCTAGAATTGTATTTTCTAGTTTTGACTTTAAGTGGGTTAAAATGAACCATTAGCATTTTCAAAGATATGGCAATTTGCCAGGTGGCAAATTGCCATATCTTTTAAAATGCTAATGCTTTATTTTAGTCAGTTATATTAATAGGTAGAAAATACAATTTTATAAAATACAATTGTAAAAGTTTTATATCATTGGCTCCTGGGGATAGAAGAAGGGTTCATGAGGAGACTCTTCGTAAGATTTAAGAACATCTCGAAGATTTGAAAATTTCGTAATCAACGCGACTCGAAACGAATTACTCGAATCATCAGAACGATTTCGAAGTTTCGCATGGTCCTAGTATCAGCTCATTAGATATACAAACTTGCTTATCTCTTAAAATTACAAAGTTACCAGTAATGGACCATTTGAAGCTCACGGGCCACCAGTCTAATTCTGTAAGAATTTCTACTCTGTGTTGGCCTAGAACCAGTCTAGCTCTGAAATAGGTTATCGCATATGTTTAGATTCATTCGTCTTGAATATTTCAGTTGGTTGGAAATGCGAACCTACATTCTGGACGATTGAATCTGAAAAATGTGATAAAGACAGATAAAGATTCATTTTCAGAGAATCAAAGCTAAATATATTGCTCAATCGAATCTTGATTTGATGGACATTTTGATGACGTTACAATCAGAAATGAAGACTGACCACAGCCCGTCGTATTATGATAACGCCGTGTAGTTCCACAAATTATGTTAATATCTTGATGTTTTCAAGGGGAATTAAATTGGAATATCTATAACTGGGGCAGGAAGAAATGCCTGTATATCTTTGTAAGTGAAGGCACATCACGTGACATTAATGGTCGTCTGCGTTTAAATTTCCACAAAAATGGGTAAACAAACAGCCACAACAGCGACAAATTCCGAGCAGAAATAGACTGGTGGCCTGAGAGCTTGGGGTGATTTATAAATAATTTTGCCCATGCTTCAATGAAGAAAGCTTTTAAAAAAAGACAAAAGGTCGTAGAATAATTTATAGTGACCTCTACAGCCCGTAATTTGCTAACGTCCGTTGTACGTGGTAGGTTACGCAGGCTAATTGTGGCTTTTCTTGATTGTTTTTATATTACGTCACAGTAAAAAGTTCTTTTCTAAAATCCTAATAAATAAATAGACAATAAATCACAACTTGTACTCTAGTGGGTCTAAATAAAATCGCAATGCGGTCGTAATTCTCTTTCCGCTTTTCTGTCGACAGCACTCTAGAATTTCGTCCATTGTTCGTTTTTTGTGATTCGATTTGGATTTCGAATTTATTTTTGAAAAATCTCGACTCACTGCTGTACGAGTTGTGACGCGACCCGATTGCGTAGGTGATAATGCCACTTGACGTGAATGTCCTCGAATCTGATACCAGGTTTACATACATACATAAAATAGTAACACTGTCTCATACGATTTAGTATCGGAATCGTCGCTTTGTTGTCGACATTGATCGAAATCCATTGTAGCGCTAGGCGGTTTCCCGATATCTGGTTCGGTTACTGTTTTGGCGGCAAACCGTAAAACCGAACCGCAAGACCCAGCATAAACCGATCGAACAGTTTTACCGTGTTTGCGCATATACCGATCAAACTATCGTACTGGGAGGGGACTGGTCTAGTGGTTTCTATAGACTCCCGTCACTTAGTCTATCCAACAAAGGGAGGGGGGGGGGGGGGGAGTAGGTAGTGTCCTCATTGTCAACGGACGAGACATACACATAATGACACACGCGTGTGAATGGGTTAATCGATATGGCTTGAGTGCTAGCGCAGAAGGATAAAACGAGAAAACGCAGGCCTCGATTTTATATCGATCAACCCCTTCACACGCGTGTGTCGTTCTGTGTTTATTACACGCCTCCACGTCTATAAAAAACAATTATTAGAAGGACGCTCAGCAATTCATTTGACAACTACCAACAAAAACAACACATTTTATCGCCAACCAAATTTGTGAGGGGAATCCGTGTTACTCTTTCGTCTCCTGAGTTCTAATGTGTTCTATGTGCCTACTGGCACATGGAACATATAGGAATTCAGGGGACGATTTTCAGCTATCGGTAGCGATCCAAATTGTAATTGCGTTGCACGATTTGTCGAAAACTCCAGTGAAATTTCGCTTCTATTTAAAAATAGTCCGTTAACGATTTCCGTTCCGCACATATGTGCAGAACAGATTTTCATTTTTCACATGGTCTAGTGTTGCTGTAAATGAGAATTTCATAATACAGGCGTGTAATAAAATAAGGGAGAAAATGTGACGAATGAGAGCGCAACATTAGATTAGGTGAACTTCGTTCAGTTTTTACCTTAATTTATGTTTTTTACTGACTGAATCACCTTAGTAACCGATCCACTAGAACTCCTGAGAATGACACAAGGGGCGTTAGGCCGAATTCAATGGTGATACTTGCGTCCAGTGTTTTGTGGGTACTGGTGTAGTACGAACTATTGCGATTTTTTCCAAGTTAAGGAACCTGAAGTGTTAGTCATTATATGATCTCAACAAAAAACTGAACCGAAACCGAGTTTTTTTCTTAAACCGAAACTGGAAAAATCAAAACAAACCCTCCAAGCTCTACTCCGTGGATATTATTAACATCTTCATCCCTGGTACGTGAGTTGAGTACAGTGTATTGGACGAGTTTTAGGTGCAGTGGAACTTTTGTTAACACAGTGGACTTTTCGGATCGAAATATCGTACCTTCGATTCTGACCCGCTTCAACTTCTTTGTGTCTCTACCCCATGTTAAAGTCAGTTAATCCCAGTTGCCCATGTGAGAGCACAGCAGTGTGCCAAGGAATACAACGCGTAAATGGTACACTTGCCGCCAACCCCTGAATGTCTGGCAGTTACTCGCCGCTGTTCGGCAGTTCTCTCTGGGCACTCCGCCTTCCTTTACCTGTAAAACCTGGAAACACGAGTAGAACATGGCTGTTTAACGTGTCGTTAAACTCAAACAAACAAACATTTCACAAGTGAAAATTGAATATTTGAAGGTATTTATTGGATACCCTACTTTATTACACATCCATTAAACTTTCAACCCTTGTATTCAACGGAATCGCCGCTGTGATATAAATGATTCTGTATTCAACGGGTGATATACAAACCGGAACTTTTTTACCGCACCGTTTAGTTACGCTTCGAAAAGTTTCCAAATTTAGATATACAATCATCGACCGTCTGTCGCATAGTGTGAAAATAAAAACGTCCAAAGCAAAATAAAGTCCTTTCACAAAAAATTAGTTAGCCAAAAATGAGATAATATTTTTAAAAAACCCAACCATTTCCAACCAGAACATTAACCTAGTCACGTGGCCGTCTCGTTTTGTGGATCCCATTATATCTAAATTGGTCAACTTTATTTCGGTAAATCTTCGTACATCTTGAGAGGCTTCGAACTTCTTTTAAAAAGGTTTCTCCCAGCTGTTTTGCAAATCTGCACAAATTTGTACTTAAATTTTTACTAACAGTAATAGCCACCGAATGGTTAGGCGTGAATGGGCACCAGCCGAAGAGAAACAGCGATACGAATTTCAACAAACACTGGTTCCGAAAAGGTTGTTTTGATTTTTTATTGATCCATTTGATCAGTACAGCTTCAGTCAAAACAAACTCTTCACCTTTGGGTTTAAACATCGGAATTAAACTTTGTTTATTTAAATGAATTTTAATGCATGGGTTGTGTAATAGACACAGAACGCGATGTGTTACGGTTCTCGCGAAATATGACTACGCCATTCCAACTCGTTATGTAAAACACCCACCGATTCAAACGCACATCGCGTTCTGTCTATAAATTACCCAACCGCCGTTCTTTATTACTGTGTACCGATTGATGTATAACGGTCATTCACCAACCAGTTAGCTGGTGTGGCTCTCCTAGTTCCGTGATATTTTGTTGGCTTTGTGTGCTAAAGATTGCTGGTTCAAGCCTCGCACTTCTCGCGATCTCTTACAGTGGTGTCGTTGACCAACCCTCAGAATGATATTGTGGGTGTTGTGGTGAATCGCCGTGAACATTTCGACCACTGTGATGTGGAATAGTGGGTGCGATTTACTGTGGGTGAATCACAAATGATCGGGAAAATAGTATTGTGGTCAAGGTATAAAGGCCACTTAACAACCAGCCTGGTCACTTAATTTCGTAGTGATCGATCGTTTTGTGTGTGTTCGAGGCCGTGGGTTCGAGCATAGACTCTCTAGGTCTATTACAATGTATTAGAACCAGTAATGACCCCAGACTAAAAATATCGCATGACATATAAAGGCGTTAACTTGGTAAGTTACATAATCAGTATACACTCTGAAACCAGTTGGGTTAAAAATCAACCCAAATAAATTGAGTTGAGTGAATATGAACCCACTTCGGTTCATATTCACGCAGCCAAGTTGATTTGGGTTAATATTTAACTTAACCGACTTTAGAGTGCACTGGTTGAATTTGAGCCCCAACTAACGGTATATTTTGTCGTGTGACAATATTCTAAGCGACAAAAATCTGACTTCGTGGACTTTAAACGAAATGTGTCTGCCCTGTCCAAAGTGTTGAGGAAAATATCTAAATGTTTCAGATACTGTCTGTAAAGGCGTCCCACTAACCTTTCTACTATGGATTGTTGGGACGCCAAACGAGAACGTCGCAACTGAATCTACTCGCCTCAAGATGGGTTCAAGTCAATCAGCGTATGTAACTCATTACATCTGTAACGTTTGATGATGGGGAAGCTGTGACTTCAGTCAAAGCGCAATAGCTTTCGCAGCACCAAACTCCATGGCGTTTGCCGAAAACTCTATAGCCACAGGCCAGACGACATTGGATTAACAAGCAAATAATTAGACCAAGATGCCATCAGAACCGTCATTATGTCGATATTGATAACGATTTATGTTTTCTCTTCTTGTTTTCCGCCCGCCTGTTATCTGTTTTTTCAATATTGTTACTATTTGTAATGTAACAGAAGGCAGCTGGGACAGTAACAGGAGGGAAATTTGGAAGTCTGCGAGGGTGATTTTCCTAAACGTGTTTTAAAGTTAATCAAGATATGAACAAAACTGACGAGTGGAGTATTTGGTTAAATAATAATTCCCAAACCTGTAGCCACGGTAACAATGGGAATTAGATTGAAATATACTCACCTGCTTAGCAGGTAATGGTGAGAAATGTTGGAAAATCAACTTCTTTTTGGAGGGACGCGTTGCCTTTCATACCTTTTCCTGAGTGGAATCAGCTATCAATTACACTTGCTTGTTATTCCAAGTCAAACCAAGTGTATTCTACAGTTTAGTCTTCCGGTAACACCAAGAACACTCTCTCGTAGGACAAACGTTTTGAGCCCACCATAGCCACTGACCTTTTAAATTAGCCGAAGATTCCGCGTCCACGACCCAGACACACCACACATGAAGAAAAATAGTTATGAACAATAAAGTTTCCGAAATATGTGATAGTGGGAAGAGTTTACTCCTGCAAGTTGGAAATTGTGAGGTGCACTTTTTGCCAATTTTTATCATATGACGAGCCGTAAACCCACCGGAATAGCATCAAGGTGAAGATCTATTACTTTTACTGAGTCAACCTCATCCTGATGCAGTCTTTCGATTTTGAAAATAGGAGGCGCGCTGTATACTGCACGCTAACATTTGAAGCGAAGCGAGCTATTGTTGAGTTCGGGCATAATTCATGGTCCATTGTTCACATTTTGGTGCACGTATTGTATTATTTGGCCTATTTTGGACAAGGCACTTAACCCGGATTGTCCACATGGGGGACACTATGACGCCCTGTACTAAGGCGTATTGCACGTCGACGGTGCGCGTGTCTTCAACCAATCTAGCCCTGCTTGTGCTGCAGTGCGGAGTTACGATGTTGTGGAGCTGGAAGCTGCCTATTGTTGCTCAGTGGTTCTCTCCTCGTCGAGCTCGTTCCAATGAAGAGTTACAAGATATGGTTTTGCTGATTTTTTTTTTAAAAAAATTCTTCTTCACCGTATGGATATTACACAGCGGATGCAGCCGATTCGTTGAGTAAGGGTTAATCGCTCGCTAAGTTGAATCGAAGCGCGCTGTAGTCTACTCGCAAAATGTAAAAAATGTAGATGCGATTGCGCGCAAGAGCGACAGCTCGCTCAAAAGTGAAAGACTCTCCTGATGTATGGTTGAAAACTTATAAATTTCACGTGTCCACTTTTTTAAAGAAAAAAAGCCACAAAATGATGTCAATTAAGTCTACATGTACTTTGAGCGAGAGCGAAGCTTTCACCCAATATTGAATTCGCGAAGGCTAAAAAAGTAGTTGGTTCTCAGACACCTCCCCCATTGAAATTGAACCCCCTCGTTGACCATTTTTATTGCCCTGCTGTATCTTCCAAAATTAGTATGAAATCATGAGACTTTACAATTTTACCTTTTTTGATTAATCTATATTCATTTATACCATGATTACCTATTCTACTATATATGAAAAGCCTGTGACCTAAATTTTAGCTTTATACAACAACCGTGGTGAACACGACAGCAATGGGATTTCAGTAGTTAAAATTTACACCTACAGTGGAACTACATCCAAGTTGACCTTTGGTGACGTCGAAGAGTGAAATGAAAGTGGCAATTACTTATTACGTTTTTAAATGAGTTTACCCCCAAAAGACATCACAAATTAACAAACATGCATCGTCTCATGTTAATAAAGCATCCATAACTCGAAATAGTATGTTATTATGTTATTAAAAAGAAAAAGGCCCCGTTTCTTTTTCCATTTGGTTTCGGCGATAAAATTGACAGCGGATGTACCGCCCATCGATGCTCATGTAAACAAAAACAGATTCTCACGTATGTTCGTCTGTAGTTCAGTAAAATCGAGAATAAATAATAGCAACTCTTAATAATCTGACGATCATGGTATAAATAAAATATACCCATAGTAGCTTGGTGTACCAAATGTTCACCACTCGTGATGAAGTGGTATTAACCGCGCGCAAAAGGCTCGCGGTTAACACCACTTCACCTCTCGTGGTAAACATTTGGTACACCAAGCTACTACGGGTATATTCTATATTTACATAGTTTTCAATAAAGCATGATTAAAATACTGTGTCTATTTATTATATTTGTTTAGTAAACATCCCTTTTGCTCTGTCCTGCAAAAAATCTTAAGATATTACGCGGATGCTATTTATTTTTCGAAAAACATATATAAATATAACCTTACACAATGTATTTCATATTTCTTTATTGACTGGATGAGTGCTGCAGGTCCAAATTTGGGCATTTGCCTGAAGTGCTGGTACCGCAACACAAAGGCTTCATTTTCTGTGGATGTGCTTCATAACATCTGTCAAGTGAAATTATTGATTAGCCTGTATGGATTTGCCTTGTTAAAATTTATGTGAGAGTGTCCATACATTTTATCAAGACAAGAACATGAGAACATTTTTTTCCTACCAAAAAAAATAATTTAGCACTCTACTAGTTATCTAACGCAAAATAATAAAGAAATAAAAATACAAGCCTTCCTCCCTCATTGCTTTGAAAATTAATTGTTCGAGAACCAAATATATTTTTTCATTAGGCCTAACCCCATATATATGATATTTGGCCACTAATTAACAGCATAACTAATCATTTTTCGAACCCTCGTTTCCTGGAATGGTATCGCATTTGTGTACACTTGCAGTGAGATGGCTGAGTCCAATATCAATTTACGGGGAGGATAAAATAATAACTGCAGTCGTCTGGCTGCAGACTGCAGTTATTATTTTATCATCGGTGTAAATTGATATTGGACTCACCCATCTCACTGCAAGTGTACACAAATGTATGGTCCTTTTATATACTACTCGAAGTTTGCTAAGCACCAAATATTTGACACATCATTGAGAAATTTGCTTGTGACATATTTGCGATATTTTTGGTGGATATGATTGAGGAATGTATTGAGATCGTCCCCACTGTTTACATTAGCTCTCTTTACAGGCAAACTTTTCATGACAGTCATGGAAAGCACGTACCCCTTGATTTTCATGATGTTTTCGTGTACTGTCTACATGTACATGACATGTGTAGGGTATTCAGTCTTCATTTCAACACAAACCCTTGTGATTTAATGATTGAATGTGGAAAATGCCAATGCAAGAAGACATTTGTCTGAAGCAGAATGTGGCGGGCTGTAGAGATGGTGTAACAAAGGGCTACCTATCGTCAGGTTGGTGAAACCCTTGGTGTGCACCATACGGTGATCACCAGAGCCTGGGCAAGATTTCAGCAGTATGACACACCAGTAAGACGACATGGTGGTGGCAGAGACAGGGCAACATCCGCAGATGAAGACCGGTTTTTGATCATTCAGGCCCATAGGAACTGCTTTGCCACAGCAACCCAGCTTCGCAGTGACCTTCAGAATGCATCCGGGGTTAATGTTTCGACGCCGACTATCCGTGAAGGTTGCACGAAGGGGGTCTCCGATGGAGAAGACCATGTATTCGCATTCCGCTGTCCCAGAACCACCGCCAGGTACGATATGAATGGGCCATGGACCACGTTGGATGGACCAGAGAAGATTGGCAACCTGTCATTTTTACAGATGAGTCAAGCTACTGCCTAGACCACACAGATAGGCGTTCTAGGGTATGAAGAAGAGAGAGCGATTCCATGCAGCCTACATTGCTGAGCATGACCGCTATGGCGGTGGGTCAATCATGGTCTGGGGCGGCATCAGCAGGGATGGACGTACAGAGCTCTGTGTCCTTGAACGTGGTACATTGACTACACAGCGGTATATTGATGAGATCCTGGGTGTCCACATCAGATGTCAGATTATATGCAGGTGCAGTAGGTGATAGATTCATTCTGATGGACGATAATGCCCGTCCTCATGTTGCCCATACTGTCGGGGAGTACCGACAGAGGGAAGGGATTGAGCGTATGGACTGGCCAGCAGGATCCCCTGACCTCAATCCAATCGAACATGTCTGGAATGAGTTGCAACTTGCAATTTCAGCCCGTCCAGTCCATCCAAGAAGTGCCCAGGAGCTTGGTACCATGCTGGTCCAAGAATGGAACAACATCCCACAAAAGACCATCAGGAACCTGAATGGGAGCATGGGAAGGCCTTGTCGAGCTGTGATTAACAGTAATGGGTCTCATACTCGATACTGAATTCATACCAGTGCGCTCCGTCAACTTTTTGGCAAATTGAAAAATTTCTTCTTTTACCAATAATATCCATTTTCCATGGTTATCGTATTCAAAAGCTAAAGAATAATGTCAAACACAACTAAATCTTAATTTCTGTATTTACATCATTAAAGATATAATTAACCCTTCACCCAACGTAACGGCCAAAACCGGCCAGCGCCATTCTCAAAAATCGCCAATAAATTTTCATTATATTTTCATTTTTTGTCTCAAAAACATAGGTTATGACCCCTCGTTGGAACGAGCTCGACGAGGGGTCATAACCTATGTTTTTGAGACAAAAAATGAAAAAAATTAGTTATTCAAGAATTTTTTTTGCAAGTGTCTTCTGCTTTTCATGTTAGGTAAAGGGTTAAATCAAAAATATATACACTTTCCATTACAATATTTCAACTAAAACGTAAAACAGGTAGTTGGATATACCTGGTGCTTGGCAAACTTTGAGTATAATAAGACAAAAATGGGACGAAATTATGCCTTGAACCGAAAAATCGGTCTTAAGTGTTCAAAGGGTTGAAAGCTCAACCCTGACGTTTCTCGCCTCTTGCATTAAATACAACAGTAAATAAAAGTGTACACTTCAAAGCTAAAAAAGATCTATTTTATACCCTTCGATAAAAAGGAATGACTACCTTCACATGTTTTTGGTCAGACTTTTATCTGCTACAACGACTGAACTTCAGGACGTCCATGTATGATTGCTAGTAATTTACTGTGATGTTATCCATTTTTGGATCATTTCCGTCAGAATGTACGTCAGAGTTAACTTTTATTATTTATTTCCTAATTTCGTGTTTATTTCGGTTTTATGGTTTCGTTTTTACTGCTTTATTTTGCAATCTTCCCTCAATTTTATGACAATTTATGGTCCATATTCCAGCTATACTAATAAAAGGGAATTAGCGTGAGATGGTAATTGTGATCAGTTTCTAATATTAACGAATCCGAACACGCGAGTAACTCTAAAAATAGAATAAGCAAAATAAAACAATAGAGAAATTCTTATGACAGTGAAACATCTTAGAGTACTAATTTTTCTTCCATAGACAACCATTTTATAACATATGGGTTAGAAAAAATTGTCTGCATCATTTCGGTTTGGGCATTCAAATATCTTTCTCAAGTCTGTCCAAAAAATAAGAGGGCAGGGACCAATACCATAAAACTTTTACAGTTGTATTTTTCAGAACTGTATTTTCTATTTATGGAAATAACTAATTGAAATGCACCATCAGCATTTTCAAAGATGTGGCAATTTGCCAGTTGGCAAATTGCCATACCTTTTGAAATGCTAATGGTTCATTTCCGTCATTTATATTCACTTGTAAACAATTTGGGAAAATACAATAGTAAAAGTTTTATGGTATTGGTCCCAGGTTTCACTTAAAAGATAATTGCCGAGAAGACGTGCTTTCTAACAGGAAGTAAAGTGACCATACCAAGGTTACCTTCTCTTGGAGTGTTCTACTAAGGCATGCAAACATTTAAGTGCATGCTTCAGGCTATCCAATTCACTTTTTAACCCCTAGCATTCTGTTAGAGCAACATAATTTTATCCAATCACTCTGTTTTCTCTTGTTTAGCTATGAATTTAACCAATTATATGTCTTGTTTGACAGAGCTCATAAATAATGAATGCGTCAATGGTGCACCTGTCTTCAACCAATGCTAACACTGCTTGTGTGGAGAGTTAATATGTTGGGGAGCTGACAGTTGCTCGCCGTTGCTCGGCGGTTCTCTCCGGGTACTCCGGCTTCCTCCACCCGTAAAACTGTCGTGGTCATGATTAGCCATTGTGCAGAAATATGTGACCTTAAAACACCAATAATTAAATGAATAATATCAGGAACAGTGAATATTTCACCTAAATATTCAACCTAACAGTTTCACCATCCTAGGTGGTCTTTTCCGAAAGAAACCTTTATCATTTTTAGAGCCTTTTCAGTGGCGTCATTGCAGTAGGCGCACGTGTACAAGGTGACACTTCCTTTTTACCTCTGTACATCTGATCCCTCAACACTGGTACCCGTATTCCTTGTAGACAACTTGATCCAGGTGAGCGTTTTTGACTCACTTGAGCCTATATTTTTTTTTCTCGAAAAATGGTGCAAAACTTTTATGTTTAAGTCAACCCAAGCATCAGAATACAAAACATGTATAATAATAAGTATAATGCAACGATGTCATTGGAGTGTGTGTGGGGGGGGGGGGGGGGGGGGGGAGGATGGAAAGATTCCCACACCCCGCTAAATCCCCCCCCCCCCCTACAAATCTTAAAATTTACGATCTGAATGAAACGTCAGCTAATCAAAGTATAGATGACAAACCACGAATGTTGAACATTGACGTAATTTCGAACTTCAAAAGGTCTACTAATCGCCCACTTTGGGCTCTTTTTCAAAAATCAAAAACGTCCTTATGGGAACTCGAATTTCAAGTGTAACATGAAAGCAAATCCCCACGCCCTCTAAAAATACTTAATTTTACGATGTGAATGGGACATCAACTAATGAAATTATAGACGACAAACTACGCATGTTGAAAATTGACGTTCTTCTAAGCCTCATTAGGTCTCCCAAAAGGGATATTTTAGCTTCTTTTTTTTAAATTTCCCGAGTTCACGGTGAACCCAAATTTAACGAGGTTCAATATGAGGCTAAGGGCATGCTTTTTAACAAATTCTGCGGGAGAGGAATGTGCCACCGCCAGAGAAGTTTTTGAACATTATGCCCCCAGCCCACCCCTGGTGACACCTACGCCAGAGGGACACCAAACACCTCCATATCCGCCAACTCAAGATTTCCATCTTAGGGATATGCCTACTGCATAAAAATGCTTGGGTCCCCAAAAGATCCTTGTGTACCCCACCCCCTTAATACATACACAGAACGACACACGCGTAATGGGTTAAATGAGCTGGCACGAGTGCCAGCGCGGAAGGATAAAACGAGAGGCCGCAGGCCTGGAGTTTCACCCTTCCGCGATGGCACAAGTGGCATATCGATTAATCCATTCACACGCGTGTGTCGTTCTCTGATTATTACACTCCTTCACGTCCATAAAAAAACAATTATTAGAAGGGCACTCAGCAATTCATTTGACAACTATCAACAACAAGAACACATTTTATCGCCAACCAAATTTGCGAGGGGAACCCGTGTTACTATTTCGTCCCCCGAGTTTCAATGTGTTCTATGTGCCTACTGGCACATAGAACACATTGGAACTCAGGCGACGGTTTTCAGCTATCGCTAGCGATTCAAATTGTAATTGCGTTGCACAATTTGTAGAAAATTCCAGTGAAATTTCACTTCTATTTAAAAATAGTTCGTCAACGATTTCCGTTCCGCACATATGTGCGGAACAGATTTTCATTTTTCGCATGGTTTAGTGTTGCTGTAGGTGGGGGTGATATAAAACAGACGTGTAATGCAGATACCTGGTTACACACCTGTAATGAAAAAATATCGTAGTCATCAATTGAAATGTTTTCACCGAGGATTAAATACTGCATGTGGAGCATGTTTTCATCTCCTTTGTGCAATTTTGTATTGGTATCGACTACACGGGTATTTACTCCACTGTAGCTTCTTGAAACACGTGTCGACTAAGCCAGGCCAAGCGCTATATTGATCCAACGCAATCCAACGCAAGCCGCGCCACAGTGTTGACTATTGATTGTGCGTCGAAAAACATACAAAAAACCTCTTCTATGCCAACGTACGGTTGAAGCTTGGTGGTTATTTGATTTTGCCTATGAAATTCTGTCATGTGACACGTTATTGTGAATGGCTCTCGAGGTCATTTACGCGAACTTGGTAGATGAGAGTACAAAGGGATATTCGATCCCTTTCACGCGGCACCCAGTTGATTTTTCTACAAAGCTTTCGTGACGTAGCGTTTGAGGTGCTATAAAAGTAAGAAAAATTTGTTTACTTTGAAATGCTCCCCTCTGATATTCCATAAATTCAAATTAAATATACACAAATTATACATAAAAACGAAGGTGGTGATGGATAGAACAAGACAAACATATGTAGTCAACTCACTGCATTGACAGCAGGCACCAATGCTACCGTATTCGTACCAGAACTGATAATAAAATAATATTTCACGAGAACAAATCGTCGCCAAGAGTGTGTCAGATATTCAAGAACAAAGCTAGGCTAGTGAATGCGTGGGGGTGACCAATCAATATAGAATGTAATCGCTTGACTGGACTGGTTACGTGAAATAATTAATATGAGAGGTGAGGGGCGTTGTACAAACACGAGTGCGCGAATGCGCACGAGTGTTTTACAATATAGTCCCTCGCCTCGAATGAAATAATTCACGTAACCAGTCCAGTCAAGTGATTACTCTGTTTATTACTTTTCATTATTAACGATAATTATATTATTTAACCCTTTATCTAACGTAACGACCAGCGCTATTCTCAAAAATCGCCAATTAATTTATTTTTGTTATTTTTTTTTATTTTTTGTCTCTAAAACATAGGATATGACCCCTCATTGGAACGTGCTCGTCGAGCTCGTTCCAATGAGGGGTCATAACCTATGGTTTTGAGACGACAAATGAAAATAATAGCTATTCAAGAATTTTTTTGGCAAGTGTAGTCTGCTTTTCATATTAGCTAAAGGGTTAAAAAAAAAACAAAAAACAACGAAGTCCTCATTACACCCACGGCAAAGCGTCTTCGTTTGCGCGCACGGATACATGACACAATTGTTGATTGGGTAATTCACTTGTGAAGTTATCGTTTATAATCAAACCCGGAAATCCCAGTAAATCACACTTTGGAAAGTAATAAATTTTATTAATTGGTATACTCCCAAATAATGAATAAGTACTCTTCCAATTGTTGCCATTAAACTGACACGGAAGATACCACTAGGGTTCGGGAGCACTATGGCTCGGGCGTTACGGCATTGAACTTCAAACTAAGAGGTCTGCGGTTCGATCCCCGCCGGGGGTAACTGCGTTGTGTCACATCACAGGACAAGGCACCTAATCCCGATTGTCCACGTGCGGGCACGGTGGCGCTGTGTTCTAAAGCTTAGTGCAAGTCGATGCGCACATGTCTTCAACCAATTCTAACCCTGCTTGTGTGGAGCTAGTACTTTGGGAAGTATGACAGCTGCTCGCCGTTGCTCGGTGGTTCTCGCCGGGTGCTCCGGCTTCCGCCATCCGCTAAACTGTGCGACACGAGGTGACCTGGCTGTCGAAAGTGTCGTTAAACTCCAATAAATAAATACCCATCATGGTTCCTAGGGTTAAGAGTTCATGACTACTCTTCTTCCTGACTTCCGTTGTTCCCAGGTGGACTGTCTTAACCTTGTATGAACCCATTTAACAGACCTCCGTCCATTGTAGATCAGTTTTCAAGCCTTAGACGGAAACTAATTGGCGAGGTTTTAGTCCATCGTAGGTTGGCTTTCCAGACTTAATCGGTAACCTTGGCAAAACATTTAACAAATCATGCCAACCGGAACACACCAATTTTCATTTTTAAGCTCACATCAGCAAAGCTCGAGGGGGAGTTGGTGAGCATACAGGTCATAACTCCATTAACACCCATTTTTTAAATTATTTTTTTTTAAAAGTTCTTCTCCAGAACCACCAATTAGAACCTTTTGATCCTTAGTATACAACATTCTTAGACGGGTCAGGTTCAAGTTCAAACCGAGTACCTGGGATGATAATTGAACTTTCTATAGGAGCATAATTTTAACAAAGTGTAATATCTAGAATAATCTTTAAATATAGAATATATCCTTTTGCGCGCGGTTAGCACCACTTCACCACGAGTGGTGAACATTTGGTACACCAAGTTACTTTGGGTATATTTTATTTATACCGTAATCATCAGATTAATAAGAGTTTAAAAGTTGAATAAATCAATATTCACACGTGCGATTCTGTTTTTTGTTTACATGAGCATCGGTGGACGGTACTTCTGCTGGCAATTTTATCGCCAAATCGAAATAAAAGATAACGCAAATCACGGGGGCTTTTTTTCATTTTAATAACATACAATTTTGAGTTATGGATGTTTTATTAACATGAGACAACGTATGCTTGTTAATTTTTGGCATTTTATGAGGTAAACTTATTTAAAAACGTAATACATAATTGCATTTTACTCTTCACGAGGCGACGAGTGGTAAATTTAGACAAGTTTGCATTCACGAGGTGAAGTTACCAAAGGTCAACTTGGGTGTAGTTCCGCTGTAGGTGTAAATTTTAACGATTGAAATCCCATTGCTGGCGTGTTCACCTCGGTTGGTGTGTAAAGCTAAAATTTATGTCATAGGCTTTTTATATATAGTAGAATAGGTAACCATGGTATAAAAAATATTATTCATACCCACCGGTTAGAATCTTTTAACCCTTTACCCAACGCAGAGAATATCAAAATGTATTATTTTAATTACTATTTTTTAAAATTTTTTAAAATCTTTCAACAAAACCATACCATGTGACTCCTCATTGGAACGAGCTCGATGAGCTCGTTCTAATGAGGGGTCACATGATATGATTTTGTTGAAATGTTTTGAAATTTTTTTTTAACGGCTCAATTTGCAAAAAGGGTCAGATTCAAGTTTGATCAAATCAAGTCCCTGGGTTCATATTTGAGCTCCCAATGGGAACCCGCATTTTAACTTGGTGTAATATAAGGGAAATTCTTTTAAAATCATCTTCTTCAGAATCTTTTGATATTTTATTTGTAGCATTCTCAAGAGGTTCAGATTCAACTTTATTCAAACCAATAAGGCTCCTTGTATTGCAGTATGGGGAATATTCTTTGTAATATCTGCTTCTTCCGCAGCACCTGTCAGTTTGTGTTTTTTTATAATTGATATTCGGATGAGATTCAAGTTTGTTCAAATCAATTACCTAGGTTCATATTTTGGCTCCCTTTGGGCACCCGGATTTGGACTTAGTGCAATTTGAGTAATAGTTTTTCAAAACATCTTCTTCAGATCCACCAGGTAGACTGTTTTGACATTTGGTATACATCATTACTATGACCACTAGATTATAGTTTGTTCAAAGTGTTAAGTGTGACTAATGTTTGGTGGGTACCAGAGGGATCTGAAATTTAACACAAAACCCAATGGAAAATTTCCTATATGTTTAAATGAATACTGACAGAACCGATTATGGTCAACTTTAGTTTGCTGTAAATAGGAGTGGGTAAGGTTTGTAATTGTTCAAATGGTGCTCAGCAGGTCACTTGTGACCCTGGGGTGTGGACAGAATTTGATGCCAAAAATTGGTCTGTATGAGGCGTGGGTGGTGATTCATTGGGTGTTTTTTTTTCTTCGCTTTAATATGAGTTCGAAGGGTCTAGAGTCTAGAGTGACGTTTTTGACGTTTTTGCAAAAAAACCCAGTCTGCCCGACAGTTTCCTCCAACACCGATAGCTAATTTCGATTAACTAGATTAACATGTAGATGATGAATGTGACCATACATCCTTCTGTAAACAGCTTTTTCAGGTGAGTGCTTAAAACCCATTTGGGGTCTCTTGTTTCAGTGAACAATTCGATCAGTTTCCTGACGCTTACATGGTAACCGGGTTTTAATTTTCTTGTATGAAATATGCACCACTTCAGAGCTCTGTCCAGTCAAGTAAATGGTTTCCTATTCGTTTCAGATCTATCATAAAATTATTTAACCCTTTACCCAACGTAACGGCCAAAACCGGCCAGCGCTATTCTCAAAAATCGCCAATTAATTTTCAAAATATTTTCATTTTTTGTCTCAAAAACATAGGTTATGACCCCTCGTTGGAACGAGCTCGTCGAGCTCGTTCCAACGAGGGGTCATAACCTATGTTTTTGAGACAAAAAATGAAAACAATTAGTTATTCAAGAATTTTTTTTGCAAGTGTCGTCTGCTTTTCATGTTAGGTAAAGGGTTAAAATTAGTCAACCTTTTACAGGTGAACACAATTATTTCCGTTGAGAAACGTTGCAGTTAGCAACAACATTCAACTTGTCTGTTTGGACGTCGACAATTTCCTTTTCACACTGCACATGTCGCGTTTTTCATCGAATCGCTTTGACACTTGGTTTGCTTATTCGGGGTGACCCCTAGATAGGAGCTATCGATTTTATTCCATTTTCCTCCAAACAGTTGCCGTTACCAATGACCTTCAAACGTAGTGCATTTCTGCATCAGCATTTTTCTTTGGCACGCCCTTCAAGGTACATTCATGATTTGATCGCTTTTAAACTTGGTATATTTTTTCGAGTTGACATCCAGAGGGAGCTTCTGTCAAAAAAGTTGCCGTGAGCAACGAGCTTGAACTTTCCTTTGGGACACCGCATAGATCACATTTATGATCCGATTGCCCCTGAAACTTCGTGTGTTGGTTTGGAGCAAGTTTTCCATATGAGCGATTGATTTTCTGTCATTTCCGTCTAGAAACGTTGCTGTTAGCAATGATCTTTGAACTTTGCCCTTTTTGCATCAACATTTTTCTTCGGCACGCTCTGCAGGGTGCATTCATGAATAGATCGGTTTTAAACTTGGTATCCTTGTTTTGGGTGACTAGATGAGAGCAAAAGAGTTTCTTCAATTTCCGTCAAAAAATGCTTTGCCGTTTTTCCTGTCGACAATGGAATACCGCACAGTTCTCGTTTACGATTCGATTGCATTGAAATATGGTGTGCTTGTTTGGAGCGCTCTCTAGATGGGATCTTTTGATTTTCTTTCATTTCTCTAGTAAAACGTAACGGAATGTTGTCGTTAGCAATGAACTCATTGCATTTGTGCATCAACATTTTCCTTTGGCAAGCAGGGGTGAATTTATGAACGGATCAGTTTGAAACTTGGTATGCATGTTTGGGTTGACCTCTGGAGGTGAGCTATCGATTTTCTTCCATTTTCTTCAAGAAACCTTGTCGTCACCAGTGACCTTTAAAATTAGTGCATATGTGTATCAACATATGAAAGTAAGTCAGGCCTGTTTCTCAATTGTATGCAAAATTCTCTCATTTGTGAACAGCTGATTGCAGAAAATACAGCCAAACCGCAGAAAGTACATCCAAACTTGACCTTATTTTCATGAATATGTCTGATGTTGTAACTACAGTAAATTGATTGCCCCTGGTCTGACGACAAGGGTATAGTTTCAGCCTTTCCACATATGAACTCCATTAAAGAGTGAATAATTTCATCTTTCTTGTGATAAGTTGAAACAGTTAATGATTTTTAGGAATCGTCGTATGGAGAGCACTAATCAATCACAAATCGATTAGTCAAAACCCTTACATTATCCATCTGGTGAACTACACATTTCAATTCGCGTAACATTAGCCAGTGCATTAGCTGGAATAAAACTCCATGTATGAAGTGCCATTTGGGATTTCGCAGGTGAAATATATAAATGCAGCTTAAGTAGTGATTATAATAACTGATTTTATTCACATAAGGTGTGTTTTGCGTGACATAATGTTTAAAGAAAACGGATGATACAGCATATATTTCGATTCACAATAGCCGAGCCCATTATTTTAGTGAAATTTTGCATCTTTGTCTAATTACAACTAAACTCCTAAACATGTAATATCGCGAAATCGTAAAATGCATGACCTTCAAGCGCAGTAAAATTATGCAACGGAATGGTGTGCCAAATATATGCAACCGGTACTATACTGGAGTCAATACTATAATACTTTTAGAATTGTATTTTTAGAATTGCATTTTCTACCTATTAATATAACTGATGAATCGTTAGCGTTTTAAAAGATATGGCAATTTGCCAACTGACAAATTGCCAGATCTTTGAAAATGGTAATGGTTCATTTTAATCTACTTAAAGTCATAACTGGAAAATACAATTCTAGAAAATAAAATTGTAAACGTTTTATAGTATTGACCCCTGGTATACTATATTTTCCATGAATTTTGAAAAGGAATTTAGGGTGCTTAACCCTTTACCTAACATGAAAAGCAGACGACACTTGCAAAAATAATTCTTGAATAAGTAATTTTTTTCATTTTTTGTCTCAAAAACATAGGTTATGACCCCTCGTTGGAACGAGCTCGACGAGCTCGTTCCAACGAGGGGTCATAACCTATGTTTTTGAGACAAAAAATGAAAAAAATAATGAAAATTAATTGGCGATTTTTGAGAATAGCGCTGGCCGGTTTTGGCCGTTACGTTGGGTAAAGGGTTAACAGGTTTTTGCAAATCTTCATATCCAAACATCTGTTGTTTAAATAGATGAAGATAAATGAAACCTTATTATAATTTCCAGTTTGGAGTTTCAATTTTTCTAAAATGAATATTAGAAATGACTTCACTTTTTGACATTTTAATGATCAGTTAATAGCCTACCCTATGGACGGAACTACACAGAATTGATGATATATTCTGTGGTATTGTTAAATTTCTCTCATGGCAGCCAATGATCTTCAACTTTGCCATTTCATTTTCATCTCCATCAAAAAAAGAAGAAGAAGAAAAAAAAACATTGCCACAACATTCAAACTTAGTGCATATGTGCATTAATATTTTCCTTTGGTGCGCCACAGAGGGTTGTTTTGAAACTTGGTATACTTATTTGGGGTGACCGAAATATTGATTTTCACTCATTTCTATCGAAAACTGTTGTTGTTAGCAACGACCTTTGAATTTAGTGCATTAGTGCATCAATATTCTTCTTTTTTCTTTTGACATGGCATACAAGGCACATTTATCATACGATTGTTTTAGAACTCGGTGCGTTTATTGGGCGAGACGTCTAGATAGGAGCTATCTATTAGCATCCATTTCTGTGAAAAAAGTTGCCGTTTACAATGACCTTTAGTCTTGCTGTATTTGTGTATCAACATTTTTTTCTTAAGCCAACCCTACAGTTTACATTTAAAAATGCACGAATTGCTCTGATGGACGTTGTGCGCACATAATGCTGTTATATTGAATATTACATTGAAACCAATGATCCTCAATTTTGCCATTTCACTTATAACTTACCAAGTTCAAGTTTGTCAAGCTGAGCTACAGTGTCATTGACACTTTCACTACTTTTTGCGAATAGACAACAGTGCGCATCGGTTCCGCCTAGTTAGCGATTAACCCTGACTAACGAATCAGCTGCAATCGCCGTGTAATATACAAATTGGGTGGCAGAAAGAATTTTTTTTTAAAAATCAACAGAACTCTATCATGTGACTCCCTCCTTCTCTGCACCAATATAACGAGTGGGACGAGCTTGTTCCAATGGAGGTCACATATTATTTTGTTTTAAGATTTCGGAAAAAAAAATTAAATAACAAAAAAATTGATATGAGTTTTTTGTAAAGGGTTAATTAACACTTTACCCAACGTAACGGTAAAAACCAGTTGCATTTCATGTATATTATACCGGACTCAAATAAATTTGATTATTGCTTCGAAAAGCTTATTCGAAAAATCGGGTAATGTTTTTGAAAAGCCTACTTACCGTGCAGCAGTGAAGTGAACTGTGTACAGATGTCGTTTTTGTTTTATTTGAACACATTTGTCAGTTGTCGGATTCAATGGTAGCGCGAGCAGCAAACAGCGCGCCTCTCATTTCCAAAATCGACAGACTAGTGAACGAATACCTAACCATGTATGACAGGTGATTACCAAGCCATGTACTACATGGCTTGGTAATCACCTGACGTACATGGTTAGGTGTGTAAATAATAATGACTTCATATCATCTATATTATTTGTCGAAAACTGTTACATTGATACAGTATATGGAGTACCCCCCCCCCTACACGCGCACACACACACACACACACACACACACACACACACACACACACACACACACACGCACACACATCGTGGGTTCGGGGTCCCTCTGTAAATAATGCTCTACAATACTGAAAATCCAGACTGAAGCCCTGACACTGGATTGGGATTGAAGCCAATCGTTTATCCACGTCCCAAAAACTGACGCTCATTTTCTTTCAGTGCATGGACGCATGGATATTTGTCGACTCTCGACCACGTGGTAGCTTGTAACGCCGGGTAACCGCGAAAATGTTTTCAGGTAACCGGCAAGTAAACGAAATGACCTGTGGCTTCAGCTTCTGCTCCATGGTTCACATTTATATAGCACGTAAGATTAGAGAAAACGAAACAAGGTTTTGTAAAGTCGCCGTGGGCTGGGCGTAATCCACGCGTGTGCTGTGATTTTCACATACTACATTTTGCCCCCACGTTAGATGAATGAAACTTATTTATTTATTTATTTATTTATTTATTTATTTATTTATTTTTATCATCTGTGTGGGTTTTTTGCAACGAAAATACTTTAAAAAATCAGGTAATACTAAATTAAAATATCGTACTTCGAGTGTAACAAGGTGCTGGAATAGTAGGTTGTCGTGCCTTATCATGTGAGGGAATGGCTGAGAGGGAAGTGATGTCATAATCACGTGACCCGGTTACGTCATGTTGGATTGTTATGGTAGCCCGCGTGCGCAGCCATATTGTGGCGTCATTACCACCGTGATCCGCGGTGTCAGTGATGCCCATGTTCAGCGCATGTTGTTATGGTGATAGGTGTTTGTGTCGTCCATTTTGTATAATGGAGACTGCCTTCTCAGTTTCTATGGTGACACGTGGTTCCTATGTGACCCAAACTCTGCAGTAGGATGGAGGTGTGTTTGGAGGGTATGTTCGATTGAATGGTGGTATATTTAATTACCTCAAACAACCCGACAGTGACCGGACAAAAATCACCGAAACGGACCTGGCAAAACCGCCATCTAGGGTTTATAACAATAGCACGTAGTGATATACACCCCTGAAAGATGCGTTCCATTGTATAAGTAAAAAAGTATTTAATTACCACAAACCACCCGACAATTTCTTATTCGTTCGGATTTTCAGGGTTTGTACTTGTTCCTCTCGTTATTCGATACATTTTTACCTGTTTTACCTATTTTATGATTATTCCCCGGTCCACTTCGACTTCCCCAGATGTGTCTGTATGATAGTAAGCAGTCTGTAACAATATGTACACATCGCATGCAACACATAGGCACATGCTAGATGTGCCGATATGAGCCTATGTGAAAATGCACAATGTGCCACAAAAACATACGACTCTTATCCTCATCTGGGCATGTGGGGACTGAATATATTGGAGATTTGGGATTGGTGGGGACTAGTGGGGACTGATGGGGACTATTTGAGGACACATATTGGAGGATACCTTTTATAGGATAGTTGTGGTTTCTAGTACAGCTGACTTCTAGACCATACTATGGCCTACCTAGGGCTTAGACCTCTACTACTGTCTTACCCATACTCACCATCATATGTCCTGTGATCAACTTCTACCATAGTCACCCGATACTATAGTATTCTGCCACGCTTAAAGCCTTGTGCCATTACTATTGGCTTGTAACACTACTTCAAACTTCCTGTCTGACACTGTCTCGACTCTGCCTTCGGTCAGGTCTTTAACCCTTTACCCAACACAGACGATATCAAAATTTATTATTTTAAATATCATTTTTTTTCAAATTTTTCAAAAAATTTCAACAAAATCATATCAAAAGCTGAATTTGCATATTACGCGGGCGGGTGCGGGCGATTCGTTAGGTAAAGGGTTAACAGGCCCAATCAGATCACCCCATTCACCTAAGCCCATATTGGGCTTTACATTTCCTTGACCTAATGCATGCTAGGGTATCTTACATATAAGTATGTACACATCACTTGCAGCACCTGGGCACACATTCTATATGCCGGTATGTGCTTATGTGAAAATGTGCAGCGTGGGCACAACACATGCATCACATAGATACATACGATGAAAAATGGATTCTGGAAGCATTGTCTGATACTAGGAAGGGATTCCATGGAACGCTTTCTGCGTTCTCTCGTAACAGAGGTCCGACGTTGACGACTATCCTGTCTTTACACTCTCAGGTCAGTCTAGTTTAATCCTTTCGGATACTAGGAAGGGATTCCACGGAGCGTGGGACTTATGTTTTGAGGGAATGCGTGTGTACACATCACATGCGGCACCTGGGCACATTTCAGCCGATATGCGGTTCTGTGAAAATGCACAATTTGCGCACAACACATGCAGCACATAGGCCAGTGGCAGCACCATTTCAATTTGGGGAGGGGGGGGGGGGGGGGTAAGTAGATATGGGGGCGGAGTCTAGGGCCGAAGGCATCTCCCGAAGCCCACAGGACGGAGCAGGAGGAGGTTGTTTCCTTCCAGTTTCTGGGGATCTGGGTGTCTCCCCCAGGAAAAAAATTCATATTTGGGTGCCCTGGAGCTATATCTGAGCGTTTCTACAACACCTGACAAGATGAAAAACCACGGTCAGATAGCAATATGAAGTTTGATTTTGGGGCCCGAGGGAAAAGTGGGGTCCGCCCCCCCCCCCCCACCCACACACACACACACCCCTGTGGCGCCGCCACTGATATAGGCGCATGCAATGAAAAGGGATTCTAGGAGCATAGTCGGATACTAGGAAGGGATTCCACTCGTGTCAGTCTAGTTTAATCCCTTACCTAACGTAAAGGCCAAAACCGGTCAGCGCTATTTACAAAAATCATCATTCAACTTTCATTATTTTTTCATTGTTTATCTCAAAAACATAGCTTATAACTCCTCATGGGAACGAGCTCGTTGAGCTCGTTCCAATGAGGGGACCTAAGTGATGTTTTTGGCACAAAAAATGAAAAAAATAGTTATTCAGAATTTTGTTTGCAAGTGTCGTGTTCCTTCCGTGTTTGTCTTGTTAGATAAAGGGTTAATGACGGTAAAAGATGGTCAGCCATAAACGGCAGGTGGGTGACTGTATTGTGAGTATTTCGATGTACTGTAACAGGATTTAGGCGGATGCATTTTGAAGTGGACCCCCCCCCCCCCCTCCCTTTTCAGTACGAAACGGGATCAGCCACTGCCAGTGAAACCGGATTGCAGTTACTACAACCTGTGCGTCGGTTGCTACACTGTACAGGTTGTTTGAGATGTCAGTGCTTATAGTCCAAACCTTAATGTGATTTGTCAAACAATTCTAACACTTGTCTCTAACACTACGCGGATGTTTTCTTACAGACAAGTGTAATTGGGTTTAATAGAATCATTTCAAAATATGAAGTCACCTGAAGAAAATCGCCTGTTCACGTTTTGAAAATGGAAGAAAAGATAATTGAAGATGTGAGTTTATCGACATGTTTGCAGAGCAGGGATTATTCAGAAGCAAAATACAAGTTATCCTCTTACAAAAATTGACATTTATCGATTCTAAATGATTGTTTATCTCAGCATTTCCAAGTACAGTACAAATTGAAAAGGAATATTATCTCTCGGTAATTTAGCAGCTACACAATGTCGTTAAATACTGTCTGCAAACCCACCCCGAGCCATGCGTAGCTAATATATTTGAACAGTTTTACTCCGTTGACTGAATTAAGCAGAGACGGTGCAACCCGACGGAGAAAGGGATGGTGGCAAGGCTGGCGTTATGCTCCCCACACTTTTATCAGGCACACCCACTGTCTTCAGGAAAGAAACGTGCCTCCACAAACGGGGATACCCATAGCGTTCACACGTGCACATCGAAGACCACACATCTCTGAGATATATCGCAATACAAATCGACTTTCGGTAAAGTTATCGCCCTTCAAATTATTAGAATAGCGAGGAAGGTCCAATGAAAGTACTAATTGTTGAGAAAACGCATATGACATCAGCAGCAAAAAGGCAAGTTTCATTTCTTCACCTTTAACCCCCTGCACACTAATGTCAAAATATCTAAATTTCAGGCAGAAAAAATTTCACATAATGCAACTAGAAATTTAACCAATTCAATCTCGTTTGACAGAGCTCATTGAGCTCTGTCAAACGAGATTGAATTGGTTAAATTTCTAGATGCATTATGGAAAAAAACAGCTTCCCGAAATTTTGGTATTTTGACATCAGAGTGAAGGGGGTTAATAAAGGAAAACAACAGAGCTCTCGGAGGTGTCTGTTGTTTTCGTTTATTAAAAGTTACAAAAGGAAACTTTGGCTTTTTATGGCCCGCTAATTAGAAGCAACTATTTCACACATATTCTGTCATCAAGAATATCTGTCAGTATCACATACTTACCAACTCTAAGAGAGTGGTGGTTGGCCGAGTGGATGAGTGCGCTGCTCACTCTTTCCAGAGGTCCCGGGATCGATCCCCGGTCGGGAAAAGTTCTCAAGGTATCCGAACACTCTCTGTCTGTATCAATTGTGGGGTTGATGCTGTCACAGCGTACCGTCCTATCGGGTGGGGACGTAAAATGGCTGTCCTCTGTGCGGAGAGAGGCTAAATATCCCTTCGTATAGTATTCGAGAAGAGCGGGACCACGAAGTTGCCGCTTCGAAGGTTATCCCACACAGCTGCGCCTTTGGGCCAATGAGAGGAGTTAATATACAGGTTCGCCAATCCTTGTAAAACAAATAAGATTAAATAAAGAAAAACTGAAAGTATAGTACGTGGAGAGTGTATTATTACTAAATCACCCGCAGAGTGGAGATTCCACCCGAGGAATAATTGCACATTTGTTGCAAAGCATAACCAGCACCAGCAAAGTTTCAGCCAATGGACCTCCGGGTTAAACCCGGAGGTCCATTGGCTGAAACATTACTTGTGTTTTTTGTCGATATGTGCACAATTTGAAAGTTATAGGTTGGGTGATAACTCCACTCCGCGGGTGATTTAGTTACAATCCACTCTCCACGTACTGTAAGCGTCCACTTTGGCTCTCTGTTTAGCGATTGTGTTTTTACAGTAATTTGCATGTTTGTATTCTTCCCAGGAAAAATATTAGCAAATCTCGCCTCCTGGACTTTTGTGTTAATGGAAAGGAGGACAGTGTCTGTATTATATGTCACGATGTGCACACTGTTGATATAATTAACAGAAAAAAGTTTCAGATCATCAAAAGTTGGTGAAAACGCCGTTTTCTTATTTTTAAATGGTTTTCTACAGAAAATAATAGTCTAACATTCAAGCTGATTGGGGAAAAAAGTAGAAAGCCAGTTTCTGTACTCCAATACTCCTCTACGGGAAAATGACTGACGTTTGTGAAATAATGCCTACATCGATGATACTAACATTTCGAAGTTGCATTGCTTATATGAAATTTCCATACCCTTAGTGTTGAATTTTCCGACGTCTTTTGGAAATTACGGGGAGCGAAACCCCCACACACACATACTTTTATCAAAGAGTGCACCTGTCTTCATAAAAGAAAGTTGTCACTGTAGACGGGAATATCCCGAGCGTTCACACGTACCCATCGGAAGACCATACATGAACTGTCACTCGCCATTCGTAAGCGCATCACACGATGTTCGCATTTGTTCGATTGTTCAATGGTTTTGCTCTTCATGTGACCATTTATTTTCTTCCATCCAACACTTAGTCTTGTTTTAATGTTTAAGTATATCGTGGGTCGATATATTACCGGTTGTACTAACGTCATTTGTCAAAAGATGAAAGCAGTAAACTATATTTAAACTATATTTATCAGACAAACGATCTGTTAACCCGTCGCAAATCACAATGCATTTGATACAGCGATAATTTAGGGCCCTCTACTATATCTAAATTCACACGCATTATCAAGCGAATTTATATCTCCTCGTTCTGTCATTAGAGGAACAAGTCTGATACTCACTTAACCCTTTACCCAACGTAACGGCCAAAACCGGCCAGCGCTATTCTCAAAAATAGCCAACTAATTTTCATTATTTTTTTCATTTTTTGCCTCAAAAACATAGGTTATGACCCCTCGTCGGAACGAGCTCGTCGAGCTCGTTCCAACGGGGGGTAATAACCTATGTTTTTGAGACAAAAAATGAAAAAAATAGTTATTCAAGAATTTTTCTTGCAAGTATCGTCTGCTTTTCATGTTAGGTAAAGGGCTAAAACGAGAGGGCATTATGTATAGTTACAGCATCTGTTTACACAATATAGAATTATTCCGATGTGGATACATCCTGGAGACCTCTGCTGACTCATCCCTGACTTATATCGTCATGGAAATGGGGGAGCGCGGTGGCTTAGTAGGTTGAGGTGCAGGCTGCAAGCCGAGAGGTTCTCGGTTCGAATCCCACCCGCGGCAACCGCGTTGTGCCCTTAGGCAAGACACTTCATCTCCATTGCCCGCGTGGTGGCACGCTGGCGTTGTGTACTAAGGCGTACTGCACGTCGATGGTGCACTTGTCTTCAACCAATGCTAACCCTGCTTGTGTGGAGTTAGTATGTTGGGGAGCTGACAGTTGCTCGCCGTTGCTCGGTGGTTCTTTCCGGGTACTCCGGCTTCCTCCAATAATTAGAAGTGACTACTTCACAGATAATCCATCATTAACACTTTCCCCAACGAAATGGCCACATCCGCCCGCGTTATATGCAAATTCAGCAGCTGAAAAAATATTATTTAAAAAACAAAATTCAACAAAACCATATAATGTTACCCCTCTTTGGAACGAGCTCGTTCCAATGAGGGGTCACATGATGTGGTTTGTTTGAAATTTTTTGAAAACTTTTAAAAAATGATATTTAAAATAATACATTTTGATATCGTCTGCGTTGGGTAAAGAGTTAAGAATATCTATCTGTATCTCACCTACCAATACTTAATCGTCCACTTGGGCTCTTTGTTTAGCGAGTGTGTTTTTACAGTAAGTAATTTGAAAGTTTTTACTCTTCCCGGGAGAAAAAAAAACAATGTCACCTCCTTGATATTTATATTAATGGAAAAGACAGTGTCTGTATTAAATGTCACGATGCGCACAGGAAAGTGGCGACAGCGGGTGGGGAATATCACGCCCCCCCCCCCCCCCAATCCTGGCAAAATTTCCCCATAGTTGGAAATTCGGAGGGCAAGTCATGAGTAGTTCCATTCCATCTATCTGGATTTTAGAACTTCTTTGGTGATGCTGATGTCTCCTTTACTTCCCAAATTCCAACTCGGTTTGAAATCGGCGAAAATTCCAGCTGTTACCATTTACAGCTACAGTGTGCACAATATCGAGCTTCATAAGAATGCGTTATGTCAATCGGTACGAGATTTCTATAGTACGTTTACTTGTCATAATAAAACAAAATCCACGAAATGCACTTCAAGAAAATCGCATTGTGTAAAATCGTTATCCTGAGGTAATTCCATCATTCACAGTTACAAAATGATGAAACATCGAAAATTGATCATTGCTGCATAAGATCTGATTTAATATTAGGACAGTGTGAATTGCTCAAAGTTGTCAGCTTAAGCATTTGTTTAGTAAATATTCAATTCCCAGAATAATACCAAATAATAATAACCTGATAATTCTATCATAAATGTGTTGGCCTTTCAGTTACTAGAATCAATTTTATTCCCCCTTTCATGGCTTCATTTTCAAACTTTTTCTCGGTAGTGAATTTCCAACTAGGGGAGGGACCGGGAGGGGTTCCCCTCCCCCCCCCCTTAGTTGGAAATTTACTACCCTACGCCCCCCCTCCCCCCCCCCCCCGAAATCGAAAACCTCTAGCCACGTCCCTCGATACGCACACTGTTGATACAATGAACAGACGAAAGCGCACAGGACATCAAAAGATGGAGAAAACTATGACGTACGAACAGGATCATAAATCAGTGAATTAAAATAATAGAGTATGATACTCAATTAATATAGCATGATACCCAAATAATATAGCATGATACTGAATTAATTCAGTATCATACTCAAATAATTAAGTATTATACTTAATTATTTATGCAGCATTTATGAAATCATACCAAATAATATAGCATCATGCCAAATTATTAAAGTATCATACTAAAAAAACAATTATGACCCTCCCGTACGTGAACCTGATTTCAGTATCATGCTATTTTATTTATGCTGCATTCATGAAATCGTGCACAATAATATAGTATGATGATAAATTAAGTGAGTATCATACTAAAATAATTAATTATATATAGCATCATACTATATTATTTTAGTATGATACTCAAGTGGTTACGGAATTTGACTTCAAACCGAAACGTCCACGGTTCGATCCCCGCCAGGGGTAACTGTGTTGTGTCTTTGTGCAAGGCACTTAATCCCAGTTACCCACTCGGGAGCACGGTGGCGCTGGGTACTAAGGCGTAACCAATGCTAACCCTGCTTGTGTGGAGTTAGTACTTTGGTGAATCTGACAGTTGCTCGTCGTTGCTCGGTGGAGCTCTCTGGGTACTCAGACTTCCTCCACCCGTAAATTTGTCCGACACGAGGTGATCCTGGCTGTCGAAAGTGTCGTTAAATTCCAATAAATAAATAAACATTTCATTTCTGTGAATGATTTGCCGAAACAGAGGAGTCGCCATTGCATACAATACTTGCGGACTGACAATTATTTGCAGTTCTAAGAGGTGCGATAGCTGCAATTTGAAGGGTGAGATTCCACACGACTCAATTCGAAATCCTCTTCTTGATTCGATTCAGGATGAATTGTCACATGTCACAGACGGGGGGGGGGGGGGGGGGGGGGGGGGTAATGCTCAAGAGGGTAATCACAAGTCAGAGACGGAGAGGGATAATGCTTGAGAGAGTAATCACAAGTCACAGACGGAGAGGGATAATGCTCGATAGGGTAATCACAAGTCATAGGCCGTTTGCACAGCAAACGTGATTAATTTTCATCTCTCACTAATTTGATCGATAAGATTCTCAACGCACAAGTCTGAATACAGTGATATTGTTGTTGACAAAGATGACTGGCCTCGTTATGATCCCAATTATGACGAATAAAGTAATTGTCATTTGCTTTTCCAGACAGATCTGCCTTTTGCTTCTGGGTTTCGTCTCATCTTTGAATAACATAGGCATACCAGATTATTTTAAAAAATAAAAGCTAATTTCCTGCTTTCATCCAACGTAACACACCCATCACCTAATGGGCCCAACAGCGAGGAGAATGTGTATCTGCTATTTAACTTAACAAGTCACTGGATTACGCGAACCAAGTCGCTTCCTGTCGCTTGAAAGTCGAGCGTATCGCAGACCGTTATAACAGTACCGCTCGTGGACAGTAAACTGTGGCCAAAGTTCTGGGAGTAGCTTTTCAAAATGTTTAGTGTGATTTTTAGGAATTCTGTGGAACATGGTGATAGAATTTTCAGACCTTGAAAATGTTGTTTAACCCTTATAAAGCACAGCGTTTTAATAAACATGTAATGAATGATCACACTTTAAAGTGACGTAATATGGCGCTAAATTTAAAGTTTGGATAGAAATGCACAATGGACACCCTCAGTGGGCCTTTTTGGCGTGTCTGATATCATTATAGTAATGTGTTATGCAATCTGGGGATAGGACTGTAACCGATCGGAAGGGGTAGCGTTTTTTGCGCCTCCATCACATTTGACTCCATAGCGTTAGGTGCGTTGATTCCGTGGTGATATGAATGCGACGAGACCACCTTCCGATTATTGAAAGAGGTGTATGCAATACATTATAGTGGTTCAGGTTACCCGATATAGGTGTAAGGCTGTCACTAAGTGGGGAGGGTGTAGCGGTTTTCGCATTATTCTCACATTTGTCGGTATGACGATCTGTGTTCTGCGTCCATGGCCATACAAATGCTACGAGGCTACCTTTTAATTATCAATGTAGGTGTATGTAATATATTATAGTGGCACATATTAGCAGATATTGGGGTAGGGCTGTGGGTGAACGGAAGGGAGATGTCGCTTTTTGGACCTTCATTGCCTTTGCGTCATACCGTTTACCTGTGTTGCTTCCATGGTCATATTAATGCGATGAGGCCACTTTCCAATTATTAATTGAACGGTATGTAATATATTGTAGTGGTACATGTTACCAGATTGATACACAGGAAAGACGGCCACCAACGGGAAGGAGGTAACGTTTTCACATTTTTATAATATTTGGCATCATAACGCTCTGAGATGCATCCATGGCCATATAAATGACCGGGGTGCACCGGGGGTGCACCCTGTAGTTATTAAAGGATGTGTATGTAATATATTTTAGTATTAAACGTTACCACATATTGCAGCAGGCTTGTCGGCAAATAGTAGGGGTATAAAAACATAAAGTGGCAAAAAAGCCTCAAACATCATGTTAAATCTAAACATCCAAAAAAGCTATTTATTTATTTATTTATTTATTTTATATTTTTGGGGGGTGGGGGTGGGGGGGGGGGGGGGGGCTCTACAACATATTACAATTTATTACACGCCTGTTCTATGAAATTCCAATCTTCCGCAACACTAAACCATGCGGAAAATGAAAATCCGTTCCACACACATGTGCCGAACGGAAATCGTTGACGGACTATTTTTTAACAGACGCGAAAATTCACTAGAATTTTCTACAAATCGTGCACCGCAATTACAATATAAATCGCTAGCGATAGCTGAAAATAGTAACACGAGTTCCCTTCGCAAATTTGGTTGGCGATAAAATGTGGGGGGGGGGGGGGGGGGTTGTTGTTGATAGTGTTGTCAAATGAATTGCTGAGTGTCCTTCTAATAAATGCTTTTCTAGACGTGGAGGCATGTAATAAACACAGAACGACGCGGCCTTGACACATATCCTTCCGCGATGGCACAAGTACCATATCGATTAGCCCATTCACACGCGTGTGTCGTTCTGTGTATTTCATGAACGTTGGATGAACTTTAATTTTTGCGGTGTAGACGTCCGTGACCGCAACGTCAACCCCGGACGAATTTTTTGTCGGCTAAAAAGTAATTACATTTTTAGGTATGATTTTTATTGGGGGTATATTTAAAAAAAGCTGACAAAGAAAATTGAATAACGAGGTGGATAGTAAGCGTTAATGAAAAAAAGACGTCAATCTGATGCTATTTTAGGTATAGGCTGAAGTTCGAAATTGCGGCAACAACACTTAATAGAGAAATAATCAAGCTGATAATGTCCGAAATTCTATAGCTGTATGTTTTACCAATAGAGAGCTATGTTTGTTAGGAAATCAGCATGTTTTATGGACAATATCCCTAAAAAACTAAAGTGACGTTAAATCCTAAAACTGGCGATAAATCGTAAAATTTAAAAAAAAATACGTATCTCTTAAGTTATAGAGCTCTACAACATACTAAATTTTATGAAAATTGGCCGCCATTTAATTTTGGTGACGTCGACGTCGACGTCAGTTACGTCAGCCGAAAAATCGGTTGTAACCGTTGTGAAATTCCCAGGTCGGTATCATATTTTCAGATATGGATTTTGTCGGAGATGGAATTTACAAAAGTTGAAAGTGGGAGGCTTGATATAGACATTACAATTAAAAGTTTAGTAAGACAAACACGTGTAGATTGGGTGCTGTTTCGGAGAAAGGCATAAAATGAAATATCAAAAGCAGCCGAGAGAAGTGGAAACATGCAGCTATGTGTGTCAGATTCATCAAAATCGGAGAATGAAAAGTACCCAAAATCGTGGCTGACTAAAAATTTTAAAAAAAAGACTGACGATCGCTATAAGCCATTCCAGCTTCGTTGGTTGACTAAATAATAATAATAATAATAATAATAATAATAATAATAATAATAATAATAATAATCTTGTTACTGTTTGAAGCCGAATATCGAGCAAGGTGTTCATTAGCTTTAACACGCAGAATACAGGATACCTGAGGTAGAGAAGGGGAATTCTGAAGATTATCCTTTGTTGAATCTGGAGCCAATGAAGCTGAGCTAAAGTTGTATTGGTATGGGAGGTCACTGAGCTCTCTCGTACTATTTAACTGCACCTTTTTGAATATGCTGTAGTGTTTTGTGGGCCTGTCATGATTAATTAAGAAGTCGACAAATCGTTGGAAACACCCATAATCGACTATAATTTAAAATTCGACAATTAAAATCGTTCATTGATCTGCCAAACTGTTCGTCACAATGTCGTCAATGGGCCACAAAGAGTTTATTTAGCCCCGTACCTCGTAAAGCGCGGTGGGAATAAAACATAGCTGCATAGAGTAGAGACCCGTGATCGCAAAAGCGGCCTTCTCCTTCACCAACAACCCTCCCCCTCCAATGGGAACCCTTGAAGTGAGGCGGGGCTTGTTTACTGTGGTAAGCAAGCTCAGTTTTACTGGTACAATAGGACCCAGTCACCAGTGCTTGGGTGGAATTCCTCTAAAATGAACATCCTGATAATAAACTATCGCCTAAACTTGACTTTATCTCCTTGTTGTTGTGTAATGATTAGCCAGAGTGCAGAAATATGTGACCTTAAACACTAATAAATAAATGAATATAAATTCTCTCATCCCAATCGCGATCTGACTGCGCGCAGACATAATTCCATATTGGTTCCAGATATCAAGAATAAAATATGAAATCAGGGCCTAATCAAGAAAACAAATATATAGTATCTGACATTCAATGTTCTCACAAGATATTTCGGCAGGTGTGATTCCACACTGGTATGGTTGCGCGGTGGCTAAGTGGCCAGAACAATGAACTGGAGATTTGAATGGTTCCACGTTCGATCCTGACACGTGTCCCCTGCGTTGTGTACTTGGACAAGACACTTCTCCGTGATTGCCGACAGTGCGGCCGCCGTGGACTAATCACTTTCCACGGGTGGGCAATATTTCGGCGGGTGCAATAATATTAGATTCCAAAAACTAATTATAGGAACAATCATCAAAAATGTAATTAATGAAGCACCGGGTACAACCCGGTGCTTCATTAATTAAATTTTTGCTAATGATGATTTTTATTACCTGGTAAACGCATGCGTGGACATCGCTGTCCACGAGTGGATTAAGACCAGTCCAGGACGACTGTATTGCCTTTGCGGGGTTAGTACGTTGGGGATAGGCCCTTGCGAATATTCGGTTGTTCGAGTCGATCAACAAATTCGAATCGAATTTGAGTCGAAAATAAAATCACGCATATAAAAATCGGATATGAAAAAAGCTTATTAATAAATGTCTCGGTATATGCACATTCGTACATTTAATACTCGCTAAATTGTGAAAACAATGCAAGGAATTGAGCGCGAACCACAAGCACACATTGTCCACATTGAACTAACAGTGCAGTATAGTGTATACTTCTTATAATACTAAGATAGGTATATAGCACACCTGTGTGTAAAAAGATAATAAATATCTACTGCAAGTAGCCGAGTACACGCTAGAACGGTTAGCATGATACCCATATTTAATGGCATTAAATATGCAAAATATCGAGTGAAATCTTCATTGTGACAGTAATTTAAGGGCCCATATAAGTAATGACTTTTTGTTTATTTTGAGAATTCTCACCCCTGATATTCCTTCAGTTCAGATTAAATACACACACATTATACAGCAAAATGAACGTTGAGTGATAGAGAACACGAAAAATATATGAAATCAACTCGGAGAGTTGACAGCAGGCACCAATGGTTCCTGAAAGTCTGCTACCGTATTCGTACCAGAAATAATAATAAAAAAATATTTCCTGAGAACAACTTGTGACCAAATGTGCTTTACATTTCCAAGAACAAAGCTTGGGCATCAAGATCCTTCAAAACGCAGCGACAGAACTGCATGGGTAAATTCTCAAAGTGACCACTTTGTTTACATATATTCTTACTTTCGATTCCGGTCCACGTCATCAGACGGGAAAAGCATCGAAAAACAACGCCGTCTAAACTCAAATGATGAGAAAGATCGCCTTAATACAGCATACTATCATTATATATAGACTGCAAAGTTGCCATATTCAGTGCAAGGTATCACGACACCTGGTGAAATTTCTTAGAATTACGATTTTGTTTTTTATAGAAATTCGTGGTATTGAATGATTTGCGCATGTCCGTGGAACATGGAATCCATCTTCAATAAAAAAATGCAGACAGTTTTGTCCTTTTCCCAAATGCAGTCCTATCGCTGCATTCTAAAATGTTTTGAGAGCCTAGCTTTGTTCTTGGATATGTGAGGCACATTTCGCCACAAGTTGTTCTCATGAAATATTATTTCATTATCAGTTCTAGTACGAATACGGTAGCAGACTTCGAGGGACCAAATGTGCTTACTGTCAACTCTATGAGTTGATTACATATGGTTTTCGATTTCTATACATCTCAACCTTTATTTTGATGTATAATTTGTGTATATTTAATTTGAATTTAAGGAATATGAGAGGTGACAATTTCAAAATAAACAAAATTCCATTACTTATATAGCCCCTTAAGATTGACATGAATCATTGGATTTACACAAATATCAACAGAGAAACTAGCGAATTGTAATTTGCAGGACAAATTACAGGCTTTCCCAACTTTCCAATGTGAAAATGCGGACTACATATAGCAAAGCAAAGTGTTTGAAATTAACCATTTCCAAAATGATCGACAAAAAGCATCCAAAGTTGGCTAATTTTGGCATTCTCTCACGGTTCTCTTATTAACGCCCTCATTTTGCTTGGGGATTAAATCTTGAGATTAAAAAGTTAACAGTAACTTTCATCTACAATCATTGCATTGTTGCATCTATCCATACCAAAATAATTGACACAACAACCTTGCAATTAGAGGAAATGAGTACAGATGTTTGCAAAATTCACTGAAAATCAATTTTTTTTCTGACAGTACTATTCTTTACATGGCCAAAGCTTATGTTGTGTTAAGCCCCAAAGCATAACTTACAGCAGAGGATTTGTTCATTAGGCATCTCTACCTATAGCAAAACAAAGTGTTTAGAATTAACCCTTATGAATGCCCTGTCTTCTCATGGAAAAGGTTTTGAGACAATATGGCCCCAGTTCTGAGAAAGTGCATGTAAAAGTTGGTGAAAATAACAATTATTCCGACAGTACCCTTATGGGAAGTCTCAGATCTGCCAAGGCTTAAACTTTTAATAATAACATATAGAACAAAATTTGTCATACTTTGACTGCTGCAAACAGCTATAGAAAACATTCAGAGCTCAATCAATTAAAAATGGAGTAAATCGTCACCTAAACTTACCAAATTCTGAAAAATTTGAGATTTTTTTGGACGGTACCTATTTTTATGCAACCAGAATGGGATAGGGTTAAACTTTACAACCAAACTTACAACAGCAAATATGCTCGGCAGTAATTGTCAATACGTACATGAAAAGTGTTTGAAATTAAGCCTTTCCAAAATGATAGAAAATGCAAGCAAACTTGGCCAATTTTGGCATTTTCAAACGGTCCTCTTATTCTCGCCCTCATTGTGCTTGAGGGTTAAATTTGAGATTAAAAAGTAAACAGTAACTTTCTTCCACAATCATTGTTGCATCTACCCATACCAAAATAATTGTTTTAACAGCCTTATAATTAGAGAAAGTTGGCCTTGAAGTTGGTAAATTTTGAAGAAAAAAAGCTATATTAATGTAATTTTTGGCCAATAGGGGTTAATATTGAAAGATGTGAGTGGTGATTGTGGTGTATCATATTATGCTCTAAATGTGGGAAAAATTTGAGGTAAATAACTGTAAACAGTTTTGAGACTTTCGAAAAATGGTGAAATTTTGAATGTTTTGGCAGAATAATTTGAAAATAAGCGTTTTCACAGACATGACGATACCGCATTTCATTAGATTTTATGACATTATAAAAAAAGAAAAAAAAATAGAGAAGAAAAATTTTGAAAAAGAAGAATAACAAGAGTCTTTCCCAAACTGTTTGGGAAAGCCTAAATATTCAAGCATGTTACACTTCTGGGAAAAAAAACCCTCTTCGGTCAACAAACCACCCAGGAACAACCAGAGATAAAAGCCTATTTGTGGCAAAAGACTCTGGAAACCTGTAGTCGGAGTATGCAAAAGTGACCTCAGGGTCAGGATGCCGACCTCCATCCTCACACTTTCCATATTAAAATGAAGCATGTGACCGTTGCGGTGATATGGCTAGAAATGACCGAGTAACACAACATCAGCATAAACTGGTCACTCAGCGTGACGAAACTCATAAATCTCGTGTCTGATAACTCGATATTCACTCGGCCGGAACATCAACTTGCTGTTGTGTGAAGACACGGCCGTTAAGGTTGTTAACCCCTTAACGACCGTACCCACAATACATATGTTTCTCGCTTTTCTGTCTAACGCGAGAAAGTGAACTTACCAATGTCATATGGAATCACGCGTGTCGTGTGATTCCAAATGACATCTCTAATACACTCATATTTTACAGTGGATAAAGCCTCGGCTACATACGCGTGTTATGCATGTAAGACTTCGTACAAAACTCAAGCGACAGGGACTACATCTCACCTCTGTTGAACTTCTGTAAGATGCATCCATCGCTTCATGATAAGCCAAGATCGGACGATACGAAGCATAGAGTCAAGAAGGGAGCGAAGCAGTCACAGGCACATACAGATTCTGTGTCGCCTATTCAATCAGGCGTTCAGTTGTGCTGCATTCTTAACCCTTTTCCCAACGCAGACGATAGCAAAATTTATTATTTTAAATATAATTTTTTGAAATTTTTCAAATAATTTTAACAACACCATATCATGTGACCCCTCTGTGGAACGAGCTCGACGAGCTCGTTCCAACGAGGGGTCACATGATATGGTTTTGTTGAAATTTTTTGAAAAATAATATTTTTTCAACTACCGAATTTGCATATTACGCGGGCGGATGCGGGCGATTCGTTGGTAAAGGGTTAACGTGCGAAATGCTGAATGTCAGCATGAATATGTGCATAAAGTATCAGTACAAAGCCAAAAGAATCCTGATGTGACTATTTTAAATTGGAATTATCGCGTACGAAACCGCACTTGGACACCTGGTTTCGGCTAACTTGGTTCGAAATCGATGTTCGGTCGACTCGAACATTTTGGGGGGAAAGTTCGAGTCGACATTCGAGTCGAAAAAAAATCCTTCTTCGCAGGGGCCTAGTTGGGGAGTCCGACAGTTACTCGGCGTTGCTCGGTGGTTCTCTCCTGTTACTCCGATTTCCTCCACCCGTAAAACTGTCCGATACGATATGACCATGGCTGTTGAAAGTGTCCTTAAACTCCAATAAGCGAACAAACTACGCTGTTGTGGGGAAAAGCTTACCAGAGAATTTCGACCGGCTGGTGACCCAATCGCGATTCGATAAAAATGTCCTTTTCGCGTTTCTATTCACACTGTATAGTAATTTCTCGCGATATTTGTGGGGCGTCGTGAAAATCGAAACATGGCGGGATAAGGCGCAGAGTATTCTCAGTTCCTTTCGTCGGAGACACACTTTTGATACGAAATGACCAATAGTATGGTTCGAACACACTGTAAAATAATCTCTTTAACCCTTTGACCAGCATAACGGTTTTAACCCCCAACACTATTCACAAAAGTCGTCATTCCATATTTTAAAAATTTTGCCGCAAAAACATAGCTTATGACCTCTCATTGGAATGAGCCTGTCAGGCTCGTTCCAATGAGAGGTCATAAGCTATATTTTTGAGACAAAAAATTTAAAAAAAATTTGTTCAAGATCTAAATTTGAAAGTGCTGTCTTTTATTCGTGTTAAGTAAAGGGTTAACTTCAGTAAGACCAGGAAGCAAGTTGGATATTATATGCATCTGACATTAGCCTGGCTACAAATCACATCACCCTTTAACTAGTGAAGAGGCCAAATCCGCGCAGCTAATATACACATTTTCCAATTTAAATTTTATTTGTCAACGATTTTGTCTTCAAAACATAGCTTATGGGCCTTTATTGACTCGAGCATGTCGAGTCCATGTCCAATAATGAATCATAAACTGTGTTTGAGACGAAAAATTGAAACTCGAATAACCAGGGAGGGGTGGGTTACAAATGTAGCGTGACTGTTATTAAGTCAAAGGGATTTTATGACGTGACTGTTATTATGTCAAAGGGATTTTATCACACATGTCGTGAATAATGGAGCACTGAATAGTTCAAATCTGTTTCAAGAAATGACTTGCATCTGTTTGAGCATGTGCATCACGTATTAGCTCAGCTCGACTGCAAATAATGTTTTGGAAAAAAACTCATCTCCAAAAAAACGCACCTCCAAAAAAAACGCACTGTCGAGACAGCCACGTGTATCAATATCACCTTTTGGGTGGTTTCCATACAATTGGTTCGATATGGGAGGTGAAGGACAGGGTGTTCTGTCGGAATTTCGTGTTCAATTGTTTTAGACGTTTTATTAAGACCAGTCGTATTGCACGAGCCGAGTACAATATAAAACAGTATTGTCCGAAAACGAGTACAGTAACCTTTTTATTATGCCGGTAATATAACGGGTAGAAGGAAGAGAAAATAATGAATTTTATAACCCCGCCACCCCTACAAAACGTCTGTAGCGACATGGTTGATAGCATTGATTGCTGGAATATCTCTGGTTCGGCCTTTAGCCTTTACCAAACGTGGCCACCATAGCCTTCGATTTGTGCCATAGAATCAGTTTTTCGTCGTTTGCTTCCAAAACAAAGCATATGACTCCTCCGCCCTGGAACGAAAAATGAATTTTCTTTACTTATTCAATACGTTTTCATAAACTATATTTCTGGGGAAAAAAATATTTTTTTTGTTATTCAATACATACTTTGCAAGTATAGTTCTCTATACTCGCAAATTTAATGGAATTCTTTTTGGACTGACGAAGTGGGTTTCTGTGAATCTAACGACTTCTCTGTCTCAAGAGGAACAGTTTGTTTTTCAAGAACTGGGAGGCGCAACAAAGGTCTCAGTTGAAACTTGCAGTTCGTCCCCCGAGTTCCAATGTGTTTTATGTGTCAGTAGGCATATAGAACACATTGGAATCCAGGGGACGAGTTTCTGATATTAAACTACAGACATCGAACAAACAAGCATGATGCTATAACAGATATGTATACATGTCCATAAAACGGCATTTAAATTCCTATTGGTAAATCTCTTTCTCCATTACCTCAATATATTTGTGGAGACACTGCAAGTCAACTCGATTAGTGTCAACGTTATACGAAGACCATCCGTGATGTTGAGTGTCCAAGTGGAGCTGAGCGTTTTGGGGGTTTTTTTGGTGGGGGAGGGAGGGGGGCAAATCTGGAAATTGTACCGCAAGATCCAACATAACCAGTCGAACGGTTTCGCCGTGTTTGTGCATAAACTGATAATCAAACTAGCTTACTGGGATGGAATTGGGTTAATAGACCTTATGGACTCTCGCCACTTAGTGTGTCCGGCAAAGGGCGAATACAGTACGCGGAGAGTGGATTGTAACTAAATCACCCGCGGAGTGGAGTTATCACCCAAGCTATAACTTTCAAATTGTGTACATATCGACAAAAAACACAAGCAATGTTTCGGCCAATGGACCTCCGGGTTTAACCCGGAGGTCCATTGGCTGAAACTTTGCTGGTGCTGGTTATGCTTTGCAACAAATGTGCAATTATTTCTCGGGTGGAATGTCCACTCTGCGGGTTATTTAGTGATAATACACTCTCCACGTAGAAAATGTGACACAGAGAACACAATCGTGTGATTTACTGGGATTTTCGGGTTTGATTATAAACCATAACTTCACAAGTGAATTATGCAATCAACAATTGGGTCATGTATCCGTGCGCGCAAACGAAGACGCTTTGGCGTGTGTGTAATGGGGACTTCATTGTTTTTGGTTTTTTTAACCCTTTACCTAACATGAAAAGAGGACGACACTTGCAAAAAAATTCTTGAATAACTCATTTTTTTGCTCAAAAACATAGGTTATGAACCCTCATTGGAACGAGCTCGACGAGCTCGTTCCAATCAGGGGCCATAACCTATGTTTTAGAGACAAAAAATTGGCGATTTTTGAGAATAGCGCTGGACGGTTTTGGCCGTTACGTTAGGTAAAGGGTTAAATAATATAATTATCATTAATAATGAAAAGTAATAAACAGGGTAATCGCTTGACTGGACTAGTTACGTGAAATAATTCATTCGAGGCGAGGGACTACATTAGTAGTATGTCAGGGGCTTTTGAGGTCCATTCGGCAGGACCTCGGAAGTGACGTCATGTCACGTGACCTAGTGGCGCCATGTTGTGTTGTCATGGTAACCCGCGTGAGCGGTCATCTTGTGACGTCATCTCCATAGTGATACGTGGTGTTAGTGCGCATGCGCAGCGCGTGTTGTTAGGGTGATACGAGCTTCCGTCGTCCATTTTGTATACTGGAGGCCGCCATCTTGGTTTCTATGGTAGCACGTGATTGCTATGTTACCCAATTTTTTTGCAATAAGACAGGGGTATGTTCGGGGGTGTGTTCCTTTGTAGAAGAGTAAATCTGATTACCACAAACAACCCGACAATCCCTCCAAATCACCAAAATCTATCCCAATTCACCGAAATTGACTTTATTTCCCCAATTTATCGGCTTAGCACGTAGTGCTATAGTACTAAGGGGGTACCGGGGTGTGTTCCTTTGTAGAAGAGTAATGTTCTGGATTAGAATTCTCCCAGAACCCCTTTTTGGATCCCTATCCCATGACGTTTTTTCCCTATTAAGAATAGCACGTAGTGCTATAGGACAAATTTACCCAGAATTCTCTGCTTCTATCTATATATGCAATAGTTATCGTCTATCTGACTCTGTTCCTTTGTTCTAGAGTATACTCCAGTAGCGTAGAAGAGCCTATCAACTGGCACAGTATACCTTATTATTGCTATATTTAGCAATTTCTAGTCTATTCTTGTTAGTTCTGACCCTATTCCAAGTACTCTTGTTGTTTCATATATCTAACTAACCAATCAGATTGCTTGATTTCCCATAATGCAGTTATCTCCCTTGTGTATAATAAAAGCCTATATCCAATGGCCATATACCATGGAATCCCATTTTTGAAAAACATATGACCTTCGGCACCCCTTTTTTGTCACTCAAACATTCGCGCACTCGTGTTTGTACAACGTCCCTCACCTCTCATGAATTATTTTACGTAACAAGTCCTGTCAAGCGATTACTCTCTATTTCTGCTTATCAACAGGCTGAACAACCTTAGAACCCTAGGAATAATTAAAGGAAAGTTAGACTGATCTCAATGGAGATACTTGCAGACAGGGCTTTGTGGTTTTTTCTACGTTAAGGAACCTGAAATGTTATTTACTCTGTGTTCTTAGCATGTAGAGTAATATGACCTCGGGGAACTGGTCACGGATAAATTCTGAACTGGGGAATTCGCTTTATGAAATACTGAAACCAAATGTCTTTACTCTTGAACAAATTTAATAATATATGGTACAAAGATTGACAAGGGTTGGTGGCCAAACCTTCGTCATAAGTTTCCTAACCGGCTATCCGTGTCTCTCTACACAAGAATACAACAAACTTATATAGGTCAGTAACTTATCAACATTAAACAATCATAGAAAGTTGTTATGACAAAACCTGTATAAACTTGCATTAATCAACTGGTCATTGTTAATAATTTTTCTCATAGACAGTCCAATAGAAAATACCTTTATCGGGATTAACACTCTATTCATAATCTAATTCTATTGACAATTAATACCAAATTTTTAGCTTGGCTATATTACCTCTCGCCTTCCGAAGAATGATGCCATCATTCTGGCATTGTAAAGAATAAACATTTATCTCAATCAGGATTAACCTTTTAGCACTATAATATGTACACTCTAACACATGCAATGTGCAACAAAAAAAATCAAACAGTAAATTTACTCACAACAATTTGTTGAGAGCAGATCGTTTTATCTACAGAACCAACTTGACCAATGTGGATCTAACCGGTCCCTTAATGCGGATGGCACTTCTTCGATTGGTATTTCCTCAACATCACCATCGCAGTACTCAACACAGAACATTTTCAAACCCTGAGGTGATATATATCCAGATAAAATGTCAACCAATTCATTGGAATTTCGGAATCGTTTGGTACATGAGTTCAGCATGTCGTCACGAGAATTAATGTTCTGACGTTTTGGCACATCTGTGTGAACCAGATTGCTATTATGAGTTTTCAGTTCATTCGACGAATTTAATTTCAAGCTCATGCATGATTCGTCATTCTTGCCTCGAATGTTTCTGTGCCGAAAGATTTGGTTAAAAGTTTTGTTGTTCGCTGAATGCATTTTCTTTTTTGTAAAAGGGTCCTCTCCCAAATGTTTAACCTTTTTAATCGACACCTCCTTTGATTTGATTGTGCACAATTTCATAGTCTCTCGTTTCTGAACTCCGGTATTCTCATGTCTATTGAATGTTTCTGCCACAGAGCATGACGTAACAGATGCCGCTTGTTCGGGAGAGGTGCCAGTGGGGTGGACTGACACATCCGAGCTAGCTTTCGATAAAAGAAAAGTTTTCGTACTCACGTCAGGTTTTTCCTCCATTATAGAAATATGATCAGTTTGTTCCTTATGAACAGTTTCTTCGGTATTTTGCACGTACTTTTCTCTTCGTTTCCGTATAATGAACTCTTCCTGACGCTTTCTGTCTCTGGCAAGTCTTGCTGCTGACTTTGACTTCTTGAAACAAGATGAAGGCTTCCTCCATTTCAGTAAAAGGCGTGTCTCGTTTGTTTCAACTTGGAGATCCCAAAACAGTTCTAATCTCTCGACGCTCAAGCTCCGTAAGAGGTTCACTATATTCAGGGGAATCACACTACACATTTTTGATTCGGAAATGTCTTCCAATACCTCAAAGTGAGCTAAAGAGTCACTTGTATGCCCGGATTCTCCACCATATATGACCACGGGGAACTGGTCACGGATAAATTCTGAACTTGGGAATTCGCTTTATGAAATACTGAAACCAAATGTCTTTACTCTTGAACAAATTTAATAATATATGGTACAAAGATTGACAAGGGTTGGTGGCCAAACCTTTGTCATAAGTTTCCTAACCGGCTATCAGTGTCTCTCTACACAAGAATACAACAAACTTATATAGGTACAGTAACTTATCAACATTAAACAATCATAGAAAGTTGTTATGACAAAACCTGTATAAACTTGCATTAATCAACTGGTCATTGTTAATAATTTTTCTCATAGACAGTCCAATAGAAAATACCTTTATCGGGATTAACACTCTGTTCATAATCTAATTCTATTGACAATTAATACCAAATTTTTAGCTTGGCTATAGTAATCTGAATCGAAACCGAGGTTGTTTCCTGAAACCGAACCGAACTCAGGTGGAACCCCTCTAAAGTGGGCAGCATAGGTATAAACAATTTGGTAAGCTTAACCTTATACTTCCGTAGCCGTCAAGATGTGGCCGTAGATGTTGATTGTGATCTTAGACACCAGTAAATAACGGTCTTACGAAACATTATTAATGGCTCTGTTGTGTTGAAATCGAACCAACCACTGTGAGATTCACTCATCAGTCGTATCTACACATTTGGATAATAGGTTGTGTCGCCCAGAGGGGGGCCACGACGGTGGTGTAAAGTTCTTTTGAGGATACAGATATTATTCACATTAAATTGTTGCTACCCACTTTTTTGTATTATGACAAAGCCAAGTGAACACCTACATAATGCGAAGTGTTCGTTAATAATCTCATTAAAGTACAAAGCTCGAACTATTGTAACGAAAAAATGCAATAACAAATTGAAAAGCCGCCAACACTGACTTATCTCGCCACAAAAATTGAATTTCGCTGAAGTTATCTCCCTTGAAATTGTTAGAGAGGCAAGGACAGTCCAACGAAGAAGCGAGTAATTGGTGAGGAAACACTTATGACATCAGTAGAAAATAAAGCCAAGTTTCACTTTTCTCACCTTTAATAAACGGAAACAACAGACAGCTCTCTGAGCTGTCTGTTGTTTTTGCTTATTAAAAGTTACAAAAGGAAACTTGGCTTTTTATGGCAAGCTAATTGAAGCATTTAAGTAACCGTCCACTTTGGCTCTTTGTTTGGCGAATGTGTTTTAGCAGTAATTTGCTGGTTTTTATTTTCCGCGGGTGAAAGAGTAGCAAATCTTACCTCATAGTCTGTTATATTAATGGAAAGGATAGTGTCTCTATTATATGTCGCGATGCGTATACTGTTGATATAATGAACAGAAGAAAGGTTACTGAACATCAAAAGATGGTGAAAACGCCGTTTTCTTATATTTAAATGGGTTTAGAATAACAGTCAAACATTCAAACTGATTGGGTAAAAATTGTAAAAAGCCAACTTCTTAATTTTTATTCTACCCTGGAGGAAAATGCCTGAATGTTGTGAAATGATGTGCACATCGATTATACAACTTCACTAGCATTTCGAAATTAAATTTTTTAATGAAACGCCCATACCTTTAGTGTTATATTTACTGAGAAAAGTAAGGGGAGCTAACTTTCTTATAAATCTCTTCCAATGACGAAAATAGTCAGCCATTATTGCATCCTTTGCCCAATCCCACACACACAGACACTTATCCTGAAAAATGTCAACATTATACATAAAAACATGCCTGAAGTCCCGAAAACATGTCATTATATTCAAAGAGATGGCATGAAAAGTATTTTCCTCGGGAAAGACGCTGTACCACCACCTGTGGAGAAATACACACCTTTAATATCGCACGAGGTGAAATGAATTTGGGATAGTGGCATTTTTGTGTTGCCAGTACGGCCGCCGTGGACTGGTTACTTTCCACAGGTGGCAATATTTCCACGGCCGCTATTAGTTCCAAACAAAATTATATTAATAGTCATCAAAAATTTAATCAATGAAGCACCGGGTACAACCCGGGTACAACCCGGTGCTTCATTAATTAACATTTTGCTGATGATGATTTTTATTAAATGGTAAATGCATGCGTGGACATCACTGCCCACCTGTGGATTATGACGAGTCCACGGAGATTGTACAGCAGCAGCAGAATAGTATTTGGCTAACACTTTATTTAGTATGGCTATTTTCTTGTCTTATGCATCTATCGAGGGTGAATATATATGTGTGTGTGTGTGTGTGTGTGTGTGTGAGAGAGAGAGAGAGAGAGAGAGAGAGAGAGAGAGAGATCGTGGGGTGCGTGCGTGCGTGTGTGTATATATGATCTACCTTGCTCACAGTAAACCACTAGTGTTAAAGGTGTGACATATAGGTCTATAAGGCCAGGTACGTTATGCAACGAATCTAAATATACTGTAAACAAATAATATATACACATGTCACATAAATAAAGATTACTACTACTACTACTACTCAATGTGGCCTCGTTTCTGAATATTGATAGAAACAAAATTTGAAAACAGAAGGATAAAAAACTTAGAGTGATGATAAGCCACCAATCTCCTTTTAATATCACGACAGTAGCTGTCCCATAATTCTGTGTTTGAGAGGGCACCTCAATTCATTCATGGTCTATGATGCGAAGCATCAATCGACGATCGTAATGGCGAGTTTGTGGCGAGTACGAGATGGGGTATCCCATTTCTCTCAGCTCTCAGCGGGAACCGGGATTCTCGTCTGAAAATGTTGTTCCATGATGGTCAATGTGCCACTGGCTTCTTTGTACAAGACTGCTGTGTTTTCCCAACCGAAATATTCCAGAATTCAAAATTTAAAGAAGTCGATTCATATTGGCTCACGTCAGACCCGATTGGTTCCTAACCTATGGCTGTATACATGGGCTACTGTATTATCGACGATAAAACGGGGACATCCCCTACCAAAGGTAGTGGATGGTCCATATTTTATCGCCGATGATATCGTGTTTCTTGGTATCGGTGCTTGTAAAAAACTGAAGAACAAAAAATAGGATTGTTGCGCGTCCCTCTGAATCTGCCCATGCACGAATCTCCCATTCACTGAGGATATACAATTAAATTCGAACGAGTGCCTCCTCGAGGATCTTCCCTCAATAGAGGTTGTCGTCTTGAAACTTGTACCACAGATCAATTTACTTATATATATTGCGCTCGTTCCAATGATGGGTCATATGATTTGTTTATGAAGAAAACATGAAAAACTTTTAGTTTTTCATGATTTTTTTTCCTACCCCACAGCCGACAATTTTCGTCATTTGAAGATTTCCCGGAAAATTAGCTCCCCTTAATTTTCTAATGCTGTCAGTTAATTTAACACTGAGGGTATGGGAATTTCATATAAAAATTGTAATTTCGGAATGTTGGCGAAGTCGTAACATGGATGTGCGCATCGTTTCACAAACTTAAGGCATTTTCCTGTAGAATAGTATAAAATACAAAAGCTGGGTTTTTTTTAAAAAAAAATTCCAATCAATTCGAACGATTGTCTATTATTATTTGTTGAAACCCATTTAAAAATAAGAAAACGGCATCTTTTGATATTCTGTCATTTTTTTCTGTTCATTATATCAACAGTGTACACATCGTGACATATAATACAGACACTGTCCTTGCTATTAATATAAAAGTATATAAGGTAAGACTTGCTATTTTTTCCTGGGAAAAATAAAAACATGCAAATTACAGAAAAAAACATATTCGCAAAACGAAGAGCCAAATTGGTCTTTAGTGTTTATGAGTGTGATACTGATATATAGGTACTCTTGATGACGGATTATCTGTGGACTATTAGCTTCTAATTAGCTTTCCACAAAATTCCAAGTTTCCTTCTCTCACTTTTAATAATCGAAAACAACAGACAGCTCCGAAAGCTGTCTGTTGTTTTTTCTTATTACAAGTAACAAAAGGAATCTTGGCTTTATTTTTTACTGATGTCATAGATACTTTCTCAACAATTACTTGCTTCTTTTTGGACCTTCCTCGTTCGTCTAATAATTTCAAGGGAGAAATTTTTATCGAAAGTCGACTTTCATGACGATATAAGTCTGGGGTGCTTTAAGTATTTTTCTGTTTAGAATGCCATTTTTGGAATCGCTCTGTAGACCTGACTTGGAAAAAAGTAGTTTTCCTTTTCCGAATATTATCTCACATCACGCAATTGAATAGTACGCTAGGGATGAGCGAACAATTTTATTTGTTTTTAATTTACAACTTTTTATTCCTTCAAATCGGCCGAAAGTACCCAGTCAGAGTTTAGAGAGACATGACATGCGTATGTTTAGAACTTGAGATACCGATAACCCTTTACCTAACACGAATGGATGACGACACTTGCCAACAAAATTATTGAATAACTAATTTTTTTTAAATTTTTTGAGTCAAAAATATAGCTGATGACCCTCATTGGAACGAGCTCATCGAGCTCGTTCCAGTGAGGGGCATAAGCTATGTTTTTGAGACAAAAAATTATAACAATAATGCAAATTGAAATGGTGGTTTTGTGAATGACTCTGGTCCGTTTTGGCTGTTATGTTAGGTGAAGTGTTAAGCAGAGTAAAGGTACATAATACCTTTAATATTTTGTACTTGGGGTGACGGTCAATGGAAATATCACAGGTATTTTTGTGTGGCAAAATAGAACAGGGCCTCATTAATGCTAATGTTTTAGTATTGACAGATGAAAATATCAATATCAATAAAAGCACTTATCATGTATTTCCCCAATGGCTGATTAATTGAGATTTTTCATCAAGTCCCTGTTCGGATAATGGGTCTCCTTCGTTCAGGAAATACATGAAATGCTAAAATTACTTTCAAAACGAATTTTTCACAGTTGTATGCTAATCGTTTAATCTTGTAAATTATTCATAAAACCTGTCGTGATTATAAAACGAGAATAAAAGTAGGCCAGTTGGAATCGAGGGAGTGTACATCTGAATATACTGGATGTGTAAACTCGCAAATGCACTATGAACCTTACACACATTGAAATGTCCACACTCTGACATCCTCAAATACAAACACACACACACACACACACACACACACACACACACACACACACACACACACACATAAACGCTCGCACACACACGTTTACATACCACCGGACTTACACAAACAAGTCACCCTCTCAAAACCCTCGGTCATATAGACTGCCACGCACAAAGATCTTCACATGCCGTATGCACGAATTTTTGTAGGTTATTTTCACGCGTCCCCCGCGAATCTCAAATGTCGGATCGAATCGAATCCCGAATAGAATCAGACAGAGGATTCGATTCGAATCGAATCTCGAATCGAATCTGGAATTGAATTAACGCTCTTCAACGTGCAGATATTGTAAATATTAATATTCTTCCCACATTTTGCTTAGGATCCAAGCCTGGAAATAAGCAATCTGTCATTTGCAGAATGAGGTTCCCAGAGGGTGAATTTGCTGATGCTATTCCATTCATTGGGCCAATTTATCCTCTGGGTTTTTTCTGTTTATGCTTGAGACCTCGCTTCAGATTGAGGTTCACAGAGGGTGAATTTAATGATGCTACCCTGCTGTGCAGGGTAGCATCACCAAATTCACCCTCTGGGGACCTCATTCTGCAGATGACTGTCTGCTTATTTCCAAGCTTGTAAGGATCACTCCTACCCATCTACATGTTTGATACATAAAAGGACAAATGTGTATAGTTTTAAGTTTGTTTATTTGTTTATGCAGCCAAGATGATAAATTAGTTCGACAGTTACTCAACATTGCTGAGTGCTTCACTATGGGTACTCTGGCTTCCTCTATCCATAAATGTGTACAACTTGATATGACCCAGCCTGTTAAAGCCTCATTGCTCCCCAATAAATAAACAAATAAATAATGTACACATTTTCCTTTCATGTACAAATTATGCCAATGAATAGTCAGTGATCCTCAGCAAAATGTGAACAGTGTATTATCAGATTATGGTCCAGTATTGCTGAATGCAACGGCGAATAGTTTGTTTGGGCATTTCAATCAGAAAACCGAATATTCCGGAACGGAAACAAAGTAGCGTCGAAGTTCGAAACTTTTTTTAACTCTTCTTTTACCATCAGGTCTACTGTACAGGAGACCTTGTAACAGAAGAGGTCAAAAGGAGATGCAGTATGACCGCCGTGTCCACTTTCCACGGGTGTGCAATATTTCCACGAACGCAATAATAAACATTCCAAACACTAATTATAGGAATAATCATCAAAAATTTAATTAATGAAGCACCGGGTACAACCCGGTGCTTCATTAATTCAATTTTTTTCTCATGGTGGATTTTATTACCTGGTAAATGCATGCGTGGACATCGCTGCCCACGCGTGGATTACGACCAATCAACGGCGACTGTACTGTAGTTGTTAGGATTTTGAGAACATCTCAACGATTTGCAAATTTGACGCGATTCGAACCGAATCTAAAAGAATCGTCACGACGATCCGAACCAAATCGCATTTTGAAGCTCCACGGGACCCGTTAACCATTTCCTAATGTAAATGCCAAATTCGGCCACCGAAATTCACATTCAAATTTGAGTATTCTTGCTTATTGCTGCCGCAGAAACATTGCTTAGGGCCACTCAGTGGAACGAAATTAGAATATTTAGTTAGTCAAGAACTTTATTTGCATGTGCTGTCTTAGTAGTAGTGTTAGGTAAAGCGCTAAAGGCAGAGAACAAACTATGCTTTTGGAATTGTTTGGAGAAAGATAATGGTATTGTTATATGGAGTGGGTTACGTGCCATGTGTTGTGGATTAATCTTCCAGTCAAAGGCCATATAAACAACGCAGTCGTCCCGTTGTTCCATACAATTTTCCAAATCACCACCAATGTTCCGGAAACTGTACGGTTCTGTATGGTTCTAGGGGCACATTACAGAGAAGTAGCATTGTATTGTACACCATCGCCATACAATAGTCCCACATTGCACTGGTATTACGGTATTACCCTGGTATAACACAGGCCTGGGAATTAAAAAAACTCACAGCGTGACCGGTCAGCAGATTATGCTATGTACCATGATGGTAACACAGAAAATGGGTGTTGTTGGGCTTTTTTTACGCCACTACGCCAGCCATCCTATTTGCGTCTTCACGTAATTTTCGTCAACATAAATAGCAACAAGTAACATGCGACCTCGCTTTGGCAAGATCGCGCATTAGTTCATGCTATTTATTTTGGCGGAAATTCTGTTACGAATTCAACGGCATGTCTCTACATTCACACGCGGATGCAATGCGCAACCTTTTATGAGTCTTTTTTGTCCCGAAAGATTGTAAAATCTGACAATTGCAAGCTGGATTAACATTTTAGTGTTGGTTGTATTATTTGTCGTAACCTGTTGTGTGTTCGCGTATTTTAAAACTGATGTGACCCCCCACGTAAACTAAACGACCTAATGCGTATTATATCACGCCTGTATTTCAGGGTATGAAGGGACAATACATGGTGTACTGGGCCCGGTAAAACAGTGCTTGTTTACTGTGGCAAAGCAGCTCTGTTTTACTGGTAAAATAGAACCGAGTCACCAATGCCTGGTGTGGAATGGCCTCTAAAATGGGAAACATGGGTATAAACGATTGACTGCACTGGACTTCATCTCCATGTTGCAGTCACGATTAGCCATTGTGTAGTAATCCTTAAATGCCAATAAATAAATATAAATAAATCTACACTACATTAAAAATAATGATGTCCAATTGGAGGATCATTATCATAGAATTCGTATCGTTTAGGAGTCAAACGTTCAAAGAAAATTGACAGAAGCGTTGAGAATAATTGTCGACAGTGACATCACAACATGGCCATTCACGCGGGTTACCATGACAACATATGCGACCCGATCATGTACTTTCTTGATTCTATGGCCCACGGGAAATTTGAAAAAGATATGTTCTCGCTGATTTCCATGAGGTGCAGTATGTAGGATTAAGTGACGCAATTACTGTGGTGAATAACTGAGAATTCCTTGTGTTCTGTACTGGCCTCGTATATCCTTGTTTAATCCTTTACCTAACATGAAAAGCAGACGACACTTGCAAAGCAAAAAAATTCTTGAATAACTAATTTTTTTCATTTTTTGTCTCAAAAACATAGGTTATGACCCCTCATTGGAACGAGCTCGACGAGCTCGTTCCAAAGAGGGGTCATAACCCATGTTTTTGAGACATAAAAATTAAAACATAATGAAAACTAATTGGCCACTTTTGTGAATAGCGCAGGCCGGTTTTGCCGTTACGTTGGGTAAAGGGTTAACCAGCAGTCCCTTTTTTGGGTCTGACGGTGGCCGAATGGTGTGCGTGGTTCAGTAAAGTTTTGCTAGGCGGTTGGTGCCGAAGGAAACTCTCTCGGCGTGGGTTCGAACCCCCTCTATGCCTTTGTAAATAAAGCCAGCGTCCTTTCTTAACTCTGTGGCACAGGGGACATTTGAAAAAGAGATGGTCTCGTTGATTTCCACAAGGAACAGTAAGTAGGATGAAGTGATGCAATTATCTGATGAATAAACGATTTAGTGTTGCCGGTGGGCTTTTGTAAGGAGCAGACAGTTAAAATTACTAAGATTTCATTTCTGAACGGGGAATCCGTATAAATTATCACTTTAACAGCACGAGAAACGCATCACGTTATCGATTTTATCTTCTTTAAGCAGTGGACATCTATGGAGATATCGTTTTCTTTGAGGCGAGTCTTTCACTCACGAATACTGTTATAGTTTTAACTGTCTCACAGCGGAACACTCCAAGTAAAACCAAAACCCTTAGAAGAGACTGTACAAATGGATCTTAATGTGATTTAGAACCAGGCAGTTTCATACAGCGCTGCCCGTCTTGTTTGTATAATAAAAATTGTCGTTGTCGCGAAACTAACACAAGGGTGATGGTACAATTAAAAACGTGTTTCTAATTTTGCTTCGTCGCCATTTTAAAACTTCAGCATGACGCGCCTTTATATTTTACAATTTATACAGTGTCTAGTGGGCATGGTAGTCCAGTTAATGTATAAGAGTGAAGAGTCAAAACATGTGTATGTTTGATTCCATGTGACAAACTTTTGTCCCCTACCAGGACAAACTGAAGAACCAGTTTTGTTTCCTGGAGGAACCATAATTTTAATGTGTGAAGTGCAGTTCTGTGATCACAAAAACAGCCTCTTTCTCGATCGGACCTCGACATATTAACACCAGTGGATCGCTATTTCCCAAATAAAATATTGCAAAGTAAAGACTGAAACCAAAAAATAAACAAAAATAGCATCGGAGAGTCAGTGTTCATGTATATTTCGTGCTTGACAGGCAAGATTCTACAGTGAGGTAGAGAGGAAAGCAGGCAAAGAATTTCCACCAGATCGCGACTTAGTTGAATTCTCGGTCCGCTTCTGTTAGTTTAACCCTTTACCTAACGAATCAGCAGTGGTATATCAGGGATGTAACGACCCGTACCAGGGTGACCTCGGTGGGTGAGCTCGGAATTGATATACTCCCATTTATTTGAACGCACCCACCGAAAATACCCCTTTCCTTTTAGGACTTGGGATCACATAGCAACCACGTGTTACCAAAGAAACCAAGATGGCGGCCTCCGATATACAAAGTGGACGACGGAAACATGTATCACCATAACAACACACGCTGCACAACACCATGTATCACTATGGGGATGACGTCAGCACATCGCCGCTCACGCGAGCTATCAAGACAACCCAACATGGCGCCACTGGTTCACGTCATATGACGTCCGTTTCGAGGTCAACCTGATAGGGGGCGTTCCATCCCCAATATACTACTGTCAAATTCAAATTCAGCAATTGAACAAAACTAATTTATCAAAACATTTTGAACAAAACCATATCATGTTACCATTATTAGAACGAGCTAGTCAAGCTCAACCTAAAGGAGTGGTCACGTGATATGGCTTTGTGGAAATCTTTTGAAAAATTAAGTTTTTGGAAAATTAAAAAAAACATTAATTAAAATTATAAATTTTGATATCCGATACGTTTGGGTACAGGGTTAGACAATATTTATTTCAGTCGAATATGATAATTTATACTTCTAGCAAAAGCGATACACATGTCGCATAATACAAAACCTGAAATTGGATTCAGCAGCAAGAATTATGCTTTTGTACGCTGTCTCCATCCAAAATATAATAAATTATGGCGCGAGTGACAAAATACAAATATCAGTTTTAATCGATGCATTGAAACTAGCAATGATTAGGCTTTCCAACTGTTGGAGAAGACAAGAGAAAAGAGAGAGAAAACGGGAAAAAGTGAAAAAGTGAAAGGCCAGTAGCAGAGCAGTTGGGGTAGGAGAGTTTTGTTAACACAGTGCTGTCTGGAATTGTACTGTCTCCTGCCCCATATTTACTGGGTTGTCTTCTGTCTTAGTTGGGGGAAAAATTTAAAAACTGGGTGTCTAAGAGGGGGGGGGGGGGTCTCTATGACAATGATAACAGGCCATTTCTATGATAATGTCACACACTAACTGTAAGAACCAATAAATAATAATATTTTTCTCTTTTTATCCCAGTGAAATCTTACTAATCGTCCCCCGAGTTGCAGTTTGTTCTATGTGCCATATGTGCCAGTAGGCACATAGAACACATTGGAACTCAGTGGACGAAATGAAAAAGTGGTTTGACACCACTACAATTATATCGGTGATACGCGAGCACATCTTTGTGTGTTTCTCGTGATAAGTAGTCAGATACAGTTCCATAAAACGTTGTGAGATTGAACAATGAATCTATGAAAGGTGTAATTTCGTTGGAAGTTGCAGGAAACATTTATTTTGTATGTCTTATTTGTTATACACATTATATAGGTTTCTTCGTGTTCGCCCCAAAGTTGTATGTATGGGACGTCCGCCCCAAACATGTATTCACAACTCGCTAGTCACACATATCGGATTCCTACGATATTTTGTATGGAACAACCGCGTTAAGATCTTACTACTAGGTATTGTTGCAATACCCCATTATTGCCAGTAACGACAAGGGTGGTGAAAGCATTGGATGCCGGGGGGGGGGGGGGGGGGTGGTGGCATGGATATTAAAAAGGGCCCTCAACTTTGGGTATGTCGTCCCCTGAGTTCCAATGTGTTCTATGTACCAGTAGGCACATAGGACACATTAGAACTCAGGGGGCGATGTGTTAAGCCGGGAGGTGTACAACATATCATAAAACTTAATAGACACTCAATAATATTGGCATTTTTTTTATCGTGCCTTGATTTATAAGCTTTAGAACTCACCCTGTCGAGTATACAGCTTCTTTATTTATGATTATCGACCAGCCGTCTTCATTTACACCTGATACATCCCCCTGTTGGTATTGGCACACGTAAAATACGTCAGAAGCTAATACTCGAAAGATTCTCAATTGCAGTTCCAGGAAGAAAAATTTTCCACAAGTGCATTTTTGTGAAAAATGGCATGCACTTCCCCATTGACCCTACTCTCAGGGTAAGGGGAGGCAGCCGCCCCTGTCCCCTGTTTCCGACGCCTTTGAGTCACGGAACTTTGCAACTTAGATCTTTAAATTATTGTATGTTTAACCCTTTACCTAATACGAAATGCAGACGAAATTCTTGAATAACTATTTGTTTTTAATTTTTGCGTAAAAAACATAGCTTATGACCCCTCATTAGAACGAGCTCAAGGAGCTCGTTCCAATGAGGGGTCATAAACTATGTTTTTGAGACAAACACAATGAAAAAATAATGAAAATATAATGGTAATATTTGTGAATAGCGCTGGCCGGTTTTGGACGTTACGTTTGGTAAAGGGTTAATAACAATGGCTGGACCACTTGCGCATATCATTAGGTTGTGTTACTACGCGTATTTGTGCCACTTTTTGGCAACTTGCACCATGGAATAAGAAAAGTTATTGTATAATGATATTGTATCGCAGCAAATATCATATTCCTTCGATAGAGGGCATATTGAACAACCACGTATAGAACTTGCGCACCCAGTTTGCTGTGTTCTTCATAACAAAAATCCCAAATATTGTGATGACAGTATTTGTTTTCCGAAAAAGGTGCCTAATTATAACAAACTCACTCAAATAAAAATAAAAACTTTCCTCGTTAATTTGAAAAAAATAAATGCCCGAGGGCCAAATGTATTTTCCTGTTTGTCCTTAATAGGATCAACGATAAGTTATAAAAACATTGCATAACCTCTCTACAAGAATACCAATGGAACTCCTGTAATAACAGAATTCTCAGTCTTATTGGGAAACTCAGTACAGATAAAGTTAACATGGAGTTAGTATTAGAAATCAATGAAGTAAAAGATTGCTAGCCACTGAAAAATGCGCTAATGAGCATTATTGTTTTCCAATGCTGCACAAATGCTGTCTACTTGATCTACTTCAAAACCGTGTTTACCCTTTATCAAACGAATCGACCACGAAAGCACTAGTTATTTACAAGTTAAACAATTGCAAAAAAATATATATTTCAGAAAAAAATCAACAAAACCATATCATGTCACCTCTCATTGGAATGAGCTCGTCGAGCCCGATCCAGCGAGGGGTTACATGATATGGTTTTGTTAAAAGTTTTGAAAACTTAAAAAAAAAATTAAAATAATAAATTTTGATTACCCATGCATTGGTTAAAGAGATATGAAAACGAGTTTCTGTGAAGACTTAACATACAAGGTCTTACCTAACATCATAGAGATACAAATTAACCCCTTAGCGAACGTAAAGACTATATTCTTTCAAAAATATTTGGAAACTAATTTCTTGAAGTGAAAAATGCTTTTTTGAATATTCAAGAGAAGAATATGCATGTGTCATCTTCTTCTCGTGTTGTGCAAAGGGTGAACTCTTTAACCTATTCCCAAAATCCGATCAGCTTTGTCGCATTAATCTCAATTCCAAATTTACTATTTGTTTCATATTCCCTCGCAAATCATAGCTGGTGTCCTCTCATTGACTGTTGGGCATTGCTGATGCTTGACAGTAATATACAGCGAAAATGAACGACCCACATTTACTGAAGGAAAAGCAGGAGGGAAAGTGACACCAAACGTACGTCATATGTGATGACATGTGGGTTGTTAGGGTAGCGCGAGAGAGGGTCATGTTATGAGATCATTACTTCGGAGATACTTGGTGTAAGTACACAGGCGCAGCGCGGGTTGTTATGGTAACGGGTATTTCCGTCGCCCGTTTTGCAAGATGGAGGCCAGCGTCTTGGTATCGTGACGTGATTGTTATGAGCCTGGAAAGCTTTCAACAGTTTGTGGGAGGGTGATTGCATGGTGTGTTCCATTTGCAATGGAGTATTTTTGCTGGTTCGAATTCTTTCAAAATCACAATTTTCTCCTCTCCTGATCCATTTTAAATCCCGTTATCTCTATAACTGTACCAGATAGAGCCACGTTATGATTCTGACTGACCTTACCGGATCCAGACATCAATATTATTGTTCCAGTCTTATGGATAGGGTAATAGTAACGTCATGTACCATTTTTGGTCTGCTTCCGACCTTTTAGTACTCATCAAGTTTCTGAATGCTTGTTTTATACCACCTTATCTGTAGTATGTTTTTCACCCGCCACTCGTTTGTTACGGGGTATACTCCAGTAGCGTAAAAGAGACTTCCAGTTGGATCAGTTTTAGCTTCTTATTACTATTTTAGGAGTTTATTTTGCAGGTTCTGTCAACTCTCGTGGACTGTTTGGTCTATCCCTGTTCTTGTTCCGCCGAGCATCTGCAAACATATATAAGTCGCTTTACCACCACCATTCAGATTTCCTGAAAGCTCCTGGTTCCGTTATTTCATTGCCCAATGAGTTACTCAATAGAATATAAATGTACCGATGTATTTAGAACTAGGAATTGAGAAGATGGAAGACGGTAAATCGAAAATTGAACACACTAAAACCTAAAAGGAATTTCAAATTGCTGACTATATTAAAGGCATTTCTGCTCTACCGGTGTCACCTCCGAACAAACTGCACATGCCTATCGCATCAAAGTATATCATAACACTCGCAGGTTGTTGCAATAGGAGGCTTCAGGCGGATGAATAGTTGTTCGTCGGTGATATCTCGTTTGCCCTACATTCTTAATTTAACCCTAGTGGTATCTTCCATGGCATACCAGTGGCAGGAATTGGAAGAGTCCATATTCATTATTTGGTGATAGAGCAATTAATATTTTCACCGTGCAGCCTATTTATTGGTCTGTGATACACATTCATGTAGCAACCAGCACATTTAATGAAATAATAACGTATCATATTCCTTGGCTGGAAAACGGCCTTTCAAGTCCAAAGGATTAACAAAGAAAATGCAGTGATACGACACCGAACTGTCAGTTAATTCACTATCAGTTTGATCAATGGTTATGTTTAAAAGTTCATTTTTACTTTAGTGGGTGTTAAAGTGTGGATTGTCGTCTCGATAAACCAGATTGTAGAATAGATCACCTACTCATGTGATTGAATTTCGCAATACACAAAGCTGAACATATGCTGCACAATATTTACAGTGAAAATATCATACCTAATACTAACATTGAGTTAAAACAAATTCAACCGTACACAAAACTGAACAAACGTCTTACATTGAAAATAACACATCTAGTATGATAAATAGAGGATAGGAAATGACTGTTTCTTCAATATGATGTTTATGAAACGAGTCTATAATCTTCCGTTCTGCCGAGCCTTTGGCGAGGCAAAACGGAAACTTCCGAGGAGATTCATAAATATCATTTTCAAGAAACACGAATGTCATATTCTATTGATCTTATAACCGCAACTTGAACAAGAGGAGGCGGATAGGGGTGACTAAAATAAATCGGTAAGGGTTAAACAAAGGAATTTCGACATCCCATTGTAGAAGAGATCAGTGTCTGTTGATCGGCCGGAAAACTTGTAGTAAAGTCAACCCCATCAATATTCACTTCATAAACATAGCCAGTTGTCGCCGATATCTTATTACCGTTGCAGCAGCCGCATTGTCATTTTTACTTTTGAATTCGGTGAGAAACATACGTCGTGGCTTTGTTTTTTATTTTGAAATAGTTTTAATAACACGCGCCTTAATTTGACCCAGTAGTATATAGATATAGATATACCAATGATATCGTTCGATCTTTTAGACCGTAATATCGTCCCCTGAGTTCCAATGTGTTCTATGTGCCAGTAGGCACACAGAACACATTGGAACTCAGGGGACGGTATGTAGATCAGACAACCAGGTTGCGCGACTCAGACAGCCAATGGAATTGACAAGAGTTTATATCAATGAGTAATAATTCATAAAGATGAAAAATACGAAACGATTGCAAGTGCAGAATAATAATAATTATAATAATGCCCTTTTTCGAGTGAGTTGTCTGCAATTAACTCTGTACCTCTATGAGTCCTGCAACTAACGACGAACTCTTTCACAACTGTATTTCATAAATGTCATGGTTGGGATAAAACATAAGTTATTTTGTAAGGAGCGGTAATTTATCTGCTATATTCTATAAAACCTCGTCGAGTCTGATATAAAACGATGCACTGCCAAAAAAGTAATCTTATTCGTTTCATTTAATGAACTCGTCTCTCCGTATAAAATTTGTTCAGCTCTCCGAACTCTTAATCTCGCCAGAGTCTGCAAAAGCACAGCTCGTATATAAGCATAATATAGGCAGGAAAAAAGAAGTGGTTTGCATGCTCAATTCCATACCCACAATAACATTCTGCAGAATCTGAAATATAATTGGCATATTTGTTTGAATTGAGATCAATACATGCACTACTGATCATACAGTGTAAGACATTAGTTTTCCTTTTCCCTAGAACATAATAAGGTGGTGGCTTATTCGTTTTTCTTGACATAAAACTCCTGAACAATTGGACTGACGGGATAATCTTAATGTTATCGGGACAGTTATTCCAGACAGGTGCACACGCAGGAAAACGATCTTTTTAATAATTCGGTCCTCAAATTATATGGCATAATTTTACTGTCTCTTCTTAGATTGTAGGGGTCGATTCACCAAATGTCGGCAGCAACAACTTTTGTAAAAACCTAGGTGCATGGCCTTCAACAATCGTATAAAAGGTGCTCATATTTTTAACCATTCTTCTTTCTTCGAGAGACTGCCATCCAAGTTCAAGAAGTAGCTTCTCTCTTGAAACTGATCTCGTTAGAGTACTTAGACCAGTTACTATTCGGGCAGCGTCGTAATGGATATCGTCCAATTGCTTAAGTAGATACAGGGGAGCCCCTGCCCACACTTCGCTGCCGTATTCAGGAATTGGCAGGATAAATGAGATATACGTTTGCTGTAGAGTTTTACGCCGAAGAATAAATTTTAACTTTCTTAAATGCAACAGTCTCGAGTAGGCTTGATTGTAAATCTTATTTATCTCTTTTCCCAGCCGCGATTTGATTGGAGAGTGAGACCAAGATGACGTTGCTCTTCCACAGAGTCAAGTGGTGATCTGAGAAATGTTATAAGCACTGGGGGTGATCGGAGCTTATAGAATAAGTTCGTTTAGTGTTTTTACGCTGATTCATTCCGACCGCGCGCAGATTCGCTCTCGATTTTCAAAAAGTTCGGAAGCTCTGTTTTTTAAAGAAGATGACAGAAATGTGAGTATAACATGGATATTGTGTCAAATATTGGCTACGAACGCCATTCGCCTGAATAAAATGACGGTGATAACTTTAAAAGTTTATCGTCTTAGAATAGTTTCGTGGCCATAATACAGCCATGTGCACAATGTGTGCATCTTCCACAGGGAAATTGTTGAGGAGGTTGCTGTAAATTTCCAGCACATGCACAGTTCACATAAATTGCATTCTCTCCCGTTCAGGTAGATCTGTAAACAATGAAAGAATTGGGACCAAATCAGTAGTATTTTATGAGTACGAAGCGTTTGAAATTACCATGATGAATTCGTTTGTGATTTTATGGTTCCGATCACGTTCGTTCCTCACTTTCGAAGTGCTGATTCGCAGGCGATTCAACATTGATTTCATTTTGTAATCCTAAAACAATAGAAGGTTATGCATAAAAATCCACAATCCCGACCTCGATATACTTGTTGCTGTTATTAATACATGATATATGGAAGAGCTGTATTGATGCCGATCTGGAAAAAAATTGTAGACACTGATGCCTCGGTGGATGGGTGGTCAAGGAGGCCAAAATCAATCTTTTCCGAGTGCTTGCAAAGTTTTTTTGTACATTTTTTGGAAACATTTTATATGAAAATCTGCAGCACACCATCAAAGAACCAATAAAAAAGATACTCAAGGTATCAGTGGATACTTAATTATATACTGAATCATGCAAACTAAAACATACCGGGTATCAATAATTTTAATCATCAAACACAACACACTAAATAAAGATAGGCTACATTTCGGGTGTCCTGTTTCATTCAGTGTTTGATCATTGGAATTACTGCCACGATATAGCCTTAGTTGCTGATATGGTATAAAACACCAATTAATAAATAAATTGAAATTACCGATCAGTGTGTTTAATAGGTTCAGAGTAAGCCGAAGCAAAGATAACTCGGTGTCAGTTTCAGATGTGGATGTGATAACAAAATACCGAGATTTTCGGTTGCACAGAGATGTGCATTGTACGGTGGATGATTTAGGACATAGAGATTTTTTTTCTCATTATAACGAAAAAGAGTCTCGTTATAACGACTTAGCATCTCGTTATAACGAGAAAACATCTCGTTATATAACGACTTAGCATCTAGTTATAACGAGAAGACATCTCGCTATAACGCGAAAACATCTCGCGATAGGTATCGCGGAACTAAATATTGAAATTAGAGTGAACCGCCTTAACATGTTGCACTCGGAATTGATGGAATCTCTAAAAATAAACAGCCTTGGGAAAATATATTGTTTCAATAAACGTTTGAAACATTCTTTTGACATCTTGCATTATTGTTGAATATTCCTGATAAAAAAGAAGGTGATTTGATTGATGACTTTTGGACCTAAAAAATACAATTTACTTTTTGTGTGTTTTTGTAGGGAATTCCCTGAAAAATATGTGCACGTGACCGGTACTTCCCTTTGTGTCAGTTTTTCTCTCTTATTTGTTGCATGATCCCCTGTTTTCAGATCGGAAAAAGTTGCCTGAAGGGCTATACTTGACAGAGATAATTGAATGCCAAAATTAAAGTGATGCGATCATATTTTTTTCCGCCTGAACGTTATAATGGTCGCCTATGGGAAAATATTTAGCTCTGTGATATCTATAACGACTTTGCATCTCGTTATAACGAGAAACCATCTCGTTATAACGCGTAAACATCTCGTTTAAACGACTTAGCATCTCGTTTTTACGAGAAAGTATTTCATTATAACGAGAAAATATTTCGTTGTATGTCGAGAAAAACACGCCAGGATAAGCTGCTCTACAGCTAATTAAACATAAAATCAGTTGTTGCACAATGCTTCATTTTCATTGCGTAATTCACTGTTACTGCATAATGCGTTGTATTTTTTTCAATTGTGTAATGCAGCACTATTACATAATGCGTTGTTTTTAGCTCAGCTTTGGCGAAGCGAAATTTGAGCTTTTGTCATGGCCCGTCGTCCGTCTGTCCGTCTGTCCGTACGTCAACAATTGGATACGGCTCGGGCTAGAGGCCGTATTTATGAACCGATCTTTACGAAACTTCTTGGGTACCTTTGTTATGACTGCGGGACGAGAACGAGTGTTTTGGGGTGCGGTCCGAAATTCGAAATGGCTGCCAGCCGCCATTTTGTACCGACGATGCCAAAATCTGTTTTTGTACAGAACTTCCATATGAAAGCTCTGATTTGAATAATTTTTTGTATGAATGTTTAGTACCATGGGATACATCACACATAATACGTTTTTTTTTCTCGTGCTTAAATTGTGTAAATTAGACTAATTTTGATGTTTTTTGGTGTTACTTTCAGCACTATAAGTGCAAATGCCAATACAGCTCGGGCTAGAGACCGTATTTATGAACCGATCTTTACGAAACTTCTTGGGTACCTTTGGTATCACCGTGGGACGAGAACGAGTGTTTTTGGGTCCGGTCCGAAATTCAAGATGGCCGATGGCAGCCATTTTGTACAAAATTAGGTGCAATCAGATTTTTGCACAGAACTTCCATATGAAAGCGCTGATTTGAATAATTTTGTGTGTGAATGTTTAGTACCATGGGATACATCACATATAATACGGGTTTTTTTCTCGTGCAGAAATTATGCAAATTAGATGAACTTTGATTTTTTCAGTGCGACTTACACACAGTAAGTGCGCATGTCAATACGGCTCGGGCTAGAGTCGGTATTTATGAACTGATCTTCACGAAATGTCTTGAGTACCTTTGTTATCACCTTGGGACGAGAACGAGTGTTTCTGAGTGCAGTCTAAAATTCAAGATGGCTGCCAGTGGCCATTTGTACCGAAATTAGGTCTGATCAGTTTTTTGTATACAACTTCTATACGACTCAGACTAGAGGCCATATTTATGAACCAATCTTTACGAAACTTCTTGGGTACCTTTGTTATCACCGTGGGATGCAAGCGAGTGTTTTTGGGTGTGGTCCGAATTTCAAGATGGCCAAAATCTTTGTACCAAAATTAGTGCAATCAGTCTTTTGTACAGAATTTCTGTATGAAAGTTCTGATTTGAATAAATTTTTGTATGAATGTTTAGTAACATGAAATACATCACATATTGTAAGGGTTTTTTTTTCGTGCAGAAATTATGCAAATTAGATGAACTTTGATTTATTCAGTGCTACTTACACAATCTAAGCACACATGTCAATACGGCTCAGGGTAGAGGCTGTATTTATGAACCGATCTTCAGAAAACTTCTTGGGTACCTTTGTTATCACCTTGGGACGAGAATGAGTGTTTCTGGGTGCGGTTCAAAATTCAAGATGGCTGCCAGTGGCCATTTTGTACCGAAATTAGGTCCAGTCAGTTTTTTGTCACAACTTCTATACAGCTCGTATTTATGAACTGATCTTCACAAAACTTCTTGGGTACCTTTGTTTTCACCTTGGGACAGAAACGAGTGTGTTTTGGGGTGCCTTTGTTATCACTGTGCTATGAGAACAAATATTTTGGGGTTCAGTCAGACCCACTCTGGGATTCAAAGATTTTTTTCTAGTTTAGCATCTGACTGTCACCCACCTTTACAATACTTTACCTGTACATTTGTTACAGGCAACGGTCAGTATTTATGTACAGACCGTTACAATACTTTATATGTACCTTTGTTATCAGGTCATTACCTAGATGTTTGTCATTGCTGTGTCACATACTATACATGTACATGTCTTTGTCTTGACAAGTTGAGCTACAGTGTCATTGACACTTTCATTTCGTAATGCGACTGAACATCGTGTAATGGTGCTCCGTTCGGTAATTGATCTACTCTGGATCTATAGAGCACATGTGCGCGTGTGTGTGTGTGTGTGGGGGGGGGGGGGGGGGTAAATATATAAATAACAATATGGAGAGGGTGGAGTCAGATGACGCAGGTAAAAATACCCGACAGACAGATATATGGTACGAAATAAAAGTTTTGGGGTGAGTGAATGCGCAGCTGTCCACTCTGTCCTAGACAAACAGATCCCTGTGCCATCGGTGGTTACAGCTAGTTTGCAGCATTCAACCCTCATCAGATCGTTACACACTGCATCCAAAATAGAGATTTATATCATAGTACTGAAAGAAGAATGAATACCCCAGGGACGACAAAAAATGTGAGACAGAGAGCTATGAGAAATGGTATTATACTTGTATATAGACTTGAATATTTGAATCGTCCAAGTCCGGCAGTTCTTTGCTATGTAATTGAAAGCTTACAATTTACCCATATACAAGTTTTGGATTCAATCCATGTACCTGGGTAGATGGTAAAATTCAACACACAACACATAAGCACAATACCACTAACGCACACCCACCCCACCTACACACACACAAACAAACACACACACCCTCAATCTTGTTTAGCTGTCGTGGTGAGGACTCGGAAAACAACCCCTAACCCATTCTTTCATCTGTGAGAACCTGGAGAAAACAAAGAAATCTGCGAGGCGATGCAAAAACGCAAACACTGTCTGTGTTCTCACAAAAAACGGGAAGACAGACTCCCCCCCCCCCCCCCTCTCCCAATCACACACACACACACACATCTACCCATGCACTGGCCCTGAAACAGCCAGTGCCACGCGGGGATGTTACACATATTAACTACTGTTTCAAACAAAATCTTGCAATGATATTGAAGTGATTATCACTTTCTGTCACTCCTGCTTGCACTGACAGAGCTCTGAGCTATTTTCATTTTTATTCAGTCAAAATTACTGAAATAGATATTTATCCAAAGTTGCTCATTGATTTCTGCAAACATCATATACGTAGGAAGGCGAATAACCGAACCCGCCTCCAAACTAAATGAATATTATCTCGTTACAACGAGATGTTTTCTCGTTATAACGAGATACTTTCTCGTTACGAGATGTTATCTCGCTGTAACGAGATGCTAATTCGTTAAAAACGAGATGTTTTCTCGTTATAGCGAGATGTTTTTTTCTCGTTATAACGAGAACTGTTTCTCGTTATAAGGAGATGTTTTCTCGTTATAACGAGAAAGTATCTCGTTATAATGAGATAAAAATAAATCACTATGCCCTAAATCAGCCGTTGTAGCATTGTATTATTCAGCAACAAGAAAATTTCTATCCAGTTATCTATCCATATCAAGCATGAAAATAGCAAAGAATCATCTTGTTCATGGCCATTGCAGGAAGGATATAACATAAAAAATTATTAAAAATTAAATTACTGGCTTTTACTTCAAGCATATGTGATTCCAACAAAAAACATGTACTAGCCCTACCGGGCTCTTCATGAAATTTAAAATGAGTAATGATTTTGAAAACCTCAATAAAAAAACACCTCAAGAACATAAATGACTGAGCATACTGCCTTCCACAAAGATAAGTTATAAGATATAAGATGAATCATTTATGGCATTGAACCCTTTACCTAACACACCTTTTTTGAAAAAATTAAATATTTAAATTGTAGATTTTTCCCCCAAAAATCTCACAATTTTTCATTAAAACAATAACCTATACAAATATGGATATCACTAGAACCGGTTCGACGGTTTTATTGGGAGATACTAAGATGCTTTTGGTGTGGTTGGCTTATTTTGGTTACAACTCTGGCCGTTTATGACCGTTAGATATTCTAGGAAAATCTGGAGAAATTTGTTTATGGTGGGTTTGGGAAGGCATAAACAAAGTATTTAGGGGGGGGGGGGGGGTGAGGTGTCCGGATAACACTAGGAAAAATTGGCAAAATAGGAGGAAAATGAAAAGTTGGGGTGGGAGGTCCTCAGATGGGTTGGAAACGAAAAAAAGGCATCAGTGTCTGCAATTTTGTTTTTTCCACCCCCACCCCCACCCCCACCATCCCCCCCCCCCCCCCCACCGCCATCCCGATGGATCTGCCATTCATTTCTTATAACGCCCATAGTTTGCAGTTAGCTGAAGGGGTGTCAGAGCCATAACATGGTGAAATAGGAAAACATTGTATGCTTATTCGAAAAAAACGTCGCTGGGTGTGTTCGTATTGGAGAGGATCGGTTGGGTAATACTTTGTTTACGAAACACCTGAAGTTCTTAGCACTGGAAGCGTTATGGGTGTACATTTCATATTTATGTTTAATACGATAATAGGTGATAGAATATACTTGTATACCACTCAACCAATATACCGATGACTCGAACTGATATACTTCATAAATTGGTCAACATTATGTACATTATAATAATTCTGAAGGCATGGTATTGCTAGGAAGAATTATTTCTTGTTCTCGACCGCACTGAATTAAATGTGATACTGATCATTTTGTGAGAACTATTCCGAGAAGTCTCATTGATTTGCTTTGCAACGAATCAGAGCCCATCAGATCTGCCTGCCTACGAATCTGCGCCATTAGTGGAAAGAATCAGCGCCCATGACATGTCTCAACATTTCCTCATTGGCTTCAGAACTTCGTAAGATAATATTACTATTTAACTTATGTTGAACTTATGAGTTATAGAGCTGAAGATGTCGTGAGAAATAGTGTTTCTCTGTTATGGTTTCCATACATCAATCTTGTTCGGGAATCGGGTTTTATGGAAAATCTTCGAGAACTGGACTGATCAGTTCCAGTTTACACATGGATTGAAACAAAATACATTGTCATTTTGTAATTGGAGATGCTCGAGGACTCAGTCGAACCCAGAGCAATTGTAATAATCCCCCTGCATTCTTTTCTGGTAAAGTACTCGCCATATTTATGTCATTTGTTGTCGATAAACACGCATCTTCTTGTTAAAATAGGAGAGAATCTGCACAAAAATCGCGAACGAATCCGAGCGGAAGTAACAAACGAACTGATTCTGTAAGCGCCGGGCACCCCCTGTGATAATATTATATCAGGATAAATAAAATCTTTATACGGAGTAAATAGCATTATTTTTGTCTTATCAGTATTAAACTTTACAAGCCATGTATCTGACCACTCTATCACTTTTTCATGATCAGCATTCAACTTTGTTGCCAAGAGTGATGTTAACCATTTGGGTCAAACAAGTGTCATCTCCAAATAATCTGCTGTCGCATTCTACTTTATCGGCAATGTCATTTATGTAAAGTAAAAACAAGAAATGACGTAGAACTGAACCCTGTGGGACGCCATATGACATGTTTCGGTACTGAGAAAAACTTGAGTTGATCCGAACTCTTTGTTTTCTTTCTGACAAGTAACTGTGAAACCATTTTAATAATCCACCAGGTATACCCATACTGTTTCAGCTTGAAAATTATGCTCTATTAAAAGCTTTAACGATATCGCGGAAAACACCACAAGTAAATTGCCTGTTATCATCTGGGACTCATAAGCTGTTGTATATCTCAAGCAGCTGCTGACAGGTTGTACTATTCTGAGGTAAAAAACCTGCCTGAAGTCTATAGAAGAGCCCATTTCTGTCAAAATATTCATAAACCTTTTTAAATAGCACTCGTTTCAACAGTTTGCCGAGGCAGCTTAAGCAGGAGACGGGTCTAATTATTGGGATCAGATTTATCACCTTTCTTAAATAGTGGGATCACATTTGCAAGCTTCCATTCGGTAAGAACGGTAGGAAAAACAGAACATTCCAGAGATATATTAAATAACTTTGAAAGAGGCTGACGTATAGTAGTACATGTTAATTTTAATAATTTATAACTAACCTCGTCATGACCACAGGTTGTATAATATCAACGTTTTCATTTTCTTTAACATCAATAGTGGACAATTCCGACTGACACTTATGTTTGAAAGCAGGAAGCTGATGATCTCGATATTGCTATCATCTAGAAATGTTCTTTTTGATAAATCCGCCTTTTCGGAGTCACTAACTACAACACCCATTTGACCCTCGTCATTAATTCGCTCAAGTGGTGAGATTATCGACTGGGGTGCAAAATTATTCAGAAACTGCTTTACTGTATGCCAGAACTGCTTGGGTTCCCGCTTAATGGACAGGGATTCATCAATTTTATCAAAATACTTTTGCTTGGGGTGTTTTTTTTTTCATTTTTCAAGTTTTGTAAACTTCATTTCTCGATGTCCCATGCTTCTGTCAGGATTCAGTGGTATTAAATTTCAATGCGTATCGCCGAAAAAGATCCCTCTTGCGATTTCTCTCCTAATTGCACTGTCAAACCACGGTTTATCATATGGACGTACTGTTACCTCCGAACGAGGAATGCATGACCCAGCTAACCGCAAAAACATAGACACAAATTGGCATACAGATACGTTTATATCAATTGGCGTTAATATCCCATCCCCCCATCGCGATCAGTGAATTTAGTTTATCGATATCCGCCCTCATATAATTCCACACAACTCTAGTAGTACTGGGTGCTCTTAACTGCGAAAAACGAATGTACATGAACGTAGCCGTGTGATCGGACATATCAAGTTCCATGGTTCCTGAGCGAAGAACATCGACCGTGTCGCGTATCCTAGTCGGTTCATTTATCACATTTTGGAGATTATGTTTACTTACAATTAATTGAAGGAGGCCACTTGCTTGCGGTAAATCGCAATTCATATCTCCTAGGAGTATTATCGATTAATTTATAGTTACTGCAGTTTCTAATGAATCGTCAAGTTTTGTCCAGTAATCGGCCAAACAATCTCTCCGATCTGTACGTGACACAGAGAAGAAACTTATTTGTAATTCCAATGTTAAACCACAAAATATCATCTTGAAATTCTAAGTTATGCTTTCTTACAAAATGTAATTGGTTTGAGAAATAAACGGCAACACTACCCCCGTATTGGTCGTGGTGGCGCCGAATTAGAGTTCAGAATCCTGGTATCTGAATTCTATCAGAATTAAAATCATCTTCATCTTCTCAGTGAAGCATAAAATATCAAAATTCTCTAAATCTTCCTTAAGGTTTTATAAATTATACCTTATACTATTAATATTGTCGTGTAATATCGAGAGTGAATCTGAGTTGGTACTACCTGGCCCAGGATTTGTCCGAATAACGCCACATAAAATGAGTAACATAACGAAAACCAGTAGCTCCGCACCAATATGATCAGAAATGCACATGGCAAATACCCAATATAATTTCGTATCCAAGTGTTTTTATTCATTGAATAACTGTGCGAACTGCAATGAATAATGTTGTAGCCACCACTGCTTGTTTGTATTGTTCCAAATCAATTCTCATGACTATTCATACTAAAAAAGGCTTTTAGTTCAAACGGGGCAGTGGATTGGTTTAGAAAAAATACTGGATTGTGTTTTTTGTATCAACACTACAAATGAACAATAAATATGTGCAAAATTGTATGACGCGGTATGTGTCATCTTGATGTATAGTCAGAGGGCTAATGAAACAAGTGTTTAACTTTAGATATTTAAGGAAATGAACTACATGGCGTCTCCTTATTTCAGGGTAGGTGGCGGGAGTGGGTAATTTGAATAATGCAATCACAATAAAATTACACGTGCTTTCCAGTGCAGTATTCCAGCTGACCATTTGGCAGCATTCATAGTTTGTCTAGCAGCTGTGCATCTTTGCTTCACCTTTCTCCGAAAAATTGCAAGCGAAAGGGTGAGATAAGCAACGGAAAGGAGCTCTGCCGGGGGAATGTTGAACGTTAAGATGAAGAGATAGGCTAACAATGAAGAAGATCGAAAAGAATTACGCCAAGTAGAGAAAGTGGTCTATTGAAACGTGACGCTCACACCACACAAGTGAACTCATTTTCTCACAGAGGAAGATAGAGAAGATGAGATGAGGCTAGGCTAGGCTATACACTGGACAAAATTATGGAACTATGTCATCTCTATGAAGTTTGTAGATGTTGACGTCAGTTTTGGCTATGACACATTAACTGAGATTTTGTGTTTTACTGGTTTAAAGTCGTGGAGTCAGTAAGGCATGTAACAGAAGTTGTGCGTTACTAGAAGCAGACAAAGTTTGTGAGGGGAGGAATCAGCGGCAGCAGTATTGAAATCAGACATTTCAAATCCATCTAACGCAAAAATGTCCAAACGGGGATCATTGTGAATAGAGCTGGACAGTTTTGAAAACTCGGTCTCGATTCCGTTTTTCTATGTGTTAAGAACATGAACAGAAAGTAAACAAAACCTCTGGCTCCTTAACTTGGAAAAAAAACGCAATAGTTTTTACGACACAACTCACCACAAAAATCCCTCTCTGTAAATATCTCCATTGAGTTCATTCTTACCTCCCTTTGCTCATCCCTATGAGTTCTTTGGGATCAGTTACTAATCTATGGAGACAGAAAAAAACCCACATAAATTAGGATAACAAATGAATGAAGTTTATCTAATCAATGCCGTGTTCTCATTGTCACATTTTCTCCTTTATGGACTCGTCCGGTGGACGAGTCCATGAGGGAGAAAATGTGACAACAAGAACACGGCGTATTCGCACCTTTGCCGGATGCACTAAATCATGAGAGTCCATAGGTTCTCTCCTAGTAAGGCAGTTTGATCACCTTATGGATAAACACAGTGAAACCGTTTGGTCGGTTGTTGCTGGGTCTTGAGGTTCGGTTTTCCGGTTTGCCGCCAAAACCGGAAACGAACCGGAAAAACGAAAAATTGCCCAACTCAAATTGTGAACACACCGGTCCCTATTTCTCCAGGTTTTACAGCGGCATTCTCGTAATTCTGTTTTATGTTGTCGTTTAGGGTAAGTCTGCTACCAAGCAGGTCCCTGTTCTAGTTCATTTTTATGTTTTTGATTTGACTTTTTAGTCGAGCAATCGTTGAAAATTCAGTTCCGTGAGAAGATAGCTATCTTGCAGCCGATTTGGGTTTTTATTTGTGTGTTTACCGCTTACGTGGGGAGAAAGTATAGATGCATTAGAGACAACGCCCCCTTTACCGCTCGGACTGTATTGAGAGAAAAGTTGGTTGCTGTGCTTTTCCCCAAGTTTGCCAAAGAGTGATCTATACAAAATCTATAATTGTTATTCTGACAGAAGGGGAATTTAATTATTTGTTTATTGGTGTTTAAGGTCACATACTTATGCACAATGGCTAATCGTGACCATGACAGGTTTACGGGTGGAGGAAGCCGAAGTACCCGGAGAGAACCCCAGAGCATCGACGAGCAACTGTCAGCTCCTCAACATTGTAACTCTGTTCAAGCTCCGCTCAACCAGGATTACAGCGGTTGAAGACATGTGCACTATCGACGTGCAGTACGCCTTAGTACACGGCGTCATCGAGCCCCCATGTAGGCAACCGGGATAAAGTGCCTTGACAAGGACACAACTTGGGTCGTCCCGGACGGGGATCGATCTCAGGACCTCTAGCATAGAAGTCCAACAGTCTACCACTGAGCCAACGCGCTCCCAACAGAAAGGGAAGGGAAGGGAAGGAAGGAAAGGAAAGGAAACCAAACCGCAATGCTGGTTTTGGAGTAGTCGGTATGGCAATTCTGCTACTTTTACCTTATTTATCACATAAATACACGGAGCCTGTGGCCTCTCGTTCTATCCTTCCGCGCTGGCACTCGTGCCATATCGATTAACCCATTCACACGCGCGTGTCGTTCTGTGTTTAGTACACGCCTTCACGTCTATAAATAAAATATTAGAAGGACACTTCATTTGACAACTATCAACAAAAAGAACCCATTTTATCGCCCACCAAATATTCGAGGGGAACCCGTATTACTATTTCGTCCCCTGAGTTCCAATGTGTTCTATGTGCATAATGGCACATAGAACACATTGGAACACGTCTAATATCGCGTCGCGTGACGTCAGAAGTTAACGTCGACGTTGTAACATTGTGAGTTGGTTTATTCGGAAGTAGAATCGAAATAATCTTCTTCTACATTTGATTACCTGTTCACCTGCTACAAATAGCAGACGACATTTGTAAAAAATATTTTCTGAAAATTTTTTTATTGTTTGTCTCTAAAACATAGCTTATGACCCTCATTGCAACGAGCGTTCTGATGATGGGCCATAAGCTTTGCTTTCCAGGCAAAAATTGAAAAAAAAAATAAAAATTTGGTTGGTGATTTCTGTGAACAGCGCTAGCCAGGTTTAGTCGATACGTTTGGTAACAGGGTAAATTACACGGATGTCATTATGTGATAAAAATAACCTTAAAATTCGTCACGTCTTTACATGAAATTCCTGAACCTCGGTCACTGAACACGATCTGAGCCTCAGTGAACCTCGGTTCAGTTCGATTTTAGTGAGCTCGGTTCAGAAATTTCATATTAAACTGTGACTCATTAGACATACTCTATTGATAAGATAACTGAACGAAAATCATGTCATATGATAACCATACTTGTACATCCTGATTTAATCATGATGCTTAAACGATGAAAAGAAAATATCGCTACGTCACATTTGTTGTGCTAAAAATCGACCAAATGGGTACTACTATACTACCGCTGTAATAGTGCTGAATGCACACACCCCTAGAACCACACCCTTCACTTCGTTCAAAAAAAGAGAACACATACCTACAACAAAATTAGGTACACGACGAGGAAGAGCAGGCGAAAGAGACATAAATGCACAGAACAACACAGGCGTGTGAATGGGTTAATCGATATGGCACGAGTGCCAGCACGGAAGAATAGAACGAGAGGCCACAGGCCCAGAGTTTTATCCTTCCGCGATGGTACAGGTGCCATATCGATTACCCATTAACACGCGTGTCATTTTGTGTTTATGACACGCTTTCACGTCTATAAAAACCATTATTAGAAGGACACTCAGCAATTCATTTGACAACTTTCAATAAAGAGAAAACATTTTATCGCCAACCAAATTTGCGAGGGGAACCCGCGTTTCTATTTCGTCCCCTGAGTTCCAATGTGTTCTATGTGCCTGCTAGCACATGGAACACATTGGAACCCAGGGGACGATTTCAGCTATCGCTAGCTATTCAAATTTTAATTACATTGCTCGATTTGTAGAAAATTCCAGTGAAATTTCGCTTCTATTTAAAAATAGTCCGTCACCGATTTCCGTTCCGCACATATGTGCCGAACAGATTTTCATTTTCCGCATGGTGTCGTGTTGCTGTAGATGGGGATTTCATAGCACAGGCGTGTAATAAAAGAGTAAAACGGGTTTTGTTCAAAGTGGTGGCTCCTCCTTTCTACCGATTGCTCCCTTTTGAACAAAGAAAACCACCAAAACTAGCATATTCCACCACGACTGTACTGCTAACGTATCGCCATATAACTGGTCAAAAACACATTATAACACCTTGTTGAAAACTACTTGTTCCTACGGTAAATTGGTGCCACCTTAAAAATCCTCCCCCCCCCCCCTTAGACATAAATTGATGATTAAAACACTGTAATCATGACAGCGCGTGCTGTGAATGCGCACTAACACGACCTTTCACCATGGTAATGGAATCACAATATAGCTGCCCGCCTGGATTATCACGGCAGCATTTGTCACACGTCATGTGTTGCCAACTGAGCCACTGCTCACCTATTTGCTCACCCCCAAAGTCACCAGGACCAGCAGCGATGATAGCTGTGCTAAACCATTTCGGAAAATGTACAGCCTTGAGTCTCCTTACAACGAAAAGGTGATTTTAGAAGTAGAGTCGGATACTAAAAAGGGAAAACAAAGAACATGGGACAAGAAGTTGGTGGAATGTGTCTGTGTGCTAGGTCACAATGTATACACATCGCATTCTGCACATAGGCACATGTTGGCTATGCCGATATGTGCTTGTATGCTTATGCATAATGTGCTCACAACACATGCAGCACATGGCCACATACGACAAAAAGTATAATCGGATACCAGAAAGGGATTCCATGGAACGTGGGACAAGAAGTTGGTGGAATGTGTCTGTGTGCTAGTACAGAATGTTTCTCAGTGTGTACACATCACATGCAGCATACAGGCATGTGCTGGATTAGCCGATATGTGCGTGAGTGCTTATGCACAATGTGCGCACCAAACATGCAGCGCATAAATTCTAATAGTTTCTAGGCCACACCTCGGGCCTCACTGGGTTCTAAGCCCTGGTAGGCCTGATGGACGGTGTGGAAATCACTGGGCTGATCACGCTGTTATTTTTATGAGCGGCGGCCAGGTATACCTCGGGTGGTCGTTGTATCCCAGATACCACTCCTAAAATAAACACATTGATCTTGATGTTATCAACTGGCTGCAACGTTCTTTGCCAGTGGCTAATGTATATTTTTTGGCTCAGCCTCCCTAATGGATGCAGGTCGGGTACACGGCGTAATATGTTTCCTGTGGTTATCAGAGAAGTCATTTCCATCACAGGATATCGTGTTAAAAGAGTATGAACACGTTGGGGTATTCTTCACATCTCCCTAGAATTTTGGTTTTCCCCCTTAAAAACAATTTGTATCCGGCACATGGGAACGATTCCAACCTCCCCGCCTCCTCTCGCAAACTGCAGCCTTGCATGTTGTTTTAAAATATAATTTGTGAACCTTTCTGTCGATTTTTGAATGGTATAAGCGTACGTCAAATACAAATCTGCTCTTATTAATTCCAGAATGACCTTTCGTGTAATCAAGTCACGTACGAATTTGAGTGATTTTCATACTGAAGAAAAACAAGAATCGCAAACACGAAATTTATTGAAATTCCTTTGCTATTACTTGTGTGTGAAACGGAGTGGGAATGATAATTTTCTTTTACTGACCTCAAAGCATTATTGATTGATATTGTGCACGGGAGATGGTTTAATTTTCTCTCCGTCAATAATTCACTTCAAAGGAAACTTGTAGAATGCATTCCATTACAAGAAAAATATCCGATTGCTGTTTCTGCAATCATGTTCGCTGCTGACACTCAGAGACGTAGGGGGCATTTCGAGCTTTGTGGATTGTGGGGGAACGGTCATACAAGAGCAGCCATCTTAAAGGAATTGAAGGTGCGCAATGTACAAAGCTATGTTTGGGACGGACTAACGTATCTCTGCATTGAGACAGATGTACATTTTTGGCTCCATATTTAGCTCTTTACCCAACATAACGGCCAAACCGGCCAGCGCTACTCAAAAAAGATTGCCGTTCAATTTTCATTGTTTTTTTTGGTCATTTTTTGGCCCCCAAAACATGGCTTATGACCCCTCCTTGGAACGAGCTCGTGGTGTTTGACCCCAAAAATGAAACAAATTAGTTATTCAATAATTTTGTTTGCAAGTGTCGTCTGCTTTTCGTGTTAGGTAAGGGTTAACAAATTGGGCTTTTGTCTCGCCTTAAAAGTCTGTAGTAGAGACAAATCAAAGGAGAAAATCTTTGGTCACATCTTAAAGAGGTTCATATTGACTCAACCCAGTCGATTTGGGTTGATTTTAACCCAACTGATGTTAGAGTGCATAAGACCATGTAACATCCAGATGAGGTGACCACGACAGTATGTATAATTAAGTTTGAGGAATCCACAGCGCAGCTATCTTGTCGCTTTCTTGTTTTAGCAAATTCACTATCTTGTTATAATAACTTGACTATCCTGAGACGCTAATACACTGCAGTTTTATCGGCTTCAAAGATCAGCTAAAGTTTCATGTCTTTGAAACCTCAAGTCCCCGATTCAAAAGCATCGGTGTGTAGGATTCTCTAATATCGAGAATTCGGAATGTCAGACCTTTGAAGTATCAAACTTTCGGGGTATTGGACATTCGTTGCGATGTTTTTATTGCAATCCAATCCGAAAACGCGCAGCATTATCGATCTAAAGTTATTGTGCTCCGCGCGTCGTTTTCGGAGAGATATTTTCTTATATCCTTCGCGACGTTAGATATCGAAAAATATATCCTTGGCATTTCCGGCTTTCGTATACTCTTAGCATATTAAGATAGGACCCACTGAGGATGACGTACGTGGGGACTGGAATTAACGACCCGATATGGAGTTTTTCCTGTATGTCACGAGCGTAGAAGGCGCGTGTGAAATACAGTACGGCCACCGTGGACTGGTCACTTTCCACGGGTGGGCAATATTTCCACGGACGCAATAATATTAGATTCCAAACACTAATTATAGGAATAAGCATCAAAAATTTAATTAATGAAGCACCGGGTATAACCCGGTGCTTCATTAATTAAAATTTTGCTGATGATGATTTTTATTACCTGGTGAGCGCATGCGTGGACATTACTGCCCACTCGTGGATAACGACCAGACCTCGCCGACTGTACTGTAGAGGAGACACTCCGGCAAGGATCGTTGATTCCCGTCCCCCGTACCCTACCAAAGTTCTGATCTGTATTTATACCAGGACTAAACTAATTGAATGAAGCTGATCTTTTTAAAGAACAATATCACCTTCGACTGTCTGTTTACTTTCTTCCTTGACGCTGTTTTGTGTCAAGGCTTTTCATTCTTGTCAAAATGACAATCAGATACGCGACGACCAATCAGATGCGTTCTTACGTGGCGTTTTTATACGCGGCTCGGATTCCACGCGATGGCGTACCTATCGCGTGACATTTTCCAATGTCTATATTGTATCGAGTAACGTTGAGTACACGCAAAAATTGCGGTATAAAATAAAAAAATAGTCATTTGTAGATATATAGATTACCGCAATATTTCTTTTCTTTTTAATCTGGCTGTCTATGTTGACGAACCTGTTGACAATGGACTAGTATTGATTAGTCGGAAATTGTTGGCACACACGATTATTTGAAAGCGTTTCGTGACTGACAAAACAGCTATTTGGTCTGTACCAGCAACATCCCATTGTATGACATTGTATGACATAGACAGTTCTTTATCCTTGATGAACACAATCACCAAATACATTCTGAAACGGAAATTATTTTTCTTTGTCAGTAATGCTTCAATCATGAGAAACATATACCAGACACCGCCTGTGTCTTTCTGTTGAAGGGAAACGGATTTTACCGTCATTACTGGTTTTTAATACGTAGTTGTATGTATTGAATGTATGACTATAACGAGCATCAATTTTGCTGTCATGTATGTTAGGGGCTTAGAAACGCCCCTTAGTGTAATAGCATTGTACGTGCCGTTAACCTTTTATCTGTGGTTCAATTTTTATAGCTTTGGATTTCAAACCCAACGATCAACGGTTCGACCCTGATCAGCTGTAACTGCGCAGTGTCCTTGGGAAAGACACACTTAAACCCGATTGTTCACATGGGAGCACGGTGGCGCCGTGTACTAAGGCGTGCTGCACGTCGATGGTGCACTTGCCTTCGATCGCTGTTAACTCTGCCTGGGCATAGTAAGTAAATACGAGAGTCTGGCAATTTCTCGACGCTATTTGGTGGTTCTCTCATAGGTACTGAGGCTTACCCCTGCCGTAAAAGTGCGCGACATGATGTGACTCTAGCTGTTGAAGGTGTGATGAAACCCTAATAAATAAATAAACAAACAAACAAATGTTTTAGCTACTAGGGATGGATATTTGCATTTTTTATTTCCAAGCGGATACTTTGTGCCAAGCTCTCACGCCACCAGTCGAATTCTTAAACGAAACTGACGCTGTTATGGCCTGGTACCAGTCTATACGATACATAGTGCATCGCCGATTTTAGCTTTACTCGAATGGAATATTTCAATTGGTCGGAAAAGCTAACCGATGGTTCGCTTTTCCCACCAACTGAAATGCTCCAGTCGACTGAATCTAAAACTACCATCAATAGTCATTTCTTTGAACCAACACAAGAAATGTTTCTCAATGGAGACTTGATTTGGCTAAAGCGTTGTTAACATTCGCAATAGCTTTTTACATGTCTGTTTAGGACTGCACGATATTCAAAACTGAATACCGGTATTGGTATTCAAAAAAATACCGCGGTATACCGGTATATCGAAAACTGTGCAGATATATGAACACAAGTACCGCAATCGAGACTCGAGGCATCACAGTAGGAACGAATTAGCACGCCTTGATGATGCAGTTCGAAAAACCTTTACCCAACGCAGACGATATCAAAATTTATTATTTTCAAAATTAGTTTATCAGATTTTAACCAAAGATTTCAACAAAACTATATCATGTGACCCCCTCATTGGAACGAGCTCAACGAGCTCGTTCCAATGAGGGGTCACATGACATAGCTTTGTTGAAACTTTTGAAAATTATTTTTTCAACTACTGAATTTGCAGACGATTTCTTGGATAAAAGGATAATATTATCATTCGGAGCTACAGTTAAAAAACACAAGACATCTTGAAAATTAAATTTAGGGTAAATAAATAATGACGATAAACCGATATTTTTGTAATTACACCGGTATTCAATCGATATTGGTTTGAATACCGGTATATATCGGTTTATCGATATACCGTGCAGCCCTATGTCTGTTTACTAAATAATTATGAATGAACACTCGCCACAACCGAAGTTCTATGGTCACGCCGAGTATTTCCACTAATTGTTTTAATGTTTTATGTTTTCAAGTTGAAGTAAATACTGATTGGTTGGAAAATCTATATAACTGGAGCAGAAAAGAATATATACAAATCTTTGTGAGAAAAGGGACATCACATTACATCAACGGTAGTCTGTGCGTAAACTCCAAGGAAAGTGGGTAAACAAACAGACCATTACAGCATCGCATTCCTTAAAGAAATTGGTTGGTGACATGGAAGCTTCACTTTGAGTCCCCCCAACTGACATGAACAATCCCGACGCGCTCGAACCAATGAGAAATCGTAATTATTTTCAGGAAGCAACTATTTGGAAAGAATATTTTGAAAAATGAATAGTGTTTTTTCATGTTGCTAGTAGTGAAGGCTGTCACTATAGCGAAAAACATTTAACACTGAATTCCCCATACTCCAGGACTGATTTGGACTGTCACTATAGGGACCAAATTAACATAGGATTCTCCATGGGGTTTTTTCGCCATGGTGTCATTTTTGTCCCTTTCGTGTCAACATTGGAGGCAGGAAAAAAGTTTTAAAATCTTAAACTTAAAGAGGAGTGTTCATGTTCAGAGAAGTAATTTTCTTCAGAACGAATGCATTCAACTCTTCAATTCATTGCTTTTGCAAAATCTCATTATTCATTTAATATGAATTTATTCATATAATATAATATAATGCTAGATATATTAGCTAGAAATAATTTCACGTGATTACGCATCAGCAACCATAAACTGTGGATCGAACTTCGAAGGCATTTACAACCTCCCGATGGAACACAGAATATGCGAAGCTTGGACAATGGGGGGAGTGGAATCGGAAGGCATTTCGTAATGGAATGTCCGCTATTTATTTATTGGTGTTTAAGGTCACATACATATGCACAATGGCTAAACGTGATCGTGACAGTTTTACCGGTGGAGGAAGCCAGGGTACACGATGAGAACCACCGAGCATCGACGAGCAGCTGTCAGCTCCTCAACATTCTAACTCTGTTCAAGCTCCGCTCAACCAGGGTTACAGCGGTTGAAGACATGTGTACCATCGACGTGCAGTACGCCTTAGTACACGGCGTCATCGAGTCCCCATGTAGGCAAAAGGGATAAAGTACCATGCCCAAGGGCACGCGGGTCGTTCCGGACGGGGATCGAACTCTGGACCTCTAGCATAGAAGTCCAACAGTCTACCACTGAGCCACCGCGCTCCCGAATGTCCGCTTTATGCACCACTGAGAAAAATATTATTTCGCGTAATTTCTGACGAAAATATGACTTCCCTCTAATGGATACAATGGACAAATTTAAAGTAATAATGACTAATGATAATCCAGTGCTATGCAATGTTATTTGTAACATGATCCAGCTCTTCCTTCACAAGAGGGACTTATCTGTAATATGATTTAAGCATGTCATATGGAATTAGTGTGTTTTATGATTCTCTTTATGGTGATTTTGTGTGTACATAGCAGTCTGCCCTTGTTCTGGTGTATTTGTTGAATAAATCTTATCTTATCTTATTCATTTCGAAAGTTATTGTGTTTTAGAAGAGAGAATTTTTAAGATAGATTAATTACTATCTTTAACCTGAAAGATATTAATTGGTCTACCATGCAGGACAAATCAACATATCTATCGTATTATGAAGAGAAACCAAGTATCAGTTCTTCGGGATTGCTCCAACATCGGAAAAAGGTTGTTATTGCCAAAAGTAGTTTAAAATGGTAGCGATGCGGCCTGGTGAGTTGGCTGGAGACAGTTTGATATTTGATATTTGTTTGATGAGTACAAGGTATCAGTCCCCCTCTTTTCTTCCTTCTCTTTTCTTTCGCTGAATATCTACCATATTAACACCATTGCAATCTTGAATAGCGTATTGTTTATTATGATGTGTTTATATTGAAAAAAAAATGCTGCATTTACTTGTTAATCGTATACAAATGAGAGGACGTGTTTTAAGTGTTGAGCACTTGTTGTCCAATCCTTTTTGTTTATATTGACAAATAAAATATGTTTAAACTAAACGGTAGTTTTGCGGTAATAGTTTACGGTAGAAATACCGGTAACTAGTGAGGGACATAGGGCATTCCAGCACTTAGGCGACGATGTGTTAGAGCCAAAAGTTGAAAAGTTTCTGTAATTTAAAAATAGATTTTGCAAGTCTCGTCTGCTATTCGTGTACATGTAGGTCGTTCTTTTCGGAACAAAATAACTCGAAAAGCAAACGATTTAGGCAAAACCAAAAAATACATTTGTTTTACAGACAAATAATTTTTCAAATCAATGAACGGAGACGCTTTAATTTTTATTTTATTGTTTTTGTTTTGTAATATTGAAGTACCTTTTACGAGAAATAAATACCGTTCACATAATGCTTGAGTTATGTTCTGCAGAATAGAGCAAACAGGATGTTTACAAAGCAAATCTAATAAACAGACATTGTATTTGAATCATGCTTTTTTACAGACGGATCAGGACACCTGCAAATACTATTCATATAAAGTAGGGGATATTTGATAAAAGTTAGATACATGAAGAAATATATTTATATTTTCATCAAAAAGACAGTTGAGGCACTGCACTGTGACATCTGGTGAATGGTTTCAGCGATAGCTGGTTGTCTGACAAGCACACATTCCACGTACTGAGCTGAAGAAGACATGGACAGTCAGAGAATATACCACATTCTGTCCGAGACCTCCATATCTTGTACATCCTCCTCGGTTCGCGAGACAAGCGCGGATCAGACGTGGCATACTCCTCGCCAAACATCCAATATAAGCTTGACCGATGTTATTCCATTTTTCCAGCAGTGCAACGGCGAGTTCCTGGACATTGGCCCCCTTTCCTATCTTTTATAACAGTACGAATATCATCAATTGGTTCGCCTCGACGTTCTGGGAGGGGGTAGGGGGCAGATGGAAGCAAGCAGTGAAGGGAACATACGTGTAAAGCCGTCCCATCTGAGAACAGCGACAAATCAGCGGCTGGCTAAATTGACAGGATATTGTGATGACAAAGCAATATTTCATTTTCTTGGTGAGTTACCTTCCTTGAACGGAAAGGAATCTATTTTAAAGCTTTAGCACGGTTGCAGTTACATCAAATCGTCTCCAAAACCAAGTGAATTCTCGTCAAGTCTTGGCTGCCTTCATCCGCCCGCGCAATATGTAAATTCAGCAGTTAAAAAAATATTATTTTTTCAAAAAATTTCAACAAAACCATATCATGTGACCCCTCGTTGGAACGAGCTCATCGAGCTCGTTCCAACGAGGGGTCACTTGATATGGTTTTGTTGAAATTGTTTGAAAAAATGATATTTAAATTAATAAATTTTGATATCGTCCACGTTGGGTAAAAGGTTAACATGATATCGGTATCGGTTCGGTTTGTTTGGTATATTGTCCATCTCTATTGCACACGACTTGATACATAATTATCAATACAGTATTTAATGCAAATCACGCACAAAATTCGAATCACGTAAAAGCAGTTTACACTGCAAAAAGGTTTAAATGTGTGTGTGTAAACGATATAACATCTCGATAAGAATAAAAAATATCAACATAGTTATGTATAATGTTTATTAGAGTAAAAATTGTGTTTATAATCTAGATGACAAGCCACTTTATTTGCACTCCGCGTCCTCAGATGTAAAGATGGTATCAACGTAGAGCATAATCAAGAAGGCGTGTTTTAAGTGCTTCATCGTGATGATTACGCTCGAGGTATCACAAAACCGATACGTACTTTCTGGTTTTACCCTTAGAATAGAAAACGAATCACAAAAGTTTGGGAGCTTCAGGGACTGATAGGTTATTTATTTATTTATTTATTTATTTATTTATTTATTTATTTATTGGGGTTTAATGACACTTTCGACAGACAGGGTCACCTCGTGTTTGAGATTCATGGGCTAGAGCTCTGGTCTGTGGACTTGAGATCGAAGGGTCGAGGGCTTCACCTCACCCGCGTCATCTGCGTTGGGTTATTGTGCAAGACACTTCAGCTCGATTATCTATGTTAGAGAACGGCGGCGCTGTGTTCCTAAGGCATTGGGCACGTCGGCTGTACAATTGTCTTCAATCATTTCCCGCTCGTGTCTGCTGTTTTGGGAATCCAACAATTACATGTTAGGTAAAGGGTTAAAGACCAATAAACAAACATCACTGAAGTTAGTCTTAGTCTATGTCACTTGTCTGTCGGTCATTCTTATTCTTAAACATACGTCAGGTACATTCCGTTCCTTTCGTGATTAGCATCCCACATTCCTCACTTCCAGTGTTCTCGCTGGACCGAAACTCTCTGATGCCATATTTTTCGCCATTGTGGATATTTTAGTGCCAAACAAAATGTTTTGGTGCCAAAACACTAATGGGAGGGGAGGGGTGTACTTCCCTGTGTAATCCAAATAAATTAATCGAGTTTTTGAAAAATGAACTAGCAATTATTTCTCGAGTGAACGGACAACTGGTCATGGAAAAAAACGAAAGTACTGACAAAAGCTTCCGTAGGCGAAAAGGGCGGTCGCATAATGTATATCTATGACACTGATTCAATTATTGGCCTAAATGATGTCGGTACATATACTTGTAGTTGCATCCAGATGTTAACAGATTAATCGACTAATTAATGTTAATTCACAGGGCTGGGTGGGTCGAGGGTCTTTACAAAAGGCAGAATTTAAATAGATAAATACTTCATACCGTCGCGAGTGACTCGCGACGGTATGAAGTATTTTTCTAATTGAATGTAGCCTTTTGTAAAGTTGATAGCCTACAATGTTGACAACCACCACAACCCCGGAAGAGATATTTGGAAAAAAACATTTTTTTTAAATAATAGCATAAAAATTAACGGTGAATTATTTTTTAACAAATCTTGGTGCGAAAATGTTATCTGTTTCATAAATGACTTGCTATCTGGGAACAACAGTCTCCTAACTTTCTCGGACTTCTCCAACAAATATAACATTAAGACCCCATTCACAGTCTATCAAGGTGTTTTTAATGCAATACCCAAATCGTGGAAAACGGCAGCAAAATCCCATAAAAATTATCGTTTCCATATAATGCAAACATTAGTATGTTACAATCTGCACACAAAGTTCGCCGAACATTCTATATCAATTTCTTAGAACTGTACGCGACGTCTCCCACGAATTCCCAGATAAAATGGAATGAGATTCTAAATATAAATTTGCTGCCAGATGACTGGAATTTTATATATAGAATCCCATTTTCAACCATAGACGATACATACCTGCAAAGTTTACAATTTAAAATCGTCCATAGAATTTTGTATAGGAACTCAAAACTACATAAATGCAAAATTTCAGAAACGGAATTATGCACATTCTGAAATAATTCAAAAGAGACTATACATCACCTGGTTTTTTTTGACTGTTCTGTCTCAGAAACAGTTCTTTTGATCTTTTTGGAAAATTTAAAAGAAAAATGTAAAGTGACCTTTCCTTTAACACCAAAATATGTTATCTTAGGCTATAGTAACACATCGAATGCTTTCAATAGCACAACCGACGTCTATATGATTCTTTATAAGAAGTTCATTTACTCGTGTAAAGTGAAAAAAAAAGTCAACCAACCTATGTTGGGTTTCTTAACCAACTCCCGAGAGTACAGGAATCTAGAACTCATCTCCCGACATTCATACCCAAACAAACGTGTCAGTGAAATAAATTCTAAGTGGGACCTTGTCAATTGCCTTCTTAACTTATGAACTCTGAATGCATCCGGGCTATTCCCCAAAATATTCGATTATTTACGAACTCAGTTTGAGGTTATTTGTCAAAGTTGGGAAGATGACCCTTCCGCTGTGAAGAAAGAAAGATGAATTTAACACGATTCTAAAAATATAGCTCACGTCGTGATTGCGTCTCTCCCATTGAGGGACGTAACTGAAATTTTTTATTGTGACTAATCGGGTTCTGATTGGGTATGTTTGGCAATTGAACATCCGGTGTTACTGGCAATTATTTATTGATTGTACGGGATCGGTAACCCCATTGAGATAAACCCGGCAGTTTAAAATATTTCGTATGTGCAGCAATAAATTGTACAATATGTAGAGGATATGGAATGAGTGTTTTTCTCATATAATATTTATGAAACGAGTCTAAGAATTTTCCGTTTTGGCGAGCCTCTAGCGAGCGCAAACGGAAAATTCGGACGAGTTTCATAACTATTATATGAGAAAAACAGTCATTTCATATTCTATTTATCATATGACACACACACGCACAAATTAGCCACTTAGTATGACTTTTTAACCCATCACCTAACTTGAGTTGCAGACGGCACTTGGAAAAAACATCCTCGTATAACTAAAAATTTTCATTTTTTGCTTCCAAAACATAGGTTAGGACCCCTCATTGGAACGAGCTCGTTCCAATGAGGGGTCATAACCTATGTTTTGGAAACAAAAAGTGAAAATATGAAAAAAAAATGAATGGCGTTTTTCTTGTAGGTAAGAGATTAATACAAAATAACCAACCCTAAATTTGACAGATAACGTAAATTCCCCCTACTGAAATTATGCAAATGTCACCCAGTTGTATTTTGTTTAGCCAATCAAATTGTCCAGTTTTGAAATTGACCAACGAAAGCTCCCAACTCTAATTTTGCAAATTATGAAAATGTGGCCCAGTTTTATTTTGTTCAGCCAATCAAATTGTCTAGTTTTGAAATTGACCAATGGAATTGACGGAAGGCTTTATTTATCACTGATTAATATGAAAACAAAATATCAGATGTTTTAAAGTGAACAAAACGGACGAGTCATATGTTAAATATATATATCCAACTATCTATTATGCTACTGCGTTAATGATTTAACACACTGAAATTTTTGTAAAATAATATAATGTATTTTATGTAAATATTCATATAAAATCTGAATAAAAATATTTTGAAAAAGAAAAAAAAAGTAATAACATATTTTTTTCTGTTTCGTCAAAGATCGTGTTCTTCACTGTCGCAATGTCTTTTTTGGTGCCAAAATTTCAGCCAATGATGATTTTTTGGTTCCAAATCAAACTTTTCAGTACAATTGGTTACATTGGCACAAGACAACGTGAACATTGCTCACTTCACTCTTGCTTTGTATCACGCATGGATCTGCTAATTTAGTAACGATCAGTTAAGTTCAATTTTATTTTTCACTTCGACATCCAAAACAACTTGACCTATTTTACAAGCCTTCTTTTTCTGATTCTGTGCTTCCTGGTTCGGTGTTAACAGTAAAGGCGCCAGAAACCACTGTAACACTCTGACAAATATCTTATCTCCTACACGTTTCTTGGATTTTCGTTGTTTTTTTACAACGGCGTCATATGCAAGCCGTGCATAAACTGTATAGAGTCATTCGAAATCTGTTCGTGGCAGTCAGAGTCAGAGTGATCTCCCCTTTGTTCATTCATCATGCAAAATGTCGAAGTCGATAACCGCTTTACATAAAACAAGTAAATATTCTACAATTTATTATTCTCATAGATACTAGTTCAATATAGAGAAAAAGTAGCAGGTAAGGTGTATGCGTTACACAGTTCGTTTGTGACCAAATATGGTATACATGGTGAAGGTTAATTCCATATAATGTTGGAGTGTTATGTGGAGGAGCGTGTGCCTTAGTGGCATGGTAGGGATAAAATACAGGAAAACATGTATCGTACTTACGCATCCCTAAATTGAGAAACCAAGCGATAGCTTTTTCGCCCAGGAACATGATACGTCATAATTTCTTTAAATAGGATAGATGTTAAGTACATGTGTGTTGTAGACCAATCAAGATTTTCAGCGTGCAGCCCCAAGGCTGCACGTTGAAAATATTAATTGGTCTACCCCTAAATAATGAATATGGACTCTTCCAGTTGCTGTCATTGAACTGATGTGTAAGATACACCACCGGCGTTCAAAGGGTTAAGTTATTGAATGACTTAATATTTAAAAAAGGATGAGCACTTCTCACGACTTAAACCCTTTGAACTTTAAAGACCCTTTTTCTGGTTCAGAAATACAATATGTCATTATTGCTGTTATTGAACTGACTTGGAAAACACCATCAGAGTTTTAAGGGTTAAAGCCAAACGAAATGACAGATTATACGAGAGAATCTACGGTCACATCTTAAGTGTAAACGGGATGTACACGCTCTTCCTTCTAATTCCCAACAAGACTACATTGGCGGGAACCCAAGAAAGAAATACAAGCTTAAGGTTTTTATTTGTGTTGTGAGCCCACATCACCCCCCCCCCCCCCACTCCCACCCCCAGCACCACCACCGCACCCCTGACTCTCTGATTGTGGTATTATGGTATAAAACTATATTATTTAAAATATGTTGAACAAATACCATACTCCGGTTTCTGTGTCCCTGGTAACCTCGTAAATCGTTGGGAAAAGGATTGAGTTCGTTTGAAGATACTGTCGTAGTGGGTGCATATTCTTCAACGTAATTCGGAGGTGTGTACATTATTGTCTTGTGCCGCAACAGCCACAGTTCGGTGTAGTCTCACTGTTATTTGATGTTAGAATGCTAAATGATTTTTGTCTACTTTCCTATAAATAAAACCTTCATTTAAATGATCAATCATCGGCTAATTGCTTACATCAAAATTTAGCAATCCAAGCACGTACTTGCTATCGTCCCGTAAAAATAATTCGAGATACAAGCGAAATAATAGAGGATATATTCTTCTACAGTCTGCGTGCATTTTACATTTGAGGTTTGCATCTGTTTATTCTGGTTATCGATTTATGATTAGACGGCTGAGTAATCCAGTAAACGTTATTGTAATGCCAGCTAATTTGATGCGCTTGGAGTCCGAAAAAGGTTATCCATCATGGCCTGACGTTGTCTTTAGAAAACAGAATACGTCGGAATCGTGAGAGAAATAAAAAGAAACTATTCTTCATCAAACAGAAATAATCATTAGCTTCGTGATAATATCGTCAGGAAGAACAAGTAAACCCTTTGCGCATTGATGTCTAAATACCGTAATTTCAAGTGGCAGACTTTTTCCCACAATGCAACTGGGAAGTTAGCCAATTCAGTCTTGTTTGACAAAGCTCAATGAGCTCTGTCCATCAAGATTGAATTGGTTATATACACCTGGAACTTTATTTAGCACCCCATGTTTTTTCGCAGTGGTGTTAATAGAAACTGTCATTACATTCATACTACCTTTCAAATGGCCAAAATTGATTGTTGTGCAAAGAATGTTCTACAAATGAAAGACGACACAATGATGAAAGTATGCAGTATTTTAATGGCGCTAATTACACATATTTGTCACTAATGTTTTTGATGGAAAAATGTTCTCTCGACAAGTATGGTGCCGGAACGGTCCACGATGAAACAATGCCGGTAATTTCTGGTACAAAATGTAACTTGTGATCTCCTGAACACAATAGCATTGTCTTAAGTAGGTAGCGAGTGTATCCACCACGTGCCCGGATGACAGCCTGAACCATCCTCCTAATGCTACCAATGAGCCTTCTGATACGGTCCAGAGGCAACTGTTTCCACTCCTCATGCAATGCAGCTTCCAAATTGGCCAAATAATGTACAAGCGGACCCCTTGCTTGCACACGACGTCCAAGAAAGTCACAGATGTGTTCTAAGGGATTGAAATTGGCGCTCATTGCAGGTCAGGGTAGTGTTGTAGTAGAGTTTTTCTGAAGAAGCTCTCACAGCATGGGGACGATGTGGCCCGGCATTGTCGTCCATGAATACAGGACGAGTAGCCAACGAGTGGTTGTCAAAATGAGGCACGACAACCGGATTGAGAATGTCCCGGATGTACTGATGACCATTGAGATTCCCACGTACAGTCACCATATCAAGTTTACAATCATCAACCAGAAACATCATGTGTCACTAGATGAAATGAACTGCAAGACATAGCAATCATTAAAACATAATCATCAGCAACAGCAACTTCACTGTCATGGAACATTTCATGGGGTGCTTAGTTAAGTTCTGGGTGTATATTTCAGGCTGCATTATAGAGAAGCTACAGTACGTGGAGTGTGTATTATCACTAAATCACCCAGAGAGTGGAGATTCCACCCAAGCAATAATTGCAAATTTGTTGCAAAGCATAACAAGTACAAGCACAAAGTTTCAGCCAATGGACCTCCGGGTTAAACCCGGAGGACCATTGGCTGAAACATTGCTTGTGTTTTTTAGTCGATATATACACAATTTGAAAGTTATAGTTTGGGTGATGACTTCACTCCGCGGGTGATTTAGTTACAATCCACTCTCCATGTATTGTGTACAACTTGAAAATTTGATTTTCACCATCAGTGTGCAGGAGTTAAACACTGAATTGTATTTATTTATTTATTGGGATTTAACTACAGTTTGGACAGTCAGGGTCACCTCGCGTAGGACAGTTTTACGAATGGAGGAAGCCGGGGTACCCGGAGAGAACCACCGTGCAACGGCGAACAACTAACAGTCTCTCCAACGTACTAACTCCACACAAGCCGGGTTAGTATTGGTTGGCAACAAGTGCACCATCGACGTGCAGTAAGCCTTAGTACACAGCGCCACCGTGCCCCAAATCGGGATGAAGTGCCCTGCCCAAGGACACAACGTAGTTACCTCTGGCGTGAATCGAACTGTGGACCTCTCGGTTTGAAGTTCAGTGCCGTAACCACTGAGACTGGATTGTATTAATCGTTCACTAAACCAATGAGCTGCTTTGGAAATAGCTTTCAAAATTGATTTTATTACTTTCAAACGAAACCTGTGACTTATGAAGGGAACGAGCTTGTTGACCTCGTTTCAATGAGAGGTCAGGAGCTTTTTATTGGATGCAAAAGAGAAAATCTTACAGAACACATCACGTGTTGTTTTCGAGGCGTGTTAGATAAACGATAATCACGATGGTGATACGCCAGTGTACGCGAAACAGGAAAAAGGATTGAAGAGGTGGGAGAAAAACAGTTCACCTATTTTCGTCAGTCGCGTATCCATCCAATCGTGCGCTGAAGTTATTAATTTGTTCACTGCATTGCAGAGGAATTAGGTCATTGTCAACCATTTGGAGAGGCAATTATTACCCAACACACAGCGAACAGCTTACAACCTTAAATAGAGCGTATGTTGTCCCGATCACCGTTGCTTTCAACAAAAATATTTTGAGAAATCGCAGCAAAATTAGCTTCTAAAGTTGCCTTAATTTCCCTCTGCATTTGAAATTTCAGCGGGAAAAACTATAGCGATATCTGTATAGCCAGCCTATTGTAAAAGTATGATGATATAATAGCCGAAAATGGGCTTGTCTGTATGGGTGGCCATATTGTTGTTTGTGTAAGCGCCCTTGCAAATGCACAGCATGATCCTTTGCAACTTCTTTTTGAGTTCGCGTACGCTCCCTTGCGTCTCTTTTACCATGTCTCTGATTCTTCTAGTGCTGCACGATATTCAAAACTGAATACCGGTATCGATATTCAAAAAAATACCGCGGTATACCGGTATATCGAAAACTGTGCAGATATATGAACACAAGTACCACAATCGAGACTCGAGGCATCACAGTAGGAACGAATTAGCACGCCTTGATGTTGCAGTTCGAAAAACCTTTACCCAACGCAGACGATATCAAAATTTATTATTTTCAAAATTAGTTTATCACATTTTAACCAAAGATTTCAACAAAACTATATCATGTGACCCCCTCATTGGAACGAGCTCGTTCCAATAAGGGGTCACATGATATAGTTTTGTTGAAACTTTTGAAAATTATTTTTTCAACTGCTGAATTTGTATATTACGAAGGCTCAATCAGACGATTTTTTGAATAAAGGGATAATATTATCATTCGGAGCTACAGTTAAAAAACTCAAGACATCTTGAAAATTAAATTTAGGGTAAATAAATAATGACGATAAACCGATATTTTTGTAATTACACTGGTATTCAATCGATATTGGTTTGAATACCGGTATATATCGGTTTATCGGCATGTGCTTTTAAACAAAGATTGAAGGCGAAAACAGACCGAACGCGTGTGTGCGAGTTTCCCACCGGGCGATTATTTTCGGAAGTGCGAATATTTTAGTGAGTGCGATTTTTGAAGCCACACCGAATCCGGGCGAATTAATTCATATCACGTGAGCAATTTTACCGCCCGTCAGACAGTTTTTCGGCACGAACAAAGACAGGCGTGCCACCGCTTCAATAAAGAAAATAAAGGAGTTTTTTTGCTATATGACTCATGATGCTCGAGAGAGACATGAACATCAATATTGAGCACACCCAATATATGAAAAGAGGAAAAGCCTAGGAGTATACCATCGACTTGTAAAAGAGTTGATGGAGCCTCATATACACAATTAATACTGAATTTGACCATTTACCCAACGTAACGACCAAAACCGGCCAGTGCTATTTACAAAAATCACCAAATTTTATTATTTTTTGTCTCAAAAACATAACTAATTTTTTCCATTTTTTGTCTCAAAAACATAGGTTATGACCCCTCTTTGGGACGAGCTCGACGAGCTCGTTCCAATGAGGGGTCATAACCTATGTTTTTGAGATAAAAAATGAAAAAAATTATATATTAAATTTTGTTTGCAAGTGTCGTAAAGTTGTGAATGTTGTAAAGTGTGAAGAATTATTTATGTTTTTGGTGCCCCCCCCCCCCCCCACCCCCCAAAAAAGACAGACTCTGGTTACGTGCCTGGATGGAGGATCCCGAGAGATTCCGACAGTATTTTCGGGTGGATACCGAAGACTTTGATTTTATTCTTGAAAGATATTCGAATCTTTGCACCTCCGTTATCAACTTCTCCATTTGATCCGTCATGATGATATGAGCCGCGTGCATCAAAAAGTAGAACAAGATCCATTTTCGGTTCACGACATGAAAAAATCGCACTCGGTGTGGTCACTCACTCTGCGTGACACTATTTTAATTATCTGTGACAATTAATTCTGTCGTCAGTGCGATTTCGCATGAAAAAAAATCGCACGCACGCGTTCGGCCTGTTTTCGCCTTTAAAATAACAATAATGGAGATTGCTTTCCGCAGTCTTATTATCACTGACTGTTGTTTGTTAGTCATCTGTCGATCGATATCTCAGAAAAAAGTGAATACTTGCCGTGAATTGTAAATTATTTGGCTAGACTAAAAAAACAGAAAATAACCCTCTTCATCCATTCTCTGGTAGTGGTTGTCAAGATGCAGAACGTCAGAGCACGCCAACAGGTAAAAATATTTAAGGATCTATACCTTTTTGGTTAGTTACATGACGATTATTTCGGAGATCCTGTTGAGAGAAAGGAGAAATGAATTATCAATAAAGAAAAAAAATATATAACAAAAATGTTCTTGTGGTTATCCTACAACTCGTTTCATCTGGGACCGAAGCACGGCGACACGAGGATTTTTCGAAGTCCGAAATTATGATAAAGAGATCCTAGAATTCGAATAGCTCTAGATTAGGTCCATTCGAAGCTTAGAAATTCGATTCGATTCGAAATCATCACTATGATTCGATTCGACACGAGTCGAGTAGATTCGGATATTTTTTAATCATGCAGATGTTCTCAAACTCTTATCAAATGTCTATTCTTGAACTCTTCTTTTATCAGCTGGTCTCCTGTATAGGAGACCTGCTGATAGAAGAAGAGTTCGGGGAGGTTCCGCTTCCGAAACTTACTTTTGTTCCATTCTGTAATATTCCGCTTTTTTGATTGACATGCTCAGACGAGCAGCCGTACAATATTTCGTCGCATAAGAACCACGAGGTTCTATCTTCCAATGGAAGATAGAACCTTGTGGTTCTCATACGACGATTTAGGTAGAGACTGGTGATATTCACGGCTGCAACATTCACGACTTGTTGAACGTGACATTTGATTGACATGCTCAGACGAGTCGCCGTACAATATTTGGGTGGAGACTGATAATATTCACGATTTGTACAACCGTGAGATCGACTGACATGCCCAGTTGGGTTCATATTCACGCAACCCAGTTGATTTGGGTTGATTTTTAACTCGCCTGTTTTTAGATCAGATAAGCTGGTTGCGGTGATTCCTGGCAGTCTACTACCGCATTATGGTTAGTGATGTAAACGAAGGCAAATCACAACCAGACCTCTATGGCTAAAATTGGCTTGGCTATCCAACAACAAGGCAAGGACATCAGTCAAATTGAATTTATGTTTGAATTGAGTATTTAACTGCCTGGGTTTTGTTCAAGAGCAACGCATTATTCGTTTCTATTGAAATGTTTGAGGTCACTCGCGATACCGCTTTTAGAAACATAAAGTCAAGGCATCAAAGGTACATCAATAAAAACAGTAACAACTGGCATAAAAAAACATGTAGATACTTTCTAAAGAAAATTCCCGTTTTCTGTGATGTTTGGGAGAAGTTCGTGGTTAAAATGTAAGTTGAAACAAATGATTTTAAAATATTTACGTGATCCTCATTTGAAATGACGGCTGTCCCGTGTTTTGAAGATGGCAGCCATTTCTAACGTACAAGAAGCATCAGTCTTTAAGTGTTGTAGTCGCGTTACTCAAACACATATACTGCGTAAGTAATAGTTGTTATTACTTTGTCTTCATTCGACCGTTCACTACAACCGTTGTAGCGTTCGAAATTAGGTGATAACCCAACAGAAATGTGTTTTCTTTTATTCATTAAGGTTACTAAAATGTAGGGAGCACGGTGGCTCAGTGGTAGACTGTTGGACTTCTCTGCTAGATGTCCCGAGTTCGATCCCCGTCCAGGACGACCCGCGTTGTGTCCTTGGGCAAGGTACTTTGTCCCGGTTGCCTACATAGGGGCACGATGACGCCGTGTGCTAATGCGTACTGCACGTCGATGGTGCACATGTCTTCAACCACTGTAACCTTGCTTGAGCGGAGCTTGAACAGAGTTAGAACGTTAAGGAGCTGACAGTTCCTCGTCGATGCTTGGTGGTTCTCTCAGGGTACTTCGGCTTCCTCCACTTGTAAAACTGTCACGGTCACGATTAGCCATTGTGCATAAGTATGTGACATTAAACACCAATAAATAAATGAATAAATACTAAAATGTAACTGAAAGTTAGTTTTGGTCTCCCACTTTTGGACTTTAGTCATTTGTCTCAATACTCAGTGTGCTTTAATTCGTTTCTCAAGATCATTCAATTTGAAGGTTGATTTTCTGTTGTGTTATATGTATTTCGCATTGACGAAAGTTATGTTTTCCCCATTTTGCTCGAGTTATTGCTAAAGTTATGCGCCCTGTTAGTTAAATGTTTGATTATTCTCTTCATCTTGTTACAAATACTGCAAATCTGAGTTCCCCCTTTGACCCCAAACCAACCACACTTGGCACATTTTATTTTATTTTTTATTTTTTATTTTTTATTTTTTTTGGGGGGGGGGGGGAGGGGGCTCTCTTCACTATTGTTTTGTTCAATCGAAGTTGCTTACTTTACCTGGGGAAGGGGTTGTAAGGGTTATTCGAGTAGACTTTCTTATTAATTATCTTAGGTCTAGTAAACAGAATTAGACTGGTGGCCTGGGCGCTTGTGGTGGTTCATAAAAGAAAGCTTTGCTTTTAAATTGAGCTCAATTTAAAAGCAAAGCTGTCTTTTTATGAGCTACCACAAGTTTTCAGTCCGCCAATTTAACCATTCCGCACTTCAACGCTGTTATGGGCTGTTCGTTTTCTCACTTTTTGAGAAAAGTTGCGCGCAGAGGACCATTGATGTAATGTGATATGCATTTACTTACAAAGACATACATGCATTCTTTCCTACCCCAGTTATAGATATTCCAGGGACATATCAGGACTATTTAAAATACGCTCTAGCCTCGGAGCCTATTTTTTCAATTCATGCGCCAGATTTCAATTTACGGAGTCACACTGCTGTTTGTAACACACACTGCAAGTATGTAATAGCTCTCATCATTTTCATTTAGTACACTATAGCAAACATTAATCTTCACTGTGGTTTCTGATCAAGTCTTGGCTGCCTATTTAGGCAGCCAAGACTTGATCAGAAACCACTGTGAAGATTAATGCTTGGTAATTAAGACTTGAAGTATTAACTTAAGCACTCTACAACAATGATAAATGATAATCATATATATAATACATGTAAGAGTGTATCTCTCGATTATCCATCGAAAGAATATCAAAATATGATCTGAGAAGTTACGCGCCAACTGAGAAGCCTATTTCTGAGATTTAAGAGCCAGGTCCTGATGTTTCAGAACCAAATACGCACTGGCGCATGCCCAGGTCGATCCCTAGATATTCCAATCAATAAGTATTCATTTCCTCTTGAAAACATCAAGATATCAACACACTTTACGGAACTAACCGGCGAAATTATAAAACTACGCCTGTGATGAGTCTTCATTTAAACCATGATTACCTATTCCACTATATATAAAAAGCCTATGACATCAATGTTAGCTTTACACACCAACCGTGGTAAACACGTGTGTCTGTGGTGAACACGCCAGCAATGGGATTTCAATAGTTAAAATTTAGACCTACAGTGGAACTATATCCAAGTTGACCTTTGGTGACCTCGACCTGAATGCAAACTTGTCTAAATTTATCGCTCGTCGCCTCGCGAAGAGTAAAATGAAAGTGGCGATTATTCATTACGCTTTTAAATGGGTGAATATTCGGTTCACCAAGCTACTATTGGTATATTATATATTTCTAATTGTAATGTCATAAAAATGTCGATTAAATCAAGTCTCGATTGAGCGACATTTCTAGTTTTGATTCACAGAAAATGAATCTCTGTGATTTTTTTCAGATTCAATCGTCCGGAATGAATTGGTTGGATGGAAAAGCGAATCGTAGGTTCACTATCCAACCAAATGAAATATTCCCGACGAGTATATCTAAACATATTCGATAACTTATTTCAGGACCAGACTGGTTCCATGCCGTAAGAACTTCGAACTTCCTATATAACTAGACCGGTGACGTGTGAACTTGAAACCTCCAAAAACAATGCTTTGTGATTTGGTATACAACTTCCTTTGGCGACCAAGATTCAAACGTATCCATTGGAAGTTCATCGGGATAACATTTTGGTTCATTTAATACCCTTTACCCAACGCAGACGATATCAAAATTTATTATTTTAAATATCATTTTTTTCAAATTTTCCAAGAAACTTCAACAAAACCATATCATGTGACCCCTTGTTGGAACGAGCTCGAAGAGCTCGTTCCAACGAGGGGCCACATGATACGGTTTTGTTGAAACTTTTTTTTTTCAGCTGCTGAATTTGCATATTACGCGGGCGGATACGGCCGATTCGTTGGGTAAAGGGTTAATACCCGCCACAAATTTCAATTTTTATAACCGTTTGGTAAATTTGAATCATATGTGATATACCGTATTATCTGGTAAACTGGCCTTTGTTTGTGTCAAAGAATCTCCCCTCCCCCAAGGAGTTGAAAAATAAGAATAAATTCAAACATCCATATTTCTAGAACTGCGCGAAATAAATATTTGTTATTTTGTATGGAGGTTCCTTGGGATAGTGGAATCAACTGGGCAATCATTTGCATCATGTGTCACATTTTTTTATCATCCTCTTTAATTTCCTATTCTGTGTAACAGTACATCGTAAATAATGTCATTAGATAATGGTAGTAACTGCGATGGGGAACACGGGACCCTCTATAGGTTAACGTGTTACCTTTTTGCGTAAGCATTCTACATTTTGTTCGTACCCACGGTTCACGTGGCTAGTGTCATTTCCACGACATTGATGTTTGTGTCGGGAGTAGTACACATTATGATTTGCACCTAGCAACAAAGTAGAAAATGTTTTTGTTCCTTCTGAAACTAAATACGGCTCAATTCCCTTTTTGATAAACGTTCAGTACCCTTTCATGTAGCCAGTTTCATTTCCCCGACAATGAAGTTTGTGTCGAGAGTACACATTATGATTTGCACCTAGTAACAAAGTAGAAAATGTTTTTTTACGGTCTGAAACTAAATAATGTTCAATTCCCGTTTTAATGAACGTTCAGTGCCTTTGAGAAAATTCGATTTATTTCCGCCGTGGTGAAATTCTCTTCAGCTGTAGCATAAATAATTTCGCTTCTCGTGTTGTGTATAGAGAATTGTACGTTGCTGAAAATAGCTTCACTGCAGTCATATTCATTCCCAGGGGGGTTTTAGTCTTAGGAAAAGCCATTATTTCCACAACAATCAAACCCGTGAAAGCATGATTGCAGACTGACACATATGTAACCCCTCACTTGCTTATTTTATTTATTTATTGGTGTTTAAGGTCACATATTTCTGCACAATGGCTAACCATGAGCCCGACAGTTTTACGGGTGGAGGAAGCCGGAGTACCAGGAGAGAACCACCGAGCAACGGCGAGCAACTGTCAGCTCCCTAACATACTAACTCCACACAAGCAGGGTTAGCATTGGTTGAAGACAGTGAACCATCGAGGTGAACTACGCCTTAGTACATAACGTCACCGTGCCCCCACGTGGGCTATGGGGGTGAAGTGTCTTGCCCAAGGACACAACGCGGTTGCCGCAGGTGGGATTCGAACTGAGGACCTCTCGGCCTGCAGCCTGCACCTCTACCTACTGAGCCACCGCCCCACCCCCTCACTTGCTTAGAAATTAATTGGCTCCTGTGAACCAAAACGATTGAAGGACCAATGACAGCTTTTACTCTTCATTTCAATACATTTTTACTTACTTACCGTTATTCTATATAGAATGAGAAGCAAAATGAACAGATAGATACTTACACAGGGAATGGGGGACGGCGGGACTGCTTGAGTCGAGAACTTACGCTGCCTGCTGTCCCCTTCCGCCGACCCGCATGACTGACAATTTTTGTCATTGGAAGAGATTACGGGAAAGCTAGCTCCATTTAACCCTTTATCCAACGAATCCGCCCGCGTAATTTGCAAATTCAGCAGTTGAAAAAAATATTATTTTTCAAACAATTTCAACAAAACCATATCATGTGACCCCTCGTTGGAACGAGCTTGTTCCAACGAGGGGTCACATGATATGGTTTTGTTGACATTTTTTGAAAAATTTAAAAAAAGATATTTAAAATAATAAATTTTGATATCCTCTCCGTTGGATAAAGGGTTAAATTTCGAATTCTGTCAGAAAATTTAACTCTAAAGGTATGGGAAATTGATATAAAAATTGAAATTTCGAAATGTTGGTGACTTTGTATCATCGATGTGTACATCATTTCACAAACTTCAAGCGTTTTCCTGTACACTGTAAAAAATTACGGTCATATGACCGGCAGCTAGTTTCCAGGCATATGACCGTAAGCATTACAGCAAACGGTAAAAAAATGTTAACTGCCATTTGCCGTATATTCCAGTAATTTTTTTTTCACGGTTTGCCGTTATTTGTACGGTCATATGCCTGGAAACTGGCTGCTGGTCATATGACCGTAAAAAAATTCAACCATCATTTGTCTTATTTTCCCGTAAAAATTGCCATCAAAATTATTACGGCCAAAATGACCGGAAGCAGAGTCCCAGCTATATGACACTTAATCAACTGAAAACCATAATTTAATTCCAGCCATCATTAACCGTATTTACCTTGAACCAATAACAGCATATGGGTATGCCGGCCTCAGCGGAGATCCGTGGCCACAAGCCGTAAGATCCATCGAATATCGGTGACACAGTACGAACAGTCTGCTATTCTGCATTATTACTGAAACAATGACACACAAAAAATTGACGCTATTTGATTTTCATGACCAAGACTGCATTGAACATGATTCACTTGGACACAAACTTACAAATGGATAGTAATACGTTGTTGTTCGTCTTCAAAAGCATCGGGCGTCCTTCTTGGAAACGGCGACTTCCTGAGTGGCATATGACAAGGCCGATCCCATAATTCACCATTTTTACAGCCGTGCAACGTACACACCGGCAACACCGTTAAAATTAATTTACGGCCTCGAGACCGTTGTATTTGACAGTCATCTGACAGTAGTTAACCGTAGAATTACAGCAATTTTTTACAGTGTAGAGTAGTATAAGAACACAGAGTCTGTTTTTTACATTTTCCCCAATCAGTTTAAACACGCCAGCAATGGGATTTCAATAGTTAAAATTTACATTTACAGTGGAACTACATCCAAGTTGACCATTGGTGACCTCGACCTAAATGTAAACTTGTTTAAATTTATCGCTCGTCGCCTCGCGAAGAATAAAATGAAAGTGGCAATTATTTATTACGTTTTTAAATGAATTTACCTCATAAGATACAAAACAATTAACAAACATGCGTTGTCTCATGTTAATAAAGCATCCATAATTCGAAATAGTATATTATTATGATGAAAAAGGCCCCGTGATTTGCGCGTTTCTTTTTTCCATTTCGTTTCGGTGGTAAAACTGAAAAGTACCACCCACCGATGCTCATGTAAACAAAACAGATTCACACGTGTGTACGTCTGCTGCTCAGTAAAATCGGGGAAAAATTACAGCGACTCTTAATAATCTGACGATCATGGTATAGATAAAATATACCCAAAGTAGCTTGGTGTAACAAATGTTCACCACTCGTGGTAAACATTTGGTACACCAAGCTACTATGGGTACATTCTATATTTCTAATTGTAATGTCATAAATATGTCGATTAAATCAAGTTTGGCTCTTATTCTCTGTAAAAGTAGGGGGGGGGGGGGGGGCACCAAAAATTTGCAAGACGTGACGTGGGGGTGGGTGGGTCTCTTGAGTGCGCCAAAAATGTGCATTTCCAACTTGTGCAATTTTTTGAATTTTTTAAAAATATATCAATATATCAGCTAATATATACCATCATTTGTGTTTCAAACCTTAAAGATGATGCTGTACATCACACTCTTAACAAAAATACAACATCAGGAAGCTTTATATGTAAGAATATTGGGCTTAATCTGGGACAATGCCACACGTTAGTTGGGGGTGGGTGTCTTGTTCGAAATGAAGAAAATGTGCAGACAGTATTTTGGGAAAATTCTCTCTGATGCACTGAATTCAACCCAAGTTATTTATTTATTAATATAATTTGTATGGATAGAAGAGGAAAGTAGCAAACACCTGAGAATACTGACAGAACAATTCAAATGAAAATTTGTTCCCGTATATGTACACCTGATCTGGCCAAGCCTGATAATGAACAGCTTGTTATTTGTAGATTGGGGCCCACAGCAGCCCACAGAGGTTTAAATTGGTGGTACCAGTTTAAGAACATTATGAAACCCCCTAAAGACAGCTGTGCCTACTAAGTTTATAAGTGTATTTTGGATTTTAATGGGAGAGTGGGGGGTGGGTGTCTGAGAACGGTAGTAGAAAATTTGCACGTAGGGGTGGGTGGGTGTAAAAAGGAGCTGAATAAAAAATAGGACGTCACGTCTTGCAAATTTTTAGTGCCCCCCCCCCCCCCCGGTAAAAGCCCATTTAGAAAGACGAAAATGGCCTTTCAAATATATTTTGATGTTCTGTACCTTTTTTCTGTTATTTATATCAACAGTGCGCATATCGTGACATACAATACAGACACTGTCCTTGCTATTTATATAAAACTCTAGGTAGTGATATTTACTAATCTGTTTTCCTAAGAAGAATAAAAACTTGCAAATTACTGTAAAAATACATTCGCAAAACAGAGAGCATAAGTGGAAACTTAGTGTTGGCTGGTGTGATACTGAGAGATATTATTAATGACCGGTTATCTGTGAACTAGTTGCATCTTATTAGGTTGTCATAAAAGCCAAGTTTCCTTTTGTTGCTTTTAATAAACGAAAACGACAGACAGATTATACATCTCATAGAGCTGTCTGTTGTTTTCGTTTATTAAAAGCAACAAAGGAAACTTGGCTTTATTTTCTACTGACGTCACCTGTGTTTTCTCAACAATCACTTGCTTCCTAATTTGACCTTTCTCGCTCGTCTGATGATGTCAAGGGAGATAACTTTATCAAAAGTCGATTTTCATGACGATATTAGCTGGGAATAGCAGCAAAGGAAATTGGGCGGTCGGTTAGCAAACATCGCAATGGATACTCGGCAGGAGGTCAAGAGGGTCAGCCCTAATTTAATACAATATCCACAGGGCTGTCGCATTTGAAGAGTGGTGGTCGAGTGGATGAGTGTACTGGTCTCTCATGCCAGAGATCCCGGCATCAACCCTCAGTCGGGGAAAGTTCTCGAGGTGCCCGAACACTCTCTGTCAGCATCAGTTGTGGGGGTTGATGCTGTCACAGCGTGCAGTCCTATCGGGTGGGGAGTAAAATGACTGTCCTCTGTGCGGAAAGAGACACAGGCTAAAGATCCTTTCGTAGTATTCGAGAAGAGCGAGGCCACGAAGTTGCTGCTACGACGGTCACCCCACACACCTGAGCCATTTGGCCAAGGAGAGGCGTTAATATAAGTTGCATACCTTGTTCGCAAATCCTTGTAAAACAAATAAGCTTAAAAAAATTATTACCGAACCAAATACAAAAATCGAATCTCCAATCGCTGTAGCCAGTACTGTATGTGGTAAATCCATTCAGGAGCTCAGTGTTTGTTTCGTTGCTGGGGTGTAATGACACTTTTAACAGCAAGTGTCACATCATGTCGGGTAGTTTTACGATGGAGGAAGCCAGAGTACCTGGAGAGAACCACCGAGCAAGTTTCAGACTCCACTACTTATTAACTTTCTACAATCAGCGTTAACAGTGGTTGAAGGCAAGTGCCCCATCGACGTGCAGTACGCCTTAGTACACCCCCCCCCCCCCCCTCCGACCCAATTTATAAAAATAATCCGTTTAGGGCCCTGCGAAATTCGGTTCGATTCGAAGTAGTCCCGAGATTCTATCCGATTCGATTTCATTCGAACCGGTTCGAAAATTTTCGTATCGTCGAGATGTTCTCAAAATCCTGCAAAGTGTCGCATTTTGAACTCTTCTCCTATCAACAGGTTTCCTGTACAGGAGACCTGATGAAAGAAGAAAGGTGTTCAAGTAAGTGCCGCTTCCCAAATTACATTGATTCCGTTCGGAAATATTCCGCTTTTTGCTCCATTTGCACGAGTCGCCGTGGCGCACAATATCTGAATGGACACTGGCAATATTTACGGTTGTCAGAAAGTGTAATATCCACAACTTGGAAAGCGATTAGATTCGATTCGCGATTCGATTCGATTCGAAATCTGATGCCTTATTCGATTTGAGGTTTGATTTGACCTGAAATTTGAGGTTCGCACGGCCCTAACTCCGATGATAACTTCGGTACTTCTTTTTTTGTGGCTTAATATCGGGAAATTGAGCTGCTATTGAGCAAATGCAGGAACACAGTCCAAAGGACTGCATACAATAATTATCACTAAAATCACTGAAAATAACTTCGATGCAATGATTTATTATTTATTGGTCAGAATTATAATCAGTGATTTTGTTTTAGTTTGCATCTTAATATTCGCGCAGTCAATATTTATGTGGGTTTTTTCACAAGGGTCCAATTTAAAGTATGAAATGTGTATTTGAAATATCAAATGCGCAACGCTCGTATTGTGTCTATTATATACAGCAGCATTTTCCCTTTTAACCCTTTACCTAACACGAAAAGCAGACGACACATACAAAACAAATTCTTGAATAATTAATTTTTTTCATTTTTTGTCTCAAAAACATAGGTTATGACCCTCATTGGAACGAGCTCGACGAGCTCGTCCCAAAGAGGGCCATAACCTATGTTTTTGAGACAAAAAATGAAAAAAGAATGAAAATTAATTTGCGATTTTTGAAAATAGCGTTTCGCTGTTTTGGCCGTTACATTATTAAAGGGTTAACATTGAGTTCCGGGAGCGCGATGTCTCTATGGTTGAAGCATTGGATTTTAACCCGAATGCCCGATGGTTCGATCATGGCCAGTGCTAACTGCGTTATGTCCCAGGGCAAGAAAATTATTACCACTTGCCCACGTGCGGACACATTTTCAAGAGTAAGGATATCTTTAAAGAAATCAGAAGTGGGTTTTTGTAAACAGCATTTAATGATTTTCATACAGGAGTCAGATAAACATTTTCAAGAAACCAGCAATAACGTATGTGCACACCATTTAACGTACTCTATAAAGGAATCAGAAGTGGGTATTTAACCCTTTGAACCCTGGTGGTATCTTCCACGTCAATTCAATGACAGCAATTGGAAGAGTCCATATTCATTATTTGGGGGTAGACCAATTAAAATCTTCATAAAATTCATAAAATGTTAATTGGTCTAACCTACACATTCACTTAGCAGCCATCCTACTTAATGGAATTATGACGTATCATGCTTCTGGGCCGGAAAATATGTGCCAAGGTCTTTCGATTCATCCTGTGGTTTTTGATATTGGTAATCACAATTTCGATCCTTTAATGTATTCCAAAAGAGCATATGTAAATTTGAATGTCTAAAAAGTGGGCAGGTCTAAAATCTTGAAAAGTCAAGATTTATTTTGAAAGCAGGACACACTTGAATATCAGACATATTGATCTGAGACCAATACAAGGTTTGAAATATGAAGGGTAGTATGAGTGTGTGTTGTGTGTGGTGGGGTGGTGGGTCACTGGGTGCAGTAATTCATTTTTTTACAAATCATTTGATGTTTGCATGAATCTCTCCAAATACAGTACACAACAACTGTATAGTTCAGAACTGAGGCTTTCACCATTTTGACACAGACTCGAATTTACTGATCACAGTAAATCTTGTTTCTCTGGTTTCAATTTCTTTGGTAACGCCACTCACAAAAATTCAAATCAATAACAATCTCATTGTCATTTTAGTCAAATAAATAGGAAAATCTATCATGTTGGACAGCGTTTTTTCGTAAGCCACTGTATTTATCGGGTTTCCTCGTATAAATGTTTTTGTGAGTACCTAATTTCAACGGGTCGTGAAGCATATTAACAAGACAGACTTATTTATCGGAATTTCTGTTACACGACTCTATATTGAGATCAATAATTGTCTTGCAATGCATTGTCGGGAAATTTTGAACAATTAGATGTCCTTACGACGGACATTTCCACGACAAATATGACGGCGAGTATTATAAATTGTAATTGATGTAATTGTAAGTGGAATTGGGTAATCTCACCAGAAGGGCAAGATATTTGACCCAAATCTTGTGTCTCTGATGAGATTTCCCAGTCCCACACCCCCAAAACCCGCCGTAGATTAGAATTATTCTCGATGGGTGTGGATTGGGTACATCCCACCCGAGAGGGAAGGTACTTGCACCAGAAAATAGGGTTGCCGAGTGTCTTGCGCCAGTATCTTGCTTCAAGGGTGAGATTTATCCAACCTAAACCCAAAACCCACCGTGAATATTTTTTCTCGCCCCAAATACCAACGTGGCACCATTTTGGTGCGAAGACTTGTCGTGTGCTACACGGTCTGCCTGAAAGTGCATCGGTCGTTAACTGGTAGAGTGCTGGAAGCCCATATTATGGCTTTATTCTGAAGTGCAGGTACCACAGCTTGAAGGCTTATATTCAGTGGATGTGTTATATTATCTTTGAAGTGATATTATTTAGTCTGTAAGGGTTTGCTTGTTACAATTTATGGGAGAGTGCCTATTGGCACTCTCCCATAAATTGTAAGAAGGCAAAGATATGTGTACAAGATTTGACGGCCAAAAATAATTTAGCACTCTACCAGTTAACCCCTTTTTCGATCTTTTTCGTGCTTTTGCACTCTTCCACTTTCCCAACTCACGCGTTGGAAAAGCAAGACAATGTAAGAGAATACAAGCAAAAATTAGCTTAAATATTATAATAAAGAATCAATTTAGAGCTTGATAAAAGGATAAAGTCCACTTGCACATTAATTGACAATAATAGCAGACAAAATCAAGTTGTTCACGAAGGAAAAACAAATAAGCAGCACGAGTCACAAAATTTCCGACCTTGTTACAATTGTGGAAATAAAAGGAATTGACATCAATGTTGTTGCGCATGTGCTTGGTAAACGCCAGAGGTGTGCAGAGAAAGTACCTGTAATGTCCAGCGCTGTTCTCGCTTAACTGGTAGAGTGCTGGAAGCCCATATTTGGGCTTTATCCCAGAGTGCAGGTACCACAGCTTCAAGGCTCATATTCAGTGGATGTGTTTTGATATTATCTTTGAAGTGATATTAATAAGTCTGTAAAGGTTTGCCTTGTTACAATTTATTGGAGAGTGCCCACAGGCACTCTCCAATAAATTGTAACAAGGTAAAGACATGTAGTCAAGATTTTATGACCAAAAATAATTTAGCACTCTACCAGTTAAGAGAAGCCATACTTTCTGGAAGAGAGACAAAATGTTCAGAATATACAGTACGGCCGCCGTGGACTGGTCACTTTCCACGGGTGGGCAATACTTCCACGGACGCAATAATTTCAGATTCCAAACACTAATTACAGGAATAATCATCAAAAAGGTTAATTAATGAAGCACCGGGTACAACCCGGTGCTTCATTAATTAAAATGTTGTTGATTATGATGATGATTATGATGATGATGATGATGATGATGATGATGATGATGGTGATGATTTATCTGGTAAACCCATGTGTGGACATCACTACACACGCGTGGATTACGACCAGTGCAAGGCGCGTGGATTACGACCAGTCCAAGGCAACTGTACTACACATTTCTGACTTGTTTCGTCATGAAAATCAACTTTCGATAAAGTCATTTCCCTTGAAATTATTAAGCGGATGAGGAAGGTCGAATTAAGAAGCAAGTAATGTTGAGAAAATAGTTATGACGTCGATAGAAAATAAAGCAAAGTTTCCTTTCGTTACTTTTAATATGCGAAAACGACAGTCGAAAGCCGTCTGTTGTTTTCATTTATTAAAAGTAAGAAAAGGAAACTTGGCTTTTATGGCAAGCTAATTAGAAGCAATTGGTTTACAGATAATCCGCCATTAAGATATCTGTCAGTATCACACTTACCAACACCTTTGGTTCTTTGGCGAATGCGTGTTTACAGTAATTTGCAAGTTTTTGATCTTCCCAGGAAAAAAAAAATTCGCAAATCTCACCACCTAGACTTTTTTATTAGTGGAAAGGACAGTGTCTTTATTATATATCCCGATGTGCACATATAATGAACAGAACAAGTTACAGAATTTCAAAAGATGGTGAAAATGCCGTTTCTTATTTTTAAATGGATTTCAAGAGAGAATAATAGTCAAATTTCGAAACTGATTAGAATAAAATTGTAAAAAGCCAGCTTTTGTATTTTTATACTTTTCTGAAGGAAAATTTCTGAAATTTGTGAAATGTTGCGTACATCTATGATACAAATTCGATACCATTTCAAAATTTCAATTTTAGAGAAGCTATACTAGAATTATCTCATTACTGGCTGCGAGGAAATGTAGATTTTCTTGTCGTCACGAAATGATTTTCTTACCCACTCGGAAACAGTACGTATTTTTATTTTATGCGTTGCGACGTTTTATTTGCAATTAAAACATGTTTAATTCCAATAAAAACACCCATACGCCGAGAGCGTGCTGTTATATCAACCTGGACGTATTGCTTTATGTGCGTAACTTTCGGGGGTGAAAGTCGCTTATATCTGTCTTGACAATAGATATCGAAATCGAAAGCGCGGTGCACTGCAAAAAATATAGGTTCTCTTTAGAACCAAAACTGGTTCTAATCTTGTCCCTGAGATGGACCCAGTTCTGTTTAAACAGTATTTATTTCAAATCAAATAAATTTACCAAGATTAGCATTCAATTTTAACAGAATATTACATGAACTGAAGTAGATTCAGCAGTAAACTTGGAGCTTATTCAACTCAGTCGCCAAACATTTTGAAACAAAGGAGATATGAACAGTTGGCATATCGAACCAGTTTTGGTTCTGTACAGAACCAAAACTGGTTCGATATGCCAACTGTTCATATCTCCTTTGCTTAATACTGATTTGAGACAACCTCGTTTAAGCTCTAAACTTACGACTGAAACCCCCTCAATTTATGTTTAATTCTGTTAATATTTAATGTTAATCTTTATAAATTTATTTGATTTGAAATAAATACTGTTTAAACAGAACTGGTTCCATCTCAGGGACAAGATTAGAACCAGTTTTGGTTCTAAAGAGGACCTATATTTTTTGCAGTGTGGATCAGTGGTTATGGCATTGAACTTCAAAGTGAGAGGACCAAGGTTCGATCCCCGCCATGGGGTAACTGCGTTGTGTCCTTGGGCAAGGCAGTTATTCTCGATTGCCTACGTGGGGGTACAGTGGCGCTGTGTACTAAGGCGTAATGCGCGTCGATGGTGTACCTGTCTTCAACCAATGCTAATCCTAATTGTGTAGAGTTGTACGTTGGGGAGTCTGACAGTTGCTTGCGGTTGCTCGTTGGTACTCTCCGGGTACTCCGGCTTCCTCCACCCGTAAAACTGTTCGACACGAGGTGACCCTGTCGAAAGTGTGGTTAAAATCAAATAAATAAATAAATAAATAAATAAATAAATAAATAAATAAATAAATAAATAAATAAATAAATAAATATCGAAATCTGCCCAGTACTATAAACCTATTACAATTGTATTTTCTAGAATTGTATTTTTTAGTTATGACTCTAAGTGGGTTGAAATGAACCATTAGCATTTTCAAAGATAAGGCAATTTGCCAGTTGGCAAATTGCAATATCTTTTAAAATGCTAATGATTTATTTTAGTCAGTTATATTAATAAGTAGAAAACTCAATTCTAGAAAATACAGTTGTAAAAGTTTATAATATTGGTATATTTGTTAGATAATTCCCACTGTCTGGAGAGGTAACGTATGATATACTCTACCCAAAGTTTGCTAAGCTCCAAATATTTGACACATCATTGTGAAATTTCCTTGTGACATATTTGCGATATTTTTGATGGATATGATTGAGGAATGTATTGAGATGGTTCCCAGTGTTTACATTAGCTCTCTTGACAGACAGACTTTTCGTGACAGTCATGGAAAGCATGTACCACTTGATTTTCATGATGTTTTCGTGTACTGTCTACATGTACATGACATGTGTAGGGGATTCAATCTTCATTTCAACACAAACCCTTGTGATTTGATGATTGAAAATGGCAATTGCATATGTAAGAAGACATTTGTCTGAAGCAGAAATGTGGCGGGCTGTACGGATGGTGGTGCAAGGGGCTGCCCTTCGTCAGGTTGGTGAAGCCCTTGGTTTGAACCATACGCTGATCACCAGAGCCTGGGCAAGATTTCAGCAGTATGGCACACCAATAAGACGACATGGTGGTGGCAGAGACAGGGCAACATCTGCAGCTGAAGACCGGTTTGTGATCATTCAGGTCCGTAGGAACCACTTTGCCACAGCAACCCAGCTTTACAATGACTTTCAGAATGCATCTGGGGTAAATGTTTCAACGCAGACTATCCGGGTAAGGTTGCACGAATGTGGTCTCCGATCGAGAAGACCATGTATTCGCATTCCGCTGTCACAGAACCACCACCAGGCACGATATGAAGGGCCATGGACCACGTTGGATGGACCAGAGAAGATTGGCGACCTCTCCTTTTTACAGATGAGTCAAGGTACTGCCTCGACCACACAGATATGCGTTCTAGGGTATGGAGAAGACCAGGAGAGCGATTCCATGCAGCCAACATTGCTGAGCATGACCGCTATGGTGGAGGGTCTATCATGGTCTGGGGTGGCATCAGCTGGGATGGACGTACAGAGCTCTGTGTCCATGAACGTGCTGCATTGACTGCACAACGGTATATTGATGAGATCCTGGATGTCCACGTCAGATTGTATGCAGGTGCAGTGGGTGATAGATTCATTCTGATGGTCGATAATGCCAGTTCTCATGTTGCCCATGCTGTCGGGGAGTACCGACACAGGGAGGGGATTGAGCGTATGGACTGGCCAGTAAGATCACCTGACCTCAATCCAATCGAACATGTCTGTAATGAGTTGCAGCTTGCAATTTCAGCCCGTCCAGTCCAGCCAAGAAGTGTCCAAGAGCTTGGTGCCATGCTGGTCCAAGAATGGAACAACATCCCACAAAGAACCACCAGGAACCTGATTGGGAGCATAAGAAGGCGTTGTCAAGCTGTAATTAACAGTAAGGCGTCTCATACTAGATATTGAACCCATTCCAGTTCGCTCCGTCAACTTTTTGGCAAATTGAAAAATTTCCTCTTTTATCAATAATATCCTTTTTCCATGGTTATCGTATTCAAAAGCTAAAAAATAATGTCAAACACAAATAAAATCTTTATTTCTGTACTTAAATCATTAAAGATATAATTAGATAAAAAATATATACACTTTTCATTACAATATTTCAACTAAAACGTAAAACAGGTAGTTGGATATGCTTGGTGCTTTGCAAACTTTGAGTGGTATATAATCACTGACTATAAATGACCCAGACGTGCAACCAGAACGGGAGTACTGTAATTCACATGGTTTTCATCACTCTATTGCAGATTGTCAAAGCTAATTTGGGGAATTGTTGACGCCATGTCCGAACAAACTGCAGGAATTTGTATATTTGAACAGTCAGACTTACATACAGGCCGCCAGTATAATTCTTTCGAGTAATTTGACGCCGTTATGGGCTATTTGTTTGCCCACGTTTCGTGGACATTTGGGCGCAGACGACCATTGATGTAATGTGATATCCCTTTATTCACAGACACATACAGATTTTCTTTCGTGTTCCAGTTATAAATATTTCTCTCAAAAAAGTATTTAATTCACCTTCACCTTAACATCATTAAGATATGAACTCAATTGGTGGAACTGCATGACATAATAAAATTACGGTTGTGGTGCGTCTTTATTCGTGATGGTAATGTTATCAAAATTCGTCCCAGTCAAGTCTCGATTGATCAACAATTCTTCTGTTTGAATTTTAGAAAATGAATGTTTATGGTATTTTTAGATTCAATCTTCTGGAATATTTCAGTTGGACGGAAAAGCGGAAAAAAATCGAAAACGCTTTTCTGACCAACTGAAATATTCCAGACGAGTGAATTAAAACACATGCGATTGACTATTTGAGGGCTAGACTAGTTCCACCCCATAACTGCGTCGAATTCCTTTCGGAATTAGACTGGTGGCCTTATTAAACAGTGTGGCAACTCCATGTTACAGTCGAGAAACGTGAATCGCACACCCTCGCAATATGTGAAGATAGTTCGGCCAACGGACCTTGCAGGACGTTTGCTCGTGACATTTATGAGTTTCCACGGAACATTAATTTCTAACGAGGGAGACTATACGCTAATTCGACTTCTCTCTAATATTGCATTTACGGTATACTCGCCGTGAATTGGTCGTAATCCACGCGTGGGCAGTGATGTCCACGTCTGCGTTACCAGGTAATAAAAAAATCATCATTAGCAAAATTTGAATTAATGAAGCACCGGGTCCTACCCGGTGCTTTATTAATTAAATTTTTGATGATTATTCCAATAATTAGTGTTTGGAATCTAATATTATTGCATCCGTGGAAATATTGCCCATCCGTGGAAAGTGACCAGTCCACGGCGGCTCTTCTGTAATGTGGGAATACTTTTTTATGATTTGTCCAGATTATAAACTATTGTTTGTGCACTCCTTGATATAAATATAGGCGCGACCGACGCGTGTTCGTGTAACAGCTCGTACGTTTCTCAACGTCGTGTTGAAAGAATATCTTCAACTGCACTGGGAGTGACAACACCCATGGCAAGGAGAAGTAACAAAGTCACCGGTGATCAACGATTTATTTCACTTATAGCATGCTGAGCATGCAAACGAGGGGTCATTCTACCCCCTTCCCAATCTTTAAAGATAGTTAAAGCCCCGAGTCTGAAGTCATTTTGTGTTTTGTCTCTGCCTTCGTTTGAATAATTTCTCACTCTTGTTGTCCATAAGCCAGATAGCTGGTATTAAGAACACCCTGATACACAATATCCGAGAATATATCATCACTTTGTTCTCTACCAACTCGATTGTCGGAAGGTCCCACTGTCATTCCGGCACATCTATTAATCTACAACGCATGGCAAGAAGTCGCACGAAGTCCTGGTATCTGCTTAACCCTTTACTTAACATGAAAAGCAGACGACACTTACAAAAAAAATTCTTGAATAACTCATTTTTAGCTCAACTTGACAAAGTCAAGCTGAGCTATTGCCATCACTTCTCGTCCGTCGGCGTACGTACGTACGTTAGTATGTTAGTACGTTAGTACGTTAGAACGTACGTCCACAATTTCCTTTGGCACACCTCACAGGTTGCATTTATGATCAGATTACTTTGAAACTTCTTATGCTTGTTTGGGGTGACCTCTAGATGGGAGCTATCGATTTTCTTCAATTTCCGTCAAAAAATGTTGCCGCGGCCAACGTTCTTAGAACTTAGTTTAGTCAAACCACCATATTTCCCTTTGGCACACCCTACTGGGCACATTTATGATTTGATTGCTTTGAAACCTGATACGCTTATTTAGGGTGACCTCTAGATGGGAGCTATCGATTTTCTTCAATTTCCGGCAAAAAATGATGCCACAGCCAACGTTCGTAGAACTTAGTTTAGTCAGACCTCAATATTTCCCTTTGGCACACCCTGCAGGGTACATTTACGATCAGATTGCTTTGAAACCTGGAATGCTTGTTTGGGGAGACCTCTAGATGGGAGCTATCGATTTTCTTCAATTTCTGTCAAAAAATGTTGCCGCGGCCAACGTTCTTAGAACTTAGTTTAGTCAGAAGACTCAATATTTCCCTTTGACACACCCTACAGGGTACATTTATGATCGGATTGCTTTGAAACCTGGCATGCTTGTTTGGAGTGACATCTAGATGGGAGCTATCGATTTTCCTCAATTTCTGGCAAAAAATGTTGCCACGGCCAACGTTCGTAGAACTTAGTTTAGTCAGACCTCAATATTTCCCTTTGGCACACCCTACAGGGCCCATTTATGATCAGATTGCTTTGAAACCTGGTATGCTTGTTTGGGGAGACCTCTAGATGGGAGCTATCGATTTTCTTCAATTTCTGTCAAAAAATGTTGCCGCGGCCAACGTTCTTAGAACTTAGTTTAGTCAGAAGACTCAATATTTCCCTTTGACACACCCTACAGGGTACATTTATGATCGGATTGCTTTGAAACCTGGCATGCTTGTTTGGAGTGACATCTAGATGGGAGCTATCGATTTTCTTCAATTTCCGTCAAAAAATGTTGCCGCGGCCAACGTTTTTAGAACTCAGTTTAGTCAGACCACAATATTTCCCTTTGGCACACCCTACAGGGCACATTTATGATTTGATTGCTTTGAAACCTGGTATGCTTGTTTGGGGAGACTTCTAGATGGGAGCTATCGATTTTCTTTAATTTCCATCAAAAAATGTTGCCGCGGCCAACGCTCTTAGAACTTGGTTTAGTCAGAAGACTCGACATTTCCCTTTGGCACACCCTACAGGGCACATTTATGATCGGATTGCTTTGAAACCTTTCATGCTTGTTTGGGGTGACCTCTAGATGGGAGCTGTCGATTTTCTTCAATTTCCATCAAAAAATGTTGCCGCAGCCAACATTCTTAGAACTTAGTTTAGTCAGACCACAATATTTCCCTTTGGATCACCCTACAGGGCTCATTTATGATTAGATTGCTTTGAAACCTGGTATGCTTATTTACGGTGACCTCTAGATGGGAGCTATCGATTGTCTTCCATTTCCGTCAAAAAATGTTGCCACGGCCAACGTTCTTAGAATTTAGTCTAGTCAGACCACAATATTTCCCTTTTGTACACCCTACAGGGCACATTTATGATCGGATTACTTTGAAACCTGGCATGCTTGTTTGGGGAGGCCTCTAGATGGGAGCTATCGATTTTCTTCGGTTTCTGTCAAAAAATGTTGCCACTGGCAAAAAAACTGACATTGGTCCCAATGATCTTCAATTTTGCCATTTCATTTATAACTTACCAAGTTCAAGTTTGTCAAGTTGAGCTACAGTGTCATTGACACTTTCATTTTTATTTTTTGTCTCAAAAAACATAGGTTATGACTCCTCATTGGAACGGGCTCGACGAGCTCGTTCCAAAGAGGGGTCATAACCTATGTTTTTGAGACAAAAAATGAAACAAATAATGAAAATTAATAGGCGATTTTTGAGAATAGCGCTGGCTGGTTTTTGAAGAAAGCCTAGCAAAAACAAAGCTGGTCGGTGACTTTTTTTTCATACAAAGTCACATGCCATACCGTCCATCTATGGCACTTGCATAATCGGACAACACGCTGTTAACCACATCACTAGCCATAGATGTCAATCATTTTGAAAGACGTTATATACGCACCAGGAAACAAAGTACAACTGACAGCGCCAATATGCGCCCAACTATAAAACAGGAAACTCATTTCCAGCAAAAGGTCGTGAACTGTACTTTGAACGACAAAATGTGAAAAAATTATACTTCATTGCTGATGTTGTGTCCATAGCTTTGGGTAGCCTTGATGATTTAATTATTAGCATTTTCCAATTCCTTATTTCATGATTTAACCTTTTACCTAACAGGGCACGCAGACGACACTCGCAAAATATTTTTTTTAAATACTGAAACAGTTTTCATTTTGTGCCTCAAAATATAGCTATGACCCTCATTGGAACGAGCCCGGTGTCATAAGACATGTTTTTGAGGAAAAAATTAAAACTGTTTCAGTATTTAAAAAAACAAATAATAAAATTTGATTGGCGATGTTTTCTGAATTGCGCCGGGCGTATATTTCCATTACGTTGGGTAAAGGGTTCAAGAGATACGGGAATACTGACGCCTACTGCATTTTGTTGCAGGTCATATTGATCTCTGAATCCTAAAGCAAGATATTTAGTAACATCCGTGGTAAATTTTATAAAATATAGATTTTTTCGGAAATCTGATCACGTATATTTACATTGGGTTGCTCTGACATTGTCCAGCTGGGATAACCTTTTTGTTATGTTATTGAATGTAGACAGTCTATAATGTGTATCGAGCTTCTGTTCACCCACACAGGTACACTGCTAACAATATTGTTTTCTGGTTTATCTAAAAATTTATCCTTAACTGGTAGAGTGCTAAATTATTTTTGGTCATCAAACTTTGTCCACATGTCTTTGCTTTATTTTAATTTATGGGAGAGTGTCAGGAATGTGACGACAGGGAATGGAGTGTAACATGCAAATTCAGCAGCTGACAAAAATATGATTTAAAAAAAAATTCAACAAAACCATATAATGTAACCCCTCTTTTGGAACGAGCTCGTCGAGCTCGTTCCAATGAGGAGGTCACATGATATGGATGGTTTGAAATTTTTTGAAAACTTTTAAAAATGATATTTAAAATAATACTTTTTGATATCGACTGCGTTGGGTAAAGAGTTATTTATTTATTGATGTTTAAGGTCACATATTTATGCACAATGGCTAATCATGACCGTGACAGTTTTTACGGGTGGAGGAAGCCGGAGTACCCGGAGAGAACCACCGAGCAACGACGAGCAGCTGCCAGCTCCCCAACATCGTAACTCCGCACTGCAGCACAGGCAGGGTTAGATTGGTTGAAGACATGCGTACCATCGACGTGCAGTACGCCTTAGTACGCGGCGTCATCGTGCCCCCACGCGGGCAATGGAGATGAAGTGTCTTGCCCAAGGACACAACGCGGTTGCCGCAGGTGGGATTCGAACCGAGGACCTCTCGGCTTGCAGCCTGCACCTCTACCAACTGAGCCACCGGGTAAAGAGTTAAGAATATCCATCTGTATCTCACCTTCCAAAATTCAGTAATCGTCCACTTGGGCTCTTTGTTTATCGAATGTGTTTTTACAGTAAATAATTTGAAAGTTTTACTCTTCCCGAGAGAAAAAAACAACAAATGTCACCTCCTTGGTATTTATATTAACCCTTTACCTAACATGAAAAGCAGACGACACTTGCAAAAAAAATTCTTGAATAACTAAATTTTTTCATTTTTTGTCTCAAAAACATAGGTTATGACCCCTCGTTGGAACGAGCTCAACGAGCTCGTTCCAACGAGGGGTCATAACCTATGTTTTTGAGACAAAAAATGAAAATATTTTGAAAATTAATTGGCGATTTTTGAGAATAGCGCTGGCCGGTTTTGGCCGTTACGTTGGGTAAAGGGTTAATGGAAAAGACAGTGTCTGTATTAAACGTCACGATGCGCACAAGGAAGTGGCGACAGGGGTGGGGTGTATCCCCCCAATCCTGACCAAAATTCCCTATAGTTGGAAATTCGGAAGACAAGTCATGAGTAGTTGGAAATTCCACCTATCTGAATTTTAGAGCTTCTTCGGTGATGCTGATGTCTCCTTTACTTCCCAAAATCCCATCTCGGTTTCAAATCGTCAAAAATTCCAACTGTTACTATTTACAGCTACAGTGTACGCAATATCGAGCTTCATAAGTATGCATTATGCCAGTCGGTACGAGATTTCTATAGTACGTTACTTATCGTAATAAAAAAAAATCCTCGAAAATCTGATCATGTAAAATCGTTATCCTGAGTTAATTCCATCATTCACAGTTACAAAATGATGAAACATCGAAAATTGATCATTCCTGCATATATTAAAAGAGGGGATTATCAAAATACATTATCTGAAACAGGGGAAGCATGAGTGCCTCCGTTTTCGCTGCCACTGTACCATCTTTCCAATATTTTCCGTGTCAAGAGGGTGGGTGAGAAACTCTCTCTTAAGATGGGTCGTTGACTTTAAACCTTCCATACATGCACCGATGTAGCTCTCACGCCATCAGTCAAGTTCTGTGATGAACTCGACACTGCTATGGCATGGAAGATTCGATCGCCTTTGTTTTAAAACTAACGTCTGGAATATTTCAGTTAGTCGGAAAAGGGAAACGAAAGTTCAATCTGAAAAATTCATTTTCATCACAAGATACATTTTCTGCATCGAAACTTGATTTGAACGAATCTTTAACAACTTTATCAGGTATCACAGTACTAAATATTTTTCCCATAGGCGACCATTCAATAACGTTCAGGCGAAAAAAATATGATCGCATCACTTTAATTTTGGCATTCAAATATCTTTATCAAATATAGCCGTTCAGACAACTTTGTTTGTTCCGAAAACATGGGGTCATGCAATAAATAAGAGATAAAAACCACAAGGAGGGAAGTACCGATCACGTGCACATATTTTTTCAGGGAATTCCCAACAAAAACACACCAATAGCCAATGGTATTTTTTAGGCTAAAAGACTTAGAATGTATCTGCTTCTAATGGAAGGACCCTCTCCCCCCACCCCTTCTTAACAATACATGGTATTGAATTAAGCTTTAACCACTTCACCACTGAAAACACGCTGCCATCAGGATTGATCTCTTTATGTTTTTGTTATTGTTTTTATATTGGGAATGGCAGGAAGACAGCCCTCGTGGCTATGCCATCTCCCTGTAATGTAATCATGTACTTAAGAACTATGGATATTACATTCCCTATTAATTGTATTTTATTTGTTCATGCTGGTTCATGCTATGTTACAATTAAAAAAGTATTCTATTAGGTTCAAAAAGTCATCAAATCATTCTCTTTATTTATCTGTAATATTCAACAAATAATGCAAGATGTCAGTAAAATACTTCAAATGTTTATTGAAACAATAAATTCTCCCAAGGCTGCTTAGTTTTGGAGGTTGCATCATTTTCAAGGCGGGTAACTCTAATTCAAATATTTACTACACTGATACCATCAATAGTATTGGCCATGCTTGTTTACTATACAATTATGAGTGCAGACACACCGCAGCTGTAATTTTATGATTACGCCGAGTAGTTCCACTAATTGTGTTTATATTTTGATGTTTAAAACGCGAGTAAATAAAAACAGATTGGAATATCTATAACTTTTTTCTGGAAGAATATCTGTAAACTTGTCAGTAAAGGGACGCCACATTAACCCTTTACCCAACGCAGACGATATCAAAATTTATTATTTTAAAAATAATTTTTTTAAATTTTTCAAAAAATTTCAACAAAACCATATCATGTGACCCCTCATTGGAACGAGCTCAATGAGCTCGTTCCAATGAGGGGTCATATGATATGGTTTTGTTGAAATATTTTGAAAATTTTTATTTTTTCAACTGCTCAGTTTGCAGATCACGCGGGCGGATGCGGGCGATTCGTTAGGTAAAGGGTTGAATCATCAGTATCCTGAGTGCTTACTCCACGAAACGTGTGTAAACAAACAACCCATAACCGCGTCGGATTTCATACAGAGTATAAGGCTCCCAAGCTAGGTTTCAGTTGATGAACCTTTATCCCAGAGATCCTATAGATAACACTTGGTAGTTCACATGCTTGTATGGTAATGAGTGCACAGAGTACAGTGGTCGCAAAAGCGGCATATCTTTCTCGATCTGGTCTAGGGCTGAAACGATTAAAAGGGTTGTGTCCATCGATTAATCAAATGGATTAACCCTAGTTAACCGATTAATCACTTGCCCAAATAGGTAGCTGAATAATTGACATACCTTTGATGATTTACAGCATTAGTTTTTTAAGCTTATTTGTTTTACGAGGATTGGCGAGCAAGTTATGCAACTTATGTTAACGCCTCTCATCGGCCCAATGACGCAGGTGTGTGGGATGACCTTCGCAGCGGAAACTTCGTGGCCTCGCTCTTCTCGAATACTACAAAGCGATCTTTAGCCTACACTGAGTGTTCCTCTCTCCTCACAGAGGACAGCCATTTTACGTTTCCATCCGATAGGACGGTCTACTGTGACAGCATCAACCCCACATTTGATGCTGACAGAGATCGTTCTGACATCTCGAGAACTTTCCCCGACCGAGGATCGATCCCGGGTCCTCTGGCATGAGAGACCAGCGCACTTGTCCACTCAGCCACTCTACGTAACGGACAAAACTGTAAGCGCTAGCTGTAAACAAAAATCTCCTTTCAAATTTTATGATGTTTTCAATTTTTGTCTCACAACATAGCTTATGACCCATCATTGAAACGAGCTTCTTCAGCTCGTTCTAATAAGGGGTCATGATTTATTTTTAGACAAAATTTGAAATTTTTTAGTGATTCAAGTCGTCTGCTACTCGCATTTGGGAACAGGGATTAGAATGACCATTTCCGGCTACTGACACAGTATAATGATCATGTAAGTGAACAAATATTTCAGCACGTATAACTTGCATGCTTCACTCTGTCTCATATATACTACTCAAAGTTTGCGAAGCACCAAGTTTATCCAACTGCATGTTTTACGTTTTTGTTGAAATATTGTAATGAAAAGTGTATATATTTTATATTTAACTATATCTTTAATGATTTAAGCACAGAAATTAAGATTTTGTTTGTGTTCGACATTATTTTTTAGCTTTTGAATACGATAACCAATGGATATTATTGGTAAAAGAGGAAATTTTTCAAATTTGCCAAAAAGTTGACGGAGCGAACTGATATGGGTTCAATATCGAATATGAGACCCATTATTGTTAATTACAGCTTGACAACGCCTTCTCATGCTCCCAAACAGGTTCCAGATGGTCCTTTGTGGGATGTTGTTCCATTCTTGGACCAGCATGGCACCAAGCTCCTGGACACTTCTTGGTTGGACTGGACGGACTGAAATTGCAAGCTGCAACTCATTCCAGACATGTTCGATTGGATTGAGGTCAGGGGATCTTGCTGGCCAGTCCATACGCTTAATCCCCTCCGGTACTCCCGGACAGCATGGGCAACATGAGAACGGGCAACATGAGAACGGGCATTATCGTCCATCAGAATGAATCTATCACCCACTGCACCTGCATACAATCTGACGTGGGCATCCAGGATTTCATCAATATACCGCTCTGCAGTCAATGTACCACGGTCAAGGACACAGAGCTCAGTACGTCCATCCCGCTGATGCCGCCACAGACCATTATTGACCCTTCACCATGACGGTCATGCTCAGCAATGTTGGCTGCATGGAATCGCTCCCCTGGTCTTCTCCTTACCCTAGAATGCCTACCTGTGTTGTCTGGGCAGTTCTTTGACTCATCTGTAAAAAGGACAGGTCGTCAATCTTCTCTGGTCCATCCAACGTGATCCATGGCCCATTTATATCGTGCCCGGCGATGGTTCTGGGACAGCTGAATGCGAATACAGGGTCTTCTCGATCGGAGCCCACCTTCGTGCAACCTTGCCCGGATAGTCTGCGTCGAAACATTTACCCCGGATGCATTCTGAAGGTCACTGCGAAGCTGGGGTGCTGTGTCAAAGCGGTTCCTACGGGCGTGAATGACCAAAAACCGGTCTGCAGCTGCAGATGTTGCCCTGTCTCTGCCACCACCATGTCGTCTGACTGGTGTGCCATACTGCTGCAATCTTTCCCAGGCCCTGGTGATCACCGTATGGTGCACACCAAGGGCTTCACCAACCTGGCGATGGGTAGCCCCTTGTTTCACCATCCCTACAGCCCACCACATTTCTGCTTCAGACAAATGTCTTCTTACATTTGCATTCGCCCTATTCAATCATTAAATCACAAGGGTTTGTGTTGAAATGAAGACTGAATACCCTACACATCTCATGTTCATGTAGACAGTACACGAAAACATCATGGAAATCAAGGGTACATGCTTTCCATGACTGCCACGAAACGTCTGCCTGTCCAGAGAGCTAATGTAAACACTGGGGACCATCTCAATACATTTCTCAATCATATCCACCAAAAATATCTCAAATGTGTCACAAGAAAATTTCACAATGATGTGTCAAATATGTGGTGCTTAGCAAAAACTTTGAGTAGTATAATTGATGTGAGTCAGTGTGAAAATGTTTGCCTGTTTTTGGAGCAAGTTTGTTCCTTTACTAACCCATATAATGCAGTAGTTCAAAAGTAATGGTTAATCGATCAATTACTTTTTTGATCGATAAAGACGATGATCATTGGTTAATCGATGACCCGATCAACCGTTTCAGCTCTAATCTGGTTGCGACGTAATTTCTCCAGGGGGGTCGAGATTTCATAAAAAAATATTGCGGTATCAAGGCCGAATCAAGAAAAAACCTAATGAAAATTGCATTTAAAATTCAACGTTCTTGCATTTCTTTTCGACAGATGGGATTCTAAAGTCTTGTGGGCACAGAATATATGTTCGGCAGCCGGGGAGGGGGTTACAGTTGTATGTTCGGAAACCCGGGTGGTACAGTTGGAAATTCCGCTTTTGCGTCTCACCTGCCCCCAGTCCCAACCAAAATTTCCAATAGTTATATATTGCAAGTCTCAAACCACGAACAGTTGGAAATTTCTTGCCCCGTGGTAGTAGATTTTGTGGGATTCCATCTGTTGCTATGACCGTTTCTTACAGACATTATGTGATTTTTTTAACCATATTTCGTGTGATCTCCTACCTGAAGTCAACATTTCGTCCCTTAAGTGCAACAGGGCACCATCCACAATGCTAATGCATTGCAGATGGCGCCTTGTTGCACTCGAGAGGCGATTTCTAATTCTAGAACTCAAAGGTCATGGTTACATATTTCGAGCACAAGGGAAAAGGGTGCTGTTGAAAATTCACAAATAGCAGTGGGAAAATTCTCACTCAAGGTGGGGGGATCGCAAATAGTTTTCTCAAAAGCTGTATGTTCGGCAGCTGGAGAGGGGGCACAGTTGGAAATCAGCGGCGTGAACAACCCGTGAATCAAGACTGTTGCGTCCCTGTGTACCGGATGTCTATGTTTCCTTTCGTAGATACAATGACTTGCAAGTTTCTACTAACGGTGTATCAGGCGAACGTCGTTGTAGACAATCTTTGCTCTGTATGTGTATCTAAACCACCACAGAACTGACATTGTCCGATCTGTTACACATTCGACATTCTATTAACAGATCTTGTTTGTACTTCTGAACTGTAATATGGAGTTACCGGTCTTGATAGTATGTGATCAACAACCGTTAAACAAAGTTGGAATTCAATGCAAATAGGATGAAGATATCTCATCATAAATCATCTCTCACACTCTGCAACTACTTGTCGCTAATAAATCACTGATTTTATTACACCAGGGTATGTTTTACAAGCACAAACTGACACTTGAAGATGGGTAACCTTAACCCTTTACCCAGCGTAAATGCCAAAACCGGCCAGCATTATTCAGAAAAATCGCCAATTACTTTTCATTATTTTTTCATTTTTTGTCTCAAAAACATAGGTTATGACCCCTCATTGGAACGAGCTCGACGACCTCGTTCCAATGAAGGGTCATCACCTATGTTTTGGAGACAAAAAATGAAAAAAATTAGTTATTCGAGAATTTTGTTTGCATGTGTCGTCTGCTTTTCAAGTTAGGTAAAGGGTTAAATAAGCAACGCTCCTAAAACATGTTTTCTTCAAAGAGACCGAGATGTGTGGTAAACACGCACTAGAGTATTTCTTCACAATATTTCTACTCAATTTGAATTGTTGACTTGGTACTAACTTATGCTTTCCACGCAAAAGAGAGGTCAGTGACATAACCTCCACATCCTTGCACTAAACAACATAGTTTTAAGTTAGTTCAGTTACGTACATCTACAAACAATATATTGGTGGTCTCTATCTTTTAGGGTGTCTAGACAATATGCTGATTGGAAACTATTGATTTTTCAATTAAATCTTTTTTTCCCCTTCAGGCAGCCACAGCGTCTGTAAACAAACTATTTGAAGAACGGAGGATGCCCACTATCTGTTAATGCAGGTAGAATTTGAGCAAAAAAATATTGCATGTGGGAATGGCAGAATGCTTGCATGTCAGTTACACTGAAAGGAAATCTTACATAACAGTTATACCGACAATTTCCTGACAATGACAAATTGCTTTTAACCCTTTACCTAACATGAAAAGCAGACGACACTTGCAAAAAAAATTCTTGAATAATTAATTTTTTTCATTTTTTGTCTCAAAAACATAGGTTATGACCCCTCGTTGGAACGAGCTCGACGAGCTCGTTCCAACGAGGGGTCATAACCTATGTTTTTGAGACAAAAAATGAAAATATTTTGAAAATTAATTGGCGATTTTTGAGAATAGCGCTGGCCGGTTTTGGCCGTTACGTTGGGTAAAGGGTTAAGTATGTTAGATGAACTAATGGCATGTGTAGTTTTTGGGAAACATACATTAGCGTTTCACTGAAGAAGAAAGTTTTCATTGCTGTCACGGTAAATTGTATGGAGCCCCAGGTGATATGGGAGAAAATTTTTTTAAGTTGTGCTCTTCGAGAACCTGTGTTTGTGTGTGGTGGCTGTGGGTGCGAGTGGAGGGGAGGGGGGGGGGGGGGTGAGGGCCTACTATGAAAATGACTCAATTGAGCTGCACAGTTGGAAAAATAAAGAACGATGTTGTGGTCTTGGATGACAAATAAAGTTCGTTGCTAATAAATTGTATCCGAGAATTGAACAATATGCTTCAACATTTATTGGGGTATGGGCGTGACACAGTTTTTATTTATTTATTTATTGGGGTTTAACGACACGTTCGACAGCCAGGGTCAGTTTTATGGGTGGGGTAGGCCGGCGTATAACACAGAGAGAATCACCGAGCAAGGACGAGCAACTGTCAGAATCCCCAACGTACTAACTCCACACAAGCTGAGTTAGCATTCGTTGAAGACAAGTTCACAATCGACGTGCAGAACGCCTTAGTACGCATGCCCCCAGGTGGCCAATCTGGATTAATTGCCTTGCCGAAGGTTGCTCCTGACGGGGATCGAACCGTGTCTGCAGTGTGAGGACGATTGGACTCAGGATGTGATTTTAGAAAGCATTGTATATCGATGCTTTTTTGCCTCTGTTGAGGGGACCTAAACACAAACAAATATCGTGGCGACCCCCCCCCCCACCCCCACCCCCATTCCACCCCCGAATGCTGACAGTGTTGGCATTTTCTTCCACGCAGCTCTGTTGCCACACCCTGAAGTGTTTTGAATGCTTAGCTTTGTTCTTGGGTATCTGAAGCAAATTTAGTCACAAGTTGTTGAATTGAAGTTCAATTTTCAGATTTTATGGTAGGATACGCAACACCATACATGTAAAATCCCCCCAATGATGTCCTCTGGGGTTAAGCTTGTTTGACAAAATGCACAGAACACGTGGGTGATGTTTGATCAGGGCCACCGGGTGCGGTGGCCAAACTTTTATTTAGAATTTTTCCAAGCAGGTCAGCTTACGGGCCCAGGATGCCCACCAAGGCTTGACCCAGAACAATTACAATGTTGGAGCCCAAATGTTGGAGCCCAAAATGCTCCGCCCCTTACTGATGTGAGCTTATATATATACATATGTCCAATTTTGTCAAAGGTGGAGCAAATACATGCCACGCATGGACATATATCGATATATAAGCTCACAATGATGAACATTGGAAACAAAGAGTACAAAGTTGTGAAAATTAACTAATGCTACATGTACACATAGTCAATGGCCACGCCCAGGATGCAGGGAAACAGAGAGAATATGGGTAATGAATAGAAAAAGAAAAAATGAAAGTCTGAAAAATCCCCGCCCAGCATGCAGGGTACTACAGCAACAAGTATAAGGAGAAGCATAATAAATGTCATTACCTGTGTATATATATATCCCCGCCCAGAATGCAGGGTGAGAGAGTCACAAGGTTCAGAAGATATAGTCAAAAACACATCTACAGCAACACACCCGAATGTCCTAAAGAATCCCCGCCCAGCATGCAGGGTTCTACTGAAACACATGGAATAGCACATTACAGATACCTGAGAATATATACATTCCCGCCCAAAATGCAGGGAGTTGAGTCAAATGCCTTACAGAGGTACACCAAACCCACAGTAGGTGAGTAGTATGTCTCGCACGTTTCACCCCTTATTAGCAGGACCCCGGTGCAGGACCCCGGAAGTGACGTCATGTCACGTGACGTAGTGGCGCCATGTTGTGTTGTCATGGTAACCCGCGTGAGCGGCCATGTTGTGACGTCATCCCCATAGTGATACGTAGTGTGAGTGCGCATGCGCAGCGCGTGTTCTTAGGGTGATACGTGTTTGCGTCGTCCATTTTGTATACTGGAGGCCGCCATCTTGGTTTCTATGGTAGCACGTGATTGCTATGTTACCCAATTTTTCTGCAATAAGACGGGGTATGTTTTGAGGGTATGTTCCTTTGTAGAAGAGTAAATCTAATTACCACAAACAACCCGACAATCCCTCCAAATCACCAAAATCTACCCGAACTTTTACTATTTCGAATTCTTCCAGAATTCTCTGCTTTTATCTATATATGCAATAGTTTTCCTCTATCTGGCCCTGTTCCTTTGTTCTAGAGTATACCCCCGTAGCGTAGAAGAGCCTATTAGTTGGAACAGTTTTGCTTATTAATACTATATTTAGATTTCTGGTCTATTCTTGTTAGTTCTAACCCTATTCCAAGTACTCTTGTTGTTTCATTTATCTAGATCATTTATAACCAATCAGATTGCTTGCTTTCCCATAATCTGTATACAGAGTTATCTCCCTTGTGTATAACAAAAGCAGTCCCAAAGCCAATAAGGTATCGAGCAGTTACTGATAAGTCATTGCTCGAACGACTCTAAGCCCATCGAGCAAATGAGCTATCGAGCAATTGCTCGATTGAGTGACTCCTCGAACGACTCTTCGACTCATTTCAGTATTTGAGGATACCCATTACCCGGTATTGTATTATTTGAGGATACCTATCCCAAATATCCCTTATAAGCTAAAGAGCCAAGAGAGTAATTGCTCCATGAGCAATTGCTCGAACGACTCGAAGCTCATCGAGCAAATGAGCCTTAGAGCAATTGCTCGATCGAGTGACTCGACATACTGCTCGAACGACTCGAAGGCCATCGAGCAAATGAGCTATCGAGTAATTGCTCGTTCGAGTGACTCCTCGAACGACTCTACGACTCATGTCAGAAAAAAGGGATTCTAGGGCCTAAAGGGATTCCGTAAGTAGGGCTTTTTCTCAAATAAGCCAAAGAGCCAAGAGAGTAATTGCTCCATGAGCAATTGCTCGAACGACTCGAAGCTCATCGAGCAAATGAGCCTTAGAGCAAATGCTCGATCGAGTGACTCCTCGAACGACTCTTAGACTCATTTCAGTATTGGGGATACTTGTTGGACTTTACATCCGGGTACTTCTGTTGGGGTAGTAGATAAAAACACAAACAACAATATATATATAACATTTCATTTTTATTCAAGTATACAATTCAATGTCTCAATGCATTTCTCTTTGTAGTTCTTCTTGCATGGGCTAACCATTTCATCTTCTTGTGGGTTGGAGCTTCTTCCCATCGCATGGCTAGGTTCTTGATAAAACACATTCTCTCATTTGATAACTTGGCTTTGTTGGTTGCTTTAATTTCCTGTCTGGCATCTTTTGGTTCCTCTTTCTCTAGCTGTTTCATAGTAGTAACTTCAGTCTTCTTAGTAGTAACTTCATTTGTGGTTTGAGTGGAAACATTCTTCGTATCTTCAGTAGTAACTTCATTCGTGGTTTGAGTGGAAACATCTTTCTTGACTTCAGTAGAAACTTCGTTCTTAGTGGTAACTTCATTCTTTATGGGAGCTGGCATCTTTTTCTTGACTCCAGTAGAAACTTCGTTCTTAGTGGAAACTTCTTTCTTTGTGGGAGCTGGCATCTTTTTCTTGTCTTCACTAGAAACTTCGTTCTTAATGGAAACATCTTTCTTTGTTTCTGTAGAAACTTTGTTCGCAGTAGTAACTTCGTTCCTGTTTGTATTGGGAGTCAGTTCTTCTGTCTTTATTCTTTTGTTTACTGATCGGCCAGTATCCACACATCTTTGTTTCTTTCCATCAGCATCCATGTCTAGATTTTTTCTCTTGGCTGCATTTACCACACGATTCACTTGGGTCAGTTCCTGGGAAGTCAGCTTTAATCCAGCATCATTCTTGAAGATCTGTATATGTAAGTCATCTTTGAATCTGAGCACTGTTGTTGACACAGACATCTTCACTCTTCGACGTTCAAAACAGAAATGAATTTATTTTTATACCAACACTCCTTTTATACTTTTCTAATCGTCTTCTTCTTCTTCTTCATCATCATCTACTCGGAATGAGTAGTTTGTCATAAGGTTGTCGAACAGAAATCTTCGCTTTTCCAAGGCATATTTCTGGGATTCTTCAAAGTCAAAATCCTCTTCTTCACGAAGACGCTTGGCAGTTTCTTGAATTTTCTTGTGAATTGAGTCGTTGCAAAAATTTCGAATGTACACAAGGGTATGAATGTATTTCTCACTAATGGCTTCTCTAACATTCTTTTGAAGTGTTCTATATGCTGTTTCAACTGCATCTTCACTATCCATTCCATCTTCGATATATTTGTTCATGAGGTTGTCAAAATCGTTTTGGTATTTGTCAAAGGCACTTTGAACGATACCTCCCATCATAGAAACGTCTTCTTCTTCGTCTTCTTCTTCTTCATATTCCATATCTTCTGATAGTTCCGATGATTCATCAGGGTCCGAATCTCTTGACCAATTTTTTGGTGCACAGCTGGATTGCATTGTGGCCGCTCTCTTCGAAGGTCAGATTACAAATAACAAATTTCTTATGAGCACGACCCTTTTATAGGATATCGGACAGAGCATTGATGACGGGTTTGATCAACTTTCCTAAAAACCCTCCTTTCTGTATGATGCGTCTTCTTTTCCGATAAGATAGTTCTCTCTTTGGTGAGGCAATTCTCCTTATTTCGTACTTGTGTGGAATCAGCTTTGCTCTCTCAGATTTGGTTATAGGCACTGCGCCCGTCAAGATGTTTGAAGCACAATCACATATACATTCTATCAAATCATCACTGGCCATCTTCAGCATAGTCTTGGTTTCATATCGATTCGCATCAGATAGGATTCGCAGTGTATCTAAATTTCTTTCTAATCTTGTAGTGTTGCTCGATTTTTCCGTTTGTCGGTTTGGGCAAACTTCTTTGTGCCTCTTCATGTTAAATTTTCGAGAAAATGTTTTTCCACAGTACTCGCAGTTATGTATCGCCATGTCTTCACTCTTTCGTGGTCGTAGAACAAATGAGTTTATTTTCACACCAACACCCCTTTTATTACTTTTTTCAGAGCTAGGACTGGGTTGATAAGCGCCGAGAGAAAGCAACTCTTTCGTAGTATACATCTTTTTATATCTGGAGAAATTCCATCATCTGCTAGCAGCTTCAATACATGTTCGTATTTTCGCAGGTCATCCAATTCAGCTAAATTCAGTGGTATCTTATCTTCGATGATGTTGGTAGCACATTTACATAAACAGGTAAACAAATCTTCATCAGCAGCACGTAGAACGGCATCGATTTCCACTTTGTCAGCATCCCGTAAAAATTCTAAAAGTGCTTTATTCTGGTCAGTCAGTCCAGTATCTCTCTCCTCTTCTGTTCTTCTTGGACAATAATGTTCTTCATGCCTCTTACGTGTGAAGCTCCTGGAGAATTCTTTATCACAATATCTGCAGTGGAGCCGATGATGGTTCTTCTCGTGTCTTCGAGCATTATCCGATCTTGAAAATAACTTGGAACAGTATCTGCAACGAATTGGTAACATGTCTTCACTCGACGACGGTCAGAACACAAATGAATTTATTTTCGTACCAACACCCCTTTTATACCTTTCCCAACAGAAGTACCCGGATGTAGCATGAAGTACCCGGATGTAAAGTCCAACAAGTATCCCCAATACTGAAATGAGTCTAAGAGTCGTTCGAGGAGTCACTCGATCGAGCATTTGCTCTAAGGCTCATTTGCTCGATGAGCTTCGAGTCGTTCGAGCAATTGCTCATGGAGCAATTACTCTCTTGGCTCTTTGGCTTATTTGAGAAAAAGCCCTACTTACGGAATCCCTTTAGGCCCTAGAATCCCTTTTTTCTGACATGAGTCGTAGAGTCGTTCGAGGAGTCACTCGAACGAGCAATTACTCGATAGCTCATTTGCTCGATGGCCTTCGAGTCGTTCGAGCAGTATGTCGAGTCACTCGATCGAGCAATTGCTCTAAGGCTCATTTGCTCGATGAGCTTCGAGTCGTTCGAGCAATTGCTCATGGAGCAATTACTCTCTTGTCTCTTTAGCTTATAAGGGATATTTGGGATAGGTATCCTCAAATAATACAATACCGGGTCATGGGTATCCTCAAATACTGAAATGAGTCGAAGAGTCGTTCGAGGAGTCACTCGATCGAGCAATTGCTCGATAGCTCATTTGCTCGATGGGCTTAGAGTCGTTCGAGCAATGACTTTTCAGTAACTGCTCGATACCTTATTGGCTTTGGGACTGCTTTTGTTATACACAAGGGAGATAACTCTGTATACAGATTATGGGAAAGCAAGCAATCTGATTGGTTATAAATGATCTAGATAAATGAAACAACAAGAGTACTTGGAATAGGGTTAGAACTAACAAGAATAGACCAGCAAAGCTAAATATAGTAATAATAAGCAAAACTGTTCCAACTAATAGGCTCTTCTACGCTACGGGAGTATACTCTAGAACAAAGGAACAGGGCCAGATAGAGGAAAACTATTGCATATATAGATAAAAGCAGAAAATTCTGGAAGAATTCGAAATAGTAAAAGTTCGGGTAGATTTTGGTGATTTGGAGGGATTGTCGGGTTGTTTGTGGTAATTAGATTTACTCTTCTACAAAGGAACATACCCTCAAAACATACCCCGTCTTATTGCAGAACAATTGGGTAACATAGCAATCACGTGCTACCATAGAAACCAAGATGGCGGCCTCCAGTATACAAAATGGACGACGGAAACACGTATCACCCTAACAACACGCGCTGCGCATGCGCACTCACACCACGTATCACTATGGTGATGACGTCACAACATGGCCGCTCACGCGGGTTACCATGACAACACAACATGGCGCCACTACGTCACGTGACATGACGTCACTTCCGGGGTCCTGCACCGGGGTCCTGCTAATAAGGGGTGAAACGTGCGAGACATACTACTTAAGTGGAATATCCTTGAAGCGCTCAGCTGGGTAGCCGCGAACCGAGATACACATATATATGCATCCCCGCCCAAAATACAGGGAGCTGAGTTCCAAAGGCACCGTGTTGAACACCCATCTGCAAAAGCCGCAATCACTGTGCCGCCTGAAGCTTCTAAGGCGAGGGGGTGAGAAGTAGAAGTGACGATCAAAACGGCGACCCATGTATCCAGTGGCATGCATCGGAGGAATCTGTAGTCTGGCCCATGTTGTTCAGGAAACTGCAGGAATACCATCTTCAGGGCTCGCACAGTTGAGTATGTAGCCAACCTTCCCACCGAACTGGCAGGCATCATATTCTGGGAAGACTGGTGAAGCACAGGGGAAAAGGCAGTAAGCGTGACTGGCAGTGAGAAAACAAAAGCAGAGGAGACCAGGTTCTGGTGGCGATGGGGCGGTGGTGGGAATAAATGGCAACTTGTCCCTTCCACAGAAAGCTGGAGAATGCTGCCACAGTGTTGCGATATTCAGACGGGTCCAAGAATTGACCAATGGGCATTCCTGAAATTTCGCGGGACTCAATTAGCCGAAACAACGGGGGGTATAGTTTGTTGTTTTGTGGAGGTGCCAACATTGGTAAGGGAAATGCCTGGAATTAGACAATTGCCAGGAATTTTGAAGTACATTATACGTCAATCAGATGCCAAAATTTAAATATTCAAAAGGGGAATTTTCCGTGACTTGATTTCTGTCCCATCTGTAACTCGAACTGTTGAACCTTCTTATCTTCTTTACCTTTGATTGAACTTTGCGTATCTCCCATAAAGACATTTATGCTCATGACATAAATGTAGATTTATGGTAGGATACGCAACACCATACATATGTAAAATCCCCCAATGATGTCCTCTGGGGTTAAGCTTGTTTGACAAAATGCACAGAACACGTGAGTGATGTTTGATCAGGGCCACCGGGTGCGGTGGCCAAACTTTTATTTAGAATTTTTCCAAGCAGGTCAGCTTACGGGCCCAGGATGCCCACCAAGGCTTGACCCAGAACAATTACAATGTTGGAGCCCAAAATGCTCCGCCCCTTACTGATGTGAGCTTATATATATACATATGTCCAATTTTGTCAAAGGTGGAGCAAATACATGCCACAAGCTGCCGTGAGCGAGTAGCACCCTCGCTCACTGCGGCTGCTCCACCCGCAAACCCCAGAGGAAAAAATCCCTTAAGCACAGCAAATATGACGCAGGTATAGCCGGAAAGCATTCGAAGACCAACGCCCAATCTGCCGAATCTGAGCGTCGGAATGCTGGTGATTAGCGAGGTATGATGCACCGCCTATACGAAAGCTGTGCGATGTGTAAAAGGAGGCATCCACACCACCAGCCAAAAGACAACTCTCGAGGATTCTGGTGAAAAAGGAGCGCGTGATGGACTGGCCCCTCTGGGTCACAAAGTAAGGGCTAGGAACTGGAGAACGGACATTCCGGAAGGCAGTGAGAGCTGCCACTGGACAAATGGCCCGCGGCAGCTTGGGACCTATGCGTAGAGTAAAAGGAGGGCCTGAGTGATGGTGTTTAAAATGGGTCATCGTCAAGACAATCCCCTTGGTATTCCAGACCAGGGAGGAAGAATGGAGGATATGTGGCGGCGCCTGCGATGTAATTTCTCCCACCCGAAGGAGAGCGAAAAAGGAAAGTGAAAACATAGCCCGAAAGAGGAGGACCTCATACCAGGAGATGCCTAAGCGAGGCAGTGCTGACAGGAGGGAGGTGAGAATTGGTAGTGTTATGGGCAGGCGGACATCTGGGGTATAGCGTAGACGCCGAATGCCGAGCAGTAGTTTTGTAGGCAAAGTGCTTTTGGAAGGGTCAGGATAGCCCCTGATTTCGTGCACATAGGCAATGGCAGAAAGATATGTACACATGGAACTGTGACTAAAATTTTCTGAAAACATCCAAGATATGAAGAGGGATATTTCATATGGGCGGAGTGGAAAAAGAGGGGCACATAGAAAAGTGGAGCGGAAAAACCGATGAAAACACCGCAGTGCCTGATCATAGGTCCTGCGAGTAGAGGGTGCTAATGATGCCTGCAATAGGTGGGGGATCAAGTGATTAAGGTGGCTGGCTGCAGGTGTTGGGGGATAGGTGTAGGCTGGCTGTTGGCAGATGGGTACCGCTCTCGGAATAGATGGACCTGTAAACGAGAGAGAGCATCTGCATGAATATTATCTTTACCAGGTACGTGCTGAGCTTTGAAAACAATATTATGTCTAAGACAGTGGATAACAAGGGTGCGAACTAAGGCCATAATTTGTTTATTCTTTGCCGTCTGGCCATTAATGATAGGCACAAGTGCTTCGTTATCTGTGTGAAAGAGGACACAGTGGTTGGACATGTGTGGACCCCACAAACTGACGGCCAACACAATAGGATAAAGTTCAAGGACAGAAATAGGGAGTAGTTTGAAAAGCTCAGGCCACTGGCCGTACGTCCAATGAGAACCAAATATTGCCCCGAACCCCAATGTAGAGGATGCATCAGTAAACAGGGAGATGGTGGAACTGGAGCACCATTGTTCATGCAGAAAGAACGATGTTCCATTAAACTGGGCCAGGAAAACCAACCATGCAGAGAGGTCTCTGCGGGCACCCGCATTGAGGCGGATGTGGTGGTTGGGTTTGTTGATGCCTTTGGTAAGGTCGACCAGGCGGCGCAGGAAGGCTCGTCCTGGCCGAATGACAGTGTAGGCAAAGTTAAGAAAACCGATAATGCTCTGCAGGTCCCTGAGAGTGACTTTCTTGCGATGCTGCATGTTGGCAATGAGGGCACGTGCTTGGACCAGTTTGCCCATGGGTAGCCGGGCCTGCATGTAGGTAGAATCGAGGGTAATACCCAGAAAAATAATGCAACTAGTGGGGAGGACCGTTTTGTCCTCCGCAAGAGGGATGCCAATATCTGCACAAATGTCTTTAAATGTTTGAAGACTGGACTGGCATAGCTCTTCGGAGCGGTGAATGAATAAAAAATCATCCAGGAAATGCACCAGCGATGCAGATGTATGGTGAGCCACAATGTGATGCAAAGCTGAGCTAAAACGTCCAAACAGCTGACAAGAGAAAGAGCTTCCCATGGGTAGGCAACGATCATAGTAGAAAGCATCGTCCCAATGGAAGCCCAGTAAAAAGTGGTCGTCAGGGTGGATGGGGAGCAGACGGAAAGCATCCTTTATGTCCAGTTTCGCCAAGAAGCTGCCCCGACCCCAGTGCTTAAGATGGGCAATGGCATCCTGGATGGACGAATATGAGACCTCCGAGCATTCCGTGGGGATGCCGTCATTGACTGAAGACCCGTGCGGGTGCGAAAGATGGTGGATTAAACGGAAGGAGCCGGGAACTTTCTTGGGCACTAGACCCAGCGGAGAGGAGTGGAAGTGACGAAAGGGTGGAACGGAGAAGGGGCCCATAATGCGCCCAACATCGATTTCATGCCGAAGCTTAGTCAGGACTGTGTTTGGCTGATCAAGAGCCGACTTTAAATTGTTGGGGAAAGGCTGGTCGGGCAGGGTACCTGAGAAACCCAGCCGGAAACCATGCCGGAAACCTTCCAGTAGAAAATCTGCATCGGGATGGCAAATGGTGCCAAGATGATGTGCCAAGCGATCAAGCTTTATGGGGGTTGGCAGGGGCAGATTGTTTCCTGCCGCCCTGTGGCACGGTGAGGGGAGGGGTTGGTTGAGAAACCTGGGAACTGGAGGAGGAGGAACGGCGAGACCAGCAGTAGACTGCAGGGTGCTGGCGCTTGCAGAGGAAACAACGGTGTGGGAATGGACAAGAGGCACGACAGGTTTGGCCTTTGTGAAATTTGAAACACTCTCCGGAAGGGACGCGAAAATTGTTGACCCGCCCATATCCCTGGGAGTTCCGAAAATTGCCTGCCCGGGAGTTTTGAAAGCGGGCAGGGGTCTGGCGTGGGGCAGCCTGATCCATCAGCTCCCAGTGGATCATGTTCCAAGGTAACTTTAACGATTCCCGCAGGGCGCGAAACTGTTCGTCATAGAGGAACCAGTCTGAGCCCTTCAGAACCAGAGCCCCGATGTTTACCAAATAGCGCATGAGATGGGGGAGACTGAGTAGCATATCGCTGCGAGTAGATGGCGACAAAGGTATAGAACGCTGTGGTCCACTGGTCCAAGCTGAGGTGATGACGGCTTGGAGCATGGGCCACACACAAAGACGGGGTGCCCCGAATCAAGGTTCCCTATGGTGAGGACTGGGGCTGGTTGGTGGTGGTCCTTTCCTAACAATACGTCCATATGTATAAAAATGGTCATCCCAAATTTTCTCCTTAATGGCCAATGGAATAAAGGCGTCCAATGGGGGGTAGCAAGAGAATGAAACACTGGGAGAGATGCATCAAGGACAGGAGAGAGAGAAGGGGACAGAGAAGAAGAAAGTTCACAGGTAGGAGGACATGAGGTGAAAGCCGGGAGGAGAGGTGACCATAGAAATACTCTGACCTGGCTGTGTGAGCGGTGCAGAAGGAATGGCAGTGTCTGGCAAAACCTCCCCCAGTGGGGCATCCTGTACAGGTGGTTGTTCAATGCGAATGGCCGACGAAGCCTGGTCCCGGCGTAACTGATTCACTGTTTCCGCCAACTGGGTTAACTGACTGCTGTATGGAGACTAACGCATCGGAAGACATCTGGTCGGTGGAGTGCAGAGGTTGCTGGTTGGAGGACTGTGGCTGCAGACCCTCACCTAGGCTGGATGTTTGAGGCTGCATATTCATAGGTGTCTCCAAAACTGGAGGAGACACTGCTAGTGGTTGACATGAAGTTTCTCTGGCTCGCCCCCGGGCACGAGAACTGGCACGGCGGGTAGTGGCCCGAATTTGAGCTGTAGTGGGTGCAAGGGCAGAAATGTCTTGTCTGGGCCCGGGAGCGGAATGCAATGAAGGAATGACGTCTGGTGAAGGCTGTGTACAGAGTCCGACTGAGACGGCGGTATCGCTATGGTGGAAGGGCCAGAGTGATCCCCAGTCTGGGCAGAAAAAAAATTGCACGTCGCAGACTTTGGCGTGTAGCAGCAGCCCTACGTCTTCTGGGAGGCATCTGAAAAGAAAGGAAACAGAGTGAACCAAAGAAAATACAAATACCCTCAGCAGCATACCCAACAGCGCGATAGTAGAAACCAAAGGAGGGGTTGTCCATTCTGGTATCCGCGGGGGTGGTTTGTGGAGTGGTGGTGGAGTTCCGCGATATGTGTATATGCATGTCATGCCCGAGGTAAGATAGATAAACCGCAAGGAAGTATGGAAGCAGAAAACCAGGGGGGGGGGGCATAATATGCCCCCACCAGCATGCCCGACCCAGGATGGGAAGGTTGTGAGTGTGGGGCGCGCAGCACCACGTGTTGGGATGGGTCAAACGTAAAAGGCACCCGCCCAAAGCTTCCCAAGCATGTACAGAGTGAGAGGAAACGGGCATAGCCCAGAGGAAGGGAGCAGAAAGGAAACGGAGTGCACAAAAGGGGGGGGGGGGGGCAGATACAAGAGGTACCGAGCCCAACTCGTCGGCCACCCCCAAGGACCCAGACCAACATACCGGCCTGATCAAACAAACGGTCACCCTGAAAAAACAAAGTCCAGGTAACTGCCGCCAACAGGGGCAAGGTAGACAAAAGGCTCCCACAAGGCACTGGAAGGGCAACTGTGGGGCATCGAATAAGCCAGCTGAGAGAAAAAAAAAAACAAAAAAAACAAAAACAAAAACAAAAAACAAAATTAATTTTGAGGACGTGGGGATCAGGGTGAGATAAGCAGGGAAATCAGAACGGCCAGGACTGCAGGCAAGCCAGAACGGCCCTGACTGCAAGTGGTATCGGGCAAAGCCCTGGAGGCGATGAGATTCAGAGACCGGCACGCCATGGAGGGCGACACAAGCTAACGATCAGAGTAAGGAAAAAGCAAGCGAAACCATTGGGTGACCCTAGCATTTGTACATCCAGTGGAATATAAACAGAGCCAATGCTCCCCGGGGAGGGCGGGGGGGGGGGGGGGGGGGGGGTCAAAGCAGTAAACAGTGATAGGAAACCCTGGTCATAGCACGGACCATGAAACAGCATGTGATATCGGGCTGAGTGCCCACCGGCAGGCTAATAATAAGCAACGCAAAGTGTAGACCCGGGCAAGTGCGCCCCCCCCCCCCCCCCCAACGCGTTCTGTAGTTTTTGGTTTGTTTGATTTGGTGTTTTGTTGCTTTTTTGTTTTTGTTTTTTTTTTGTTTGTTTGTTTGTTTGTGTGTGTGGGGGGTGTTGAAGGTAGTGATTGAACAGAGATCCAAGACATTACGAGGTCAGACGGCGACGGGCACTGAGCATAGCACCCCTAGGCTAAAATAGAAACGCCTATTACCCACACGAAAGAGATGTACCCCATCTCCGGCGAACAAGCCCTGGGGCGATGGGTTGAAACGGCGGTGCTTCCAAAACATTAAGCTAGAGCGGTCGGATACACAGGTTTTCCAGTCGGACGTTGAATTCCCACAAGTTGGAATTATACACGTCGTCGTTCCGCCAGAATTCCGAACACAAAACGACGAGCTTGACACCGTACGATGAGTGGAGGAGAGTTGCGAATTCGAACAGCCGGGAAGCCACCCCAGCCGGGTCAGCCGAAACAGAGGCAAGATCATTTCCACCGAGCTGAATAATGACCGCATCGGGGTGGAAAAGGCCTAAGACTCCCAGCCCCGCATCGTACGCCCTGTCGATGGTTAACCCCCCAAGACCTAAATAGCGGACGTCGCAATCAGGACAACCCAGATCCGCCCGACAATTCACGTGGTGGCGGTCCATAAATTCACGAAAACGCCTTACAAAACTATGACCTAAAAGTAAAATTTTGTGGGGGGGGGGGGGGGGTACGAGGAGACATTGTAATGGAACCAGAAATTGAACGATACAGAGCTTACCGTGGTGGAGCAGATCCAAAACGAATCCGTGCGAGAAATACACAAAAGAAGCACAACACCAAAAAAAAAATGGCAACTTGTCCCTTCCACAGAAAGCTGGAGAATGCTGCCACAGTGTTGCGATATTCAGACGGGTCCAAGAATTGACCAATGGGCATTCCTGAAATTTCGCGGGACTCAGTTAACCGAAACAACGGGAGGTATAGTTTGTTCTAGTTTTGTGGAGGTGCCAACATTGGTAAGGGAAATGCCTGGAATTAGACAATTGCCAGGAATTTTGAAGTACATTATACGTCAATCAGATGCCAAAATTTAAATATTCAAAAGGGGAATTTTCCGTGACTTGATTTCTGTCCCATCTGTAACTCGAACTGTTGAACCTTCTTATCTTCTTTACCTTTGATTGAACTTTGCGTATCTCCCATAGACATAAATTTAGATTGTAGATTTATTGTGAGTTCTGTACGAATGCGGTAGACAACTTTCAGGAACCATTCCTGTCTGCCATCAACTATGTGGGTCAAAATCAAGTATTTTTGCGTGTTCCTCATACACAACCTTCATTTGGGTGTCTAATTTGTGTATATTTATCTGAATTTTATGGAATTTCAGTCTTAGAATTTGCATAGCAAATTTATTTGTCGTAGCTTGTATATACTCTAAGTCAGTTGGGTTAAAAGTCAAGCCAAATCAATTGAGTTCAGTGAATTGAGCCAAAATGGGTTCATATTTACTCAACACAGCTGATTTGGGTTGATTTTTAACCCTAATGATTTTAGAGTGTAGCACCTTAAGAAGCTGCTCAACGTATGTTGAGAAGTTCCCCTTTCATATTCTCACGCTTGTTAGATGACATATGTTCCTGAATGCATATGATAGAGTATGGAGTCAGGAAATGTGGCGAAAGCTTGAGGCCTTGGCATGGAAGGCAAATTTTAAAACATTGTATAAAGAGGTACAAAATGAACTTAGTCAGGGAAGCGTAATCACAAAACGTTGTGCTTCTGCATGAGGATGGGCCTGTAGCAGGTGTGTATCCTTTCCCCAATTCCTTTTTCATTGCACATCAAAGATTTAGGAGAAGGTGGAAAGTTTTCTGTTCCGGAAGTTAACATCAAACTTCTTAGTCTTGGTGGAACAGATGAACAGATGAGTGTTTGTGGAAAAGCCATCTGTTAAAATCACATGAATGACTTCAACTGTGTTGGCAAAGCGAATTCTTAATCAACTGAAACTTTTAGGGAGGAACAGCTTCGATACGGTTTTTGTGGGGAAAACCATTTCGGAAATGGTGGGTATTCCAAGTATAACATATGGTACGGAAGTGATACCTGTAAACCAAACGATTGTAAAGAGGTTGAAACTGTGCGGAACCAGGAGGATAGAATAAGCTTCACTTGGAACATAATGGGGAAGTAGGATGGGAGAATGAATGAAGGGTACAACTGTATGTGGTCATGGATAGACACACGTGAGAGGGTTAATATGAAAATCGATGAAATTGGAAAGAATGAGGTACGGGATACATTCAAAGTGTCCGTTTCCAGGTTTTGGGAGGAGAGACGATGCGAAGGAAGGGGTTGGAATTCGAGAGTACGGGGTTAATCAATGTCTTCTCATCTGAAACCGCGACAAATCAGTGACAGGCGGAGGTGTTATTATTACTTTATTGGGAACGATCAGAATAAACTCTACTCACCCCCAACCCCAACCCCCCGACAGATATCAGCATGATTCCTGGGTGCTGCCCGTGGCTTGACCCTGCCACAAGTGACTCACAACAAGAGATTTATAATCAAATCCTAATCTACACCCAATCCATCTACATAGAGGAAATGGATTCTCTTTTCCACAAGGCTTTCGTCCGGCTTAAACTTTTTGCTTAATTCCCGTATTGCATGCAAGATAAGATGTATTAATATCTTCTTTACATTCGAATAGACTGTGGGGGTTGATGATTTGTCGCCCTTTTCTCTTTCTTGTTTATCTTTCGTTTTGAAAATATTGAACCATTTTCTTTTGTGCCATTTTCTTTTTAACCCTTTACCCAACGAATCGGCTATGCCCCCCCCCCCCCCCCGCGTAATATGCAAATTCAGCAACTGAAAAAATATTATGTTTCTAAAAATGTTATCCAAACCATATCATGTGACCCCTCTTTGGAACGAGCTCGTTGAGCTCGTTCCAATGAGGGGTCACATGATATGGTTTGGTTGACATTTTTTGAAACATTTAAAAAAAATGGTATTTAAAATAATAAATTTTGATATCGTCTGCGTTGGGTAAAGGATTAAATCGCATGAATATCAGAACGCTGTACACGAGTCATAGTTTTTGTTATTCGTTGAATCATGTATCGAACCCGGCTCACAAATCCGATCGGAGGAAAACATGTTTCTATCAAAACACTCAAATGAGATGTATTAGGTGCGACAACGTTTGACTCCTTGGGTGATTTTCAAGAAATGTCGGGTGTGGTGGCTCAGTTGGTAGAAGTGCAGGCTGCAAGCCGAGAGGTCCTCGGTTGGAATCCCATCTGCGGCAACCGCGTTGTGTCCTTGGCCAAGACACTTTACCCCATTGCCCACGTGGGGGCACGGTGGCGTTGTGTACTAAAGCGTACTGCACGTCGATGGTACACTTGTCTTCAACCAGTGGTAACCCTACTTGTGTGGAGTTAGTATGTTGGGGAGCCTGACAGTTGCACACCGCTGCTCGCTGGTTCTCTCCGTGTACTCCGGCTTCCTCCACCCGTAAAACTGTCCGACACGAGATGACTCGAAAGTGTCGTTAAACCCAAATAAATAAATAAATAAATAAATAAATAAATAAAAAAATAAATAAATAAATAAATATTCAAGAAATGTCTGAACCTCGCGTCGTAAGCGGCACCGCCTTCATGAACGTTTCACTTATGTTACGGCCTTAACTCGTACAATAACTAAAATTCAAGCCAAGAACATCAATTTCCGAAGCTTTGTCTGCTCAAGCACTTATAAGAACAAACTACGTAACTCTTTGTCGAAGTGTACTAGAAAGTGACACTGGCAGTATTTTTATGTAGCCCTCAAGTCCTCAGATTAATTTTACGGCAGTAACTACTGTATATACACGTACACAGCTGCAGATAGATTAGCATAGTTTTTACATATAGAATATGCCCGTAGTAGCTTGGTGTACCAAATGTTCACCAGAGCTTTCGGTGCGCGGTTAACACCACTTCACCACGGGTGGTGAACATTTGGTACACCAAGCTACTTTGGGTATATTTTATTTGTGCCATGATCGTCAGATTATTAAGAGTCGCTATTATTTTTTCTCGATTTTACTGAGCAGCAGCCGTACATACGTGCGAATTTGTTTTTGTTTACATCAGCATCGGTGGGTAGTACTTCCGCTGTCAATTTGATCGCCGAAACGAAATAGAAAAAGAAACACGGCCTTTTTTCATTTGAATGACATAATAACATACTATTTCGAGTTACGGATGCTTTATTAACATGAGACAATGCACGTTTGTTAATTTTTGGTGTTTTATGGGGTAAACTCATTTAAAAACGTAATAAATAATTGTCACTTTCATTCCACTCGTCGCGAGGCGACGTACGATAAATTTAGACAAGTTCGCATTCAAGTCGATGTCACCAAAGGTCAAGGATGTAGTTCCACTGTAGGTGTAAATTTTAACTGTTGAAATCCCATTGCTGGCGTTTCCACCACAGCTGATGAATAAAGTTAAAGTTTATGTCATAGGCTTTTCATGTATAGTAGAATAGGTAACCATGGTATAAATTATTGTTGGCTGCTTGTACATGCAGACAACAATGATATAAAATCTCTATTAAGATAAATACACACTGAGAGTAGAGTTCTCAAGAAGAATAAACTTGGAAAATCTTTTTCAGAGCAATATAAAACGGACAGTTTGTAGCTATATGGAGACTTAAAGGTTAACATTCAAAACTTTACATTTTTTGGTATTCGAAAACATACACCCTATGAGCCCTCAGTGCAACGATGATGATGAGAAGTCATTAGCTATGTTTTGTAGGCTGAAACTGATTAATTAATAAAAAAAATTAGTTTAGTGATTTTGTGAACAGCACTGGAGCGATATGGCCTCACATTATCGTTATGTTAAAGTAAAACGCTAATATGAAAAACCTCAAGTACTAGAATATCTGTCGACAAATCGTTGACAAATATGCAGTACACATCGCCGTGGACTGGTCGTAATCTACGCGTGGACAGTGATGCCCAAGCATGCGTTTATCAAGTAATAAAAATCATCATCAGCAACATTTTAATTAATGGAGCACCGGGTTGTACCCGGTGCTTCATTGATTAAATTTTTTATGATAATTCCTATCAGTAATGTTTGGAATCTAATATAATTGCGTCAGTTGAAATAATGCCCACCCGTGGAAATTGACCAGTCCACGATGGCCGTACTGTACATATCGCATGCAAAATTAATACAAGGGCTGATTGGGGTACTGACACTAGTCAGTAATGACGTTACATAAGTGACAGTTTGGTTGGAATGTCACTCTATCCACAGTTTCTGAACCGATTGGACTACATTTAGAAAACATTCCACCTGTAAATGACGAGTTTAACCCTTTACCTAACATGAAAAGCAGACGACACTTGCAAAAAAAATTCTTGAATAACTAATTTTTTAGCTCAACTTTGGCGAAGCCAAATTTGAGCTTATGCCATGGCCAGTTGTCCGTCGTCCGTCTTTCCGTTTGTCCGTCAACAATTCAATACGGCTCGGGCTAGAGGCCGTATTTATGAACCGATCTTTACGAAACTTCTTGGGTACCTTTGTTATGACCGTGGGACGAAAACAAGTGTTTTGGGGTCCGATCCGAAATTCAAGTTGGCCGCTGGCAGCCATTTTGTACAAAATTAGGTGCAATCAGATTTTTGCGCAGAACTTCCGTATGAAAGCGCTGATTTGAATAATTTTCTGTGTGAATGTTTAGTACCATGGGATACATTACATTTTGGTATCGCGGAACTAAATATTGAAATTAGAGTGAACCGCCTTAAAATGTTACACTCGGAAACGACGCAATCTCAAAAAATAAACAGCCTTGGGAAAATCCATTGTTTCAATAAAGATTTGAAACATTCTATTGACATCTTGCATTATTGTTGAATATTCCTGATAAAAAAGAGGGTGATTTGATGACTTTTGGACCTAAAAAATACAATTTACTTTTTGTGTGTTTCTGTAGGGAATTCCCTGAAAAATATGTGCACGTGACCGGTACTTCCCTTTGTGTCAGTTTTTCTCTCTTATTTGTTGCATGACCCCCTGTTTTCAGATCAGAAAAAGTTGTCTGAAGGGCTATACTTGACAGAGATATTTGAATGCCAAAATTAAAGTGATGCGATCATATTTTTTTCCACCTGAACGTTATAATGGTCGCCTATGGGAAAATATTTAGTTCTGTGATACCTATAGGAAATATGTTTTTTGGCTTCCAGACCAGATTCAATTATTATTTTGGGGGATTATTTCACATTTAAATATTTATTTGGGGACCATACACCTTACCAAACCATTTTATTGTTTTAAGAAGTTACATTTTTGTCACAGTCAGCAATAAAAGCTATATATTTCCAAAACTAAGGCTGTTCATGCAAGAAAATGCACATCTTGAGCAAGTGTATTCCCCAGGAGCACACTATAACATCTGGCAGCTGCTAACTAACAGCCTATCTTTTCCTATTAACATATTTATTTAAACCATGGTTTCTCCTCATATTACTAGGGGCATGGAGGATTCCAAATCTTCCAACCCCCTCCCAAATCACCATTCAAACACAGACAGAAAACCTACACTGCCCTTCTATTCACTATTATTTAGAAGTTTTTCTCTTCTATATTATGCTCTTCAAAATGTTGGAAAACAATTCCTTCATTGAAAGACTATCCTGGAACACAAATTTGAGAAGGGGGTGGGGCTACAGTGGAAAATAACATAATAAAATTACAAATGTGAGTGAATGGTATTTGTGCATAGCTACCAATATAGTTGTCTAGTACTAGTGCTGTCATGGTTCCCTTGATACAGCATAAATTTACAGTGACAATTGTGAAATATTGCTCTTTCCCTGAACTGAAACAAGTCCTCTCTCCAACACATATTTAACCCTTTTTTTTTGCTGATGATAAACATTTGGAAAGACTGAACAGCATGTTTTTAGAGACTGAAGTTAGTATCATACACTTTCAGTTTCCTATGATTTACTTTGAGGCTTCAGCACTCATGGTCCACTGGGTTATTTTTCAATTTAACAACCTTGCCCTGGCTCTTCCACTATATTTTTCATTGTATGCCATTCAGTACTCTCATGTAGACCTCCTACATGTGTAACTGCAAGCCTATCTGTCTGTCTGTCTGTCTGTGTGTCTGTCTCTTCATCAGACATGGTGTTTCTTTGCTTTTCACTTGCCTGGATCTACATTTTCAATAATTGGCAGCTGACTAACGTTCACCCCCCCCCCCCCCCCACACACACACACACAAGTATATTAAACATCAAATGCCACTATATTCTTGAAGCAAATGTCTGATTCATCCTCTTTGGAAACATGTTTTCAACAATTTCAATCTTTTTGCCAGAATGGGTGTCTGTGGGGATTAAAACAAATGTTATGAAAGTGCACTTATGGGAACTTGCAGCATAAGCATAGCACTATAAAATCAATATTTGATGGTTTTCGGCATCTTACCAGTGTTATGAGATATCACAGTAGCAAGTACTGGTCATTCTTTTGGAAAAAAACACTGTTTTATGTTTTGTCAGTGCCATACCAATGACTCTATGTGTCTTTACTGAGAAAACTGAGGTTTTTCCTTTACAAAAATTGCAAAATATTCATCAAATACAATGTGAAATGTCTTCAGAAGCCAGACTGTGATTTAAAAACTATTACAGATGGGAAAGTTCATATCACAGTAGGTTTGTTTTGGGTCAATATCAATTAAATCATGAATTATATCACATATTTTGATGAAAAGGGGCATACCGGGGGGGGGGGGGGGGGGGGTCCTATTCAGGGCAAAAATTTACTACATCAAATGGTGGAGTAAAATTTGACATCAGTTGTTAGGATAAACTGGTAGAGTCCTTTCATATTGGTGAAATATATAGCTGCATCCCCAATTTTGGAAACAAAATTGACATCCATATTGTTCCATGGGGGTTGAGACACTGTCTTGCTTGCAGTATGGTTAAATCAGACAGATTTTTTCTAAACATATTTTGCGCTGATGCAGATGTTAGTTTTATTTTGGGATCAGAGTAGGTTTTTGAAGAAAGCTCTAAATTCTCATCCTTCTCAGTTAATTTATAAAGTAACAGGATAGAAAAATCTTTTGGAGGCAATACCAGTTTTCAAGCCCACTTGACAAAGTTTGGACACTTTTCCTTAAAAGAGCAAATTTTCCATGTTTTTGACTCAGCCAAAGCCAAAAGTTGGATTCTAATGCAGAAATGACTCTTTTATATCATGGAAGTGGTAAAATGTCTCTTTGGTGGGTTTGGGGATGATTATAGGTATCGCGAACTAAATATTGAAATTAGAGTGAATCGCCTTAAAAATGACGCAATCTCTAAAAATAAACAGCCTTGGGAAAATCCATTGTTTCAATAAAAGTTTGAAACATTCTATTGACATCTTGCATTATTGTTGAATATTCCTGATAAAAAAGAGGGTGATTTGATGACTTTGGACCTAAAAAATACAATTTACTTTTTGCGTGTTTTTGTAGGGAATTCCATGAAAAATATGTGCACGTGACCGGTACTTCCCTTTGTGTCAGTTTTTCTCTCTTATTTGTTGCATGACCCCCTGTTTTCAGATCAGAAAAAGTTGTCTGAAGGGCTATACTTGACAGAGATATTTGAATGCCAAAATTAAAGTGACGCGATCATATTTTTTTCCACCTGAACGTTATAATGGTCGCCTATGGGAAAATATTTAGTTCTGTGATACCTATAATACGGGTTTTTTTCTCGTGCAGAAATTATGCAAATTAGATGAACTTTGATTTTTTCAGTACGACTTACACACAGTAAGTACACATGTCAATACGGCTCGGGCTAGAGTCTGTATTTATGAACCGATCTTCACGAAACCTCTTGGGTACCTTTGTTATCACCTTGGGACGAGAACGAGTGTTTCTGGGTGCGGTCTAAAATTCAAGATGGCTGCCAGTGGCCATTTTGTACCGAAATTAGGTCTAATCAGTTTTTTGTACACAACTTCTATACGGCTCAGACTAGAGGCCGTATTTATGAACCAATCTTTACGAAACTTCTTGGGTACCTTTGTTATCACCGTGATGAGAACGAGTGTTTTTGGGTGTGGTCCGAAATTCAAGATGGCCACCAGCAGCCAGTTTGTACCTAAATTAGTGCAATCATTCTTTTGTACAGAACTTCTGTATGAAAGTTCTGATTTGAATAAATGTTTGTATGAATGTTTAGTAACATGGAATACATCACATATTGTACGGGTTTTTTTCTCTTGCAGAAATTATGCAAATTAGATGAACTGTGATTTATTCAGTGCTACTTATACAATGTAACTGCACATGTCAATACGGCTCAGGCTAGAGGCTGTATTTATGAACCGATCTTCACAAAACTTCTTGGGCACCTTTGTTATCACCTTGGGACGAGAATGAGTGTTTCTGGGTGCAGTCCAAAATTCAAGATGGCTGCCAGTGGCCATTTTGTACCGAAATTAGGTCCAATCAGTTTTTTGTCACAACTTCTATACAGCTCGTATTCATGAACGAAACTTCTTGGATACCTTTGTTTTCACCTTGGGACAGGAACGAGTGTGTTTTGGGGTGCCTTTGTTATCACTGTGCTATGAGAACAAATATTTTGGGGTTCAGTCAGCCCCACTCTGGGCCTCAAAGATTTCTTTTCTAGTTTAGCATCTGACTGTCACCCACCTTTACAATACTTTACCTATACATTTGTTACAGGCTACGGTCAGTATTTATGTACAGGCCGTTACAATACTTTATATGTACCTTTGTTATCAGGTCATTACCTAGATCTTTGTCATTGCTGTGTCACATACTATACATGTACATGTCTTGACAAGTTGAGCTACAGTGTCATTGACACTTTCATTTCGTTTTTTTTTTTTTTTGTTTCAAAAACATAGGTTATGACCCCTCATTGGAACGAGCTCGTTCCAATGAGGGGTCATAACCTATGTTTTTGAGACAAAAGATGAAAAAAATAATGAAAATTAATTGGCGATTATTGAAAACAGCGCTGATCGGTTTTGGCCGTTACGTTGGGTAAAGGGTTAAAAGACGGAAGTCGGCGTCCAGTAAATGCAGAATGGACTTAACATTGCTCTGACTACAGGTTTCACGAGTCTTTTTTTCTCAAAATAATACTTTTCTTTCGCTGTTTTTTTTTTCCTGTGCGGTAGGGTTAATCCAATCGAATTTACATCTCTAAACAGGTTTGTTGTGTAATATGTGTATGTAAAATGGAAATAAGAAAAGAATGTTATTTGTAAAATATGTTTTTGATGTTAATAAACGCTAGCATGGCAACCGATTCAAGTGTGCACCTGGCTAGTTGCAGAGTTTATTTTATTTTTTCTGTCTGTTTCAGCATTGCAGATGGCGACTTGTTGCACTCAAGTGACGATATGACCCAACAAAATCCCAGCGAACCTGTACCTTTCAATATCTGATTCAATTGTAGTTTTTGTTGTGAAGAGCTGAGGTATTTAGGGTTTTAAAATGCACCAGTTCAGAGTGTCTTCAAGATTTTCAAAGAGCACACTTGGGAGCCGGTCAGTTTGCAACACAGCAATATGGAATCATCACATTACTAACACAAGTTTATGTCGACTTAAGCAATAGTTTTTAAGGAGTATTTTTTTCAAAGGTCAGCCGCGTAACCAGGTTTTGTGTTGGGGATCGGCGCTAAGTGGGGATCGACGATCACAGACCCCATCGTGGCGACCATGGTCTGGCCCGGGTAAGAAAACTTTGAAAATGAGCATCAAATGGAGCTTGTGGTAGCATGTGCGAAAATATTGTGTGAAGTTTAGGATCTAAAATGGAAGAATTTTTGCACTATTGTATGTGAAAAAGTACATACATAAATCGATAAAGTTGATAGGCAGGTTTTATTTTTCAGATATATTTTATACCTATATATGTAATTCTGTCAATATGTGATTCAAGCAGAAATTAAACAGCGATAAGCTTGGTGTAACATATAAGGCCTGTAACAGAAGGACTATGCAACTAGTTTCTGTGAAATTCCAAGACACTCTGATACTTTTTTATAGCCGACGCTATAACAAAGTATCAAAGAAGTGCCTTGGCGTTTCACAGAAACTACATGCAAACCAGAATATTCATGTTTTAAAATAAATTACCCTGATACACCGTACTCTCTGTGGCTGAGCCCCAGAGAGTACGATGTATCGGGGTAAGTGAGGTCGTTTCATTTTATGAAAGGGAGCGCGGTGGCATTGCGGTAATCGGTTCTCGTCAGATCACCAAAGTTAAGCAACGTCGAGCCCGGTTAGTCCTTGGATGGGCGACCATCTGAGTGATCGATTCGAACTCCCGCGTTGTGTCCTTGGGCAAGGCACTTAACCCCTAATGTCCACATGGGGGCACGATGACGCTGTGTACTAAGACGTATTGCACGTCGATGGTGCGCATGTCTTCAACCAATCTAACCCTGCCCGTGCTGCGATGCGGAGTTACGATGTTGGGGAGCTGGCAGCTGCTCGCCGTTGCTCGGTGGTTCCCTCCGGGTACTCCGGCTTCCTCCACGCAGGTAAAACTGTCAGCGACACGATATGACCTTGGCTGTTAAAGTGTCGTTAAACCTTGAATGAATAAATTTTATCAAAATAGGATCTCATGTGTAATTCCAATTTAATGGGGAGGTGCGTTCGCACTCGTTGCACCCCCCCCCCCCCCCCCCGGCTACTCTCCTGAATGTTTTTATTTCTTACTGAAGTATCGACTGTGTCTTATCAAATAAGCTCATCCTTCCAAATTGTACTACTGTTGCAAATTATTGTGTGTGACTTGTGTCGATCTGTTCGGTAAAGGTGACTAGATTAGCTGGGAACGTGCTGGCTCATTGGTTAGAGCACAAGACTTGATACCAAAAGGACGACGGTTCGATTCTGACTCGCGCCATCTGCTTTGTGTCATTGGCGAGACGTTTAATCATAACTGCTCACGTGGGGGCAGAGTGGGGCTATGTATCTAGGCGCACTGCCTGCACGTCGTTGGACCATTTGCCTTCAACCACTGCTAACTCTGCTTGTGCTTGTTTAGTAAGTTTGAGTGGCTGGCAGTTGCTCGCCGCTGCCCGATGGTTCTCTGTGGATACTCCGGTTTCCTCTACCCATAAAACTGTTTGACACGATATGACTCTGGCTGTTAAAATTTGACTGAAAAAAATCTGACTAACAACAAATGTTTTCCATCTTCATGCCTCACAAACATAGCTCAAGACGCTCCAATGGAACGAGCTTCCAATGGAGAGTCATAAGATGTGTTTTTAACACGAAATGATAATGAAATTTGAATGATATTTCCCATGTATCTTAAAGGGTATTCGCCGTTACGTCAGATGACGGGTAAACTCTTAACCTGCTGGGTGTTTTTAAAATATTTTCATCAAATATAGTCATGGCTGCTGTGATGCAGCCATGACTCGATTTGATGAAAAAATTCATGAAAATCTAACCCAAGTGGTCATTGGGCAAAACGTTGATCCAATTTACTGAAGAAGTTTCTTTTAATATAACCAAATTATGCTTATGTTTGTGGCAAGTGATTTTCTATTTTATCCACCAGCAGCATGCAAGGAAATAAAGCGAAAGGGCTTTTCTGCCTTTATGTCTTATGACGTAACGTGGGCATATGATGAGGGCTTGCATTTCACCCTCGGTGAGATCCATATTACACTTCCTCAAACATTCCGTTTAACGTAGCACTGGATAAGACCTTCGGTTAGCGGTGCGTTCTATTTCTTGATCATGATCAGAGATATGGAGTTTGGTTACCGCTTTTCTCTGTATCTGGTGGTAAATCGTCAGTGCATCGTTTGCGTCCATAGATCTTTCTGACTGACTGGAAAAAAAGTCTAGTTTACCACGTGAGGGGGTAAATCTATGTCTGTGATTGCTCGCCTAATCACCTTCTAAGTTTGGCTGTGTATATTACAGATCCGTTCTGTGTACCTTTTATCGATATTGGAAGGCTCAAACTTTCGAAAAAAATGCAATCTAGGATAGGGCTGCACGGTATATCGATAAACCGATATATACCGGCATTCAAACCAATATCGATTGAATACCGGTGTAATTACAAAAATATCGGTTTATTGTCATTATTTATTTATCCTAAATTTAATTTTCAAGATGTCTTGAGTTTTTTAACTGTAGCTCCGAATGATAATATTATCCTTTTACCCAAGAAATCGTCTGCTTGAGCCCTCGTAATATACAAATTCAGCAGTTGAAAAAATAATTTTCAAAAGTTACAACAAAACTATATCATGTGACCCCTCGTTGGAACGAGCTCGTTGAGCTCGTTCCAATGAGGGGTTACATGATATAGTTTTGTTGAAATCTTTGGTTAAAATCTGATAAACTAATTTTGAAAATAATAAATTTTGATATCGTCTGCGTTGGGTAAAGGTTTTTCGAACTGCATCATCAAGGCATGCTAATTCGTTCCTACTGTGATGCCTCGAGTCTCGATTGTGGTACTTGTATGATATGTCCGCACAGTTTTCGATATACTGGTATACCGCGGTATTTTTTTGAATACCGATACCGGTATTCAGTTTTGAATATCGTGCAGCCCTAATCTAGGATAATGTTTTAAATTTCACAAGTGTTACTGTGTCTGCACCCTTCCATCTCCTGATTTATAAATGTTAGCAGTGGATTAACATTTTCCACTACAACGTCTAACCAGTTCTAGATTACATTTAATTTTGATACAGATAATAGGTGTTTGCCAAACTCTATTTCTTGATTTGAAATAGACCTTTAAGATATTTTTACAAAGCTTCTTGTGAATGGATTTTATTTTTTTAATAGTTTGCACCGGGTAACCGATTGGTGGAATTAACTCTTCCACGAATTTCTCGCGTACCCGAAGGTTGGTTACCTTTTAAGACTGATTAGAATATATGTTCCAATTTTCAAATACGCCTTTGTTGCCCCTGTCCTAAGACTTTGGATGGCCCCAGAAAAACTGCGTGAGGCAAATATAATAATACTTCCCAAGTAAGTGTAAGCGGTAATGATGTCGTTTTTCATTTCGATAAACAAAATTACTTATCACATTCTTGCCGAACTTGTTAAAAATCTGTAACTTGGATTTCTTCTACTTTGGCAAAAATCGAACAAGTCATTCGATTTCTGAAGTCCCGCTTCCGTTGTAGACAGCACGATGAGGTCACCGACATAAAAAGAAAAGTGCCTTGGAGGTCATGGAAACCTCTTGAGTAGTATGGTATGTAGTCTGGGAGCTCGTCTATGAGGGGATTAAACAAAAGAGGACTTACTTTATTCCCTTGCATCACGCAATTACCGTATTGGAAAACTTTGTAGACACACTTCTGCAAGTTTACACTTGCACCAGAAGTACCAGGAGTAAAAATTCGTTTAACAGGCTAATAAATAGAGAATATCTGGTGTTTTTGAGTGGTTACCGAAAATTATCTCATGAGTGACCGAGACAAATGTTTATTTTTCGCGAGTGCTTCCACTCAAAAACACTAGATTTTCTTTTTATTATAATAATCTGATCATTTCTAGCAAAAATTCCACTCGTGTCAACCTTGAAGTGATGCATGAAAGTAAACAGCTGATGCGCATTGAAGTGATTTGATCTATACTCGGAAAGGTAGTGTCTTGTTATCTTATTCGGTTGGCGTGTCTCATGCATCAATTCAAGGTGAATACGTATTGAATTATTGCTGAAAATGATCGATATCCACTCACAAACACTAGATTCTCCGTTCATTATACGTTTTTAAAACAAATTGGTCATTTCCAGTGATAATTTGACTCTTATTCACCTTGAAGTGATGCTTTGAAAGCCGCAATTTTGATTGATACCGTGAAAGTGAAAATTTCTATATCTTCACAGTTGGGGATATGATTTCTATCTTTCCGCAATTTTTTCGATAACCTATCGTTTAGCATTTAATAAAACCTTCTCCCAGCCCCTTTTATATAAACTTTAGAAATAATCCTCTCGCTATACAACGTTAACCCTTTAGCCCAAAATAACGACCAAAACCGGTGCGCGCAATTCACAAAAATTGTCATTCAATTTTCATTATTTTTTCATTTTTGTCTCAAAAATTTAGCTTATGACCCCTCATTGGAACGAGCTCGTTCCAATCAGGGATCATAAGCTATGTTTATGACGCAAAAATGAAAAAAATAGTTATTCAATAATTTTGTTTGCAAGTGTCGTCTGCTTTTCATATTAGGTAAAGGGTTAACGTCTACAGAAAGATGGTAGGGTATACTTTAGGGGGAAAAGCTATGTTTTTTAGACAAAATTGCATCTCTTTTTTTCTCTTTCATAAGCTACGTTTTTCTGGTAAAAAGGGTTTTTTTTATTTGTATAAGAATTTATTTTGCAAGTGTCTTCTATTTGTGTTTGGTGACGGATAACTGGGAAACCATAAAAACGCACGATATATTTTGATGTGAATAATTTTAACTGCCACCAAAACATTCATTTTCAGAAACAAGTACAATGTTTGTTATTTATATCTGGTTATATAATTCAACAAGAATTGTTATTATTATTTTCAGGCGTAGAGTTACAAATTCGGGGCTTTGCGCGAGCTGTTTGGACTGATGTATTACACAATAACAGCAGTAGGACGGATGTTGAACACGAAAAGGAAGAAATTTACTTTGATGACAGATTCTCGTTATGGGGCTCAGGTGAGATTCATTTTTTTCCCGCAAGAATAAAATTTAAACGTTAACTTTCGTTAATGATTGGTTTCCCACTGTAGCGTGTAGCGGCGCGCCAACCTGCTGATTTAAAGAATGGTAGAGTGCCGTGCCAGCTGCGCGTCATCAGGTATTTTCGTGGGATTCAATCTCTCTCGTTCTTGGGAAGTTGTTGAGCTCTGCTCCCATTCCCAACAGAAAGCATGAAAAATAATCAAAGTTTTATGAACTGTAATATTGATCTCTTGGTCTTGTGATTCCCATACAATATCACCAAGCCACGGCGAGCGGCGAAGAGGCTGTGTATAGGACACGCCACCGTCTCTCGAACCGGTGAAGTTTTTTCCCGTAACACTATTTGACCTCGCTCTGGTGTGTGCCGCCCGGAGTCTCGACATCAAACCCACCCAGCAGCATGGCGCCGAGTAGCTATCACTACTACAAGCTACTCCCCGCAACTCGACTCTAGTCTACCTCTCCTAATGCACGAACTGACGCTAAATATATATCCTTCGGGCGCAGAGCAAAACATGGCCAACCAATGACACGCACTCCTCACCAGAACGAGCCACTCTTCGTCGCAAAACAAGAAGGATAACTCGGACAGAGTTGGAATCGGCGGCGCTCCATAGAAATTCCGCTACACTACGTATGTGAATATATATATATATGTATGATAGATAGACAGAATTTATTCAGCAAAATACACCTCCGACGAGGCAGCATGCTACAGCTATATATAATAATGTTGCAAAAACTAAATGTTATAATTATAAAGGATTAACATATACATATTATTGGAATCGTACCATTGACAATCAATCGCTCAGATTGCTCAGTAACTTTTCCCTTTCCTTGAAGAACAACTGGATTACGTTACAGATAATGGCACATAGCTTGGGGTCGTCATTTTTCATAATGACTTCATGTGTATAATGTTTTCAGGGTGCTTCTGTAAATGAGAACCTTTACGTCACTATGAGGGTTATTTGTTTGTCCGCGTCACTGTTAACTCCATTAATCAATGTATAAATATTCTTTTCATATCCAGATGATTATGTTTGTGATGTAATGATGTGACGGCATGGGGGAAGGTCAGTGAAGTTTGTTTGATTTTGGGAGCTGGACATTCGTTTGACATTTATATTTAGTCAGTTTGACGCTGGTAGTTGGACATTCGTTTGACATTCGCCTGAAGTTAGCTTCGCATTCGGCGTTCAGGGGCGGACTGGGCGAAAAAAGATGCCGGGAAACGTACGAAGGTGGCCTCGGACCAGGACAAAATTTTGATTTTTGGAACCGAAAGAACGCTTCTTCCTTGCATCTGAGTGATCAATGACAGCCCACATAGAGGGCATTTTCGAAGGCATCTTTGTCTCATCTTTATCGCTCTTTTGGCAAAAATGGTTGCACCAAATGGGGCCCGGACTTATCAGGCCGATCATAGTTTGTCCCAATGGGAGAAAAATTTTATTTTTCGAACCGAAAGAATGCTGTTTCCTTGCATCTGACCAAACAATGGCAGACTGGACTGCTGGTAGATCGAAATTCCTTCTCTGTGGCAGAGTTGGGGCGAATACAATGACAGTCCACATAGAAGGCATTTCGATAAACCGACAGTGTATGCAATCAGATCCATTTCGCGTTTGGTCATTTTCACGAAGACTCATGCGCCAACAGGTGTTGGGCTGCCAATTGGAGGAGGGAGGCACTGGGAAATTTCCTCATATGGTCAGTCCGTATCTGTCGGTGTTTGACATTCAAGTGGAGTCAGTTGAAACTGACTACAGGCGAATGTCCAATAGATGTCAAACGCTGAAAGTGAAACTGACTTCAGGATAATTTAACAACCTCTTTAATTATTAAATCAACACGGGGGCGCGGTGGCTCAGTAGGTAGAAGGGCCAGGCTGAAAGCTGAGAGGTCATCGCCCATCGGTTCGAATTCCAACTGCGGCAATCGCGTTGTGTCCTTGAGCAAGACACTTCATCCCCACTGCCCACATGGGGGCACGGTGGCGCTGTGTACTAAGGCGTACTGCACGTCGATGGTACACTTGTCTTCAACCAATGCTAACCCTGCTTGTGTGGAGTTGCTTGGGACTTGGGGAGCCTGACAGTTGATCGTCGTTGCTCAGTGGTTCTCTCCGGATACTCCGGCTTCCTCCACCCGTAAAACTGTCCGACACGAGGTTACCCTGTCTGTCGAAAGTGTCGTTAAACCCCAATAAATAAATAAATTAAATCAACACAGATAATTACAAAACGTTCTCAGAGCTGTTACAGTTTTGAAACAGTGTTATTGTTTCTCATTCTTTTCACAAAGTCCGAAGTTTCGTCTTGTCCAATATTATATAGCTATCCGAATGTCTCAGCCGGAGGCAGTGGAAGCTCGAAAAAAGTGGAGGGGTACAAATTTACAATGCTAACATGGTTCGGCCCAGTGTGAGAAAGGTTACAATCGCATATCGGTAAATGTACCATGACTCGCTTTTACCTCTCGTTTTGATGAATATGCCGCTGTGTGGTCACAGCCATCTTCCAACCCGAAGGCCAGATAGGTGCAGTAGAAGAAACGGACGGAAGCGACCGAAAATGGGATTCTTTGGCTAAATATTGTTTGGATGTGCAAATAATGTTACAGGAATGCCTGTACATTGACATGTTTTCATGCGCCCATTTTAACTTATTGTGTAACTGCGGAACACATCTGTGGAAAAAAGTTGAGGGGCACGTGCCCCCTGTGCCCCACCCCTGGCTCCGCCTCCTCCGGTCTCAGCTGGGGAAGCCGCGACGACCGGGTAGCTGAACTACTTCTTCTTCCACTTCTTCCACTTCTTATCCTTACTACGATCATTAATTCACCACCATCTAAAAGCTCAGTTTCAAACCACGCCATCATGCCTGGAAACTTTCCTGATTGCATCCAGTGTATAACTGACAACTATTTCGGTGTAAACAAATTGGTTGCGCCTAGTAGCGCATCAGTGGGAACAACCCTAGGTTGGTTCATATCGGCCGAGTTCAGCGTCATATTAGCCGTGTTTGGAGTCATATTTGTGAATCTTGATAATGGGCAATTCTGGGAAAGAAATCACACCTAATGAATATTAATATTTCTTATTTTCGGTAAATCGAAAATCGGTCGACGTTTGTCTATTGTTACATTGTCATCAGTTAGATCAGATCATTTTAATGGAGTTTCAAAACGCCGGAAGCGGTATAATCCTTGCCTTTCAGCTGCAAAAACTGACCTATTCAACTAATAGGGCACTGGTTAAACAAACTCATTTGAAGCACTTCGACAAGTAGATATTGAGTGCAAACTGCCTTGCATGTAGACATAAGTGTGCTTCAACGTACAAGACACCGATATACACTGTGTCTCTATACTCGCCTCAAAGCATGTTTGAGCTACATGTAATATGTTTTGGTAGAAAGAATGAACATTAATGACGATTTTTTGTGGATGGCTCTGGCATGATATGATCTGTATTCGTTAGGTGAGGGTAGCTAAGAAATACATGGGCGGATTCAAAGAGGGGCGCGCCCCTCCTATTTTTGGTAGTGGATGTCCATGTTTTATTGCCAATAATACCGTACCCCATGCATACAGCTATGGGCCTAGCTCCTACGTGGGCCTCATGTGAGCCGATATAAATTGGCTTCTTTTCTTCAAAATTTCAATGCTGGGATGTAATGCCTTGCCCGAGGACACAACGCAGTTACCCCTGACAGGGATCGAACCGCGGGCCGTTTGGTTTGAAGTCCAATGCCGTATCACTGAGCAACCGCGCTCCCGTGAATGGCAATGACCGAATACATGTACCGGTATGTCCGCACCGTTAGAACAAGTGTTAAGAGACCATTACCATATTAGAAAGACATCTGTATTCTACGAATGTATTACTTTTCTTGGTGCTGATTTTCAAAGATCGATTTGGTTGTTTAATATAATAACTGACTTGAAAAGAGATATCTGTTTCCTGTGATACCATGAATATATTGATTTTAAGCTAGTAGTAATACTAACTGTCAGAATCTATTACACGTTTTCTTTGGTACATTACAAATAAAGTTATCGTATTCACACCGTACTAGTCTATAGAGTGTTAGAAATGTTCCCAGATGATTTACAAACGACAGCCCGTACTGGAGATCAAAACAAATAATCAACATGAAAAGACAGTACTTATTTCAGTAGTGACGGTGATATTATTATGGTGTAAATACAACATCTATGATCCGGTTTATTCTGGTGCAGCCTGAATTTTACCCCTTGAGGGGCTAGAGATTTTTACATATTTTTGCTACACTTTGACAGTCTACATCCTGTGACTTTGCTGCTATCTTTGGCAAGTCTTGGCTGCCTATATAGGCAGCCAAGACTTGCCTAAAACAACTACCAAGGTGCTTAGAATGTAACTTGTGAGTTAACTCAAAGACTGCATGTAGGGGCACCTGTTCAGTTGCAAAAATGTAATCAAAGCCGAAATTAGGCCTTTAAGGGTTAACCCTTTACTTAAGTAGATTTGCAGGTGACATTAGCAATTTTTGTTTTCCCAAATTACAAAAAGAATCATTCGTTGCTTCAAAAAATATAGCATTTGACCCACAGCGGAATGTGCTTAACAAGCGGCTCGTTCCACCGAAAGTTCACAAGCTTTGATTTAGTAGAAAAGCAAACGTTAAACGAGTAATAATATTTGTGCACCCACTGCCTGCTAGGGAAACAGTTTTGGACGCCCACTTTTTAAACTAACCCCGTTGGCGGTATCATCAGTTGGAACATTCTCCCATTTCGAATTGAGTGCCCCAATTTTGGGAGGATGTGACAGTAGAGACTCCCTACCATGTTCAAGCCATCCCAGCGATGTGTGTTTCGGGTGATGTGTCCACCACCATGAACACACCGCCCTAATTTCTGTAAACGGACTTGTTTGAAGCCATGTCATCAACACTGGTTCATTATTCTCCTCTCCATGCAGCCCAGACTTCCACTGGGCCTTCTCTCGGAAAGTTCTGCTTCCAACGAAAAACATGTTGAGAAATATATTTAGATGAATAAACGTTTAGTGGTTTTCGCCATTGCCCACTGTGTATTAAATCTCATTCGATCTGTATTGAGGCCGGGTGTATGCTTTTTGTACGTCTCAAATCTTTGAACCTTCAGTGTGTGTTTCTTATCAGTTCAGTGACACCAGAAGTCAATATTTATTTTCTGACCACTAAAGTTTGCCCCTTGAGTGCAACAAGGCGGCATCTGCAATGCTGCTAAAGCATCGCAGATGGCACCTTGTTGCACTCAAGGCACTACTTATTGAATGGTCTCTCGCGCACACTAACTGAGCAACTACAGTACGTGGAGAGTGTATTATCACTAAATCACCCGTAGAGTGGAGATTCCACCCAAGCAATAATTGCAAATTTGTTGCAAAGCATAACAATCACAAGCAAAATTTCAGCCAATGGACCTCCGGGTTAAACCCGGAGGTCCATTGGCTGAAACATTGCTCGTGTTTTTTGTCGATATGTACAAAATTTGAAAGTTATAGTTTGGGTGATAACACCACTCCGTGGGTGTCTTAGTTACAATCCACTCTCCACGTACTGTATGTACTCTATAGAATTATGATGCATTGTGATCCTGGATCAGAAAGCGTGCGTTTCGGGTTCAAAGAGGTAACCTTCTGTAGACTGATATCAAAATACCGAAAAATCCAGTTGCAAAATTTTCCCACAATACCCTTAAGATTTAACTAACTCAGTCTTGTTTGAAAGAGTCAAAATATATTAGGCCCAATACCACCAACGGCTGGGTGTATGATAACTTAATACTTATAAGTGTAACATTTTGTTGCTTTGTTGACGCACAAAATATCGATGCGGAGGATGTAATCCTTCCGATATGTCACCAACTTAAGTTTTCCCCTCTCAAATCCTTTCATTCATTTCATTTCATCCTTTCATTTTAGTTCGATCAGCTGTTCATAATGGTGATCGCCTGATCGACTGCTTTTTTTCTTTCATCTGGAAAATTCACTTTTCCGGTTGAGAGGTTAACCCCTTCGCTACTGCGTAATTTGATAATATCATGTGCACTGGTGAAATGTGGTTAAAGTGAAAAAAATTGAAAACACCAGGAATGTAGACTTATTTGTAATTTTAAAACTGTTAGTACAAATTTGAACATAATGTGATAATCTCATTCAGGATCACCCCCCCCCCTCACCCCACCCACCCAAACTTCAAAGTTCTGTTTAGAAAAAGACGTCTCGCCCATTGTCTTATCACTTGAATTTAGCTCCTATTTGACTAACTTGTTTCTTGTCACACAAACCTTTGAAGAGCATCAAGAAAGGTAACTTAAATTTTTCTCAAGTCATATTTGGGTTTCCAGAATTTATTTATTTATTTATTTATTTATGTTTAAGGTCACATATTTATGCACAATGGCTAAACATGACCGTGACAGTTGTACGGGTGGAGAAAGCCGGAGTACCCGGAGAGAACCACCCAGCAACGACGAGCAGCTGCCAGCTCCCCAACATCGTAACTCCGCACTGCAGCACAGGCAGGGTTAGATTAGTTGAAGACATGCGTACCATCGGCATGCAGTACGCCTTAGTACACGGCATCATCGTGCCCTCACGCGGGCAATGGAGATGAAGTGTCTTGCCCAAGGACACAACGCGGTTGCCGCAGGTGGGATTCGAACCGAGGACCTCTCGGCTTGCAGCCTGCACCTCTACCTACTGAGCCACCGCGCTCCCGGGTTTCCAGAACACCAAAAAGGTAACTCCGACTTATAGCTGAGCAAGTAGTCTAAACTGGGCCTCACAGGCCGTTATATAATTTTTGTGTTTTGTCGTTCTGTGCCACAGAACGACAAAACACAAAAATATATAACGGCCTATTTGGATTACCTGCTCAGCTATTAGTTAGAGTTACCTTTTTGATGTTTGATAATAACAGTGTGCTGTGGTATCCATCCCTTACATGTGGTATCCCCGTACTCGGCACTGGGCTGCAAAAGTAGGGTCCGTACTCAGTATGGTCCTACAGCAGAGAAAGGGTTCAAGTAGGGATCTGAGAAACACAAATTTTTTTCGAATCGAATCTCGAATCCAATCGTGTCTCGGATATCGATATCGAATCGAATCTCGAATCGAATCTGAAAGGACAAGTTATTTCATATTGCACCAAACGGAAGTTACGGTACAATGTGTTGACCCTTACAAGACTGAGTGAACACCATAAACACCAAAATAAATATTCTCTGTAGCACCGTCGCGGAAACAACTAGGCCTATTATCCATAGTTTCAGTTTTTGAAGACTTAACTTGTTGCTGTGCAGGTTCTTAAGAACGTGATTAGTAACAAGTTAAGCCTTCAAAAACTAAAACTACAGATAATGTTCTGGGCAAAATTCTCCACTAACTTAACAATTAAACATTGTCAATTACTCAATTAAGTAAGAATTGAATGAATTTTTGTTGGAAATGTAACAAATTGAAATCAGTACTAGAGATTCGAAAAAATCGAATCTTGAGACTGATTCGGGATCGATCTCCAAGCAGACGTATGGTATCGTTATCGAATCGAATCTCGAATATTCGCATGACCCTAGGTTAAAGTAAAGAAAACATAATCTATTCCTGATGATGGATGTTTCTTATTGCACGAAATGTCTTCTGGGGCAATCTAGGTACAAGGGAGCATGGGTCTCAGTTGTTAGGACATTAGACTATAAACCTAACGGTTGACGGTTCGAACATGACCAGCGGTAACTCCGTTGTGTCCTTGCTCAAGACACTTAATCCCAATATCCCACGGTGGTGCTGTGTACTGCATGTCGATGATGCACTTGTCTTCAACCACTGCCAACTCAGTTTGTGCAGCTAAAAAGTTTGAGAGTCTGACAGTTTCTCGCCGCTGCTCACTCTGCTTCTCTCCGGGAACACGAGGCTCCTCCGCCTGTGAAACTGTCCGACATACTGTGACCCTGGCTGTTGAAAGTGCCGTTAAACCCCAATAAACAAATGTGAACAAACAAACGGTACATCGGCCAAAGAAAATAAAACGGATTTACACTTGTAACGTCTCCTCTCTCCTTACAGTTTCGTAAAGGCAAATAAATATGTAGGATTCCTGTTTTGCCTTGGATTCAAGGAATGACCTTGAAATCGACTTACAGCCGTTCAACGCCTTGAAATCACGGAAAATGAGCTGGCGGGGGTGGGGGTGGGGTGACTTGAAAGCCGCTAAATATTCACAAAATAAAAACTCCAATGAAGCGGTTTATCATAAATAAATAACTTTATATGACGTAGTTTGTGAATGCCTAGTCCTAATGAGGATCCTCCGGTTGTTGCCTTCTCCCTTATCCATTGAAGGCAAGTGGGAGGAGATGTAACGATCGGAGGGTTCTAGGTAGGACTAGCGAAGGCAAGGTCTTGAAATCCTTGAATTTGGCTGTGTAGGGCCTTGAGAATGCTGGGAAACGTCCTTCAATAGCTTTGAATTTTATCAGTCCCTGTCTGCAAGTATTTATTTATTTATTTATTTATTTATTTATTTATTTATTTATTTATTTATTTATTTATTTATTTGTGTTTAAGGTCACGTATTTCTGCACCATGGCTAATCATGACCGCGACAGTTTTACGGGTGGAGGAAGCCGGAGTACCCGGAGAGAACCACCGAGCAACGGCGAGCAACTGTCAGCTCCCCAACAAACTAACTCCACACAAGCAGGGTTAGCAATGGTTGAAGACAGGTGCACCATCGACGTGCAGTACGCCTTAGTACACAGCGTCACCGTGCCCCCACGTGGGCAATGTGGGTGAAGTGTCTTTCTTGCCCAAGGACACTACGCGATTGCCGCAAGTGAGATTCGAACCAAGGACCTCTCGACTTGCAGCTTGCACCCCTACCTACTGAGCCCCCCCCCCCCCCCCCCCCCCACCCTTCCCGTCTACAAGAATCCTTATACTAACACGATAACCGCTAATGGGGCATTCTCGAATTATTACCAAATCACGATGCAACTTGATTTTACATTCGTATTGGAAAGCCCATTATAAGGACATTCTGCGTTGTGTGAGGCACCCAGAGAATTGGTGGTATATGCTGTGTGTTATGTTGATCATTATCGTTCATAAAAACAGAACTGAAAATGTTAAGATACCTATTTAGGTCATATTGGAGTTTGTATGTGCATTATCAGAACTGGTCTCTCCTTGGAGGCAACAAGTCATTATTTTCTCCGATATCTATAATCATCTCCGGCCGACCATTTACCCACAAATCATTATAGGAAACCTTTCACGGGCCAAAAGAGCAGGTCCATTCTTCCTCGCTGCGTTCGATTGTTGAGTTCTGACAGATTGAAATTGGAAAAAAGATAAGTTGTCAAAAGAAATTAAGCAACTAAAAAGACATTAATGAGAAGATCTGTTTTACCCACACAACAAAGTAATACTTTTGATGAATTATGCCACGTTCATCTTATAAATTACACTGTAAGACGTCTTGTTAACCCTTTGGTAACATGAAAAGCAGACGACACTCACAGACAAAGGTCTTGAATAACTAATTTTTTTCATTTTTGTCTCAAAAACATAGGTTATGACCTCTCATTGGAACGAGCTCGACGAGCTCGTTCCAAAGAGGGGTCATAACCTATGTTTTTGAGACAAAAAATGAAAATATAATGAAAATTAATTGGCGATTTTTGAGAATAGCGCTGGCCGGTTTTGGCCGTTACATTTGGTAAAGGATTAATGATGCGGTTCTAAGACAGAACACAATAAGAGTAGAGGTCTAGGGTATGTAATCGACGACCAGAGTTGGAGTTTTTCTCCAACAAGGGCTGTTGATACCTATCCCTTGTACTCAACCCAAGTTGTGTTCTGTATTTAAATTACGATTAAACTTGACTTGAGTGAATGAAACGGATACCTTTAAAGAAAAATAGCACCTATCGTGTCTCCTGCTGAACTGGTCTTCTATCACCAGGTCCTCTGCAGAGAGGATCTGGTGACAGGAGAAAGTACCGCTTCTCAAACTATTTTAATTCCATTTCAGAAATATTCCGCTTTTTTGATTGATTTGCCCAAACAGACGAGACGAGTTTAATGCAATAAAACAATACGATACTCGAGTGGAGACTGACAATATTTTGCTACAGTCCACATTTGTTCGAGTGTACAAAGTCTACAACTTGACAATCTTGGCGATTCGATGAGTCGATTCGAAATCCGTTGACTGATTCGATAAGATAAAAGGTCATGGGAAACCTTTTATAATAAATATACTCTTCTGTCTGTCCATTTTTATTAACATCAGAAGACCAGGTGATAGGAAAAGAGTTCAAGAAGAGACACTTGGAAGGATTTTGAAAACACTTCGACCATTCGAAACTTTTATAATCGGCGCGACTCGCATCCAATCGAATCATATGGATGATTTCCAATCGAATCGAATTTCAATTCTTTGCGTCTCACTATTTTATCTGTCTGTCACCTATTGGTAAAGTAGATGTTTTCAAAAAACTATGAATAGTCGTAGGGATGCACGATATTCAAAACTGAATACCGGTATCGGTATTCAAAAAAATACCGCGGTATACCGGTATATCGAAAACTGTTCAGATATATGAACACAAGTACCACAATCGAGACTCGAGGCATCACAGTAGGAACGAATTAGCACGCCTTGATGATGCAGTTCGAAAAATCTTTACCCAACGCAGACGATATCAAAATTGTTTATTTTCAAAATTAGTTTATCAGGTTTTAACCAAAGATTTCAACAAAACTATATCATGTGACCCCTCATTGCAACGAGCTCGTTGAGCTCGTTCCAATGAGGGGTCACATGATATAGTTTTGTTGAAACTTTTGAAAATTATTTTTTCAACTGCTCAATTTGGATATTACGAGGGCTCCAGCAGACGATTTCTTGGATAAAGGGATAATATTATCATTCGGAGCTACAGTTAAAAAACTCAAGACATCTTGAAAATGAAATTTAGGGAAAATAAATAATGACGATAAACCGATATTTTTGTAATTACACCGGCATTCAATCGATATTGGTTTGAATACCGGTATTTATCGGTTTATCGATATACCGTGCAGCCCTAAATAGTCGACTATTTTCAAACGCGCTGTGATTAATGAAGGCTGTGAATGTAAAAAGGAACGGTAAAAACGTCACTTTTCCTAAACACAAGAAGCAAGCGGAAGACATTATGATGTATTAAATCAAGGTTGATTGCGTTTTAAATTGTGAATTGTGACCTGGGACCAATGTGTTGTTAGCTCTGCTTTGACTTAGAGTCTTTCAGGTCCAGATTTGTTCATCACTCGTCACCAATAACATCAGTTGGAAATTTCATGCCCGATGGTAGGAGATTTGAAGCCATTTTATAAGTGGTTGTGGCGCTTCTAACAGATATTGAGAGATTTTGGGACCATATTTCATGGAAATTTCCTACTGAAGTCAGTGTTCCTCACCCTTATATGGAAGGCATTGGAGGTGGCGCCTTGTTGCGCTCAAAAGACGAGTTCCAACATGTACTTGAGTACCCACCCAAGGGTCATGTATTTCAAATACAATTTCAAATACAAGGAGTGGGGATACTTTCTGATTTCTTCAAGTTTGAAATTCACAGGTAGCAGTTGCATAATTCTCACTCGGGGCGAGTGGGGGGGGGGGGGGGGGGGGGGTGCAAATGGTTTTCTCAAAAGAATAATATTCGGCTGCCAGATGGGAGAGGTACAGTTTAACCAAGATCCTCAAGCGTTATCCCTGACCACCTCACTCAGTTGTGAACAACCATTTCGCTAGACGTTGGTCTGGATATATTGATTGAAAAATACATATCTTCCACAAAACAGCGCGCTGTCTCGAGCCTGTCTATTGGCGTGGACTAGGGGTAGGCGGAATTTATACTTTTATTGTATAATTTATTTCGATTTGTAGTGTGGAACCTCATATGTCACTTGACGTATTTCGCCAGCGTTTGGAGAATCGTGGATTATGTTTTTTATCAGCGAGAAGCCTGGAGTCAAGTCTACATCCGATGTTGCTTGGCATGATCGTGCTGTAACATTTGCGTTTTTGGTAATATGTGTCAGAGACTGCGGTCGATAAAAAAAGGGACGGCATTGAATCAAGGCGCTCGGGCCTCATGCGCACCCATTTCTACCATAACGGAACTGCAAACAGCACGGGAAAAGTGTAGTAGAATATTAAGACCCTGTAAAGGGTTTTATTTCCGATAATTATTAATGGTCTTCGTGTAGAAGCCCAGGATGCACAAGTGGCCTTGTTGCTCACTGTGCATTCCGGTGATCCTGAGCCTGAGCGTTTGCAATTGCTCTGTATTAGCGCCACACAAACCTTTCAAGCTATCGGTCAAATTATGTAAAAAAACTCGACGCTGTTATGGTCTCGTACCATTTAACGTGCTCTACAAAGGAATCAGAAGTGGGTGTTTAACCATTTGAACCCTGGTGGTATCTTCCATGTCAGTTCAGTGACAGCAATTGGAAGAGTCCATATTCATTATTGAGGAAGAAGGGTTTCATACCCTGAGCAGTTGTTTCTAGTCAAGTGTCGTCTGCCTGAAAAGCCTGAAAACACTTGGCTTGAAGCAGCTGCTATATCACTTATATTACAGGTTTGTGCGAGTTAACCTTTTACCCACCGTAACTGCTAAAACCGGCCAGCGCTATTCACAAAAATCGTCAATTAATTTTCTTTATTTTTTTTCACTTTTTGTCTCAAAAACATAGGTTATGACCCCTCTTTGGAACGAGCTCGCCGAGCTCATTCCAAAGAGTGGTCATAACCTATGTTTTTGAGAAAAAAATTAGTTATTCAAGAATTTTGTTTGCAAGTGTCATCTGCTTTTCATGTTAGGTAAAGGGTTAAGTATGACTATATAAAAAGTGTTGAGAGCAGGGAGGAAATTTACGTAGAATGTCCGATACAATAAAATCGACCAGTTGACGGCAAATCTTTCCTTTCAAACCAGCTGAGAGCATTGTCGAGGAGTAAAAAAGTTTTGTAACAGCTGCCTTTGTTGTGGCATTTAAAAAGATGCACAGCTGATCTTGAACAAACCTCAACACAGTAGAAAAATCATTCTGTACCAACACAAAGCCCCTCGCTCAAACCGCTTACCTTTCTAAATAAGTGGATCTGATCTAGCGTTTCAGTTTTCAATGTGTATCCCCTTTTTATTGAGGTTTAACGGCGTTTTCGACACTTTTACCGGCAGGGGAAGCCGGAGTACCCGGAGAAAACCACCGAGCAGCTGTCTGACTCGCTTAGGTACTAACTCCGCACAAGCATGGTTAGCATTGGTTGAAATGTGTATCCCTTGGGTCCAAATTACAGTCTATTCGTTGAAATGCCTCGTTACTATTGTGTTTAAACGTTATTTATTTATTTATTTATTTATTTATTTATTTATTTATTTATTTATTTATTGGGATTTAACGACGAATTCGACAGCCAGGGTCACCTCGTGTCGGACAGTTTTACGGATGGAGGAAGTCAGAGTACCCGAAGAACTCCACACAAGCAGGGTTAGTATTTGGTGAAGACAAGCGCACCATCGTATTAGTACTCAGTGCCACCGTTCCCCCGCTTGGGGCAATCGGAATCAAGTGCCTTGCCCAAGAACACAACGCAGTTCCCCCTGGTGGGATCGAACCGTGGAGCTTTCGGTTTGAAGTGCAATGCCGTAACAACTGAGCCACGCGTTCCCTACCGTATTGTACTGATTCCCGAAAAATATGTATCAGATACTGCAAAAAAGGGAAGGCATTGAATCAAGGCGCTTGGGCCTCATACGCACCCATTCCTACCATGACGGAACTGCAAACAGCGCGGGAAGAGTGTAGTAGAATATTAAGACCCTGTAAAGGGTTTTTTCCGATAATTATTAATGGTCTTCGTGTAGAAGCCCAGGATGAACAAGAGCACTTGTAGCTCACTGTGCATTCCGGTGATCCAGAGCCTGGGCGTTTGCAATTGCTTTATATCAGCGCCACCCAGACCTTTCAAGCTATCGGTCAAATTATGTAAGGGACTCGACGCTGTTATGGCCTGGTACCATTTAACGTTCTCTACAAAGGAATAAGAAGTGGGTATCGAACCCTTTGAACCCTGGTGGTATCTTCCATGTCAGTTCAGTGACAGCAATTGGAAGAGTCCATATTCATTATTTGGGGGTATACAAATTTATGTTTTCAATTTTCAGTCGAGTCTGCACGTTGAAAATATTGATGGGTCTACCCCACTCATTCACTTAGCAGCCATTCTACTTATTGAAATGATGACGTATAATGGGCGGGAAAATCGGACAAACGGTTTCAAATGGTAAATTTCTTTTTGATTCAAAAGTCTGAAATATTTCGGTTCGCTTTTCCGGCCAACTGAAATTTTCCAGAAGATTAAATCTAAAACATATCTAAACATTCATTTTCTTTGAATCAACGCAAGAAATGTTTCTCAATCGAGACTTGATTAACCCTTCACCCAACGTAACGGCCCAAATCGGTTTGCGTTATTCACAAAAATCGCGAATTAATTTTCATTATGTTTTCATTTTTTGTCTCAAAAACATAGGTTATGACCCCTCTTTGTGATTTTAAGATTCAATTCTAGCCTCCGTCAGCAGTATTGAAGATGATGTCTGGAATTGGAATAATTTCGTTGCATATTTAATCATTTGTATTGTAACCCCTATATGGATACGATATCTACCTAATTCCTCTCTCGCTGCGTGTTTGTATGACTACTTGTTATCCCCTAATAAGCATTTACTGAACTGTAGGTGAACACGTTCACATGGAACCTTATCGCCTTGATTGTGAGCAATTTATTTCAGACGAAGTTACAGCGGGCTGATATCTTTGTCGATATGAAACTAACCAAGTAATAACCTCTAAATCTTACCGGCTACTCCTATATACTGAACTTGCCGTTGGAATGAATAATAAAAGATAGAATGTCCATTGATTTGGCATGAAGCTATTGTAACCCCTGAGTTTCAATGTGTTCTATGTGCCAGTAGGCACATAGAATACATTGGAACTCAGTGGACGTCGTGTCTGCCATCAGTTCGACTGATGATTAAACAAAGGGGAGACCACTGTGACTGTTAGAAATGTGAGAATTCGAGCACGTTATGAAAACGTATTTTCCTTAATTTTAATTGATAATTGAGATCGCGTTCCTCAGTTGGTAGAAGTGCAGGCAACAGGTATCACGGAAAATAGTTTCCCATAGGCGACCATTATAACGTTCAGGCAAAAAGAAATATGATCGCATCACTTTAATTATGGCATTCAAATATCTTTGTCAGGTATAGCCCTTCAGCCAACTTTTTCTGACCCCAAAACAAGGGATCTTGCAACAAATAAGAGAGAAGAATTGACAGCAAGGGAAGTACCGGTCACGTGCACATATTTTTCAGGGAATTCCCTACAAAAATACACCAAATATAAATTGTATTTTTTAGGTCCAAAAGTAATCTGGAATATTCATCAATAACGCAAGATGTCAATAGAATGCTTCAAACGTTTATTGAAACAATTTATTTTCCCAAGGCTGTTTATTTTTAGAGATTGTATCACTTCCGTGCAACATTTCAAGGCGGGAAACTCCAGTTCAAATATTTAGTTCCCTGATACCAGCAAGCCGAGAGGTCCTCGGTTCGAATCCCACCTGCGGCAATTGCGTTGTGTCCTTGTCAAGACACTTCACCTCCATTGCCCACGTGGGGTACGGTGGCGTTGTGTTCTGAGGTTTACTGCACGTCGATGGTGCACTTGTCTGCAACCATTGTATTGTGTGGAGTTAGTATGTTGGGGAGCCTCACAGTTGCTCGCTGTTGCTCGATGGCTCTCTCCGGGTACTCCGGCTTCCTCCACCCGTAAAACTGTCCGATACGAGGTGACCCTGGCTGTCGAAAGTGTCGTTAAACCCCAATAAATAAATAAGTAAATAAATAAACTGATAATTGACATGTATTGCTTATGTAGATGCTTGTGTAAATGACAGCCGTATCAGTAATACTGTACGCAGAAGTCCAAAGTAATGTCAAAATCTTTCGGGCATGGAAGCCTTCGGGCATGCAGGCTTGGAAATAAACAGGTTACACTATATATTATGCTGGTTATCAAAAGGAAAAAAAGAGTTGTGATGATTTCACATCTTCTCTGTTTTTACAATGTCAGCCATGTTGTTTGCGTTTTAACAGAATTTATCCAAAATGAATAACAAGAACTAACGCTCGGTCTCGCTTTGTCGAGATCGAGCGATAGCTGTTACTGTTTATTTGGGCGGCAATTCTGTTATGGTAAGATGCATGCTACTTTAATCAACTGTGGATAGAGTTCACAGCCCAAATTTGGCTGGCGAATTATACAAGATAAGGATTTAATTTATGCTGTATTATTTTGTCGTAACCCTTCGCGGATTTTACGATCGACGTATGCCCTACGCAATCTCAACGATCGTTCTCGGGTCGTATTTCCAGATCTGTTACTGTCGCGTTAAATAACTAATGCATTGTTGTTATTATTTCAGTGACAAATGGTAACCACTGGGCCAGTACTGAGACGCTTCCGGTTGGACGTCATTTATTTCCATTCTGTTATAAAGTACCAGCTGACCTTCCGTGTTCTTTCGAAGGACCAGGGTGCTGTGTGAGATATGTTCTTATTGGGACTTTGATAAAAAACAAGGGAGATAACACGACAGCTTATAGATATTTCTCAGTTGTGAGAGATTTGAAGAGAGGCGAGAATAAAAACTTGTCGCCATCGGTAAGTAGAGTAGTAGTACATCCGACAATTATTATTATATACACCTGGAACTTAATTAAGCATCCCCTGAAATGTTTCATGACAGTGAAGTTGCTGTTACTGATTATTATGATTTAATGATTGCTGTGTCTTGCAGTACATTTCCTCTCGTGAAACATGATGTTTCTGATTGATAGCGTACCCCAAACACATCCCCACGTCCACGTGAAGCATGCTTCCCATCGAACGTAACTAAAAACACTATCATCCACATGCAATATCTGCGAATTAAACAAGAAAATTTGTTATTTCTTTTATCAATAAATGTTGACATGGCAAGGAGGAGACTGTCAGAGGCAATAAGATGGCAAATCGTTGGCATGCGTGTAACAGGCATGTCATTCAAAGCTATCTGAAGGCAACTTGGCTATAGTCATTCTGTCATCAGCAGACTTGTCCGAAAACATCAACAGATCAACGATGTTAAGGATCGACCAAGGCCTGGATAACCCCAAAACAGGTCTCCTCGGGAAGATCGGAGTCTAGTCCTCGTTAGGCGTGAACCCTTTGCTTCAAGTGGGGTTTTGAAACGCCGTTGGCTCCCCAGTAGGCGTCTGTGCAACAGAACTGTCCGAAACCATCTCAAAACACTGGTATGAGTTCCAGCTCTGTCCGATCAGCATCAAAGACGACGTTTGGAGTGATGGACGGCACGCCTACATTGGAATCCCAGGGCGTGGAGGAGAGTCCATTGGTCAGACGAGAATTGGTTCCTGCTTCAAGTCACAGATGGTTGCATTAGAGTGTGGAGGCATAGAAATACTGCTTACGTGCCCAGGAATATCAGACCTACTGTTCCTTATGGTGGAGGATCAGTAATGATATGGGGATGCCCATCTCATGATTGTAAACTTGATATGGTAACTGTACTTGGGAATCTGAATGGTCATCAGTACATCCGGGACATTCTCAATCCGGTTGTTGTGCCTCATTTTGACACCCACCCATTGGCCATTCGCCCTGTATTCATGAACGACAATGCAAGGCCACAACGTTCTCATGCCCTGAGAGCATTCCTTCAGAACAACGCTATTACAACACTACCTTGGCCTGCAGTGAGCCCCGATTTGAATCCCTTAGAACACATCTGTGACTTTCTGGGACGCCGTGTGCAAGCAAGGAATCCGCCTGTATAGAATTTGGCCCACTTGGAAGCTGCATTGCATGAGGAGTAGCAGCAGTTGCCTCTGAACCGTATCAGAAGGCTCACTGGTAGCATTATGAGGAGGGTTCAGGACATCCGGGCACGTGGTGGATACAATCGCTGCTGACGTCAGACACTGCTATTGTGTTCAGGAGATCACAAGTTACATTTTTTGTCAGTAATTACCGGCATTGTTTCATCATGGACTATTCCAGCACCAGACTTGTCGAGAGAACATTTTTCCATCAAAACCATTAGTGACAGACATGTGTAATTAGCGCCATAAAAATGCTGCATATTTTCATCATTGTGTTGTGTTTTATTTGTCAATAGACCATTCCTTCTGCAACCGCAACAATCACTTTTGGCCATCCGAAAGATAGCATGAAAGTAATGACAGTTTCTATTAACACCACTGCGAAACATACAGGGGGGTGCTTAAGTTCCAGGTGTATAGTATATTATATCTTACGTGACTTTCCCTTCCTCTGATTAGCTATTTTTGATAGTTCTATCTCTCGAGAATTCTAAAATATTCGTGCACTATACCAGGGCCAGGAAATTCGCCCCCAGAGCTAATTCTGTGACGGGCCCCTTTCAAACGTGTCGGGATACTGATGCGAGTGCCCGAAGGCACGTGCGATGATAGGGGGGGGGGGGGGGGAATTCTCACAGCCCACCCCCAAGAAGTCAGGTTTGGAGCTTCTGGCAGCCTTTGCAATAAAGGAATCACATTTTTGGCCGTCAAAATGACGTTTTTTAGCAGCATGTTTCAAATTTCTTAGTTCATCAGTGAGTATCCTGTGACCTAAAGTTCTAGTTTTTAACTGGCTGAAATGATAACTATATTATGTAGAGTTGATTTAATAAAGTTATTTCTTCAAGAATCATGCGGTCCAAAATTACAACTGTTGATCAAGTGTAGAGCTCCATTCACGATGCAGCCCCCTTTTTAACTGTTGGTACAGGAGTCAGAACCATGGGTGGAAGGCTAGTCCAAACATGACCTGAAAGACCGTATTTTATTTCTTTTGGTTTGGTATGTCCTTTGAAAGGACGTACAAAAAACCAAAAAATTAAACAAAGTCTTTGGGGCAACCCTCTCCCCGGCCCATCACTATACATTTTCTAAAAATAGCCGTGAAATATTCTAGGAAGTTCGGCTGACTGAACACAACGCGCCCATTTAAGAGATCTTTTTGGAATTCTGTTTCGTTTTTTCTAAGTTCAAAAACGAAAATGCCTGTCTTGGGCAAGTCATTGATAATAGATATTGTTCTAAGGATGGGTTTTATTTTAAACAGTATTTTATTTGTGAAAAGAATTATCAATACAGAAATAAAGGTGCAATGAGTAAAATATATAATAATGCCCTACAGACTAAACATAAGATGGATTCGGTAGCTAACATTACTGCTTATTTAACCCTTTACCTAACATGAAAGGCAGACGACACTTGCAAAAAAAATTTTGAATAATTATTTTTTGTCATTTTTCTTTTTGTCTCACAAACATAGGTTATGATCCCTCGTTGGAACGAGCTCGTCGAGCTCGTTCCAACGAGGGGTCATAACCTATGTTTTTGAGACAAAAAATAATGAAAATTAATTGGCGATTTTTGAGAATAGTGCTGACTGGTTTTGGCCGTTACGTTGTTTAAGGGTTAATCCGTTTTCAGAATAAGTATTGGAATCCTGATCGGAGACAAGATTCTTCCACAGTTTGTTCCATAAAATCTAATAACTATTATTCTTTGAAGATCACTATTTTGGCATAGTCAACTTCAAGTCATACAATAACTGTAATCTAGACGTCACCCGAGGCAACTATTCCATTATGATGATGCATGGTTATAAACAGTTTCCGATCTATTTGGCTCGGACGTTGTATCCGATCAGACAGCACTAGAGTGGAGCAATTTTCGAAGGAGTGATACATAGTAGATTTAGTCCATATCATGTGTGTGTGGGTTTTTTTTTATTTATTAAGAATCATATCTTTAATAAATACAAGTGTAACAATTTGTTTTAATAAAATCGTATAACTGGAGGTTGTTTTTATCAAGTTCCATTCTCTGCAAAAATTCATGGGGAATAAAATTGGGAAGGTACCATAGGTAAAGTCAGAGAAGAAACAATTAAATATTTATATTTATACTTATATATGAAGAATTCAAAACGTGAAATACAACTAAACATTTTGCACACTGGGACACCCAATTTCATGAAACCCGCAAATACCAGATTCGTTGTAGACATGCATTCGTACAGGTTTTATGCTACGCAACCTTCATTTTGATGAAGAATATGCCCTTATTATGCACAATTCGGAGATTAGTCGAATTTTAGAATCAAGATGTTTTACCTAAAATATCTTAGAAGTAGAATAGTATGTATCCAAACATTGGCCGAACCTACCCCCGGCTTAGAATGTGACGTCATGGTCACGAGACCTATTTATTCATGTTTGGTTGTCATGGTGACCCGCGCGAGTGGCCATGTTGTCACGTCATCCCATAGTGATGCATAGCATTAGTATGCATGCGCAGGGCGTGTTGTTAGGGTGACACATGTTTCCATCGCCCATTTTGTATGAAGGATGCCGTCATCTTGGTTTTTATGGTAGCACGTGGCTGTTATGAGCCTGGAAGGGTTACAGTAAGATGGGTGCATGCTCTGAGGGTTTGTTCCTTTGTATAAGAGTGAATCTAATTACACAGAATCCTCTTTTACTTCGTAGAATTACCCAAACAGACCCGACAATCCCCCAAACCATCCAAAACTACCGAAAAATGAGTTCAGATTTCCCAGGAATCCTCCCTTTTCCTACAATAGGCGCGTTCCTGTGTATAAGAGTCAATCTAATTACCCAGAATCCTCGGTTACTTCCCATTTATCTAGTTCCTTTTGGAGGGTACCTTCAGAAGATAATTTTAGTAGAAATCTGTGAGTCCTACATCCTGGTACTTCACGCAATATCCGGGTACTTCTGTGGGAAAGATGTAAAAAGGGTGTGAGCTTTGTTTTCAACTCATTTGTCTCCTGACCGTCGTTGAGTGAAGACATGCGGAATTCTCGGATCTGTAGATATTGCGCCAAGATGTTTACCCAAACAGACAACAGAAAGAGGCATGAAGATCAGTACTGTCCAAGAAGATCGGAGCTCATTCATGAAGACCACTCATAGAGAGATAAGCCTTGGAGGTTTTGTGTGATGCAGATGCTGTTCTACACACAGCCTGTGAAGATTTGTGTACGTGTTTATGTGGATGTACATTCAACATCCTCGAAGTCAGGATACCACTAAATGCATCGGAATACAATGACCTGCGAGAACACGCCAGTGTTTTTGAAACTGCCGACAAATGATGGAATTTCGCCCGATATAAAAAGAGGTCTGTTAAGGAAATGTGATTTTCTCTCATCGCCCATCGCCCCAGATCGAGCTCTCAGAAATGTATAAAAAGGATATACACAGCACCACATACTCATTTGTCCTCTGACCACCAAAGACACGAACGTTCATTGCTACAGATATTTTGGAAAAAACTTCCCCAGAAGCTTTACATTCAAAAGACACGAAGATGATTATTGTTCCATGGGGCAATCGGAAACCCCAAAGAACACTGAAAGACTGACCAGAAATTCAGATACACTGTGATATATATCTCACGCTGAGGACATAAAACCAGCAACGTGATCAAGTCAGCTAAGGATGATTTGATGAAATGTATATGCGATTATGCCATTAACATTTTGGATTATAATGTCCTAATGCCCAAATCCGATAGATCTCAGGTCATTTCACACAAGCAGGATAGCCCTTCCAAAGAATAAACGGTCTTGTCGAAAAAAACGAAGGATCATACAGAAAGGAGGAGTTTTAGGGAACTTGCTAAAACTAATCGTCAATGTACTGTCAGATATCCTCGGCCTTTTAAAGGGCGTGCTCGTAACAAATTTGTTATTTGTGATCTGATCTTCGAACAGAGCGGACGCAATGTAATCCGGTCGTCATTGCTCACCAAAAAACTATTCACCAATGGAAGATTCGGAATCCGAGTCGTGGGAATTATCTCAAGATGAAAATGACGAAGAGGAACCAGTGGACGGTTCTAATGATTCAAAGAGAAATATCGTCGGAAGTGCCTACAATGATTACCAATAAAAATTTGAAAACCCCATGAATAGTTATATCGAGGATGGAATGGACAAAAAAGATACAGTTGAAGAAGCAGTCACATCCCTTGAAAGCAATGTCAGAGAAGCCATCGGGGAGAAATACATCAATACGTTGGTGTACATTATTTTTGCAGGAACCCAATTCGCAAGAAAACTCACGAGACTGCTAAACGGCTTCGCGAAGAAGGGGAGTATGGATTAATATTGTCCCAGAAATACGTCTCAGAAAGGAGCAAATTTCTATTCGACTCATTCGTAATGGAAGGTAGTGATATTGACGAAGAAGATTAGGTGTCAAGGAGAAAAAGAACTCGCCGTCACAGAAAAAAAGTATAATAGGATCATTCGTATAGAAATAAATTCATTTGTGTTCTTACCGTCGAAGAGTGAAGATGTCCGTGTCCACGACAGTGCTCAGATTAAAAGATCACTTACATGTACAGATCTTCAAGAATGATGCTGGAAGGAAGCTGACTTCCCAGGAATTGATCCAAGTGAATCGTATTGTAGACGACATCAAGAACAACGTACAGAAGACTGAAGATTCAATGATAGACCAACACAAGAATGGGGATCCAAAGCACAAAGTGATGGACTTACCTGCCCATAACAGACCAGGAATGAATCAAATCATCCAAGCTGCCCGGTGCAAGCGAACACACACCAGAAATCAACCCAACCAAAATGAACACGCAGCATGAAGACCCCAGCCAGAATCAAACAATGGGAAGAAGGTCCGTTAGAGAAGAAGTCTTTGATCGGACGGTTGTCAACCTCTCGTGGAAGAAGATATTCCACTCAGAGATGAAGAAGATGTCTTGAGCAAATGACTATGATTTGAACAAAGTGCTTGTATACGAAGATACCTACATCAATTGACTATGATCTTAATAAAATGCATACTGTGATTGTGACAAAATAAAAATGAATTGAATATTATATCCCGTTGTCTTTTTCAACTACCCAACACGAATGTAGAAACCACAGATTTCTACTACAACTATCCACTAAAGGTGCCCTTCAAAAGTATCCTCCAATAGGTATCATCCAGTAGTACATCACCATGTTATAGGTATCTTCCAATACCAGTATGTGCCAATGTGCTCCATGTGATGTGCGCACATTGTGCACTACATCCAGTATGTGTCCTTGTGTCGTATGTGACGAGCGCATATTGTGCATTAGCACACAAGCACATTCCACCAAACACAAGTCCCATGTTCGTGCAATCCCTTCTATTGTTTGACTATGCCTAGAGAATACCATTCCACCGGATGCGCCCATCCGGTGGAATGGTATTCTCTAGGCATAGTCAAACAATATGCCTAGAGAATACCATTCCACCGGTGTGCGTGTGCCTATGTGCTGAATGCGATGTATAGACACTTTTACACATTGTGTACTAGCACACAGACACATCTGGGGAAATCAGAAGTCATAACATAGCTTGTAGATATATGTAGAGAAGAGGATTCCGAAGGAATTCGAACTAGAGAAATAGGAAGTAACCGAGGATTATGTGTAATTAGATTGACTCTTATACAAAGGAGCACATCTAGGGTAGGAGAAAAGGGAAGCGGGCTTCTGGGGAAATCCGAACCCAATTCGGTAGTTTTGGGTGGTTTTGGGTGATTTAGAGGGATTGCCGATATCAAGATGCCGGAATCCTTCATACAAAACAGACGACGGAAACATGTCACCCTAAACCCTAACAATACGCGCTGCGCATACACACTAAGGCCATGTATGACTATGGGGATGACGTCACAAGATGGCCACGCACGTGATCTGAGCGACGTTGTTTGGGGCGTTGACGCGCTTCCTGACCCTCCTGTCCAGCTCGTCCCACAAATGCTCGGTCTGGAACAATTTGAAATGTAGGATGGACAATAGAGAACTTGGACATTGTTTTAGTTGAGAAAGTCACGACAAACCATGGCAACGTGCGGCCTCGCATTATCCTGCTGCAACGTAAGGTTACGCGCATGGATACGTGGAAGGACATGAGGCATGAGGACCCGATCCCGATATCTTACGGCTGCAAGATTGTCCTGGATGACCACGAGAGGTGTTTTCACGCCATGAGAAATCACACAAACTCTGGTACTATCGACCGATAGAACATGAAAAGAAACGTTCTAATATTGTATTCGTCTTATAATATTTACAATATTCTACGATTAGAAAATACTATATCCACGTGTTTCATGCACTAATCGAAAAGTGGTGAGATTCGATCCGGGATTCGATTCTATTCGAAATCATCTGCTTGATTCGATTCGAGATTCGATTCGACCATGAATTTAAGATTCGCGGATATCAACTCGGATTACTCTTGTTCAATTTGAAATAAGAAAAGTTCGATAAGTGAGAGAAAATCTAACACATATTTCGCCATTTTTAACTGGTAGAGTGCTAAATTATTTTTGGTTATCAAAATTTATTCATATGTCTTTGCCTTGTTGCAATTTAGGCACTCTCCTATAAATTGCAACAAGGCAAATCCTTACAGACTAAATAATTCCACTTTAAAGATGATATTAAACACATCCACAGAGTATGAAGAGCCTTTAAGTTGCAGTGCCTGCACTTCAGAATAACGCCCAAATATGGGCTTCCAGCACTTTACCAGTTAAAAATGGTTCTTCAGTATCCCCAAAGAGAATACACAACTTGAATAAATGCATTTATTTTATTTCCATTCATTTTTCTTTTCCCAAAACAAAAAGTATTCCCACTCACACTCGCCGAAAATGGTCTTTCACTTTAATCGAACCCGAGGAGTGACTATTTTCTATACTGTGTATTAAACAAATGAGTGAATTACAGAGTCCATATCGTCGCCTGAGTGCTAGAATGTTCTATGTCCCCTATGGGACATAGAACATTCTAGAACGCAGGCGGCGTTATGTATATACCGAGTCAAAAGAGAAAGTATAATAAACTTTGAGGAGCAATTTTTTCAGTATTTTCGACTTTAATCCCAAACGAATTATCGTAAATTGAAATTTCGAGTCAAGATGTATGAATTTGCATAATTTCATGCTCTTACTGTTGCCAGCGTCACGTCAGGACTTCGCAATTCAGACTTAGGGTGAAATGAAAAGCTCACACATGCAGTCAATAGCGTGTATGTCTACCGTTTGCCTCTTGGATGGCAAGACATCGACGACGCATGGACCTGATAAGTCTATGGATGTCACCCTGTGGTATTGCGTTCCACTCCTGCCTTAGAACATTACGTGAATCGCCTAACATCTGAAGATCATGAAGTCGTACCCGACGGTCCAATTGATCCCAGAGATGCTCGATTGGTGACAAAACTGGCGAAAGTGAGGGCCAAGGAAGAAGTTCGATGCTCTGCTCCTCAAGAAAGTCACGACAGATACGCGCCACGTGACATCGGGCATTGTCTTGCTGGAATAACTGGAATCCGACGTTAGCGCTGAACAACGGGACAACAACAGCGCTAAGAATTTCGTTCCTATATCGCTGTCCATTCAGATTACCATCGATGAAGATCAACTGCGTTCGATGCTGGAAGGAAATTCCTGCCAAGCCATTACACTAACACCACTCAAACGGTCGCATTCCCGCACGCAAGCATCAGAAAACCGTTCCTCTCGTCGGCGATACACTCTTGCCCTGCCATCAGCGCGCCGTAGACAAAGTAGTGATTCGTCACTAAAAAGAACTGTGCCCCAACGCTGCTGAGTCCAGCGAACACGCTGACGTATCCATTCCATTCTGACGGTATGATAACGTTGGGTAAGGATTGGTCAGTGGTAAGGAGCCTACTTCGGATACCGTGTTCAGTGAGTCTGTTGCGGACGGTTTGTGCACTGATTCTATTGTTAGTTCTACCAGGAGTAATTGCTGCTGTCCTCGTCGCCGGAAGGAAGCGATTCCGCAAGTGAGACGTCCTGATGTGTCGGTCTTGTGCAGGGGTCGTAACTCTTGGTCGACCTGAACGCGGTCGGTTGGCAGTAGATCCAGTTGTTATATACCTTCCAATGAGACGGTAAATAGTGGCCACAGTGACTCCGAACTCAGCAGCGAGCCCATCTGGAGGTATCCAAGCCTCATGCATACCAGTGGCACGCACCCTCTGATTTTCGGTTAACCTTGGCATGTCGAAAGACAAAACCTAGCGTATTTTCTCAATAACCCAGGCTCTCTAGCACAACATAACACAAAGAAAATCGTCGGACACCCATTCGATTTGACATTCTGGGGTTGCACGTGCTATTTTGAAATCCGTAGCAAAATTGTATACGGTTGGGTGGACAACAACAACATGTCATTAAACTCCTTGCACGACTTCTTGTCCACAAACATGTAACATTAGAACTATTATATTTCATCCTTTGTGCTATTTTTCACATTTGCTTCTATTATACTTTCTTTTTTGACTCAGAAAAAAATCCGCATTTTGCGAAAACAAAACGCATTTTTATGTTTTTAAACAACTAAGATGCCAGCAGCATCGTAAACTAACCTGAATACTCACAAACAGATAAGTAATTCGAATGTCTTGGATTCAAATTTATTTCTTTATTTATTGGGGTTTAACGAACACGTTCGGCAGACAGGGCCGCTTCATGTCGGACTTTGATTCAAATGAATAACTATAAATTCCAAAATCTGACAAAGCAGATCCACCGAAAAGTACGCACAAAGCAAAACACAGAAAAGAAATCCGAAAGTGGTGGATGGCCCCGGCTGGATTTAGTCACGTGATTATACGTTCTCCTCTTGGAAAGGTTCTGTTCTTTACCTAACGAATTGCCCGCATCCGCCCGCGTAATATGCAAATTAAGCATTTGAAAAAAATGTAATTTTTCAAAACATTTCAACAAAACCGTATCATGTGACCCCCTCATTTGAACGAGCTCATTGAGCTCGTTCCAATGAGGAGGTCACATAATATGGTTTTGTTGATATTTTTTTTTAAATTTTTAAAAATGATATTTAAAATAATAAATTTTGATATCGTCTGCGTTGGGTAAAGGGTTAAACTCTGAAAACTGCAGAAACGTGAATGCTTTTTCGATAATTCCAGCCGATTTTAGAGAGAAAACGCACCACCATTTCACCGGAATAGCTTTCATTGACATTGATATAACCGCGGGACAAAATATTGAATTACCTTTGATAAACTCTATTTTCGTCTCCATCCATTTCAATTAACCTTTCCGATAATGGATCACTATGCGCTACAATCCGGTAAGATTGTAATTTTATAGTTATGGATTTTAAGAATAATAAATCTTCGGCCTTCCGCTGGTTTGTCGCGGTCCTCTAAAGAGGATACATTAACCCAGTGCCCGACCGAGGTATTCTTTCCCCACACTCCATCCAAATCTCCTAGCATTCAGTGAAAAACTGTTTCATAACACCCCTATTGGTGCTTTCTCGATTTCCCCTACTACAAAATTGCCCCTTTTCCTCATGTCATTCCTTATCCAATGATTCTCCATTCACACTTCATGTCTACTGTTAGATAAAGACGGCAGCCTGCTGAAGCAGTCCTTCTTAGTTGTTCAAATCAGCAAACTTTAGTAACTTCCAAAACCCTGGTTTGTCTGTCGTGTAGTCATGTTGAATTCAAAATCGACCAATATCGCTGTAGACCTCAAATTGTTTAAAAATTTGCACATATGTATTTTCGTCTCCCATTCGTGTAACTATTCAAAACACAGAAAACCGAAAAGAAAATCACTGAATAATATTATTGAAACGCAAATAAATAAAAAATTGTTATAACTTGGAGTGCATCTTCATTTGTGTTAGTGACGATATATATAGATTATTAGAACTGTCTGCTGAGAGTGGTGGCCCTGTGGATAAGTGCGCTGGTCTCTCAGGCCAGAGATTGCGGGATCGATCCTCCGGCGGGGAAGGGTCTCGAGGTGTCCAAACAATCTCTGCCAGCATCAATTGTGGGGTTGATGCTGCCACAGCGTACCGTCCTATCAGTGTGGCGTGTAAAATGGCTGTCCTCTGTGCGGAGAAGAGACAGGCTAAAGATCTCTTCGTAGTATTCGAGAAGAGTGAGGCCACGAAGTTGCCGCTACTAAGGTCATCCCGTACACTTGCTCCGTTGGGTCAAGGAGAGGCGTTAATACACGTTACATAACTTGTGTGCCAATCCTTGTAAAATGTCTTTTGATCTAGTAGCATCAAACCTTTAAGGTGTAATATTCAATCTTTAATGACCCGCTGTCAGAATAAACAAATTATTACAAACGTCCGTTAATCTGGGTTGTCATATTGCAGCGTCAGATGGACGCTCTTGCCCACACATGGAGAGTCCAGTTGAGAGGGCAAGAGACGCTCAGAGCTGACAAAGCTTTCTGTAACTTAACTGGAATTTCCAAATTAGCAATGGTGATTAATCAGATGGTCTTCACAATCAAATGGAATGGAATGAGACGAAAGAAGAATTGCCACATCCTGTTTATGAACTAAACAGGCCGATAGTGGCCCGGGCACAGACAAATAAACTGATCTGATTGAACAATCTAAGACTTGGTTGAGGGCAAATGACACTCATGGTGCCGTGGCAATAACATAATTGAAGAATCACCATCGTGGGACTAGTTGTGTTAGTTAGCAGTGATGGAAACTTGGTGCTTTTGAGACTGGTTGCAGACCAAACAGATACGCAATACTGGTTCACAAAACAGCAGTCTCCAATACAGTTGTCCTACATCAGCCCTCAGTGGTTCCCACTAGTCCCCCAATGGTCCTCACTACTTCCAAAAGAACGGTTCCTATTAATTCCGAGTGGGTACCCACCATTCCACAAACAGTGGTCTCTGATGGTCCCCAAATACCTACATTTGCGAATGTACTGACTGTGTTGTGCGCGAATTGTAAACTAACATATAGGAGTTAGGAACCATTATAGGAGTTGGGAATCATATAGGAGCCAAGAACTATGGTATGATCTATGAGCCAGTACCCCTCTGTGCTGCATGTGCTGTGTGCACATTATGTACTAAATTAAAAGCACATCTGAAATATCATAGGAGCTAGGAGCCATATAGGAGATAGAAGACATTTAGGAGTAAGGAACCCATGGGGTGATATAGGTGTCAATAACCGTATGTGTTGCAAGTGTTGTGCGCACGCTGGCACTTGCTCACAGGCACATTTTTGGCACATCTAACATGTGATTTTTGCGTTAGTAATGGCGGAAACTAGGAGCTTTGGACTGGTAGTAACAAAAGCAGCCACACGTATTGGAAGTTTGTGATAATGACGTGGTGTATGGTTGACAAAATGATTGCTGATAGTAGTGTAAGTGCCCCTGGGATAGTAGTGTATTTACAAAAGTATAGGCAATATTGGTTCCCAAAACAGTTGTCCCATTAATCCTCACTAGCCCCTATTAGTCTCCACTAGGCCCCTAACCTTAGCTGCAGGTGGTTCGTAAATACGCTATGTGTGTATGTCAGCATGTATTGTGCGCACATTGTGCAGCAGCAGACGGGCACATGTTAGCATATCTTGCAGGCGCCCCTATGATGTAGCATGAGTTGTGCTGTGTTGATAGAGTGTCGAGAAATAAACACAAACGAGGAGATAACAGCACTGGTGGTATCATGTTAAATCTGCCTTGTCTATAGGCGGTGTTAAGCCCAGCATAATCAACTTTAGCATATCAGCATAGCAGTGGTGTAGCTGAGGAGGGTTCCCCCTCCAAGAATATTCGCTACCCTACCCCCTCCCCAAATTGGCCCAATACAACATTCACACAACATAGAGCCCCATAATAGTCTGCAATATAGGAGCTAGACTCGCTGCAACTACCCCAAACTCCCACTACATTTGGCAATATTTTTTCGGGGTGCGAGTGGAGGGGCTAGTAGTCACTAGGACACTCTGGTCGTCGCCCTCAGAGATGTGGGAGAAGGTGGCAACGGCAAGAGAGTCCTAGTTAGGACTAGAGGAGGCCCTCGAAAACCTACACAACGGCCTTTCAAATATCATTTCCCCCCTCCCCCCCCCCCCCCAAAAAAAAGAAGAAAATCTGGCTAGGGCACCCCTGTTATAGAATCCTGCCTACTGCAACATAGGAATGCTTCAACTGAAGATCTTTGGTCCATTCAAGTTATCCAGCATATTTCGTGTGATAGACAACCATGCACCGTTGAAAGAATGTCACCTGTAAATTACATGACCATATTTTTCGTAGACACATAATAGAGATAAAGTTGATGCTTACACCACTACAACTCCGCTTCAGATCAGGATTCTCACGCGTAACATCGATGAACAACTGAAAATGTCAAGACCAGGAACGTCAGAGAGATTTTGTGATTATGAACTTTTTGAAAACTTTCAATCACACAGTTGACTACTAAATACGGCATCAACTGACCTATCCTAGCATGGCTCACCATGGTCCTCACAAATCGTACCATGAAAATTCTGGAAGACGGCGAAAGTTCAGACTCCCTGGGAGAAGACTAAGGAGAGCCACAAGGAAAAGGAGTTGGACAAATATTGTTTTGTGCCATATCAACGACTTGCCAGGTGCAGTTAAATCACAAGTCAGACTATTCGTCGATGATTTCCAGCTTTTCGGGAAAATAAAATAGCAGAATGATTATCATACACAACAAAACGATCTCGAATCCCTTGAAAAATGGGCAACTACACGGGGTACGGGACTTAATACAAAGAAATGTTATCTGATGAGCACCAACATCAAGTCACCACACTTCAATAAACTAGCAATGACATCATTCAATAAGTACAACAAAATCCGTACCTTGGAACCATCGTATCTGAATATCTGAAATGGGGAAATTATATTACAAAAGTTGTGAAGAAAGCACATTCTATCTTAGGTTTTATACGGCCAAACCTACGCCATTGCTCTCGGGACTGCAAGGAACAAGCTGAGATAGGATTAGTTCGCTCATTATAAAGACTATATATAAGTTATATCAAGGATAAAAGTGTCTTAGAACTCGGACAAAAACTAGCAGAGAAGGCAGCATCAGGAGATTACTGATAACGGATTTAGAATTCTCAACTCTCCAAGAGAGACGCTGACAAAGTAGATTATCTTTAGTTTAAACAATATTTATTTCCAAAACCACGAAACATCATGATTGCAAGCTATATGGTGAGCAAATTTAAATACGCATAGAATAACAATTAAGAAAAGGAAAGTGGATCCAACAACAAGCCGAAGTTAATGTGAGCTCCTTACACGAAACTTACAAGCGTGTAATGTCAACGTGACAAGGAGGCAATATATTTGTCAAGATGCAGTGAGGTTTACTTCTTGTGTGAGTCAAGGATGCCGTATCGGAGAAGACTAGACGTATTTTTTGAGGTGGTAGTTTCATGCGAACGTGTCACGATTAGTATGAAGTGGGTGCGATGGGGGATATTCTTTCAGTATGAAGCGGCACCAGAAATAAATATAGTTTTTTCGTGTAATGAGAAAGGTTGCGAATGGTGAACGGACTCAAGATAATTTTCCTCCACAAGGTGACAGGGGGTGGTTCCAGTTATTTCTCCTGACACAGTGCCCACACCAGAAAGACTTAAACGCAACTTCAGAGCAAAACAATATAGTAACTTTATCCCTTTACCCAACGTAACGGCCAAAAGCGACCAGCGCTATTCACAAAAATCGCCAGTTAATTTTTATTATTTTTTTCATTTTTTGTCTCAAAAACATAGGTTATGACCCCGTCTTTGGAACGAACTCGTCGAGATCGTTCCAATGAGGGGTCATAACCTATGTTTTTGAGACAAAAAATGAAAAAAATTAGTTATTCAAGAATTTTGTTTGCAAGTGTCGTCTGCTTTTCATGTTAGGTAAAGGGTTAAAGTGACAACATAGTCGAACAATTTGAATGCAACAAGTGCAGGTGTTTCAAAGTTATACAAACAGTCATTTTACATCAAAACTGTTGTAGAGGGGAACAAACCACCAGACAGTATCGTATGCACTAATTTTCAAATCGGCTAAAGCTCTCCAAACATTGGAATAACAAACAGCACCCCCCTTTCACTGCCATGGCCCATTGGTACCAGTTTTGGCCATGCAACGAAATTATCCAGATCCAGATTTGTTGCGGTATATTGCGTAACAATTATGTCACCACAGTATCACGTTTCGAACAGATTTAAAAAAATCCTGTGAAATGTTTAAGTTAATTTCTATTCCATTACTTGATATATTTGAGAGACATCTAATGCGACAGCAGAGGTTCGCACGGTGCAATTCACTTCATATTTCATTGTTGCCCTCTTGCTATCCCCTCCCCACCACCACAGTACTCTTTACCCATGACACTCAAGTATTCCTTCAAAATCACTTTGTTTATAGATCGTGTGTTGACGTCTCGTTCGATACGCCGTGTCTGTCTGAAAATAACATTCCATGTGATCAATACGTCACCTTTCGTTAACAGTGGCAAATCTACGTCCGTTCTTGTGTTTCTGAGAAACTACTATCAATCAATATTATTGGTGTAAATAATTACACAGGTCAGGTCACAATCAAAAGGTCATCTCGTATCCATCTTTCTTAAGATCCAATAACAAGAGAATAAATGAGATAAATTTCCTGACAGGCGGGTCTGTTGATGATCCATTCCGTCGATGGTCATTCCTGGTGGAATAACATTTTCTACAAGAGCGGATCATCCATTCTTGTGGAAAATACTTTTCCATTTGGTAGTCACGAGATATATTATCAACAGACACGCCAATCAGCGAATATCGAACCTTGTTATTCAGAAAAACGGACCTATAGAAAGTCAATAAATCCGGTTAGTAGTACACCAGTAACATGCATGCTTCGTCATTTGAACACCAATTATTTTTCTCCACAAATTGCTGCACCATCAAATTCTACAAAATACACACATCCACACCATTAGCTAGATGATCTTCAATAGGAGTGTGATCAGTTAGATTTCTAATTGGGTGGAGGTCTCAGTATGATATGCCGTAGGCATTTTCCGCAGGCCCGTGTTGGGGAGTGTATCGCCCTCTTGTGGCCCGGGGTACAGCTCCCTCCCCCCCCCCCCCCGGGTATATTTTTTAACCCCCTGAGATGGATTCTGAGGACTCCCACAGGCTTAAATATAGTCATTTTATCCACAAGAAAAATGCGTTTCCCCTGGTAGGTTCATGAGTCTTCCCTTACACCGACCAGGCTACTTAAGGACTATAGACTGGCAGCTTTTCCTCCAATACCTACTGCTTCCAACTGACTGGCAATCAAATTGAATGAGCAGGTATTGGCTGAAAAGCTGTCAGTCTGTAGTCCTTGTGTAGCGTCCTCTTTGTAAGGGAAACAGAACAATAAATTTTAAAAAAACGATCGGCCACAGATTGAAATCGGAATTTCGGAAAATTTTGTCAACAGATTGGAAATGGAAAATTCAAATCTACTGGTCTGAAGAGTAGAAAATATGAAGGAAATAGCTTTCTTTGAATTTCCAACTATTGGAATTAATACCTTCGAATTTCCAACTATTGGAAATTATGATGGTATTGGGGGGGGGGGGGGGGGTGTAAGAACACCCATCCCCTTGTCGCTACGTGCCTGATCCACGTAGTAAATAAAAACAATAGGAAACCTGAAAGAGGCTGAACAAAAATACGCTTCGGAATGTGGAAACAAAAGCCGATAGAGAATTTGTAGCCAAATTACATTTACTGAAGAAGATATCTCTGTCTTACTGAAGAAGATATCTCATCTCTGTCTTAAGCTGGCTAACCTTAAAAACCCCAATGGACATGATGGCATCAGCCACAGAATGTTAAAAGAAACCAAATATACTATTTCTATACCACTTTTTCTTCTGTTCAGTAAGTCCTTAACCCTTTACCCAACGTAACGGCCAAAACCGGCCAGCGCCATTTTCAAAAATCGCCAATTAATTTTCAAAATATTTTCATTTTTTGTCTCAAAAACATAGGTTATGACCCCTCGTTGGAACGAGCTCGTTCCAACGAGGGGTCATAACCTATGTTTTTGAGACAAAAAATGAAAAAAATTAGTTATTCAAGAATTGTTTTTGCAAGTGTCGTCTGCTTTTCATGTTAGGTAAAGGGTTAAGTACATGTACATTCCCAGCTGACTGGAAACTTGCGACTGTTATCCCACTATATAAAAAGGAGAACGTTTCAATCCCAGCAATTATCGGCCAATTTCTCCACTGTCTTGTTTGGGCAAAGTCATGGAAAGAACAGTGTTAAAATCTGCATACGTTTTTCTCCGATAATAACTTGTTTTATAACTTCCAGTCCGGATTCTTACCGAAGAACAGCACAGTTTTTCAACTTATAGAAATATATCACAGTCTTTGTAATTCAGTTGATAAAAATCTTATAACATGTGGAGTATTTTGTGATATATCAAAAGCATTGGATAGAGTTTGGCACCATGGAATATTATTCAAACTAAAACAATACGGTGTGTCTGGTCCTCTCTTGTCTTGGTTCTATAGTTATTTAAGCAACCGGAAACAACGAGTTCAAGTAAATGGAAGCTTTTCAGGGCATATAAATGTAGAGTATGGTGTGCCACAAGGCTCAGTGTTAGGTGCCCTTTTGTTCTGTGTCTATATAAATGATATAGCTGATACGATTGAGTCAATTACTAGGTTGTTTGCAGACGACACGTGTTTTACGAACAGCCAGGAGCAAATTCAAGATGTTGAGACTAACATTAATCTTGACATAGTGAAACTTATTCAGTGGGCCGACACATGGCTTGTAAGCTTTAATGCACAGAAAACACAAACAATCTTCTTTACACTTAAAGGATATATAACATATCCAGATTTACATTTTGCACGTGAATCTCTCTCCTTTGTTCACACACACAAACACCTTGGTTTAAATATCCAATCCAATTTATCATAGGATAATCACATTGAACAAATCTGTTTGGTCGTAAAACCCTGAAAAAATCTATTTGGCTTATATACTTCCTATATTAGAATATGCAAGCTCTGTCTGGTAAGGAGCTGCACAGCATCTATCGAAACAGTTGGATGATATTCATTACGACGCGGCCCGCATTATAACAGGACTGACAAGATCCACCTCACACGAACGGTTGTTACTAGAGCGTGGATGACAGACGCTCGGAGAAAGAAGACATTTATACCATGATAACCTATTCTACAATATATGAAAAATCTATGACATAAATTTTAGCTTTACACACCAACCGTGGTGAACACGCCAGCAATGGAATTTCAGTAGGCAAAATTTACACCTACAGTGGAATTACATCCAAGTTGACCTTTGGTGACGTCGACCTGAATGCAACTTGTCTAAATTTATCGCACGTCGCCCCACGAAGAGTGAAATGAAAGTGACAATTATTTATTCCGTTTTAAATGAGTTTACCCCATATAGGTAATGCGGAACTAAATATTGAAATTAGAGTGAACCGCCTTAAAATGTTGCACTCGGATATGATGTAATCTCTAAAAATAAACAGCCTTGGGAAAATATATTGTTTCAATAAACGTTTGAAACATTTTATTGACATCTTGCATTATTGTTGAATATTCCTGATAAAAAAGAGGGTGATTTAATGACTTTTGGAAATAAAAAATACAATTTACTTTTTGTGTGTTTTTGTAGGGAATTTCCTGAAAAATATGTGCACGTGACCGGTACTTCCCTTTGTGTCAGTTTGTCTCTCTTATTTGTTGCATGACCCCCTGTTTTCAGATCAGAAAAAAGTTGTCTGAAGTGCTATACTTGACAGAGATATTTGAATGCCAAAATTAAAGTAATGCGATCATATTTTTTCCGCCTGAACGTTATAATGGTCGCCTATGGGAAGATATTTAGTTCTGTGATACCCATAAGACACCAAAACTTAACAAACATGCATTGTCTCATGTTAATAGAGCATCCATAACTCAAAATGGTATGTTATTATGCTATTAAAATGAAAAAGGCTCCGTTTCATTTTCCATTTCGTTTCGGCGATAAAATTGACAGCGGAAGTACCGCCCACCGATGCTCGTGTAAACAAAAACAGATTCGCACTTTTATACGCCTGGTGCTCCGTAAAATCGAGAAAAAATAATAGCGACTCTTAATAATCTGACGAATGGTATAAATAAAATATACCCAAAGTAGCTTGGTGTACCAAATGTTCACCACTTGTGGTAAAGTGGCCTTAACCGCGCGCCAAAGGCTCGCGGTTAACACAACTTCACCACTCGTGGTGAACATTTGGTACACCAAGCTACTATGGGTATATTCTATATATACAAAAAATGTGTAGCTTTTACAAAATTGTTAATCATTCTTCATCGGAATTTCTGGCCGAGTTGCTGCCTCCCAGGTTCGAGAACATTTCTCATTATAGTTTACGAAATTCTTCCGACTTTGTAATATATAAGGCACGCACGGACCGAGTTGTTCAAGCGTTCCTTTTACCTATCTTGTGTAGACTCGTAGAATAAATTATCAGAAGCAATAAGAAAATTACCGTCAATCACCACGTTCAAAAAAATTATATCTGGTAAGTTGTTAAACCACCACCATATTTTAGTAAAGTCAAGAGGAAATTAAATATACTTCATAGCAAAATCAGATGTGGCTGCAGTGACCTAAACAGTGACAAGTTTCTAAATCACTTTGCAAATTCGCCAGTTTGCCAGTGTGGCGAGGTTGTGGAAGACGCGGAACATTATTTTTTTCGAATGTCAACAATTCTTAGACTTCAACTAATATGTGAATTGGCGAATTTCAATATAAATTCAGTTGATATTCTTTTATATGGTGACGTGCTGTATTCTGGAGCAGCTACAGGGTGAGCAACATGCACATTTGCGTCAGTTACGCGTAGTATGGACCCCAAAGATGGTTTTCTTGGCGGCTGATATTGATGCGGGCATCGTGGAGAAGGACAAGTTCATACGGGTATCCTCTGAAACTTTACTCGCAAATGATAATTATTTCCTTTGTCACGATCACTCTTATTATTATTATTATTATTATTATTATTATTATTATTATTATTATTATTCCACTTAGTCAAAATTAGCATGGAATGGACATGACAGACAGCACCCCCACACCTTCCCTTTCCTTTCTTCTAACTGTAAAAATAACTACTCAATTCTAGTTGGTTTTTTTTGTATTGTTTCTTTAAATTACAGGACAGATGTCAGGTGATATATATATATTTGTTAAACAATTACAGGAGAGGAGAGTTACCCAAGTGGCAAGCACTTGTTCCCCAATCCATTTTGTACCCTTTCTGAGACAAATAAAATGTTTAATCTGATCTAGAAATGCGTGAACATTGTTCCTCCAAACACTCAGTCTTCGGATTGAAATGTGAATGCAGTCATGGAAACTTGACGCAGGCCTTTTTTCGCGCCTACCGCTCGCGCAATTTTAATCGCACGTAAGCACTTTTTGCGCGCGCCAAATTTTAGTCGTTTTCGACACCGCCGATAGCTCGGGCACTCCGACTGATCCCTTCGCGAAGAGTAAAGCAGAAGTAGCGTCAACTCGCTAGGTGTTATTAAAACATTTTTCATCAAATCTAGTCATGGCTGCTGTGAAGCAGGCATGACTAGATTTGATGAAAAATTCATTACAATTTGACGCAAGAAATCGGGGGTCAAAAAGTCAATACAAAAATCTGAAGGGGAAAATTTGGTTAAATGTTCTCATATTTTACTTATTCTAGTGGCAAGCCCATTCCTATCCTGGTCAGGTATGTCCGCCAGCTGCATGCAAGGTAGGGACCTGCGAATTGCCAATTTTGATCGAATCGAATATCGAATCGAATTGGAAAAACGAATCGAATTTCCTTCGAATCGAATCACAGTTAATGAATACGTCGTCAAATAAAAGTGTTTTTCTAAAATAATACCCCCGATTATTAAAAGACAACAGTCATGTAGAGTGCATTTTCGCCTCACCACTTCCCACGCTATAAACGGAGATATAAACCAATATACTAGCTATTGATTGAAACGATTCGAATTGTTGACTTTGTAGCTTCAAAACTACAGCAATAAACACTTTAAACGATGGCTGATAGGGCTGATGCCTCATTTTTATAATGACATGTTTTCTCGGAAAAAAAGTCGTTTTAAATCGGATCGACTCCATTCCGGTGGTGAAGCCATTTGTTTTAAATAAAAATGCGGGATTTCTAAAACGAAACGATAATTCAACGCCGAATGGAGTTGATCCGCTTGTGAATTAAAGCCTACTCTACTTCTGTTTATATAATAATCAAGGATATTTTTTTTAGAAAACCGTTGCATTTGACGATGTATCCAGTAACTGTGATCGAACAGAACAATACTTAATATAAAATAACGTGATCATGTTGTGGAACAAATCACTTACTGATGTTGAACAGCTGAATAACTTTTCAAAGTTCGAAACTTAAAATTTTCATTAATGGTCACTGGTCATAATGCACAATGAGTTGAAATGAACAGTTATAGCAGTAACAGTGTTTTATAGCGGTGTAGCTACAACTGTTGTACAGCTGTAGCTACATCGCTACAAACATTGTTACCGCTACAAGTCAGTTACGTTTTTACTCATAACTGTCACATTTATGGCCGAAGTATATTCGAAAATATTCGAATTTCGGATTTCGAATCGAATCGAATCGAATATTGACTTTCGAATCGAATTTTCGCAGCAGTCTAAATTGCAAGGAGTTAAGGTGCCATATAAGTAAGGCCAATTTGTTTACTTTGAAAATCCTACCTCTTATATTTCAGAAATAAAAATTAAATATACACAAATTATACGTCAAAATGAACGTTGAGATGATGTATAGAACACGGAAAATGTAGGAAATCAGCTCACAGAGTTGACAGCAGGCACCAATGGTTCCTGGAAGTCTGCTACCGTATTCGTACCAGAACTGATAAGAAAATAATATTTCAGGCAACAACTCGTGGCCAAATGTGCTTCCGATATGCAAGAACAAATCTAGGACATCAAAATTCTCCAAAACGCAGCGACAGAGCTGTGTGGGGATAAATTCCAAAACTCACGGCTTTGTTTACATTGTTGGTTTATTTGGATTTTCGGTCAAGGTCATCGAACTGAAAATGCATCGATATCCAATGCCGTCTAAAATCAAATAATGAGAAAGATCGCCTAAATACTGCATACTATTATTATATGGAGACTGCACAGTTTCCATATTACTTTCAAGATATCATGACACCTGCTGGAATTTATTAGAATTATAAATTTTGTTTTTCGATGAAAATTCGTAGTATCGAGTGATTTGCGCATGTCCGTCGAACATGGAATCCATCTTCAATAAAAAATGCAGACAGTGTTGTCTTTTTCCCAAAATACCGTCATATCGCTGCATCCTAAAGTATTTCTAATGCCTATCTTTGTTCTTGGTTATCTGAAGCACGTGTGGCCACGAGTTGTTTGCCTGAAATATCATTTTCTTATCAGTTCTGGTGCGAATACGGTAACAGACTTCCAGGAACCACCGGTGCCTGCTGTCAGGTCTGTGAGTTGATTGCATATATTTTCAGTGTTCTATACATCTTAACCTTTGATTTTATGCAATATCAGAAATGGAAGTTACAAAAGTGAACAAATTTCCGTTACTAAAATAGTACCTTTAGCCCGTCTTTGATCTTCAACCCTCAAAAAAGTAAATGTACTATATCTAATCAGTCCGTGGCGAGTCGGGTTATTAACCCTTTACCCAATGAATCGCCCGCATCCGCCCGCGTAATATGCAAATTCAGCAGTTGAAAAAATATTATTTTTCAAAAAATTTCAACAAAACCATATCATGTGACCCCTCGTTGGAACGAGCTCGTCGAGCTCGTTCCAATGAGGGGGTCACATGATATGCTTTTGTTGAATTGTTTTGAAAAATTTGAAAAAATGATATTTAAAATAATAAATTTTGATATCGTCTACGTTGGGTAAAGGGTTAATCCTTCCCAATGGCTCATCAAGAAAACGTAATGCCTGCCAAATCATGTTGTTTATTGTAATATTTTCTATAATATTTCAGTTTTGCGGCAGTAGTATCTGTTACCACGAGGAGAATTGTTTGAATTTACAGACCTCTCTACCAGAGAATGGGACTAGTGAGCTTGCTTAAGCAGCCCATTCTGGGGTAGAGATGTTTGTAAAAATCGAACACAGGTTCAACAGCAGTTGGTTGGCATTGATTGGCTTGAATGCAGTCGGTGGAGAATACACACAATTTACATATCATTTAGAAATGTCTGTGAAGCAAAATATTGAAAAATAGTTCAGGAGAGTACTTTCCTCGCCGAAGTATCTCCTAGAATAGTCTAACAAGCTGCACTTCGCTATGTATGTTGGCGTACATCGCCAAGGATAGGATGCTGGACTACTTCTAGGAGAACGAGTATTTGCTACCCCGGATTTTTCAAAGAAAGGTAAGCCCGTGACTGAATTGGAAGTTGACCAAATTTGCGCCATGCCGTGATATGCACACCAAAAAAGGGCGAATGTGTCCATTTGCTGATACACGAGTTTAATACGAGATAAAACCCGGACGGTATATTATATTTACCGGACCGGCGTCCCTTCCGCACATAAGCTTACTAACGCGTCCCATCGTATTTTGCAGGACTTTAGAACCAATAAAATGGCATTTCTGTTAATCTATTGTTCCACTGTTCTTCCAGGGATCTGAGCCGTAGTAGATTTGAAACGTCTTCGTATTTGTGCCCCCACCCCCTCATTGGCCCAATGCAAGTTTCACCCAACATAACATAGAGCCTCAAAAGGGTTGCCAATATAGGTGCTGCACATGCCACAAATGCCCCAGATTCGCTTTTAGAGCACTAAAATTTGCAAAATTTTCTGGCGGGTGTGGAGGGGGCTAGTCTTAATTAAGAGGCTGCTGCCTCCCATTTCCTGTCAGGGCAATACACGTTCAATTCCTTCAGAGAGGGGCAACGACTGGGTGGTCCTAGATTGGACTCGTGGAGGCCCCCGAAACCGCACACAACGGCCATTCAAATATAATCTTTGCCCCCCCCCCCCCCCCCCCCCCCATTATAGAATCGTAGATACGCGCCTTATCTCATCTTACAACAAACACATATTTCCTGCAATACAAGTATAAAAGTATTGACGGAATACACATCTGCTTTGAGGATAGCAATGCTCCATGCTCGTGCAAAATAATCATAAAAGGAAAATGTCTAAAGTGCACGCGATACAAAAATAATCAAATATTCCAATTTGTTGACATGCAGGGCCATCGTTTTGGTAACACCAATCACGACAGTAAAGGAAATTGATTTATTATGCACCACGCGCACCGGGAAATCAATTGCTTAACGCTCAACTAAAACGGAAACTCCATTAACATTGGTGCTGTTTTTAATTCAGAGATTCACTCAAGACAAGAGTACTATAGTTTAGTTGATGCGCAATAAATTAGTTCCTTGTTTAAATGACGATTTGGGGCGAGAGAATTGTAAGCTAAATTTCTCAAGACGAACCTCCCTGGAGGGTTCTGAGCTGCTGTATTCAAGTTTCGACGCCCACTATGGACCAAATATCTATGAGTCCGAAGAACGAGTTTTTGGCCTAGAGAAGAGGCCTCGACTTTAGTACACTCTCAAAACTCAAGGCGGTAATAACCTACATGTATATATACAGAAAGGCCGTGGTGGACTGATCACTTTCCACGGTCGAGTAATATTTCCACGGACGCAATAATTTTAGATTCCAAATACTAATTTTAGGAATAATCATCAAAAATTTAATTAATGAAGCACCGGGTCTGAGCTTTTTGATCACGTAATATGCATTTTTTTTATGTTGAAATTTTGACCAAGTGTTTTTGTTGCAAATTTTGGTTTGCTAGTTTTGCAATAGACCAAAAATAATAAATACCAGGATATGGTTCAGTGTCAGAAATATACAGAACAACACACGTGTGTTCGATCTCCGTTCGGGACGACCCGCGTTGTGTCCTTGGGCAAGACACTTTATCCCGGTTGCCTACATGGGGGCACGATGACGCCGTGTACTAAGGCGTACTGCACGTCGATGGTGCGCATGTCTCCAACCGCTGTAACCTGCTTGAGCGGAGCATGAACAGAGTTAGAATGTCGAGGAGCTGACAGTTGCTCGTCGATGCTCGGTGGTTCTCCTCGGCTTCCTCCACCCGTAAAACTGTCACAGTCACGATTGGCCATTGTGCATAAGTATGTACAACCTTAAAAACCATTAAATAAATAAATTTGTATTATTCATTTTGAACGCACTGTCGACCTTACGGTGGAGGCTAAGCATAACCAATTTGACTACAATGAGTATTTATTGTTAGATGTACAAGAACTCTTGAGCTTTGTAAAAAGGACAATAAACCACGATTTTGAGAAAAATGAGTTTGACATTAAACAAAACCAGAATTTCCGTTGTGCAAAATTACCCGCACGCCTTATAATATCATCCGTAGGAAGGCTACCAATCCATTAAATAAAGTAATTTAAAGACGAGAATTTATCGCATATTTGAAAAACGGCATGCAGTGGTTTTGCAACCCGACGTGAAACACCGATCTCTCACGGAAAATTCCGTGTAATGTCAGCTTCCATTTTCGTCGAGATAGGCTTTCTTCGAAGGACAAAGATGAAGTTTATGTTCACGCGTGACTATTTATAGCGTACGCCTCAATGAATTGTTCTCCGTAAACATGCCGTGGGTTGTACTGGATAGCCAGCAATTTATTTGAAATAATACAAAGTTTTTTTCAAATATTGCCCAATTTTTGCTGAAACGATGTACACTTGTTTTTCTTGGCTATTATTTATTCGAATAGCAGCAAATTTAAAGTTAGAAACCGTATTAAAGCTTTTTAATTACAAATTTAAGTAATGATTTTGATATCTGACACTTTGCATACAGTGGTTTGTTTACTTGCTGTTTCATATGCAAACAAAATCGAAGAGTCGATATTTTGATAATTTGCAGCTTATTGTCCCTTTAACATGAACATTTTTCCAACTACACCATCAAGCCACTCATTCCAGACCAGGACTGGCCGTATGGTCCACGGAGAAAAGTGCCGGTGGGTTCCCTATTGGGTTCTCCATGGGGCCCCCAAAATTGATACAGCCCAACACCTGTTGATACGTGAAATTTCCTGAAAATAACCAAAAGGCGGAATGGATCTGATTGCATAGACTGCCGGTATATCGAAATATTCTCTGTGTGGACTGCCATTGGCAGTCCACATAGAGGACATTTCGATTTTCCAGCAGTCTTGTAAGTCATTGGTCGCTCAGATGAAAAGAGACTGCGTTCCTTCAATTTCAAAAATCAAAATTTTCTCCGTTTGGGCCGAACCATGGTCTCCCCGATGCCCCCCCCCCCCCCCCTCACTCCCTCCCTGTAGAACCAGTTTTGTCGAATGATCGATAAAGATGATATAAAAATGCCATCGAAATGTCCTCTATGTGGACTGCCATTTATCGCTCAGATGCAAGGAAGTCGCGTTCGTTCAGTTCGAAAAATCAAACTTTTCTCCGGGTCTGGGCCTCCTTGGTGTATTTCTCGGTAACTTTTCTTGGCCCAGTGCGCCCTTGATTCATTGGCGAAGGCATACCATGATGATGTAGATGGAATATTTCATCAGCCAGGATTTGAGCTATCACAGTCGGGACAAATATTAGTTACAAAACCCATTACCTACCCACCCCGACCCACAATGGATCATCTTAGCGATGATATTTTCCTAGTCCTGCCTCATACAATTCCAAACGAACTCAAAAAGTTATTTTCTTCTTGTTCTCTTTTAGACACGACATCCGTTGGAAGATTATGCTGAACGCTCAGAGAGTATGATCTGTTGCCGTCCTGGAAGAATCTCCTGTTCCCTCTCAATTACCAAACGTGCCTATGTACCCGGAGAGACGCTTTTTATTGACGTCCAGCTACATAACATGTCAATACGCAAGTCTGGTCCTTGTCAGATTATCTTGAAACAGGTAGGTAACGGATCTCTACCGTCGGTATTATCATTTTCGTACCATCTTTGACTTGTCTCGTCACAAAAATCGACTTTCGATAAAGTTATCTCCCCTGCAGTTGTTGAGAAAACACCTGTGACATCAGCAGAAAATAATACGAAGTTAACTTTAGTAACTTTTAATAAACAAAAACAACAGGAATCTCTCGGAGCTGTCTGTTGTTTTCGTTTATTGAATGTTACAAAAGGAAACTTGACTGTTTCTGGCAAGCTAATTAGAAGCAAATAACCCTTTGAACTCTAGTGGTATCTTCCATGCCAGTTCAATGGAAGTACTTGGAAGAGTCCATATTCATTATCAGGGGTAGACCAATCAATATTTTCAACGTGCAGCCTCGGGGCTGCACGTTGAAAATATTGATTGGTCTACTCCCACACATTTACTGAGCAGCCATCCTATTTAATGACCTGTGACGTATCATGTTCCTGGCCGGAAAAAAGGTCTCTTGGCTCCAAAGGGTTAAGTAACTATCCGCTTTTGGCTCCTTGTTTAGCGAAGGTAAGTTTTTACAGTAATTTGCAAGTTTCTATTCTTTCCTGGAAAAAAAAACTATCAAATCCAACCTTCTAGACTATTAAAATAATGTATATATGATTTGTCACGATGTGCACAGTGTTGAGATAATGAACAGAAAGAAGTTACAGAAAATCAAAAGATGGTGAAAACGCCGTTTATTACTTTTAAATGAATTTAAACAGAAACTTATGTATTTTATACGACACTACAAGAAAATGCCCGGAGTTTATAAAATGATGCGAACATCGATGATAGAATTTCACTAACTTTTCGAAATTTCAATTTTTATATGAAGTTCCCATACCCTTAGTGCTAAATAGACTGATAACTTAAGAAAATTAAGGGGCGCTAACTTTCCTGTGAACCTTTTCCAATGCTGTGAATCTCTTTCAGTGATAAAAATTGTCAGTCATGCTTTATTCGAGATCGGATACTGTTATTTATCACACTGATATAGGACGCTGCGTCACAAAAAACTTTCAGGTAAAATATTTTCAAAACTGAGCTATCACTTTATTTTTAAGAAGCAATGCAATGATTACCATAAATCTTAACCAACGACGTAGACAGAGACCATTTTTATTAATAAATGTATTTTCGGACTTGCAGAACACAGCCGACACCCTGTCATTGATAATTATGGTCACCAAAGAATACGGAAGGGGTCTAATTATCAAATTCGTGTCATTTTCAGTAGAAATGTGACCGGTGGGTGGGACAGTCTCAAGAACAAAGGCACGCTTCCCGGCAATTGTGGGAGTCTGCCATATGCAACTGGACTAGGGAGTTGACGTCCAGCAACTGGACCAAGGGGTTGAATCGTCCCACGATTCTTGCTGTAATGCTACAGCTGCAATTCGACCATTGTGATTTTCAATATAGGGACATTCTAGGCAGCGTACAGAGAGGAGTAGTCATCTCCCTTATCTACGGAACCTGGGACAGTCACTAAACGTCCTGTATACTGCATGTAAACCGAAAGTGTTGTGTTAGTTTGTACGCTCTTACGAATACACGACAAGTAAAACAGTTCTCTAGTAGGCAGGGAGAGACCAGTAAACTGCTTCGTTAGTGCACTCTTAAATCAGTTGGGTTAAAAAGAAACCCAAATCAACTGGATTGAGTGAATATGAACCCAATTGGGTTCATAATCACTCAACCCTGTTGATTTGGGTTGATCTTAACGCAACTGATTTTAGAGTGTTTCTTTATTTCATGTCTTTTGTAATAGCATTAAATCTATAGTCTGAGTGTGGCCCATTAGACGTAACGGGACATTCGAATCATGTTGAGTGTACACCGCGGAAAGAAATGATGCCGCATGTTTATTTGGCCGATCATATGTGATTTTAGCCGTCTGAATCGGAGAATTTGATAAAAATGCTAATCGGTTAACTGTGAATGCTGCTGGTGAGCTGTGTTTTCCTATGACATGGTCAACTAATCGTTTAGGTGAATGGGTGTCGAGACACTTGGATGTATTTACCTAACATGAAAAGCAGACGACACTTACAAACAAAATTATTGAATAACTAATTTTTTTTATATTTTTTTTGCGTCAAAATCATAGATTATAGCCCCCATTGGAACGAGCTCGTTCCAATGAGGGGTCATAAGCTGTGTTTTTGAGACAAAGAAATGAAAATCGAATGGTGATTTTTGTGAACAACGGTTTGGGCCGTTACGTTGGTTAAAGGATTAACAGGATCAACCGATCAATTAGGTGAATGGGTGCCGACACTTGGATTATTTATTTATTTATTTATTTATTTATTTATTTATTTATTTATTTATTTATTTATTATGGTTTAACGACACTTTAACAGCCAAGGTCATATCGTGTCGGAGACAGTTTTACGGGTGGAGGAAGCCGTAATGTGTTGGAGAGAACCACCGATCAACCGTGAGCAGCTGCAAGCTCCCCAACATCGTAACTTCGCACTGCAGCACAGGCAGGGTTAGATTGGTTGAAGACATACGCACCATCGACGTGCAGTAAACCTTATTACGCGGCGTCATCGTGCCCCCATGTGGACAATCAGGGTGAAGTGCCTTGCCCAAGGACACAACGGGGGAGCCCGAATCGATTGCTCTGACGGCCACCCATCCAAGGACTAACATGGCTCGACGTTGCTTAACTTCGGTGATCGGACGAGAACCGCTTACCGCAACGCCACCGCCGACACTTGGATGTCTTGTTCCCACGTCAGAAAGTAGTGGAGAAGTTCAGACTATTGAAGATGTTACCACGGTAAAAAATGATTATATCAGCGACTTTGTAACTGTGATGGTCGATTAACTGTTGATATAGTCTTCTTTAAAGGTGCATGTTCTTTCACATAAATAGGTTCACCCTATATTACTCCGGAGGTATCGAGAAATGGTTGATACAACTGTCACGAATGTTTGTACTTCCCAATAAATGGGCTCAGCCCATATTACTCGGTTATGCACAGTGTATATTGTTTTGTACAAATGTATCAGTCTCCGGCATGATAGAATAGAATAGAATAAAATTGAAGCAATAAACACCTAATTGAGCCAGATTGCCAATTTTACAACAACATTATTACGGTAATATAATGAATTAATATAAAATGAAATGAATAAAAAAATAACTTGGACAATAACGAAACGACAGATATTCCCATGATAATCATACAGTCAGACATTAAGAAGCAATGCAATGATTACCATAAATCTTAATCACTTCGAGACTTCAGATTCCCGTATTATGAAGAAGCGCCGGATTATGTTACAGACCGGATTGCACACTTCTGGGACGTTGTTTCTCATAATGTGTTGGAAGAGTGTAATATTAACCACCTTTATGTTTGGTGTATGGTCGGTGAACATTTTGAACAGTTCGTCACGCAACTGATCATATAATGGACACTATGTTATAAAATGGAATTCGTCCTCAACCGCCCCGAGTCGCACCTGGTGCCTATTTGTTCATTCGCCGGAGCGGCAGGCTGTGAATGCATCCCCAGTAGTATGTCTCGTATGTTTCACCCCTAGGTTGCCGGACCTCGGTGCCGGACCTCGGAAGTGACGTCAGGTCACGTGACCCAGTGGCGCTATGTTGTGTTTCCATGGTAACACGCGTGAGCGGCCATGCTGTGACGGCATTCCCATAGTGATACGTGGTGATAGTGCGCATGCGCAACGCGTGTTGTTAGGGTGATACGTGTTTCCGTCGTCCCATTTGTATACTGGAGGCCACCATCTTGGTTTCTATGGTAGCACGTGTTTGCTATGTGACCTAAAACTTTCTTATAGGACAGGGGTATGTTCGGAGGGTGTATTCGATTCATCAGGAGTAATTTTCCGTTTCGTAGAATTACCACAAACAACCCGACAACCCCTCCAAATCACCAAAATCCACCCCAAACTACCGAAATTGACTTTATTTAGTACGGATTACCCCCAGAATCCTATTTACGATCGCCATACCATGGTACCGAGAAGCCCACAGGTCCCGAGGTGGAACTCCGGGGTACGTTCGACTGAACTAAAGTAGTTTTTCTGGTTCGGATTCTCCTAGAATTCCTTTTTATGACTTCTTTGTTCTATTTATTCTAACTTCCCCAAACATGTTTATGTTCTATTGTACGCATTACAGGTAGCACATAGGCACATGTTGGATGTGCCAATATGTGCTTATGTGAAAAGGCACAATATGACACAATGTGCACTAGCACATAAGCACATGCTGGATGTGCCGATATGTGCTTATGTGAAAAGGCACAATGTGCCCTAGCACATAGGCACATACGGGTATTTGAGGATACCCATGGCCGGATATTGTATTATTTGAGGATACCTATCGAGGATACTTTCTGGAGAATCCCTTTTTTGTCGCACGTGCTTATGTGAAAATGCACAATGTGACACAATGTGCACTAGCACATAAGCACATGCTGGATGTGCCGATATGTGCTTATGTGAAAAGGCACAATGTGACACAATGTGCCCCTAGCACATAGGCACATATGGGTATTTGAGGATACCTATGGCCGGATATTGTATTTTTATGGATACCTATCGAGGAGACCTTCTGGAGAATCCCTTTTTGTCGTATGTGCTTATGTGAAAATGCACAATGTGACACATTGTGCACTAGCACATAAGCACATGATGGATGTGCCGTTATGTGCTTATGTGCTTATGTGAAAATGCACAATGTGACACATTGTGCACTAGCACATAGGCACATAAGACCAAGAATGGATTCCATAGCCACAGGCGTTTTCCAAAAAGGGATTCTTAAAAAGGGATTCCGTAAAATGGGATTCCTATCCGACTCTGTAAAATGGGATTCCGCGTTTTAACATCAACACTCGAGAGTATGGAAATGGACTGATAACACCCAATTATTATTGCAAGAACCTGAACAGATAAAACCTGATAATGGCCAATACAAAACAACGAATGTACAAAAGTGAACGAAGATCCAACACAACCAAGATCGAAGTGAACATAACAAACATAACGAAGTCTGACTTAATCTTAACGCCCAATAAATTCAATAAAATTTTCACCTGAATGGACTATAACCCCTAAATATTACATGCAACAACCCAACTAAACAGACGAAACATGAACGAAGATGAACTGGCTGGAAACAAAACTGAATTATGAACAGATCCAACACAACTACGATTGAGCTGTTCGAATGAAGTTGTAGTGAACGAAGATCCAACACAACCAAGATCGAAGTGAACAGAACAAAGTGAACACAGTTTTGAACTATAACTCCTAAATATAACCCAATGTTAACCCTCTTGAACTGAACGAAACTGACTGAATACAACATTCCAAACTATATCACACTGTTTGAAATAAACTGCAACCCCTAAAGATAACCCAATGTTAACATCTTGAACTGAACAAAAGTTTAAGAGATTGACCGTTTTTAACTATAGCTCTAATGCAAATGTAACACAGTGTGAACCCCTTTGAACTGAATGAACCCAACAAGGTTTTGACATGATTGAATTTTAACTACAGACTTAATAAAAATATAACGAAGGGAATCTGAATTACATTTTTGAACTATAACCCCAGTGAAGGTATTAACTCCCTCTGAACTTAATTCTTTCAATAGGGAAAGGGAATACTCTCGAGTGTTGATGTTAAAACACGGAATTCCATTTTAGAGAGTCGGACAGAAATCCCATTTTACGGAATCCCTTTTTGGAAAACGCCTGTGGCTATGGAATCCCTTCTTGGTCGTATGTGCCTATGTGCTAGTGCACAATGTGTCACATTGTGTATTTTCACATAAGCACATATCGGTACATCCAGCATGTGCTTATGTGCTAGTTCACAATGTGTCACACTGTGCCTTTTTACATAAGTACATACGACAAAAAAGGGATTCTCCAGAAGGTATCCTAGATAGATATCCCCAAATAATACAATACCACGTTATAGGTATCCTCAAATACTCGTATATGCCTATGTGCTAGGGCACATTATATCACATTGTACCTTTTCACATAAGCACATATCGGCACATCCAGCATGCGCCTGTGTGCTAGTGCACATTGTGTCACATTGTGCATTTTCACATAAGCACATGCGACAAAAAGGGATTCTCCAGAAGGTATCCTCGATCGGTATCCTCAAATAATACAATATCCGGTCATAGGTATCCTCAAGTACCCGCATGTGCCGATGTGCTAGGGCACATTGTGTCACATTGTGCCTTTTCACATAAGCACATATCGGCACATCCAGTATGTGTTAGTCTGCTAGTGCACATTGTGTCATATTGTGCATTTTCAAATAAGCACACATTGGCACATCCAACATGTGCCTATGTGCTACCTGTAATGTGTACAATAGAACATAAACATGTTTAGGGAAGTTAGAATAAATAGAACAAAGAAGTCATAAAAGGGATTCTGGGGGAATCCGAACCAGAGAAAACTACTCTAGTTTAGTCGAACGTACCCCGGAGTTCCACCTCGGTACCTGAGGGCTTTTCGGTACCATGGTATGGCAATCCTAAATAAGATTCTGAGGGAAATCCGTACTAAGTCAATTTCGGTAGTTTGGGGTGGATTTAGGTGATTTGGAGGGGTTGTCGGGTTGTTTGTGGTAATTCTACGAAACGGGAAATTACTCCAGTTCAATCGAACACAGCCTCCGAACATACCCCTGTCCTATAAGAAGGTTTTAGGTCACATAGCAACCACGTGCTACCATAGAAACCAAGTATGCGACCTCCAGTATACAAAATGGACGACGGAAACAAGTATCACCCTAACAACACGCGCTGCGCATGCACACTAACACAACGTATCACTATGGGGATGACGTCACAACATGGCAACTCACGCGGGTTACCATGACAATACAACATGGCGCCACTGGATCACGTGATATGACGTCACTTCCTAGGTCCGGCACTGAGGTCCGGCAACCTAGGAGTGAAACATACGAGACACACTACTCTCCCCGTTTCGATCAGTAAACTGTGGTTACTGATTAGAAGACGAGTGAAGAGTTTCCTGGCTGCCCAGGACGTAGTGTACACTAAACACCATAGTTCAGGCGCAATATGGTTTGACCCGGAAAAAATTTGGGACAAGCGGATTTTGGTGTCATTCGACGAGGAATTTATCTGGGAACAACATATCCAAAATCCGCAAAAATCCGCTTTGGGGAAATTTTTCATGCAAGATCGCCGCAAGGAGCGGTTTCATAGAAAGCAAAAATCTTTAGTGGCATCAATTTCTCAATAGTCTTGATATTTTGTGTGAGATCTGGAGAAGTTTTGTGCGTCATTCGCACCGTAAGCACGAATGCCAATCCTATAAAGCGGAAAAATGAATGAGAAAATTTACAATTGTTAGGGAAATGGCCCCAAAATACCATTTTCTTCAGTTTTCACACGAAGTTGAGTCTGAATAGAACAGAAAAATGAGCTATAATTCTGCTGCCGATGTTTTTCATAACTCCCGAGATGGCGAAGAATGATATTGATCAACTTTCTTCGCAATGATTAAATCCCGACATGAGATCTGACCGAAATCATGCCGGTTTTCCTCGAGGCACTCTGTCGCCAGTTTCGTCTCCAATCTCAATCGGCTCGGAGTTCAGGCAATTCTCCCTTCAACAATCTCCACAAGCAGAGACACATTTGATTGCGTTCTTTCTACAAGAGCACATATTCGTTCCGCAGGGGTGTTTGGAGGTCATTTTGCATTTGTAACGTATAAATTTCAGGAGAGCTTCAGGCGTTGCATCCAGGTCAATCATCACGGGTATCAACTCATTTTCGAGAATTTCTCAGTCCCATTTCTGAGGATCTAGGATATCAATATCCAATTGCTTCCATTCCACCGTGTGCAGGTGGACTCGCAGGCACTGAAAGTATGCCGCGAGTTCAGTTGGAGGTACTTTCTGAGGTTCGATTCCTATCTTTCTGGAAGTGACCATTGTCATGAACGTTGAGTATCTCAAGCCATTCAATGTGTCTGACCGCTTGCCAGAGTACAGCATTACAAACAGATCAGCGCCGATTCTTCCAATTTCTGCTTGAGATACGGCTCTGTCGTGCATTGTTGCTGATATCTTCTGAATCTCCCTTGACTTTTCTAACCTCTTGAGAAGCTGTGTTTCCCCATGGCCAAATGTTGCCGAAGTAACATCACACCCACTCCATGCATGTATGAACAGGGGGTGTCGCCTAGTTGTTTCTCCTATCTTCGCTATTATATCTGCGATCTTCCATGCCCCCCCCCCCACCCCTATGTGACTTCCGTGCTTCTGATTGGAAACAAACATTAGCCGAAGTATGATTCCAATGATGAACGGATAGCACTAGTACATCAGTATCATCTGCGGCAATGACAACTGAATTCCCTTGAGATGAAAGTTTGATGGCACTTTCAACAATCAGGGTATGAACATCGCCCGAACTGCAGTTAACAGTATGTCCACCCGGTCTCAGTAATGTGGACAGCAAACTTATGAACTGCATTTTGTTATTGTCGTTCGACAAGAACCGCTCCTGGTTCTTGTGTGCAGTCATAGTGTCTGTCAAACGGATATCGGCACACACGTCGACAGCTCTCCTTCTATGCTCATGCCTCTTCGTGTTTGGTAGCTGTCCATAACCATCGAAGACGACACAGCAATTCTGCCCATATCTGTTGGCCACATATCCAACATACTGATGGGCTACTTCCAAGTAGGTAGCCTTCGCCTTCCATTTGACTCTGTGGAGGAGAGCCCATCCGTCAAGCACGTACACGGAATCAGATGGCGGCTTCGAAAGTGCTACTCGATCTGTTATTGCAGCTGCTAGATCTGCCTTGTTTGCTTTTCTGAGAAAGAAGTCTTTGAAGAGAGCTGCAGGCATCACCAGTCAGTTCGTACTCGAAGAACTGTGCCACGTCGCTCTCCCTCTGAGCAATAGCTATCAATCGAGTGAACAGAGCTGATGGGTCTATTGATACCCTCTGGTTATCCAACTTCACCCCGGGGTTCAAATGGTCTAAAGTGCGAATTTGATCACTCCTTTTCATGGAGGCATCAGAAACAACAACATTGTCTAGTTTAGAGTTTATCTCCGCCCCTACCGACTCGGTATTGTCGCAGTTAATAGCATCACCCAAGGAAGCTGACAATCCGGAGGACAGGGAGCGCAATCTTTCATTCTCATCGAAAGGATCGTACAAGTTAATCCACTCTAGTATTTTCATCATGTCGGTGTTGTCTCGTTTACGACGAGAAGTGCCCATGTCTACATGTTATTCACTGGTACTGAGTTTCATGTCAGTCAGCGTTGTCATAGCTTCGTGTATTTCAGCGCATTTATGCATGGTGTAAATCCACTCCTGACGCACTGATTCGGTCACCTCACGACCTCGCGTTAGTCCACCTCGACTTGTAATTGACAGCATGAGGACTTGTTCAATCACAAGGTCACTTGAAAGGCCTGCCCAAACGGATGTTTCTCGGGGAGTTTAAGCATCATTTGCAGATACAACCTGCAACTCTTAGCGTAGTGTACATGTCCCGTGGCAGCGAAGAGGTTCGCCATATTACTGACAGCAATAAGGCGGAGATTCCAATCGCCAAGGCGTTCACCTCTGATGAACATTTTCAGTGTCTGGACATATTCTAGATATTGTATCCACAGCTTAGCAGTGCGCGATTGTTCAGCCAGTTTGGCTTTGTACTCGTCGAGGCAAGTGTTTACCCTTACGAGAGCTGCTGAGTTTGCAACATCGGAAAGAGCTATCGAGCTGTCCAGCACATTATCATACAACTCCTTGACACTATCTAAATCTTCCTTGTTGATAGATTTCTGTCCACTCCCGACGCTCCATGAACTCCTCGGAGCGGCATCAGGTTCAGCCATTTCTGAGCTAGTAAGGGTGTTATGGACTGTGATGATGCACTCTGTATACCCTGTGTGTTAGTGAGTAGAAAAAAACTGGAGTCACACAAATCCATGTCCTCGCGTTCGCAAACGTTGGAATACTGGTTTTAGAAAATTGATCGAAATTCGTTCTTACACCACCATCAGTATAAACGCTATAAAAAAATTTCCCCAAAGCGGATTTTTGCAGGTTTTGGATATGTTCTTCGGGAGGCATTCCTCTTCAAAATGACATAAAAGTCAGCTTGTCCCAATTTTTTTCCGGGTACGACCACTTTATTTGGTTCAACGCCTGTACTATATATAGAGAGTAATCGCTTGATTGGACTGGTTACGTGAAATAATTCATGAGAGGTGAGGGACATTGTACAAACACGAGTGCGCGAATGCGCACGACTGTTTTACAATATAGTCCCTCGCCTCGAATGAAATATTTCACGCAACCAGTCCAATGAAGCGATTACTCTGTTTATTACTTTTCATTACTAACGATAATTATATTATTTAACCCCTTGACCTAACGTTACGGCCTGACTGGGAGCAGAAGAGCAGAGGAGAAATTGCGGTAGATCAACTGTTTACATTATGAGCACATATGCTTTCGGTGAATACGTACGCTGGTTTTGTTTGTGGAATCGAAAAGTGTTGATATAGCTTTCAGGGGCATAAATGGGGGAGGGGGCAAAAAAAATCTCCCGATCATGGATCGGGAAGAGGTTGGGCAAGAAATTATCTAATATCAAGTTGGGCAGACGTCCTTGCTTGCCCGGCGAAAATATACACACGTTTTGGGCAAAATCTCTTGCTTGCCCGCCAAAAGTAGACACAGATTAGAAAGTTGAATAAATGCCCGACTCAGTATATCGGTAAGCAAACATGACAAATACACCTAAATTGCAGTTTTCATTACCCGGCTAACTCCTATTCATTTTTTAATGAGATGATATACTAAGTGGATACAGCACTGTTTCCCCACAAATGAGCTTGACGAGCTTAGGAGACAGGAAAATATTAACACTGCCACCAATGCAAATCATTTAGTGTACTGTAACTACCAATGTAAATCATTTAGTCTATTGTAACCTTACATGTGAATGTTGTTGAAGGGAGATCACTCTATTCCAGTTTGGAAAAATTACATCAAAATTCGGAACACAGACTTTGAAATACAATGAATGTTGTCCTGGATTCGAAACCTTTTGCCTTGTTTCTGTTAACCTATTCAGCTTGAATTCTATCCCCTGCGACGTAGATATGGGAAGGGTTGCGAGCCACCTTTTCACCACCAAGGTTTTTGTTTTGGTGGAATCGTTTACTGAATGAAAAACCGACATTGTTTTATACAGTCAGGGGCGCCGAAAGCACTTCAGGCCAGGGGGTCAGACCCCGGGAAATGGGCATTTACTCGCACTAGCCATGACATGCCAAAGCGTCAGTGATAAAAGGAATAATATTGCAGTCATAACAGTAAGATCAATTCATCCAGAAGCCGATGTGATTCCATTCCGCAGATCTAATGCTTTGTTTACTCCCACGCCCAACGCCAGTGGGCCAGAGACGATTCATAAAATTTCCGACAGAATCTGGAGCCGAAAGTTTCGCGGCTCGCTGTGCGCCGATATTGGTAAGTCTGCATCATAGTTGACAATATTCGTCATTGAAAGGGATTTATAGGAAAATTAGCTCCCCTTAACCCTTTACCCAACGTAACGGCCAAAACCGGCCAGCGCTATTCTCAAAAATCGCCAATTAATTTTCAAAATATTTTCATTTTTTGTCTCAAAAACATAGGTTATGACCCCTCGTTGGAACGAGCTCGTTCCAACGAGGGGTCATAACCTATGTTTTTGAGACAAAAAATGAAAAAAATTAGTTATTCAAGATTTTTTTTTGCAAGTGTCGTCTGCTTTTCATGTTAGGTAAAGGGTTAATTCCCTGAAGCTTTCAGGAAATTTAACACTTAGTGAATGGGAATTTCATAGCAAAATTGAATTTTCGAAATGTTAGCCAACTTGTATCATCGATGTGCGCATCTTCTTGTGGAATGGTACAAGAATTCGCAAGCTGTTTTTCACCATTCTTTTTCTCTCAATCAATTTGAATGTTTGGCTATTACTCTCTGTAGAAACCCATTTAAAAATAAGAAAACGGTGTTTTCACTATCTTTTGACGGTCGGTTACTTATTTGTTAATTATATCAAGTGTGCACATCGTGACATATAGTACAGACGGTGTCCTTTCCGTTAATATAAAACTCTATGTATTTAGTTATTGGTGTTTAAGGTCACAGTTTTATGCACAATGGCTAATCGTGACCGTGACAGTTTTACGGGTGGAGGAAGCCGGAGTACCTAGAGAGAACCACCCAGCAACTGTCAGCTCCTCGACATTCTAACTCGGTTCAGCAGGGTTACAGAGGTTGAAGACATGTGCACCATCGACGTGCAGTACGCCTTAGTACACGGCGTCATCGTGCCCCCATGTATGCAAACGGGATAAAGTGCCTTGCCCAAGGACACAACGCGGGTCGTCCCGTCGAACTCGTGACCTCTAGCATAGAAGTCCAACAGTCTACCACTGAGCCACCGATCTCTCTATATAAAACTCTATGGGGCGCGGTTTGCTAATTTTTTTCCTGGGAAGAATAAACTTACAAATTTGTGTAAAAATACATTCGATAAACGAAAAAAAAAAAACAAACAATGTTGATACTAAGTGTTAGGAGATGTGATACTGATAGATATTCTTAATGATTATCTGTGAAGTTGTTACTTCTAATTAGCTTGCCATAACAAGCTTGGAGAACTGTCTGTTGTTTTTGTTTTTCAACAATTTCTTTAAAAACACATTCATTAAATAAAGAGCCAGTTGTTGCTTCTAAGTAGCTTTCAATGAAAAGTGAAGTTTCCTTTTGTTATTTTTTGTTTACTTTTGTTACTTTTAATAAACGAAAACAACAGACCGCTCTCGGAGCGGTCTGTTATTTTCGTTTTTTAAAAGTAACAAAAGAAAACTTGGCTTTATTTCTACTGATATCATAAGTTTTTTCTCAACAACTACTTGATTCTTCAAATGTTGCATCTTCCCCTTTCCTATAATAATTTCAAGGGAGATAACTTTATCGAAAGCTGATTTTCATGACGATATAAGTCGGGGCCGGTCCGTGCAGTTCGTGGCTTTGTTTTACAATCAATTGCAATATTTTCTGGACCGTCGTGGAACTAAAAAAGTAACTGGCATTCATTGGCCGATATTTTCTTGTTTTCTTTGTGCTTTAATTGGCTGAATGCTAGAAGGCACTATCATGGCCCTGTCGAAATGTGCTGAAAGCCATTTCAGTGGCTTTATACTGTATGTATTTGGTTGTTGTTTGCTCAGCAGTAGAAATAAAATGTTAATGTAAAATTGTATCAAAACAATTATTTAAAAATAAATTCTTGCTAAACTAAGGCTCGTCTTGCTGGTAGTATGGTCTTTGGAAATAAAATACTCATGTTACAAATCACCTTTGAAAAATAATTTAGTACTCTACCGATTACTGCAACCTCACTCGAGGAGTCTTTTACTCAAACTCCACTCCCCGTGAACTACAGAAAATGTAATGTATACCTCACCTACAGACACAAAGAAGTTGACAAAATCAAATACCTGGGTGCACACAAGTAAACATATCTCCGAAATCCAATCTTTCGATTTTGAGGCGAGCTGTCGCTCTTGCGCGCTATTGCGCCTACAACTTTACTTTTGGCGAGTAGACAACAGCGTGCCTTGGTTCCACCTAGCGAACGATTAACCCTTAACCCTTTACCTAACATGAAAAGCAGCAGGCACTTGCAAACAAACTTCTTAAATAACTAATTGTTTTAATTTTTTGTCTCAAAAAACATAGGTTATGACCCTCATTGGAACGAGCTCGACGAGCTAGATCCAAAGAGGGGTCATAACCTATGTTTTTGAGACAAAACATGAAAAAATAACGAAAATTAGCTGGCGATTTTTTTGTGAATAACGCTGGCCGATTTTAGCTGTTACGTTGGGTGAAGGGTTAACTAACGAAACGGCTGCATCTGTTGTGTAATATATATGTTGTGCAATATATTTTTTTTAAACCAATATCATGTGATCCCCATCATTGGAACGATCTCGTTCCAATGAGGGGGGTCACATAATATGATTTTGTTGATTTTTTTTAAGAATTGGGGAAAACATTAAAATAACAAATTTTGAAATATTTTTTTCTGTGAAGGGTTCAAATCTGTTCGTGGAGGCAATAGGTCAGATAATACAATGTGTGCACCAAAATGTGAACAATACACCATGAATTCTAAGCTGTAGCATTCCAAGACTTCAAACTAATCAAACTTCATTTTCCGAGAATTGGTACGAAAACATAGAGGATATTCACGAAAATTTGATGAATACCGAAAATATCTCGTGAGTGGCTACAAAGAAATATGAGGATCTTCACGAGCGACGCAGTCGCGAGTGAAGATCCTCATATTTCTTGTAGCCACGAACGAGATATTTTCGGTATTCATCAAATTTTCGTGAATTTTCTTTTTATTTAATGCTCTACGACTACAAACTCTCCAATTTGTGGCCTTTATTTGCCATTAAGGCGCAAAATTTATGTGCCGAACCGGCGTCCATACAAAAATTACAACAACCAAACTCCAACCATTGGAATGTGTGAATATCCGCACAAAAAGTAGTCCCGTCTTATTTCTCCCCTAACTTTACGATTTACCAAGGCTGGCGAATTGAAATAATCGCAATGTGTTTCGAAGAAATAGAACAATAACAAAAAACACCACTTTCTTATTTTCAATAACAAGACACGTCATTTTATTTTTTTTTAACTCAATGCACTGAAGACGTGTGAAGTTGAACTGAAGAAATTTGAAAGTGATTTCGGCTTTTCGCTGGAAGGTGAATGAGAAAGTCAAACTTTGAAACCGCTGATTTAATGAATTGATTTAGTCACTGTCACTATCAATTATTCGAATTCGTTTGTATTTGGGACTCTGGAATTCATTACTGATGTGCTGACTCGTTTAAAGTACATGTGATTCGTCATCCGAACCTACGATGAAATATCGATTTCTAAATATCATTTTGATATTTCGTTTTGCCGACCGACAGGGGAATATGACTTAATTTTTCAGCGTGAATTGATGCCTGAGCATTAAATAAAACATAATTCTAGAAACTTAGTTTAGTTTAAACATATTTTATTGTCATTAGATTGAAAACTGACAAAAGGATTGGAACACAAGTTATTAAACTTATATAAGTTCCTCTCCTAAAACATTCAATGGCAGCTAACAAAAATATGCGAAAACAAACCAAACAAAAAAGAACATTTTATATCTACAATACAATAAACATGCTTCAAACCAATTCATAGTAGCTGGAGAGAAGTGAAAGACACGACATGCAGGTATGGGATAAGATGGTATAAAGCAAAAGAAAGCAGAGGATAGTTGAGTATTGTGTCCTTATCGTACGGATGCGGCCATCGCAAGTCATCATCGAGCCTTAACTTGATGTTGGAGAGAAGGCACACCAAAAAGGTGTAAGGTTGAGAGAAACTTCATAGACAAGGAATGCTACTCACAGACTTTTCGCCCACACACTAAAAACTAAAGTGTTAAAACTGACACCTTCAAGGTGTTAAACCCATTCTAACTCTTAGGGTTTGATTTTAACACTCAAAGTGCAATGCTTTAAGCACTTAGACATTACAATCGTCAGACATCTGAAACTTGAATGGATGGCACTTCCCATGTGTCTCTCATTGGTGGTTCTTCCAGAATCGTCTATAAATTGATTTGCGCTTGGTGGGTACATAATTAAAAGGACACAACGCAGATGACGCGGATCAGGCTCGAGAGTTCAAGCCTGATCCGCGTCATCTGCGTTGTTTCCTTTTTAGTGTCGCGACATTACACTTGTCAAGTGGTATTATTGTAACACCTGTCAAGTTCTGGGATATCTACACTTGAACAAAGTGCGAGTTCAGCACTTAGTAAGTGTTAAATACAGCACTTCAAGTGTAGTTTTTAACACTTTAGTTTTTAGCGTGCATGCATTCCGGAGAGAATCATATGACTGATTTACGACTGCTCCATTGAAGTTGCATTTCTTGTATTATACCGAACTCAAATAAATTTGAATATTGCTGCCAAAAACTTATTCGAAAAATCGGGTAATATTTTTGGAATTCCTGCTTACTGTGCACCAGTGGAGTGAACGTTGTGCAGACGTTCGTTGATTTTTTTCTTGAAAACATTTTCCCTTGCTGGGACTCAACAATATCTAATGATAGCGAGCAGTATACAGCGCATCTCCTCTTTTCAAAATCGAAGCACGGACGGGAACCTGTAGTAAAGCTAATCGCGTCCTCGACCTCCTGAAACGGTACCTACACTGTTGTGACTGTAACTTGATGGAGCTGGCTTACATCAGCTTAGGTTCCACTCCACAGTTTCCAGGCATTTCCAAAAACAGCATGCCATAACTCTCTTCAAATGCAAATATTCTGTAACTTAGTTATCTAACCCATAACATGTATTACATTTCCCAAATCCATAAAAGCATATAACACTATCTGACTAAGTGTAAATAATCAATCTGAATGTGGGTGGAATAATATATTGTCAAAGGCAAGACTTCAACCTGCAACATTGCATGAAGTAATGCAGAAACCAGTTATTTTCAGCCACTCGGCAGCCTCAAAAACAGAATTTTCCCACCACGCCCACCTACCTACCTCTGGAGCATAGCATCCCCTGTTTCTAAAATGCATTTTTTAGTTACATGTCTGGTAACAAACCCGTGTAAAAATTACATTTTAAAAAATAGCCAATTGTTCGAAGCCACTGTTTCCCATAACTCATCTGGTAATTTACCCCTATGTATGACACTTCAACTTTGGGACCAAAACTTCAAAATCTCTTTCCAACAAAAAGCTTAATGTAATCATCTGATACTAAAAATATATCTCTATTTTACATGGCCTTAGTTTCAAGATATGCCCAACGTTTAGAATTTCACCTCTGTGCAATAGTGCGAAACTGTACAGATAGTGCGAAACTGTAGAGCGGAACCCAGTACGTCCAATTTTAGAACACGCTCCTCTCGAAAAGGAACGTGAAAATGTTCATGGCCTCAAATGGAACAGTCTTCAACAACGAAGAAAAGAAAACAAGCTGATTCTCCTCTAAAAAGTTTCATGAAACAGTCTAACCTCCTTTTAGGTGATGTCCTTGAACCTGGTCGCATCAGGCGAGACACACAACCGCACTGTCAACATATTCCATTTGTTCACACAGACGTACACAAATTCAGCTTTATACATGACCCAATCTGCTCACGAAACAAACTGCCATACGAAATAGCACCGCCTGCACTAAAGTCTCCCCAAAATCATGGTGAACCATTTGTAAATTATGTCCTTCAGAAGATCAGTAACTTACTTCTTGACGCTTTCGTGGTGCATTACTGTTTTCTCCGAAGCACTGCCTTACATCAAGATCAAGAACATACCAAGCAAAAAAAATATCAGAAATATCCTTTCACAAGCATTCTATAAGATACATAGGATTAAGGCCATTAAGACAAGAATATAACCAGATGTTACTCTAACTCGAGTAGCAGGCGGCACTAGTAAAAGCAAACATTTTCTTGAATAACCGAAAAACTGTATTTTTCGCCATAAAACATACCTTGTGACCCCCGATTGGAGCGAGCACAGAGTGCACATTTTAGAGGTGAAAAATGGAAAAATAATAAAATTTGAAAGGCGTTTTTTGTGTGAATCGCCTTAACCAGATATGGCTGATCCTGGAGCCAAAACTAGAAAAATTTCGCAATTGTATTTTCTAGAATTGTTTTTTCTACCTATGAATATAACTAACTAAATTGAATCATTAGCATTTTAAATGATATGGCAATTTGCCAAATGGCAAATTGCCACATCTTTGAAAATGCTAATGGTTCAATTTAGCCCATTTAAAGTCGCTTTGGTGAGATCGCGCGTTAGTTGTGATCGCGCGTGAGTTGTTGCTATTTACTTTGCCAGAAAGTAAATTAAGACGTAAACGACTTGCCTCTCCATTCGTATGTGGACGTAAAGTGCAATCTTTGAGTCGATTTATTAGTCTGGAAAGAACATCAGGTCTGACTCGCAAACAGTATAGATTAATGAATTTAATTTCAATTGCATTACTTTGTCGATACCCGTGCTTCGTTCGCGTATTTTACAATCGACACAAACAGGTAAGCTCCACGTAAACTGAACAATCCGTCGCGGTTTAGTTTCTGGCCTGATGGTGTATTATCTTTTTCAGCTGCTCAATATCTGTGATTCCACGACAAGAACATGCACATTACGAATATGGCAGTTATCTGATGGACTCAAAGCAGGAGAAAGAAAACACTGGAAGCAGTTCGGTCTTCATCTACCTCCAACCTGTCCTTCAAAATTAGAAAAATGTAATATTCTGGATGTTAGATATTGTGTAGCGGTGAGTATATCGATATGTGTGTATTTCGTGTAAACAAACAGAACTGTATAGTAATAGTTCCGACTGGAGAGGTTTGTGATGGAAAAATGTTCCCGCGCCAAAAGCACGCAAGACTTGTTATTAACCCTTTACCCAACGTAACGACCAAAACCGGCCAGCGCTATTCTCAAAATTTTCATTTTTGTCTCAAAAACATAGGTTATAACCCCCTCATTGAAACGAGCTCGTCGAGCTCGTTCCAATGAGGGGTCATAACCTATGTTTTTGAGACAAAAATGAAAAAAATAGTTATTCCAGAATTTGTTTTTGCAAGTGTCGTCTGTTTTTCGTGTTAGGTAAAGGGTTAAATTGTTGGTCTCCACGTGCTTAAAAGGTGGGATAGTCAGTATTGTCTCATCAGCAGTACAAGATGACGGCATTGGGCTTTCTGGTTAGTTACCAAAAGCGATCGCGTTGGGGAGGGAGGGGGGGGGGCAGTGAAAATAATGAGAGTGTGTATATGTGAAGAAGGGGAGGGGGCGAGTACAGCACACTCGAAATCCTTGTCAATATACTTTTCTTACCATCTGTGACACCACTTTGTGTCATTTATTGCGACTAGGCGCGTATATATTGTCTTACGTCTCGAAATATTTCGATCGAAGACTCACCTCTCATGGGGATTCAGCAGACTTGGGAACAGAAATATTGGAAACCTATTTAAAATAAAACGAATAGGTTTGGTTGTTTTGGGTTTTTTTCTGTTGTTTTTATCTGTAGCTCCAATATTTCTGAAATCGTATTAAATCTTTATATTCACACTGTATTTACACACATTGTCGCTGTGACTGTAAAATCATTTTTAAACGGCCGGCTTGAATAGCTTAGACAATGTTCTTTTTTCAAACCAGAAAATGGAACTGGCGAATCAAACACGTATTTCTGTATGTTTCACGTCTGTATATGTCGACTGCAAATTGATGATGCGATGAAGTCTAAATAATTTCAAATCCTCTCTATTACTTCTGATATTTATTATTATCGATTCATTACCGAGATAATATTATCTTTATCACACCTGACTAAACGTTACTGTGGGCTTCTGCCAGCACTTGACATCTGTCGTTCTTTTATTAGGCATTTCATCCTTCTTGTCGAATCCGGCCAAGGAGGTTCGCCCGAAATTATCATCGGGGATTCTCTTTCCAGTTTGTTCGAATGAAAGTGACAACCACAAATGGTGAGGGCAATGCCTCAAAAAGCGAAATGTACTTTTAAAAAAAACCTTTTTATAAACTACTTGTTAAATTATTTGAAATGTGTTGTGACGTTCTGTAGTGACCAAGATGCAAGACTGTTTAGACAAGCTTCTAGGGGGAACAAATTTTTGATACCGTTCAAAATTTCAATTTTCAGAATAGGGTGGGTGACATGTATTTGACTTATGCCAAAATAAATTTCCAATATAAGCGGGAACTCAGGGGATAAGAAGAGAACAAAAACAAACGCTAATACCAAAAAAAAACGGCTGTTACTTGTTTCAGAGTGGGCACCCTTTTGGGTACTTTAATTAAACACCATCGATGGTAGGGAAAAAACTGAACAATCTTTATTTCATGAACTGCTGACTGCAATGATTTGATATTCGTATCACACCAAAACGTACGCAAGTTCCTTGGTGATTGATGATTATGAAAAGGTGAAGTGCGAAGAAATGAATGAAATTGAGATATCTGATTGATCTGCTTATCCTTCCACAAGAACATATGAATTGACGTATGCGCTAGTCAAAATTATAATCGAACTGAGTCCTGTTTTAGAATAAGATTATGTTGGGATATGTATGGAGATTTTCTACTCCTCCTACTGGGATCACGATCGTCCTCCTTGAGAAAGAAACACATTAGGTTGCCGGGTGGTTGTGCTTTGTGGTTGGTGTAACAAATAGTCTTCAGAATGAGCAAAAATTCATTTATTTCAATTCCATTTCTGTATACGAAACTCATTTACGTACTATATATAGTCGGATTTTCCGTTAGTGCTGGGAGGTTTTAATTTTTTAGATTCGGTTCGGTTTCAGGAAAAAACTTCGGTTTCGGTTCAGTTTTTCTGTGTGTTAAGAACATGAATATAAAGAAAACAATATTTCTGACTCCCTAACTTGGAAAAAGCAAACGTTTTTACGACACCACTCACCACAAAAAATCCTTGTCTTTAAATATCTTCATTGGGTACAGCTAACTTCCATTTCATCATCATTCTTATGGGTTCTAGGGGATCAGTAGTTAATCCTATTGGGTAACAAATAAAAAAAAATTATCTAATCGATGTTGTGTTCTCGTCGCCACAGTTTCTCCCTCATTGACTCGTCCGGCGGGAGAGACAATGAGAGAGAAAATGTGACAAGGAGAACGCAACGTGTATTCGCCCCATTGCTGGATAGATGATGAGAGACCATAGGTGGCTGTTAGTCCAGTTCCCTCCCAGTAAAGTATTTTGATTAGTTTATGCACAAACACAGTAAAACCGTTTGGCAGATTTTTGCTGAGTCTTGCGGTTCGGCTATCCGATTTGCCGCAAAACCGGAACCGAACCAGAAAACCGAAAACAAACCCAGATTTAATTCCTGCTGAAGGTGGAAGTATATCATTGAAATCTGTCTACTCGTATATGATAGAGGTGATACATATATACACAGAACGACACACGCGTGTGAATGGATTAATCGCGGAAAGATAAAACGAGAAGCCGCTGGCCTCGAGTTTTATCCCTCCGCGATGGCACAGAGCCATATCGATTAACGCATTCACACGCGTGTGCGTTTCTGTGTTTATTACACGTCTTCATGTGTATGAAAAAACAATTATTAGAAGGACACTCAGCAATTCATTTGACAACTATCAACAAAAAGAACACATTTTATCGGCCGATCAAATCTGCGAGGGGAACCTGTGTTACCATTTCGTCCCCTGAGTTCCAATGTGTTCGATGTGCCTACTGGCACATTGAGCATACTGGCACTCGGGGGACGATTTTTAGCTATCGCTAGCGATATCAAATTGCAATTGCGTAGCACGATTTGTAGAAAATTCCAGTGAAATTTCGCTTCTTTATAAAAATAGTCCGTCAACGATTTCCGTTCCGCACATATGTAAGGAACAGATTTTCATTTTCCGCAAGGTTTAGTGTTGCCGCAGATGGGAATTTCATAGAACATGTGTGTAATAAATAAAGAAATGTTTACTATTCTTGAATGGTTCTTAAACCAGCATTACAAAAGAATGAGAAGCATAAAATTCCATATGCTCAAAACTTCCTTACGGATGGTCTCCTGTCCAAATTTAATGAATAACTGTTGCACGATCCCAACATTCTGCAGTGATCATCACGCAGCCTGCATCAATTTTCAAGCAGCGCCACAGCAACTGAAATCATACTATAGAGACATGTGGGACTATACTATCATGGACATTGATGCTATTAACTTACTACTTCGTGATATAGGCGTGCAAACTATCTTATCATCAGATAGTATGGATACAATAGTGGAGAGGCTTACTGGCCTAGTTCTAAATCCAATCAAATCAAACACGCCCTACAAGAAAGTTCTTATGAGAAAAAATGACAAACCGTGGTTTACGTCAAATACCAGGTCGCCAGTTCGACGACGTAACAAAATTCATAAAATGGCAAAGTCAAGTGAAAATTATACTGATTGGACAATATTCGGGAAGATACGTATTGAGGTTATATCCGAAATTCGTAAAGCAAAACTAAGTTATGATACAGGACTGGATAATTACGTATCAAGTCCAAACTTCGGCTGTAAACACCGGTGGAAGTTGGTAAGTACGTACATGAATGAACATGATGTTTTCTCAGAATTTCCTGAACAATACGACCACAACACAGTACTCACCAACCCAAAAGATATTGCCGTACTTTTTAATGATTACTTCATTTCAGAATCAAGGCTTAGTACAGACAACTGTCCTTTACCGGATACCCCACCAGTGACCGATACCCAACTTGCTCATAAAGTCATCACACCAGAAGAAGTTGAAAATGTACTTAAGAAACTTGATCCGACAAAAACATTGGCAAAAAAACTTTGCAACACCCCTGTGCAAAATATTCAATTTGTCTCTTCGTCGTGGTCATGTGCCACTTCTCTGGGAATCAGTAAATGTTCCACCCACACACAAAACGGGATCAAAACATCCGAAAGAAAACTACAGGCCAGTATCTCTTACCTGTATTGTTAGAAAAGTCTTCGGGAAAATTATTTCCTCTCATGCCTTTGAGTACATAAAACACAATGAACTACTGACTAATTATCAGCTCAGATTCACACCAGACGATAGTACAGTCTACCAGTTAAAAGAAATAAATAATTTCTTAGCAAAAGCACTCGATGATGGTAAAGAGGTAAAACTGTTTTTCTGTAATATAAGTAAAGCCCTTGATCGCGCATGCTACATAAACTGTAGTCTTTTAGAATGAGGGGCGAATTGCTTTCATGGTTTCAAAGATATCTTGAAAACCGAACCCAATGCGTGTGTATAAATGGTGAACAACCGGAAAGCAAAAGCATTACAGCTGGTGTTCCTCAAGGTTCATTACTGGACCGCTCTTGTTTCTGTGAAACATCAGTGATTTGGCGATTCAAGTGGACTCGAACGTACGTTTGTATGCCGACGACCAATCCCTATACTTAATTGTTGACGATAATAAAATTGCGAGTGCAATTTTAAATAAAGACGTAAACAAGATTTGCAAATGGACGAAACTTTGGCATGTCGACTTCAATACTAAAAACACTGGAGGGTTAAAATATATCCCGTAAAGCTATACAAACCCCCAAACTCATACTGTGTTTTGACAATGAACCAATAAGCGAGGTGGAAGATCATAAACATCTAGGTCTCTACTTCCAGAATAACGGTGGTTGGGATATTCATATAGACAAATTAGTCTAACGGAAAAAAATTGAAGGCCAATGATTAACTGTTTCAGGAGTTTAAAACATAGGTGATCACGTAAATCATTAGAAATAATATATAAAAGCTTCATACGCCCCCTGTTCAACTATGTGGACGTTACATGGGATGCGTGTATCGAAAATAAAGTTCAAATATTGGAAAATTTACATATGGATGCCCTTTGTACGATAGGTGGCGCAACGCGTGGCGCAAATCATAAACTCATTTATAGAGAAAAAAATTTCGTCGCGCTACGCGAAAGACGCAGAATCCGTAAAGTATCCATTTTCTATAGAACGATGAAAAACTTAACGCCGGAGTACCTCTCCCTTCTTGTACCTGGACAAGTCTCCCAAATCTCAAGGTATCCATTGAGAAATCGTCGCCTGAGTGCTAGAATGTCCTATGTCCCCTATGGGACATAGGACATTCTAGCACTCAGGCGACGAAATGGCGATAATTTCCGAGCGATAATTTGCAGAACTAAATTTGATGCGGACAACTATCTTCCATCAACTATAAGAATATGGAATAATCTTGACAACCAGACCAGGAATTCAGATTATTTATTTATTTATTGGTATTTAAGGTCACATATTTCTACACAATGGCTAATCATGACCATGACAGTTTTACGGGTGGAGGAAGCCGGAGTACCCGGAGAGAACCACCGAGCAACGGCGAGCAACTGTCAGCTCCCCAACATACCAACTCCATACAAGCAGGGTTAGAATTGGTTGAAGACAGGTGCACCATCGACGTGCAGTACTCCTTAGTACACAACGCCACCGTGCCCCCACGTGGGCAGTGGGGGTGAAGTGTCTTGCCCAAGGACACAACGCGGTTGCCGCAGGTGGGATTCGAACCGAGGACCTCTCGGCTTGCAGCCTGCACCTCTACCTACTGAGCCACCGCGCCCCCAGGAATTCAGATATATTCTTGCATTTTAAAAACTCGATAAAGAATACATGTGTGAAATAGTGCCCTGCGATTACGCGAATGTCGAGTCGAATCTCGAGTCGGAACGCAAAATCGACTCGACTCGTCTCCGAGTCGATTCGGTCCCGATAAACGACATAGTTTTCATAATTCATTTGGTTGTCTTGGTATTTGATACAGCCTAAGTTGGTAGAAACGAAATCACAACACCACATTTCTACATTGAATATTGATGAGCAACAGTAGTATAGTACCGGTAAATAGTTTGTGAACCAATGAGGTGGAATCACATTTCTTTCATGTTCAAGCAAAGATATATCAGACTTGACTCATTAGTGTCGTTTACATAACCCGAAGATACGGCTTTGCTCTCAAGATGAAACGCCCAATGGATGGTAGATAACTCTATTTGTGTAGAATGAAGTGCACTCCGAGCACTCGAGTCCGTATACGGACTCGAGTGCTCGGAGAGCACTTAATCTGTTATTGGTGTTTTGACTGCATGAGCCCCCAATATGCCGTGCCTAGTTTGGAAAACGTGTTAAAACTTGTCTGAATAGTTGTTTGGAGGGTCTAACAGGCAAGAAAGATCGGTAGCTTGTACCAAAATATGTTTACATGGAATAGTTTGCCGATTGAAAGTCGCATTTCTGCGATGAAAGAATATTAAATCTCTCTCTGTTGAGAAGAAATCGGGCCGTCGGTTTTATAAGGATCGACTCGACAAAATGACTCGACTCACGAGTTTTAAACTAGAGTCGAATCGAGAATCGAATATCAGACTCGCAGGGCCGAACTGTGAAAAACCCCAAATATTTTTATGTGGGCTCTCAACCGGGACGGATTCTCCACTGCAGACAATATTTTGGATGCAGTGACCTGAAAGCACCTCTTTTTAACCGTTTCGTGTCTGACGATTCATCCTGTACATGTATATGCGGTCATAATTATGAAGACCTAAACCATTTTTTCATGGAATGTCCGTTATCTAATGAAAGTAGACGCCTACTATTTGCTAAACTGAATAGTTCTCTTTATTTTTCTTGTGAAATATTACTACATGGTGATACGGAAGTTTCGGAATCCGATAACGCGATGCTAATTGAATCAGTACACGGAGTGTATCCTGTGATCCAACCGCTTTAATTGACTAATTTATCTTTCGAACTTAAAACAGAAGTCTACATTGAAAAAATAATGTACTATGCAAGATCGAACGACACAACTGCCCCCCCCCCCCCCCTCCGCCCACAGTGCTTCCTTACTCATCTCTGGGGCGGACTGGATTTTGCGAACTGAACGAACGCGGCTTCCTTGCATCTGATCAATCAATGGCAATCCACATAGAGGACATTTTGATGGCATTTTTGTTTCATTTTCATCGATCATTTGACAAAAATGGTTCGGCGGGGGGGGGGGGGGGGGGGGGGGGCATCGGGAAGACCACAGATGGGTCCAGTCGGAGAAAATTTTGATTTTTGAAATTGAAGGAACGCTGTGTCCTTTCATCTGAGCGTTCAGTGGCAGACTAGACTGCTGGTATACCGAAATGTTCTCCATGTGGACTGCCAATAGCAGTCCACATAGAGAACATTCCGATATTCCAGCAGGCTATGCAGGTGTTGGGCTGCATTACTTTTGGTGGCCCCGGAGGGGTGTTTATTGGCCCACCAATTATTTTCCCGGTGGGCCATACGCCAGTCCGCCTCTGACTCATTTCGTACCAATCCAAACCATATAGGTAAGAAATCGTGTTATGCTGATCGCCCCTACTTATTTCGCGTAAGGAAACACTTCAACAGTATAGGGATGCCCCACACTTGTTTCTTTTCATCTATTCCCAAAGTCCTAAATACTCTGTAGAGTAGAATGCAATGTATCCGACTTGTGTCCCATTTTGCTTCTAAATGTAAATGACTATCACTTTGTCTTGCCTGTAGTCGATACCTTTTGTAACTCGTTGGGCCGAATTTGGAAAACTATCGGTCGGTGGTGCACAGGAGGCTTGGGGAAACAAGTTACCATCATTTGTATTATCTTCCATAAAGAGAACTGTCTCCACATTCTGGCTGTGCATTGAGTGAATGTCTAATTGTCGCGGACCTGGTTGGAGGTATTCATGGATTCAAGTAACCTGATAACGTATGGCCAGTAACGCCGACCCCAGCAGCGGCGTGGTGTTACAGTTCGCTACAGATTGCTCCGATGCACGGATGCCGACGGCTATAGGTCGATTAGTGACTTGCGCATTGTAATTGTCGTTCCATCAAAAAACGGTCATGGTTAGGGGTGTACTCGATGGACAAGAGAGCTGTTCAAGTTACGCCACTTGAACAGGCTGTCAATTGTCCCATCAGGTATCCCAATGTAGTTATTAATCAGGGGTGGCGGAACGATTTTCAAAGTGTGTGTGTGTGGGGGGGGGGGGGGGGGGGGGATCGGGCGATGGATGGTCGTTGGTATGACAGGACGACCATGGTTCGGCCCGTCGTACGAACATTTTAAATTCCAGGGTCCTAAAACTTCCATTTCCATGCATCTGAGCGGATATTTTGAGATTTTATAGGAGATATATTTGAAAGATTTCACACTTTGAGAGTTGTTAAAAAACGTCGGTAAAGCATACAGGTGAGGTCTATTTATCAGCTTTGGTCGTGAAGACCAAAGCTGATAAATAGACCTCACCTGTATGCTTTACCAGACGCTGACAGCAATTATACTGCCTGTGGATTATCTTTTCTAGGGATGGCTTTGGTACTTGTATGTCTGTAAGATTACGATCGACTTCAGTTAACCGTTTTTTTAACAGACTGTATACATTCTAGCGTTTGCTGCCACTTACTGCAAAGAACACAGCTTGTTTAAATTGAAGAGACCTGGTGACCACAATCATAATGGCGCATAACATCTCATTGGACGAGATCCAGAATAATTCGGAATATGATTTTGAAGGGATTTTTAATGAGAAACTAAACGAAACATCCTCTGGTGATGAGTTCCCTTCCAATTTTATAAAAAGTGATTGCAAATATTACCTACCTGAAGAAATTCCCCCATTATTAGACAGTTCGAAGGAGCAATTTTCGGTCTTTCACTTAAACTGTCAAAGCCTTAAGGCTCATTGGGACTCTCTTAACGAGATGCTCTTTAAAACACATGTCCGCTATAACAGTTTTGACGTCATTGGTCTAACAGAGATATTTCAAATCCCACCTGGATATTCCAATACACTTCACGGCTACCATCCCATTATCACCTCCAATAGACCAGAAGGAGACGACGGTCGAGGTGGTGTTGGCATATACATCAAAGAAAATATACCCTTCAAGATTCGTAGAGATCTCTTGGTATTTATTCCACATGTCTTCCAATCCTTGTTCATTGAAATTAAATTCCATAAATGTACGAAGTTGATAAGGATAATTTATAGGCCCAATACACAACCTAAGGCAGACATTGATTTGTTCTTAGACAAACTAAATGTAATAACCGATAAAATCAATCAGGAACAAAAAGAGACATATTTAAGGGGTGATTTTAATATTGATCTCTTGAAATCAGATATACATGCCAAGACGAACTCATATTTGGATATATTGATTAGTCAAGGTTTCTTACCATATATCACCAGACCGACCAGAGTAACGAGCCATTCAGCTACACTGATAGATCACGTCTTTACAAATAATTTTGGCCCGTCACATCGATCAGGTATCATTATTACAGATGTTTCGGACCACTTTCGCAGTTTCCACTTGATAACACATAATAAAAGTGACAAACCTCCAGCAGTAGGCTTGACGCGGAAAATAAACTCAGAAAGCATATCCCAGTTTGAAACGCTTCTCTCTCAAATGGACCTTTCCGCCGTTTTCGAATCTGATTGTCCAAATGCAGCATATGATACCTTTATGGATATTTTCCGGTCGGCATACGAAAAGACATTTCCCCTAGTAACCAGCAGGTAGAGAAAAAATTCGTGAGAAGAAATCCGTGGATGACTAAAGGACTCTTAGTGTCATCAAATAACAAATCAAAATTTTACAATAAAAAATTAAAATATCCGTCGGAAAATAATATTAAAAACTACAAAAATTATTGTAGAATATTCAATAAGATAAAAAAACAAAGTAAAGCAATGTATTATTCAAAGATTCTGGAAAAAACGATACTAACCTACGCAGAACTTGGCAAATAATAAATAATGCCTTAGATAAGTCAAAGAATGACGCTGCTCTTTCAACATTCTTTATAACAGAAAATAACAAAGAAATAAATGACGCGAGCGAAATTGCACACCAATTTAATAACTACTTTGCCCAAGTTGGAAAATGCGCCAGTGAACAGATTAGCAGACCCAATAAACACTTCCTAGACTTTATAGGCAACGACCTACCCAAAAGTTTTTTTACCACTCCAACAACTGAATATGAGGTTGTTGCTGTTGCCAAATCACTGAAGTCGAAGAAAACCGAAGATTGTGATGGTATATCAACAAAATTACTCAAGTATACAATTAACGCTACAGCCCCTGCTTTAACTCATGTTATCTATCAATATCTCCTTCAACAGCGGCATTGTTCCAGACAGAATGAAAGTAGCTAAAGAGATTCCGATTTTTAAAAATGGAAATGAGTGTAAATTCAATAACTACAGGCCTATAAGTATTCTACCAGTCTTTTCCAAATTACTGGAAAAATTAATGTGCAATAGAATTACATCTTATCTGGAAAAGTACGATATTTTATATCACCATCAATATGGGTTTAGGAAAAATCACTCCACTCTTCATCCGATTATGCATTACTAAAAGTAATAGGAACAGAAAACAACAAGGAAAGTAAAAATAGTACATTAGCGGTATTTCTACACCTTTCAAAAGCATTTGATACAATTAACCATGGCTTTTTATTAAAGAAAATGGAGAGGTATGGCTTCAGAGGCACCAGTTACAATTAGTTCAGAAGCTATCTTTCAAACAGGGCACAATATGTCAAATATGGCGAACATGAATCAAACTTAACTGAAATTCAATGCGGTGTTCCACAGAGTTCTGTCCTTGGACCTGCTGTTCTATTTCTATTGTATATAAATGATATTAGTCGGTCGACATCCCTGGACCTTCTGTATTTTGCTGATGATACAACTGTCCATGACTCTATCCCACAAACCGAAACCGATTCAGTGGACACAAATTTCAATCTCGAACTCACCAAAATTCATGAATGGTGTTGTGCAAACCAACTTGCATTAAACGCCGGCAAAACAAAGTATATTGTTATAAACCCAAAGCAAACAACACAAAATCGGAGATATCCTAACATTTATATAAATAACCAAAAGATAATGCGGGTTGGATTAAACAAGGAAGAAAAATCAGTGAGTTTCCTGGGTATAAATATTGATGAAACCCTATCATATCAAGCCCACATATCAGAAATCTGCGCAAAGATAAGATGGGCTAATTTTACTTTAAATAAAGCAAAAAAAATATTACCCCAAAAGATCATGAAAATACTTTATTTTTCCCTTGTACAATGTCATTTAATATACGGTATTCACATATGGGGCAATTGTAGGGCAATTAGGGACGTATTGAAAATATAAAAGCGCTCGATCAGAATAGTAAATAACAAAAGGTTCAACACCCACACAGACCCATTGTTCGCAAAGGATAAGATACTAAAAGTCAATGATCTGTTTAAATTACATGCTTGTCTTTTCATGTTTGACTGGAAAAAAAGGCAAGCTCCCGGGCTCATTCGGAACATTTTTCAGTATTTCCGACACAAATACAAGACAGTCGGGTCAAGTTCAAATTACGAAAACTCAAACAAAAGCACTGGATAAACTAGCGGTATATGCCTTTCCCAGACTCTGGAATGAACTGGATCCAACCCTGCGAGGAACAGGTAATAGAAATGAATTCAAAAAGAAATTAAAAGAGAGACTTCTCTCTTCGTATCAGAAAAGCTTTCTGTGCAACAACTCCAACTGCCTCGAGTGTCAGCCTGGACAATATGCTATCATACCGATTGTTCATGCCATGCTGGAATGTAAAAACAGGAGTAGTGTATCCTGAAAGACCCTGGTTATTCCCCCCCCCCCCCCCCCCTCCTTTCGAAATGTGTACCTAGCCTAATTAGTTTCATCACAAATAGTTTCTTGACCGATCTGGGGAAGGGCGGGATGTGTTCAGCTATTTGCTTTCCTCTTCGCTGGTATTAGACAAAATGTTTGAAAATTTCACTCTTCTTCAGAACGTTGTGCAGTTATTCTGTTGTCTTGACTTGAAATATCTACACATTATTTATTCTTTCCAGTGTCCGTATAATTACCCTTGTTATTACTTGCTTCTGAATAATTGCTCCTGGATAACTCGTCCACCCTTAAATGTATAAAGGAGTCACCTGGTCCGTAAATCAACAAGTCTAGAGGCTTACGGGGTAATTGTTGGCAGTGTTGGAGTTTAAAATTGGTGGGAGATGACAGCTAGACAGCCAACCTGGCTATGTTATCTCCCAACGGTGTAAATCAATTGTAAATTTATGTTATTACATTGTAACTGTATTTGATTTATACCGTTAAATAAACTAAATAAATATAAATATAACAATGATCCGAAATCCATCGACACTGAACCAGTGCGAGCGAAACATAGCTGGCAAAAATATGAGGGAGGCTCTGGATCCGCCCCTTGGTTCACCAGTCATCATTGGTTGTGTTAAAATATTTGCATACAAAAAAACATGGCCCGGCAAAATAAGGGTGTCCCCCACCTCTCCCCCCGGTTCCGCGGCCCCTGCTAGCACAGTATTAATTACCGATAACTTAGATTATTTCCACCAAGATTATATTTTTAACTGTTTACTGGAAAGTGTCAGTGCGCAAATGTTATTTGAAGGGCGGTTCTGGGAGAGATTTTTATGAGAGATGACAGAAAAATTGTCTGCAAAAAAGTGGGGGGTGGGGGGGTGGGGGGGCTACAGCCGCCAGCCCCCCCCCCCCCCCCCCCCCCCGTTCCACCGGGCCTGCACGATAAATTAAAAACTCTCATAAACACCTCCAGTATACCCAAATAAAATCTGTTCACGCGCTTGCACTTGTATTTGTAGATATTATGTGGTAATCATTCTTTGTATGGCAACGATGTTAATATACGCACAAGCCTGTTCATAAATCTACTATGATTTACTATGAAGTAAATAAAATATGTTTAAATAAATATGGCCAAAACATGGCCAGATGTAGGCCTACTGATGTGAAAGGATTTTCACAAAAATCTTTTCTTTGAGCGCTCGTGTTTTTTCAAGAACACAAAATGGCATGACAGATAGAGTTATTTCCCTTATACCGTTCGAATTGATATTTTCACAGATTGAGAGTCTGGGACAGAGCCTACACAAAAACGTTGCTTATTTTCAAAATCAAAGTCATCGTTATATTTGTCTGGGTCTTCATAACAAGTATTTATACAACAGCATTGTAAGTTTAGTTACGGAAGTGTTTTGGGGAATTCTGTTAGGCAGAAAGGGAAATGACCAAGTTTAAGGGAGGCATGTTGAACAATTACATTGGAAATTTACATAAAATCAAAAGTCTGCGTAAAACTAGAAAAGATGTTGTTTTCACATCATAAAAAGCCTTCATATTGTATGGGTGGCAAAACGTCTCTCCGTGTGATCTTTGCAACCAATAGTAATTAATGGCTTTAGTTTTGTCCAACAGCTATGACCTCGCAGAGCCGTCGAGAGGAATTTCTGGAGCCAAGGTGAATTTTGTTACGGGCCCCGAGCCATTTGATAGAGTCTTGTCCGCAATGGTGAACATATGGTTAAAGGCACTGATAGCCCGGGAGGGGGAGGGGCTGTGGGCAGCTGTCCCTTGCCCCGAAGCTAGGAGGCAAGGGGGCAGCGCGTGTCTGTTTTTTGTTGGGTTTTTTTTAGGGGGGAGGGGGTGCCAGAAGTGCACTAGTGGAAAAACTGAGAACTGTAACTGAGACACCCTCGAGTACACGTTTTTAATGTATTTTACGTATGCCAGTGCCGATGGGCGTGTATCAGGTATAATGAGGGAGTTCAGTCGATAATCACCAAACAAAGGAGCTATACAATCGGCGGGAGCGATGTCTATAGCTTTAAATCCTCCCTTTAGTGGAACAAGGTGCCACCTGCAATGCTCTAGCATTGCAGATGGCATCTTGTTCCTCTCAGGAGACAATATGTATATAATATCCAAACTTTTGGGTGTCACATTACAATTTATGATACGTTGCCAACTCCCGGTCTTAACTCATACCCAAAGTCGAGTGCCCCTTCTGATACTCCCGGCCCCCTTTCCCTCGGATGCTTCCGGGTCCCCCCTTGCACATGGCCAAAGATTCGAAGCGACGAGAAGTTGGGTATGACTGGATAACTGATGGCATGACACCATTGACTATCATAGTACAAATTCGGAAAATTTTCAGAAATGTGATAACCTGGAAAGGAGCGAGGTGGCTCAGCGGTTACGGAATGATACTTTAGACCGAAAGGGGTAGTAATTGCGTTGTGTCCTTCGGCAAGGCGCTTAATCCCGATTGCACACAAGGGGGGCACGGTAGCATTGTGTACTGAGGCGTACTGCACGTCGATGGTGCACTTGTCTTCAACCAAAGCTAACCCTGCTTGTGTGGAGTTAGTACTCCGGCTTCCTCCCCCGGAAAATTATCCGACACAAGGTGACCCTAGCTGGGGAAAGTGTCGTTAAACCCCAATAAGTAAATAAATAGATAACCCGGAAATGTTCTGAAAATTTCGATAAATAGACAAGAGTTGAGGTTGAGAGTTGAGGTTGAGAGCTGAGGTTGAGAGTTGAGGTTTCGTGCAAGAATACGTACGGATCTATTTCGGAAAGTTATTGAACAATCATACTTCACCGCTTTTCAAGTGCTGTACTGTGATCACAAACGCGGACTGACAATTTTGACCGGATAACGACTGAGTGTTTTCCTTCCTGCAACAACACAGAATGTCAGTGCAATCGAAAAAGAAATGTCGGAACATTGAATGTGAGATGTTTTTAGCTCACCTGACTGAAAGTCAGGGGGAGCTTAAGTGATCACTTTTTGTCTGTCGTCCGTCCGTCCGTCCGTCCGTCCGTCCTGCGTGATTTTTACATTATTGACTTCTCCTCATAAATCACAGGGCCGAAGTGAACCAAATTTGATGTGCATGATCCTTATCATATATCAATTTAGGTTTGTTCAAATAAAGTTGCCACGCCCACAGGGGGCTTCACAAAGGCATTACTCTGATAGCAATCATAAATTGTTTTCCAAAAAACACGGAATCCAAATTTCGGCTAGGAATCTCATTAACGGAATGTCTTATATGTATACAGGGGAAATCTGATTCAACCTTGATCAATGTTATAGTCGAGACTGAGATAGGTATAGCTAGGAAGTAATGGACGAGATATGGGGCAGAATAACAGAAGCCAGTAGTACTGGTACAAGGCCGCAATGGAACAAGACTGTTGTAGAAGCTAATGATAGGACAGATAGGCCATAGACCTGTAATGGCCTTGGAACTTTGGCGACAAGATGGAAGCGGTTGGTAAGACTACATTAGACACATTGAGGGCTTTTACATAGCATAATGCGACAAAAAAAGGGATTCTCCAAAAGGTATCCTCGATAGGTATCCTCAATAGGTATCCTCAAATAATACAATACCAGGTCATAGGTATCCTCAAATACCCGTATGTGCCTATGTGATAGGGCATATTGTGTCACATTGTGCCTTTTCACATAAGCACATATGACAAACAGGGATTCTCCAGTAGGTATCCTCGATAGGTATCCTCAAATAATACAATACCAGGCCATAGGTATCCTCAAATACCCGTATGTGCCTATGTGATAGGGCACATTGTGTCACATTGTGCCTTTTCACATAAGCACATATCGGCACATAAAGCATGTGCCTATGTGATAGGGCATATTGTGTCACATTGTGCCTTTTCACATAAGCACATATGACAAAAAGGGATTCTCCAGGAGGTATCCTCGATAAGTATCCTCAAATAATACAATACCAGGCCAAAGGTATCCTCAAATACCCGTATGTGCCTATGTGATAGGGCACATTGTGTCACATTGTGCCTTTTCACATAAGCACATATCGGCACATAATGCATGTAGCCTTTGTGCTAGGGCACATTGTGTCACATTGTGCTTTTTCACATAAGCACATATGACAAAAGAGGGATTCCATAGCCACAGGTGTTTTCAAAAAAGGGGTGTTAAAATTTGGGTGCCTGGGGATATTGCCATTGGATATAGGCTTTTATTATGCAGAAGGGAGATAACTCTGCATACAGGTTATGAGAAATCAAGCAATCTGATTGGTTCGTTATATAAATGAAACAAGAAGAGTACTTGGAATAGGGTCAGAACTAACAAGAATAGACTAGAATAGCTAAATATAGTAATAATAAGATAAACTGTTCCAACTAATAGGCTCTTCTACGCTATTGGAGTATACTCTAGAACGAAGGAACAGGGTCAGATAGACGTAAACTATTGCATATATAGATAGAAGCAGAGAGAGAATTCTGGGTAAATTTGTTCTATAGCACTACGTGCTATTCTTAATAGGGAAAAACGTCATGGGATAGGGATCCAAAAAGGGATTCTGGGAGAATCCTAAGCCAGAACATTACTCCTGTTCAATCGAACGCACCCCTTTGTACCCCCTTGGTACCATAGCACTACGTGCTAAGCCGATAAATTGGGGAAATAAAGTCAATTTCGGTGATTTTGGGTGGATTTTGGTGATTTGGAGGGATTGTCGGGTTGTTTGTGGTAATCAGATTTACTCTTCTACAAAGGAACACACCTCGAACATACCCCTGTCTTGTTAGAAGCCATTGGTAACATAGCAATCACGTGCTACCATAGAAACCAAGATGGCGGCCTCCAGTATACAAAATGGACGACGGAAACACGTATCACCCTAACAACACGCGCTGCGCATGCGCACTAACACCACGTATCACTATGGGGATGACGTCACAACATGCCCGCTCACGCGGGTTACCATGACAACACAACATGGCGCCACTAGGTCACGTGACATGACGTCACTTCCGAAGTCCTGCACCGAGGTCCTGCAACTAACCCCTCAAAGGTACATGACATACTACTGGGGTCAGATTCAAGTTTTCTCAAATCGATTCCCTGAGTTAAAAACTGGGCTCCCTATGGGAGCCCGAGTTTTAATTTAGTGCAATGTGAGGGAATTTCTTCTTTAAAATTTTCTTCTTCAGATCCACCAGTCAGAATGCTTTCATATTTGGAATACAACATCTCTCGGGGGTTAGATTCAAGGTTGTTCAAATCATGTCCCTGGGTTAGTATTTGGACTCTCTATGGGAGCCCGAATTTTAACTTAGTTCAATATGAAGGAAAAATCTGTAAAAATCTTCTCCAGAACCATCTATTAGAATATTTTGATATTTGGTATACAACATCTCCAGGGTTCAGATTCAAGTCTGTTCAAATCGGGTCCCTGGGTTAATATTTGAGCTCCCTATTGGGGGGGGGGGGTGCGTGACATAACAGCCTTTGGAAGTTTGGCTGTGCTTGTCTACAGCTAATGGAATTGGAAGCAGTCAGGAAGACCTTTGATAATCATCTGACATGGTCACCAGAGTTATGAATAATTTCATGATTTCATTCCTCTCTAGTGTTGATGAACTATGAATAACTGAATGTGACCCAAAATATGTCTTGGAACCACTTTATCGGGCGAGCGATTAAGGCCCCTTGGGGCCTATTGATTGTTTGTACTTCTTGATGCGGTCTTATATTTCGCTGTATTTTATTTACGAAATCCCGATCTACAGGGATGTATGTGTCGCGATCGGATACCGATCGGGTCGCGAAAAAGATCACTTCTGTGATCACATGTCAGGGATTATTTTGGGTGTCTACAGGAGCCGAATATGGGACCCTTCCCCATGCAGTGGCAATTAGGCATGATTTTTCCCAATTCTCAATCCAAATTCCCAATCTCAGTCCCCACTCAAACGAAAATTGAATACACAATTGGTGCCCTGAACTGGGTAGTCATAAGTCCTCAGAAAACCATTGGTTTTCTGAGGTCTTATGACCACCCAGTTCAGGATTTCAGTTGTGGATTAAATTTAAATTGCTTACCTAACAAAGCCTAGAAAGTTTCTGAATTCAAAGGCAAGTTACACGTTCTTATTTAATGGTACAGGTACAGTTTCATAAAGACTATAGAGAGGTGGGGGTCAACATGATTCCATGTGACTGTTATAAAACTTACTCACAGTATTCATACAGTCACTAAGGTATTGGTCTTAATGTTCTGTGTTCAATCTGAATGTAACATTTCTTAGTCTTTGTATGTTCCTTTCCATCCAAAACAAATTCCCTGTTGGAGCGACAATGACACAAATCTCCCCAATGGCATGGGCCCCGGACTCTTTCCCAAAGTGGACAGAAGAATCCCTGCATGACTGTATGAGTTGAAGGTCGGGGACATTGTCAGAGCCGATGTGCTAAATTGAATTGTTACGTATTATTACTTCGTGGCATTGTGCTCAAAGCCCGCATCGCGGGCGGTGTGTATCAGCTGTCACCAATAATCACACACATCCTCTTTGTGGTGAACTGTTATTATTTAATGTAACTAATCTGTTATATTCAATACTTTCAGGTGGAAGCCAAGTTTACGGATGTCGGTCTCTATGCAGCAGTTCCTATAATTATATGTACAATACCGGAAGAAATACATTCCACGGGCGGGTGGACATACAAAGGTATAACTTGTGTAGTTAGTTCCAACTTTTTTTTCTATGTCTGACACAGTGGTGTAGCTATGGGGGCTTCTGCCCCCCCCCCCCCCCCACACACACACAAAACAATCGATCCGGTGCAACTTCCACTCAACATAGAACCCTACAATCGTCTCCAGTGTGTGGGCTATACATGCAAAAATGCCTCAGATTCGCTCTCAGAGGACTAAAGTAAGCAAAATCTTCTCGGGGGAGGGGTAGGCACGTTTTAACTAGGACCCTGCGGCCATTACTCCCGCTTCCCTTCAGGGAAGTGGGAAGAGGGGATAACGACCGGAGAGTCCTAATTAGGAGTAGGGGGAGCTCCCAAAACCCCAAATAACGACATTTCAAATATCATCTTTGCCCCCCCCCCCCCCCCCACACACACACACTCACCCCTCCAAAAAACTAGCTATTGCCCCCCCCCCCCCCTCCCCACCCCTTCATAGAACCCTGGATACGAGCCTGATCTGGCAACTGCTGTGTATGGATAGCACTGTGGTTTTCCCCTGTAAGTCTATGTCCATTCCGTCGTTGTTCAGTTTGCTTGAAACGTGAGAGAAGGGGGAGACAACAATCGGCCACCCTGGAAATCCAGTTCTTCAATTTATGACGCCAAATGATGGCAAAAACATGTTGGGCACAGTGGCGTAGATACAGAATACAAAAATTATGACCTTCAACCTTGGTTTGAGTTGTATTTGAATTTGGTGTCACGAAAACTTGAAAGATCGAATTAAACTTTTTGAAACTCTGTTCATGAGTTAATGCATGGGGTATTTCGATTTAGGTTTGCGGGGATTTATTTTCAATGTCAATGCAGATGCGAAAGTTAATACAGTCTGCAGTAAAACAAAATATGGGCGCCAAATGTTACAAACTTACCTGTTGAAAAGCAGTGCCTCGCTCCGACTGTACAACTGTTAATTTAAGTGAGGTTTGGGTCTGCAGCTCAAGTTTTTTAAGCCAAATTGGGATGTCTATTTTCTTGTTACCCACCAGAGTAGATAATATGTGTTAGCTCCAGTTGCATAACAACATATTTTCCCTTTTTTGTTAAGGCGGGCGAAATATAAAAATTGAGACCATCCCTGACTTGCATCGTTATGAAAAATCGACTTTAGATAAAGTTATCTCTCTTGAAATTATTAAACGTGCCGGGAAGGTCCAATTAAGAACCAAGTACTTGTTGAGAACACACTTATGACATGAGTAGAAAATAAAGCCATATTTCCTTTTGTTACTTTTAATAAAAGAAAACAACAGATAGCTCTTAGGGCTGTCTTGTTCTCGTTTATTAAAAGTTACAAAAGGAAACTTGGCTTTTACTGACAAGCTAATTAGAAGCAACTACTTCACAGATAATCCCCCATTAAGAACATCTATCAGTATCACACCTACCAACACTAAGAAAGTGTCCCCTTTAGCTCTTTGTTTAGAAAATGTGTTTTTACAGTGATTTGCAATAGTGTTCAACCGATTGCCAAAAATAGTTGCTGACCGATTAACGGTTATTTGAGCTCACAATCGGCCGATTCTGATGCCGATTCCGATTGTAATACCGTGCACTACTAGACAAGTCGAGGCTCGAAAGAACTGCATTAAACCGAATATTTTTCAGAGCCACGTTTACCGCCCATGTGCGTGCGACTGGTAATTTTACTGCGACATGAGTCAATGGGGTGCAACCTTCACTTTCCGATATGAACTGGCGATTGCCGCAAGTACGCTTAATGGTAAACTTTACATGCGTGGCGTTTAACTTGTATGCCCCATAAAGGGGCGTCTAGAGAGATTAAGAATGCACATTGTGGTTGTTTCTCAGCTTTATTGAATGGTATCATTGACATCATTCTACATTAACATTGAACAATTGCAGAAGATAATGAAATAAAATGCTTGGCAACTGTTACAATTGGTCGAACCGATGTTCCAGAGCCGTTGCCGTTGTCATCCGACTGCCCATAATCGGCCGATTGTGGTGGCCGGATCCCCTCATCGGTTAAACACTAATTTGCAAGTTTTTGTTCTTTCCATGAAAAAAATAGCAAATCCTACTCCTAGAATTCTATATTAATGCAAAGGACAGTGTCTGTATTATATGTCATGGCGTGCACACTGTTGATATAATGAACAGAAGAAAGTTACAACAACTCAAAAGATGGTGAAAGCACCGTTTTCTTATTTTAAATGGGTTTCAACAGAGAATAATAATCAAAAAAATTGTAAAAGCCAGCTTCTGTATTTTTTTTTTACTACTCTTCCAGGGGGAGGCCACCAAAAATTTGCAAGACGTGACGTGGGGGTGGGTGGGTCTCTTGAGTGCGCCAAAAATGTGCATTTCCAACTTGTGCAATTTTTTTTAATTTTTAGCTCAACTTTGACGAAGTCAAATTTGAGCTATTGTCATGGCCCGTCGTCCGTCGTCCGTCTGTCCGTCCGTCCGTCCGTCTGTCCGTCTGTCCGTCTGTCCGTACGTCAACAATTGGCTATGGCTCGGGCTAGAGGTCGTATTTATGAACCGATCTTTACGAAACTTCTTGTGTACCTTTGTTATGACCCTGGGACGGGAACGAGTGTTTTTAGGTGTGGTCCGAAATTCAAGATGGCTGCCAGCGGCCATTTTGTACCGATGATGCAAAAATCAGTTTTTTGTACAGAACTTCTGTATGAATGTTCTGATTTGAATAAAGTTTTGTATAAATGTTTAGTACCATGGGATACATCACATATAATACGGGTTTTTTTCTCGTGCGTAAATTACGCAAATTAGACTGACTTTGATTTATTTAGTGTTACTTTCAGAGCTGTAAGTGCCAAGCTGCTATGGCTCGGGCTAGAGGCCGTATTTATGAACCAATCTTTACGAAACTTCTTGGGTACCTTTGTTATGACCCTGGGACGGGAACGAGTGTTTTTGGGTGTGGTCCAAAATTCAAGATGGCTGCCAGTGGCCATTTTGTACCGATGATGCAAAAATCAGTTTTTTGTACAGAACTTCTGTATGAAAGTTCTGATTTGAATAAAGCTTTGTATAAATGTATAGTACAATGGGATACATCACATATAATACAGGTTTTTTTCTCGTGCATAAATTATGCAAATTAGACTAACTTTGATTTATTTAGTGTTACTTCCAGAGCTGTAAGTGCCAAGCTGCTATGGCTCGGGCTAGAGGCTGTATTTATGAACCAATCTTTACGAAACTTCTTGGGTACCTTTGTTATGACCGTGGGACGAGAACGGGTGTTTTTGGGTGCAGTCCCAAATTCCAGATGGCTGCCAGCAGCCATTTTGTACCGACGATGCCGAAATCTGTTTTTTGTACAGAACTTCCATATGAAAGCTCTGATTTGAATATTTTTTTGTATGAATGTTTAGTACCATGGGATACATTACATATATTACAGGTTTTTTTCTTGTGCGTAAATTATGCAAATTAGGCTAACTTTGATTTATTTAGTGTTACTTTCAACACTGTGAGTGCAAATCCCAATACGGCTCGGGCTAGAGGCCGTATTTATGAACCGATCTTCACGAAACTTCTTGGGTACCTTTGTTATCACTGTGGGACGAGAAGGAGTGTTTTTGGGTCCAGTCTGAAATTCAAGATGGCCGCTAGCAGCCATTTTGTTCAAAATTAAGTGCAATCAGATTTTTGCGCAGAACTTCCAAATGAAAGATCTGATTTGAATAAATTTTTGTATGAATGTTTAGTACCATGGGATACATTACATATAATACAGAGTTTTTCTCGTGAATAAATTATGCAAATTAGGGGTCCGGGTGGGACTTAGAAAATTTTGGACCAAAATCCGGAAATTAGTTTTTGGTGTTTTGATGCATTTTGGTCAATTTTAAGAAGAAGAAGAAAAAATTTTAGTCTGAAAATATTTTGTTTGGGACTGAAAATTTCCACACAAAAATAATAATCTACAATGATTGGTCTTAATCTGTAGTCCATTACAGTCACCTTGTAATTCTTTTATTATTGTTGACTGGGCCAAAACAAATACTAATTCCTGTCATATTCTTTATTCAGTTGTCTTGGTCACAGCAAGTACTAATTCCTGTCATATCCAAGTTGAGCTACAGAGTCATTGACTCTTTGATTTTAAAATATATCAATATATCAGCTAATATATACCATCATTTGTGTGTCAGACCTTAAAGATGATAAGTACATCACACTCTTAACATAAATACAACATCAGGAGGCTTTATATGTGAGAATATTGGGCTTAAACTGGGAAAATGCCACACGTTAGTAGGGGGTGAGTGTCTTGTTCGAAATGTAGAAAATGTGCAGACAATATTTTGGGAACAATTCAAATGAAAATTTACCTAACATGAAAAGCAGACGACACTTGCCAAAAAATGATTGAATAACTAATTTTTTTCATTTTTTGTCTCAAAAGCATAGGTTATGACCCCTCATTGGAACGAGCTCGACGAGCTCGTTCCAATGAGGGGTCATAACCTATGTTTTTGAGACAAAAAGTGAAAAAATAATAAAAATTAATTGGCGATTTTTGAGAATAGCGCTGGCCGGTTTTTGCCGTTACGTTGGGTAAAGGGACGAACACTATGAGAAAACTCCTAAAGACAGCTGTGCCTACTAAGTTTATAAGTTTATTTTGGATTTTAATGGGAGAGTGTGTGTGGGGGGGGGGTGGGTGTCTGAGAACGGTAGTAGAAAATTTGCACGTAGTGGGTAGGTGGGTGGGTGTAAAAAGGAGCCGAATAAAAATAGGACGTCACGTCTTGCAAATTTTTAGTGCCCCCCCCCCCCTTGACTCTACAGGCAAAATGCCGGAAGTTTGTGAAATGATGCACACCTCGATGATATACATTCGTTTACATTTCAAACTTAGTATTTTTGTGTGAAATTCCCATACCTTTAATGTTAAATTTAATGACAGCGTTAGGAAATTAAGGAGAGCTAAATTTCCTGTAAATCGTTTCAATGACCAAAAAGAAATAAGCCATAACTGTTTGACAAAAAGGCAATGTCGGTCATCAGACGAGGTAATATTTAGCGAACAAAATTTCGACGTGCGAGTGGTTCCAGTATCATACGTCGCAACTCGCATGATTCAAAATATTTTACTCATTATCACATTAAACAAATTTTCGAAAAGTTTAATTTGACGTTTCAAATTTTCATTCGGGCCCTGCGAAGTACATATTTTCGATTCGAATCGAATCGAGTCTTTTATTCGAAATAGAATCGAACCTCGAATCGAATACAGGCGTCTTGAAGTCCCGACTGATAAAATATTCCAACCACATCATCAAGGCATGCCTTCTTCCAAGGCATGCCTTTATGATGTAGTTGGAATATTACCTAGTAAAGATTTTTGTTCAAAAACAGACACGGGTGCGAGAATTCTGTACTGGGCACTGCTTGCCGGTAGCAACCGTGACCTAATCGTGAATATTGCTTGGGAACCAAGGGGGAGGGGGGGGGGGGGGGGCACTAAAAAATTGCAAGACGTGACATCCTATTTTTTATTCGGCTCCTTTTTACACCCACCCACCCACTACGTGCAAATTGTCTACTACCGTTCTCAGACACTCACCCCCACTCTCCCATTAAAATCCAAAATAAGCTTATAAACTTAGTAGGCACAGCTGTCTTTAAGGGGTTTTCATAATGTTCTTAACCCTTTACCCAACGTAACGGTCCAAACCGGCCAGCGCTATCCTAAAAAATCGCCAATTAATTTTTATTATTTTTTCATTTTTTGTCTCAAAAACATAGGTTATGACCCCTCATTAGAACGATTTGTTTGAGCTCGTTCCAATGAGGGGTCATAACCCATGTTTTTGAGACAAAAATGAAAAAAATTAGTTACTCAATCATTTTTTGGCAAGTGTCGTCTGCTTTTCATGTCAGGTAAAGGGTTAAACTGGTACCACCAATTTAAACCTTTGTGGGCTGCTGTGGGCCCCAATCTGCAAATGACAAGCTGTTCATTATCAGGCTTGGCCAGAGCAGGTGTACGTATACGGGAACAAATTTTCATTTGAATTGTTCCCAAAATATTGTCTGCACATTTTCTACATTTCGAAGAAGACATCCACCCCCTACTAACATGTGACATTTTCCCAGTTTAAGCCCAATATTCTCACATATAAAGCCTCCTGATGTTGTATTTATGTTAAAAGTGTGATGTACAACATCATCTTTAAGGTCTGAAACACAAATGATGGTATGTATTAGCTGATATATTGAAATATTTTTTAAAAATTCAAAAAATTGCACAAGTTGGAAATGCACATTTTTGGCGCACTCAAGAGACCCACCCACCCCCACGTCACGTCTTGCAAATTTTTGGTGGCCTCCTCCTGTGGGAACTTTAAATTTGCTTTCAGCAGTGGTAGTGATTCGTGAAACTACAATTAGCATGTATGGTGGTATGGGTACAGATCCTTTTTTATGTTAATATAGCGGAAATTACACTCAGTCTTTATTTTCAACATTATTTATGTACAATGTCTATCTCAGCTATACGTTTTGTGAGACGACTAAGATGACCGATACCGAGCGAAATTCCAGTGAAAAGATTCGAAGGAAGACGAACTGGACAACCGATTTTGAATCGAACCGAATACCAACTTAAGATTCGAAATCGAATCGAAGCTTTGCAGGGCCCTAGTTTTCATGACCCCAGATTCAAATTCAACTCCAACTAAGATTGAACGAGACGAAGCTACACGCTAAAAACTGAAGTGTTAAAAACTACACTTGAAGTGCTGTATTTAACACTTACTAAGTGCTGAACTAGCACTTTGTTCAAGTGTAGATATCCCAGAACTTGACAGGTGTTACAATAATACCACTTGACAAGGGTAATGTCGCAACACTTAAAAGGAAACAACGCAGGTGATGCAGATCAGGCTCGAACTCTCGAGCCTGATCCGCGTCATCTGCGTTGTGTCCTTTTAATTATCTACCCTCCAAGCACAAATCAAATTATGGACGATTCTGGAAGAACCACCAATGCTAGACACATGGGAAGTGCCATCCATTCGAGTTTCAGATGCCTGACGATTGTAGTGTCTAAGTGCTTAAAGCATTGCACTTGGAGTGTTAAAATCAAACCCCAAGAGTTAGAATGGGTTTAATACCTTGAGAGTGTCAGTTTTAACACTTTAGTTTTTAGTGTGTATAGAGAAAAATTTCATAACATAAATTTAGACGATCCATATAAGAAGCACTGCATTCATAAACTTTTTTCCTTATATACTCTCCCAAAAAAAAAAGTGTGCGTGCTAAAAAATAACACTAAAAAAAGATATATATCATTTTCATTTATGGAAATTTTATTCCATCACAGATGAATCAATTTGTGATCAACACGAGAAGTTTCATTACGCTACGACGAATACTCTTGGTGCCATGGAGAGTCAAAGACACTAAGGGTCAAACACAAAAGTCACACACTCAATATCTGGTATGACCTTCGTCTGCATCGACTACTGCTGTGCATCTACGCCTCATGGAAGCGAACAAGTTAGCATGGAAGTGGGTTAGGGTAGGGTTAGGTAGGGTTTGGGTTAGGGTTAGGGTTAGGTTAGGTAGGATTAGGGTAGGGTTGGGTTAGGGTAGGGTTAGGTTAGGGTTAGATTAGGTTAGGGTTACGGTTAGGTTAGGGTTAGGTTAGGTTAGGGTAGGGTTAGGGTTAGGGTTAGGTTAGGCTAACCCTAACCCTACTCTACACCACTGCAGTCGAGCACGACGATGACGTAACGTCAAAATCGGACGAATTGCAGGTCTTCGAGGACGTAAGCCGTATTCTCTCAGGCGGTTGATTACTGTTTGAGGATGTATCCATCTCAGGTTAGGGATGTTCCTGGCTGTTGTCGTTGCCATTTGTTGCCGGTTCCGGGGATGGACGACACGGATATACCGATCTTGTGCAGGGGTGGTAACTCGGTGTCTCACGGAGCGGGGTCGGTCTCGAACGTCATCATGTTGTGCATGTCGATGAACTAGCCTGTCTACAGTGTTACAGTGGCAGTTCAAATGCTGGGCAACCTCTCTGTGTGTTCTGCCAGCTCTAATCATTCCCAGGGCAAGGAGACGTTGATCCATTGTCAATCTTGGCATGCTAATGTGAAGTCGTTTTAACAGCAGCGCCAGTTTAAATGTGAACGATAGGAAGGCCTTACTTTAGTGTTTAAATACCCAAGGATTCACACTGCTGCATGAATTTTCAGACTCTCCACGTGCAAAACATGTCTTTTCACAAACGTGCAGCACGTCATTTAACGTTAATGCAATTTTAATGGGGAAAGCTGTTTTTGTGTTCAATATAACTTATTCATGAACAAGTTAACACTCTTTACAACTACGAAATTATTATTTTGGAGTTTGATCAATTTCTGCAATGTACACTTTCTTTTTTAGGCGAGTATATATACAATTTTATGGAGTTTTCTCTTATATTTTTTGTTTCAGTCATGTCAGAAAATCCCTTCTCCCCATTTTGGTATACCTGTTGAGGAGCATACTTATTATTTAAGAGCGTATTTATTTTTAAAGGAGCGTATGTGCATCTCAAACTGAGTGGACAGATTTTACTGACCAGCAACTGGGTCTATCCTTCCCTCCATGTATCCGTGGTCAAATGAAAGAGAATCGGTATAGACCGGGGAAACACAATGGTTCCAATACATGTACAGACTGAGTGTCATTTTAGTCTCATGCGCAGCCCACTTGGTATTCACCAAGAGGTCTGCTATCAGCTTCAGCTATTTTAAAATGGCGGCGCAAATAGAGTAGAAGAAAGGCGTTTCTCGGTAGGGGGTAGAAATTGTGCTGTTGTGTACGTTAATATGTCCAGATCTTACCCATGTTTGTCAAACTCTTTTTATACACCTGTTTAAAAAACGGTCGTATTATGTTATCAGTCTGTCTGTCTGTCTGTCCGTCTGTCCGTCCGTCTGTCCATAAACAATTTGGTTTCCGTTCATTTAAAGTCGAACGCCTTGACAGATCGACATCAAACTTTCAGAAGTTGTTTTTAGCATTAAAATACAGGTCAGGTTCAATATTGGTGTTTCTCAGTCCATCTGCTACAGAGATATGGCCCTTTGAAAACACAATTTTTTTAAAAAAAAATTGTTTTCCGTTCATTTAAAGCTGAACTCCTTGACGGATTGACACCAAATTTTTTAGATGTTGTTTTTAGCAATGCAATACAGGTCAAGTTCGATATTGGTGTTTCTCAGTCCATCCACTGCAGAGTTATGGCTCTTTGAAAACACAATCTTTCGAAAAAAATTGGTTTCCCTTCATTTAAAGTCGAACGCCTTGACGGATCGACATCAAACTTTCAGATGTTGTTTGTAGCAATAAAATGCAGGTCAGGTTCGATATTGGTGTTTCTCAGTCCATCCGCTGCAGAGTTATGGCCCTTTGAAAACACAATTTTTGAAAAAAAATTGGTTTCCGTTCATTTAAAGCCGAACGCCTGGACGGATTGACACCAAATTTTTCAGATGTTGATTTTATACACCCGTTTGAAAAACGGGACGTATTATGTGTATGGTCTCTCCACTCGTCTGTCTGTCTGTCCGTCCATGGACACATTTCGTTTCCGGGCGATAACTTTAGTTGTAATGGTTTGAGTTGAGTTAAATTTGGCATGTGGATTTAGTATGACAAAATACAGGATGGGTTCGATTTCCGTTTCTAGCGGCCCATTTGCAGTAGAGTTATGGCCCTTTATTTATGGGAATTTAGCCCAACTTTTCGTTTCCAGACGATACCTTTAGTTTGCCTTGACCGATTTATTTCAAATTTTCAGTTTTTTGTTTTTGACCACAAAATACAGCTCAAGTTCACTTTTGACCACAATCGCATATACCTTTCAAGAGTTATTCCTCTTGAATGATTGCAAATTTGTGGATTTTGTGGTTTCCGGATGATAACTTTAGTTTGCCTTGACCGATTTTTTTCAAATTCTCAGATTTTGTTTTTGACCACAAAGCACAGCTCAAGTTCACCTTTGGCCATAATCGCATGTACCGTTCCATAGTTATTTCCCTTGAATGATTGCAAATTTGTGAATTATGTGGTTTCTGGATGATAACTTTAGTTTGCCTTGACTAATTTGTTTCAAATTCTCAAAGTTTGTTTATGACCACAAAGCACAGCTCAAGTTCACTTTCGGCCAAAATCGCATGTACCTTTCCAGAGTTATTCCTCTTGCATTTGTGCATTTTGTGTTTTCAGGATTATAACTTTAGTATGGCCTAACTGATTTTTTATACGCCTGTTGAAAACCGTTGAATTCTGGAATCAGTCTGTCTCTCTCTCCATTTGTCCATCCGTCGGTCTGTCCGTTCATCAACATTTGGTTTCCAGATGATAACTTGAGTATTTTTTTTTTCGATTGACTCCTAAACTTGGTATGTGGTTTAATCAAAACAAAAGACAGGTCAAGTTCGAATATGGGGTCAGTTCGAACTTCGAAGTTCTCCTGAATTATGGACCTTGTTGGACATAGAATGCATCAAATATTTGGGTTCCGGATGATAACTTTTATTATTTGTTTTCCGATTGGTTCCAAACTTGGTATGTTGTTTAATCACAACAAAATACAGGTCAAGTTCGAATATGGTGTTGGTCCAAACAATTTTCACCCTCACCCCCATCCTTACCCCAACCCTTCAAAAATACAAAACGGGTGTATATTGTCGCAATACGCGGTGCTCTTGTTCTGATATATTTTCGGATCGACTTGAATAAAAATGAGTGCATGTCACCGCCAAACAACAGCATTCGACGCGTATTAACGTTCGAGAGTCATTTCGAGTATTCATGTTTTGATCTCAAATGTTTTATTTCTGAACACGGCGTAGAATTCCAACATAGCACATCATAAACTACGCCCGAGAGCCGTCATTTTGACACCAGCCACACCTCTGTACCGCAGTTGGTTCAAAAGTTACAGACGATTTCTTTTTTCGCCCTCCCCCTCCCCGGGGGGTATGCCTTACCCACGGGAATGGACGCATGGGACAACGTGATACGCTATGGCGAAAAGACACATTTCACTTTAAAATAAATGAAAGGGTCAATGACACTGTAGCTCAACTTGGTAAGACATGTACATGTATAGTATGTGACACAACAATGACACACATCCAGGTAATGACCTGATAACAAAGGTACATGTAAAGTATTGTAAAGGTCTGTACATAAATACTGACCGTAGCCTGTAACAAATGTACAGGTAAAGTAATTTGCATAATTTCCGAACGAGAAAGAACCCGTATTATATGTGATGTATTCCATGTTACTAAACATTCATACAAAAATTTATTCAAATCAGAATCTTCATATAGAAGTTGTGTACAAAAAACTGATGGTACCTAATTTCGGTACAAAATGGCCGCCGGCAGCCATCTTGAATTTCGGACCGCACCCCAAAACACTCATTCTCGTCCTAAGTTGATAACAAAGGTACCCAAGAAGCTTCGTAAAGATCGGTTCATAAATACGGCATCTAGCCCGAGCCGTATTGAATTGTTGACAGACGGAAAGACGGACAGACATTTGAATTCCTAGTTTCGTATATTTTCTTTCAACTTGAAGAATAAATGGCAGTGCGTTTTGTAAACTTCTACTCCACAGGTGTGTGTACAATGGGTTGGGTGGGGGCGGAGTGCGAGGGGAGGGGAGGGGAGGGGGAATTACCTTTAGTTTTTGAAATAAGTGTGACCAAGAGGTACAGTTGGTATCACCATGACAGCCGTGGACCTTAATTTCAGATCCATCATGTGAGGACTTGATACCACACTTGGAATTTGGAAATAAACATTTGAAAATCCTGTTACCTGTACTTGGGAATTAGACCGGGATTTTCAATCCTCTGCGTCAATATTAAAAAAAAAAAATTAAAGTGAGAAATTGTGTCCTTTCGCGATACCATATCTCTTTGTAAGCGAAGTCCCAATACGTACACTGCCCGTGGGTGAGGCATACTTCAGTGGGTGTGGGTGTCGAAAAGATAAAATCAGCTGTAACTTTTGAACTAATTGTGGCATGGAGGTGTGGTCAGTGGCAAAGGGACGTGTGTCGGGCGTAGTTTACGATACATGATATTGGAATGCTTCGCCGCGCTCAGAAATAACCATTTGAGATCAAAACATGAATAATCGATGTGACTCTCGGACATGAAAACGTGTCGAAATGTCCTCTCATTTTTGTCCACGTCGATCACACAGTCTCTCGGGAAAAGATTGTGACAGAAATGGGCAAGATATGGGCATTTTAACGTACACAACAGCACAATTTCTACTCCCTTCCGAGAAACGTCTTTATTCGAATCTATGGGCGCCGTAGTCTATCTTGAAATTCCACCCTGCAAGTGTTTTAGTGACAATCCACTCTCCAGATACATTTATGTTCAGTTAGGTGCATTTATCAACTTTGCTGATAAGTCATAAATACTATTTATTTATTTATTGGTGTTTAAGGTCATATATTTCTGCACAATGGCCAATCATGACCACGACAGTTTTAAGGGCGGAGGAAGCCGGAGTACCCGAAGAGAACCACCGAGCAACGGCGAGCAACTATCAGCTCCCCAACATACTAACTCCATACAAGCAGGGTTAGTATTGGTTGAAGACAAGTGCACCATCGACGTGCAGTACGCCTTAGTACACAGCGTCACCGTGCCCCCACGTGGGCAATGGGGGTGAAGTGTCTTGCCCAAGGACACAACGAGGTTGCCACAGGTGGGATTCGAACCGAGGACCTCTCGGTTTGCAGCCTGCACCTCTACCTATACTGAGCCATCGCGCCCCCAATAAATACTATTTAGCTTTAGCTTGTCATAAATAGGTTTTAATATTTTTGTGAGTTGTTACATTCATTATTATCGAATCGCTGAATGTCAGATTGACATTTTAATACCTGTTCTTCACATGTTTTTCTGAATATGTTGAAAAAATATTATATTACTGCAAATTTGAATTCCTAGTTCTTTCTTTGGTATATTTTCCTTCAACTTGGAAGAATAAATGGCAGCAAGCACGTTTTGTAAACTTCTACTGTACAGGTGCGTGTGCAATGGGTTGGGTGGGAGAGGTAGGGGAGGGGGGAAATTACCTGCAGCTTTTAAAATAAGTTTGACCAAGGGGTACAGTTAATATCACCATGACAGCCATGGACCTTATTTTCGGATGCATCGCATGAGGACGTGATACCACACCTGGAATTTGGAAATAAACATTTGAAAATCATGTTATCTGTTCTTGGGAATTTGACCGGGATTTTCTATCATCTGTGTCGATATTTATAACTTTTTTATTTTGAAGTGAGAAATTGTGTGCCATACCGGATGACGTTGTACACGAAGTCCCATGCGCCCACCGCCCGTGGGTGAGGCATACCGGGGTGGGGGGGGGGGGGGGTCGAAAGATAAAATCAGCTGTAACTTTTGAACTAATTGTGGTACAGAGGTGCGGTTGGTGTCAAAATGAGGGCTGTCGGGTGTAGATTAGGATACACTATGCTGGGATGCTACAAAGCAATCAGGAAGTAAACATTTGAGATCAAAACATGAATAATCGACGTGACTCTCGGACATTAAAACGCGTCGAATGCTGTTGTTTGGCGGTGAATACACTCATTTTTGTTCAAGTCGATCAGAAAATATCTCGGAAAAACATTTCGACAAAATAGACAAGATCTGAGCATTTTAACGTACACAACAGTACAATTTCTACTCTACTCCCTACCGAGAAATGCCTTTCTTTCAGTCCATTTGCGCCGCCATTTTAAAATAGATGAAGCTGATAGCACTTGGTGAATACCGAGTGCGTTACGCAGGAGACTAGTTGTTGGGCCGGTGTCGTTTTCGGATTTCGTTATGGGCAAGGGGAACCTGGAGAAGTGAGGACTTGTTTCAGCTTGAGCTGAGCGGTTTTCCGGTTCGGTTCCGGTTTTTTCCGACAAAGACTCAGCAAAAACTGGCCAAACGGTTTTTCTGTGTTTGTGCATAAATTAATAAAACTACCTCACTAGGAGGGAACTGGTCTAGTGGCCTCTATGGTCTCACGTCACTTAGTCTAACCGGCAAGCGGGCGATTACGTGGTTGTCACATTTTCCCCCTTATTGACTCGTCTGGCGGACGAGTCGTCTGGCGGACGAGTCAATTAACCCTTTACCCAACGAATCGGCCGCATCCGTCCGTGTAATATGCAAATTCACAGTTGAAAAATATATTTCTTAGTGTTGGTAGGTGTGATACTGATAGATGTTCTTAACCCTTTACCCAACGCAGACGATATCAAAATTTATTATTTTAAATATAATTGTTTTTAATTTTTCAAAATATTTCAACAAAACCATATCATGTGACCCCTCGTTGGAACGAGCTCGTCGAGCTCGTTCCAACGAGGGGTCACATGATATGGTTTTGTTGAAATATTTTGAAAAATGTGAAAAAATGATATTTAAAATAATAAATTTTGATATCGTCTGCGTTGGATAAAGGGTTACGGGGCGAATGTGAGAATGAGAACACAACATCGACTAGATGAGCTTTATTCATTTGCAAATCTAATTTATGTGTTTTTCTTTCACCAAAGCCTCAGCAACTGATCCCCTAGGATCCCTAAGAATGATTAAAGGGAACTTAGGCCGAACCAATTTGATGGATATATTTTCAGACATGGCTTTTTGTGATGAGTGGTGTCGTACAAACTAGTGCGGTTTTTTTTTCTCAAGTTAAGGAGCCTTACGTGTTGGTTACTCTATGTTCTGAAAATTCAAAATCTCTCAGCTCTAGTTTCAGCATACTAATCCGAAAGATTTAGAGGGAATTTTCACAATACGAACCATTGTGAAGTTCACAAGGTAAAGTGTTTAGAATTTCCTCGTCTGCAGCCTGCGATAGTCACGCGTCGGATTTGGAATAAAATTTCACAATCTATACCAACAAATTTACTGCATTTTATTTGCATTCATTTTCCCAGATTTCTGTTTTTCTCGGATTCCTCTCCTATCGTTTTGTTTGTTTTGAGATGCAGCGTGAACTGCGCAACTGATTCTGTAAAAATAACAAACATTTCTCAGACAGAATTTTCATAAAATACTGCAATTCACATGATGGGAAGCAATAATAAAACATTATTTTCTTGCTCAACATAATGTTACTTAGTATTTCACCAGGTCTCAATCCAGACAAATCTATATCCCATCACTGTATAGGCTCAACATCAAGATTCTAGTCAGGTAGGGCGTCGCTAAGGGGGTGGTGGGGGTGGGGGTGGTGGTAAGTTTGTTCCACGCCCTAGAGCTACGATGTTTTGAATTTTCGGATTCGGTTCGGTTTCTAGAAAAAAAAAAAACTCTGCTTCGGTTAAGTTTTTCTGTGTTAACCCTTTACTCAACGTAACGGCCAAAACCGGCCAGCGCTATTCTCAACAATCGCCAATTAATTTTCATTATTTTTTCATTTTTTGTCTCAAGCCGAGCTCATTCCAATGAAGGATCATAACCTATATTTTTGAGACAAAAAATTAAAAAAATTAGTTATTCAAGAATTTTTTTTTGCAAGTGTCGTCTGTTTTTCATGTTAGGTAAAGGGTTAAGAACATGAACATATAGTAAACAACACGTCAGACTCCTTGACTTGAAAAAAACGCAGTAGTTCGTGCGACACCACTCACCAAAAAAAGCCCTGCATCTTAATATCTCCTTTGGGTTCAGCTTTACTTCTTTTTCATCATTCTTAGGGGCCCTAGGGGAGCAGTTATTGAGGCCAATGAAACAGAACAAACACACAAAGTAGAGTAGTAGTATGTTGGGGGTTGGATGGGCCAATTTAGCCATAGGGAGAGCCGGAGGGAGAGCCGGAGGGGGAAGTGCCTTCATGGTCGCGTGACCCAGTGGCGCTATGTTTGGTTGTCATGGTAGCCCCAGTGAACGGTGATGTTGTGACGTCATTCCCATAGTGATACGTGTTGTAGGACAGGGGTATGTTCTGAGGGTGTCTTCGATTCAACCGGAGTGTATATGATTACCCAGATAGAAAAGGCAAAACTACAGAAACGGTGAAGCCCCATCTGAGGTTTATAAAAGTAGCACGTAGTGCTATAAGGTGTGTGCTATTAAATCGGAGTACTTTCTGGCTCAGAGTGTTCCCAAATCCTCGGATACTTCATAGAATTACCACAAACACCCCGATGACTATTTCACAAGTTCGGATTCCTTCGGAATCCCCTGCTTCTGCCTATCCTGGTCTATTCTATAGTTAATTCTCTCCATTCTTTGGTCTGTCCTTTCTATGTTATGACTTTCACGGCCTCCTTATAAAGTATTCTTAATTTCCTAGATGTGATTGTGCCCTCGTGCACAAAGTGTACACATCACATGTCGCACATGGGCACATGCTGGATGTGCCGATATGTCCTTGTGTGCGTATGCACAATGTGCGCACATCACATCCAGCATATATGCACATACAGGTAACTGAGGATACCTATGACATGGGGGGGGGGGGGTGGCTCAGTTGGTAGAGGTGCAGGCTGCAAGCCGAGAGGTCCTCGGTTCGAATACCACCTGCGGCAACCGCGTTGTGTCCTTGGGCAAGACACTTCATCCCCATTGCCCACGTGGGGGGCACGGTGACGTTGTGTACTAAGGCGTACTGCACGTCGATGATGTACCTGTCTTCAACCAATGCTAACCCTGCTTGTGTGGAGTTGGTATGTTGGGGAGCTGACAGTTGCTCGCCGTTGCTCGGTGGTTCTCTCTGGGTACTCCGGCTTCCTCCTGTCGTAAAACTGTCACGGTCATGGTTAGCCATTGTGCAGAAATATGTGACCTTAAACACCAATAAATAAATATAATAAACCTATCACACGGTATTGTACTATTTGAAGATACTTTTTGAGGATACCTTTTGGGGGATGCCTTTTGGAGAATATCTATCTAAAGAGAGTTATGGCTCCTAGTATCTGTTTAATCCGGCCTTCCTGGCCACCACAAAACCTTCATATTTCTTAAACCACCACTGTTGACTTGTCCATTGTCACCACCATCTGTCGTGTGATCGAATACTGTTGTATTCACCCAATACTATAGGCGTCTATCACCCTTGCAGTCTTGTGCCATTATTGCCTTTACGGTACTGTGTATTCAGAATATTGGTTTAAGACGGAAAACAAAATAAGTGTTTTTTCGAGAAATTTAAATTTTATAGTAACCACAAGTGTTTACTACAGGCTTGTACTACAGTGGAAGTTCCTAACTCGAAAAATATACTCTCTATTTCGATCTTTCCCAAGCGATTTGGGACAGAAAAGTGATGCAAAAGCACCAAGAAAAATTAAGCCAAAACTGGGTCGAGTGCTACCAGCTCACACCGAGTAGGAGACACTCTTCTCTCTGAACAGATCCACGGCTTCCGGTACTAGTGCGCAGACGTGTAACCAATGCGTCATTCTTTTGTTTGAATCCGCCAGCATTGGAGTTATGTGATCGGGGGGGGGGGGGGGGGGGAGATTCTTACCCGAATAAGAAGACGGGAGGGCATCCAAGTAAACAATTGTGGTAGGTACATTGTATAATAAGAAAGGAATTTACTATAAAATTTAAATTTCTTACCAACCTACCTTACAATTGTTTACTACAGGCTGAATAGACAATAGGAGGAGGGAATCACATAACCAACCCCCACATAACCCGACTGCACTTGAACCGTGGACAGAAGAAGAGGTCCATAGGCCTATCAAACCATAGCATCACAAACATTAGTAAAAGACAATGAGAGATGAGGCTTATGGTTCTGCGTGACGCACAGACAGAAAGGACAGTAAAACAGCACAGGGCTGGAACTGACCTTGTAAGAAGCCTAATGGCTAGGGTAGACGGCATCCTGAGCAGAAGAAAGAGGGCCCAAAGAAAAAAGGTCGTCAGACTGCTCCTGCAACTGACGCAGATAGAAAGTGGAGCAAGTAGAAGCATTTCTCTAGTAGGCTGCCTGCATAACATCCGACAACTTGACGGAGTTAGCATAAGCCCAGGATGTAAACAAGGCACGCACCTCGTAGGCAGAAATACGATTGGTAATACAATCGTCAGTCGCCAGACGAGCGTAGTCTGCGCGAATAGCAAGACAAATCCATCGATAAATGGATTGAGGAGAGATCTTCTGTCGACCAGGAATAAGAGACAGAAAGAATCTTTTCCTGCCTTTCCTAATGAACTGCGTCCGGTTGAGATAAAGGCGACGCGCACGAACCGGATAGAGCAAAGGGCGATTACCCTTAGCAGAAGGAAGAGCCCTGATACAGACAGGAGGTGGAGTTGTTTCTGGTATCTGTTTCTTGGCCAGAAAGGAGCAATCAGTGGTAAAGGTAACACTGTTGGCGGAGTTCCTGAAGAAGGCCGGATCAACTGGCCCGTCTGGCTGAGGCAAAAACCATCAGAAAACCGTGACAAAAGGCATATCCACCTGGGATAAAGGTTGAACCCCCCCCCCCCCCCCCAAGCAAAGCAGCACCCAAGAAAGATTCCATCTTGGGGTAAGCTGAAAAATCCTAGGCCTTTTCAAAGAAAAGTGCCGAATAAGTTTGGAGAGGTATGGATTAGTGCCGATACGAGGCTTTCCCACATACGAAAAGGTCTCCGAAAGCATGGACCTGTACCCTTTGATGGTAACAGGCTGGAGACCCCGAGAATCAAACAGATGTACCAGAAAAACTCCGCAATCTGTGTTATCGAAGGATTGGCATAATCAACAGAGTGATCAGCACACCATCGACAGAAGACCTTCCACTTAGCCGCATAGGCTAAACCAGTGGAGAGTCGCCTTGAAGAAGAAATTCACTCCACTGCTCGTCTCGAAAAACCTCTACAGAGGAGACAGGACCTGACAAAAGATATGCGTGAAGGCACAATGAAGTCGGGTCGACGTGAAACCTCCTTGGGTGATCTTGGCAAAGAAGGTAGCAACGTAGAGGGAGACGTGCCGGAACCGCCTCCAACAGAGAGCGGAGCTGACTGATCCACACCCGTTGAGGTGACAGGGGAACGATCAGAATGATTCGACAACTACAGGTTCGTATTTTGGCTAGAGCCTGAGGCAGAAACGGAACCGGCGGGAAGCTGTAGCCGACTAGACCGTTCCAATCGAGTGACAGACCGTCACGGCGAAAGCCAGAGGATCGGGACACGGGGACACGAAAGTGTCCACCTGATGGTTCCAACGGGTCGCAAAAAGATCGATGTGGGGACGACCCCAGAGATCGCAAAGTGACCGGAACACTGCCCTGTGAAACATCCACTCGGTGGAAATGACCCTGCCCCGTCGGGACAGGGAGTCGGCTAGGACGTTCAGACGACCGGGAATGTGACGAACCACCACTCCGGCGTTTACATCCTGAGCTAGCAGTAGAAGATCTCGAGCCAATTCGTACATGGGATCCGAGTGCGTGCCGCCCTGGTTCCGAATGTAAGCGACCACTGTCGAATTGTCGGACAACAGAAGGACCTGACGATTCGAAATGTGGGGGGGGGGGGGGGGGGGGGGGATCCACTGCCGAAAGAGCAAGAAGCTCCTTCTGGTTGATGTGAAGAGCTGTTTGATCCTGTCCCATACCCCGTGAAGGGAAAGACCTAGAGGATCCAGCGTCGCACACCATCCGAGGTCGCTGGCGTCTACCGTCAGAACACGATCGGACGTGGGCATGTCCAACGGAACTCCCTGCATAATCCACTGAACATCGTCCAGGGGAGAAAGTGACGATGAAGAGAGTCTGGTAACTGAAGCACCAGATCCAGAGGATCGACTTTCGGCCTCCAACGACTGAGCTGAAAGTGTTGGAGAGGTCTGACATGCAGCCAACCTTGAGGAATGAGATCCGTCACCGAACCGCAGAAACCGTGCAGCAGCAGCCGGAGAATACTCCTAGCTGTCGCGAACGTGGACTGGGACAGAGTCAGGGCGAAAGCCGTGAGAATCAAGCTCTCGCCCGAGGAACCCGCACCGTATTCAGCTGAGTACGGAAGTCCATCCCCAGATGACAAAACGACTGAAAAGGGACCAGGTCCGACTTCTCCTCGTTGACTCTGAACCCTAGCGACGTGAGCAGGCTCAACAGTGTGTCCACATCTGACTACAGAAGAGCAGCATTGGAGTGCCTCTGGAGGATATCGTCCAGATACGCCGAAGCAGTCAACCCGGACTGTGTGCGATGGAAGGCTATCACATGTGACATCAGTCGGTGAAGGCCCAAGGAGCCAGGTTGAGGCCGAAAGGCATGGCCTTGAACTGGTAAACTCGCCCCAGAAAAGCGATCCTGAGATACTTACGCGATGTCTGATGAATCGGAACGTGAAAGTAAGCGTCTCGCAGGTCGATGCTGGGAGCGAAATCTCCCTGGCGAATGGAGCGGCGAACCAACCTGAAAGTCTTCATGCTCAACTTGGGAGCAATGGTAGACTGGTTCAGGATACTCAGATCGATAACCGGTCGGAGTCGGCCGTCCTTCTTCGGCACCAAGAACAGGCGGGAATAAAATCCCACTGACTGAATGTTCTTGACGACCTCGATCGCCCCGTTTGACAGGAGATTGTCTATCTCCGTTATCAAAAGTTCCGACGTGAAACGTCTGAAGGAACTTGTGTTGGAAGAGACACTCTCGACAGAGTGGAGTGCCTCCGGAAGGATAGTCGCCGCCCGGACCGAACAACATCCAACACCCAAGGATCGGATGCGATCGTGGCCCCAATGGTCTGCGAACTCTGATATCCTTCCTCCAACCTGGAACGAATCGAGGTGAGCACCTTCATTTTCAAGCCGGCGAGGCCCGTGAGAGGAGAAACCACCTCCTCTACTAGATGAAGGATCCTGAGTCCTCCCTCTGGTCTGCCGTCGCTTACCATTACCACGTGAGTAAGAAGTAGAAGCGGCGGTAGGAGGATCAGCCCTTTGCTTCGAAGAGGAAGCAGAAGGGTGTTTGTTAGGCTTAGAACGGCCCCGGCAACCAACAGAAGGCTGATCAAGCTGGCGAAACAGCAGCTGATCTTTGGAATGACGCAAGACGTCACCCAGGACCGTCGCCACGGAACCATGAAATAGTCGCGGACCCCGCCAAAGAAGCGGATCGAAGAGCAGCATGCTGCCCCTCAGGAAGAAAACGGCTTGTGTCCAACACAGCGTCCAGGCGAACCAATTCCAATTTAGCCGTGTTACAGGCATGCGTGTGAGTAAGATGCATGAGCGTCTTGGAAATCACACGCAAAGGAGCCTGGTCGTCGTCAAACTTATCTGGAGACAGATAAGCAGCCAAAGCAGAGGCGACGTGATGTGAGAGAGAAAGCATGCCCAGCATCTCTCTCGATAAGCCCAACAGGGACTCCAGAGTCGCCATAGGAATAACGGCCGACTTGGGCTTGGAAAGCCCGGGGGAGGAGGAGTCCTGATCCAAGATCGTCAAAGTCTGGCTGACTGACGGATTGGCGGAATCGTAGGAACGATAACGCACTGGAGGCAAAAAGGTAACAGACCTGGTGAAGAACGAAGTCTTCATAGCCTTGGAACTCAGCTTAGAGTCCAAAGCTGCAAACGCTTCAACCACCTGTACCGACTGGCAACCCAAAAGCGGGTTGCTCCACAGGATGTAAGCGCGCGACCGATGATCACGGCCTGGCTGACACCGTCGGCTGGTCTGACGGTTTGAGATAATGAAGGAACTCAAACACAAAGGCAAGTGCTGCCCCCAAGTCGGAAGACTGTTGGCTCTCGACGTCAGGTATGCCTGACCCATCCTCTGAGTCGGAAGACACATAGCCCATCACGGGCAAACCAGCCGATGCCTCCCATAGTGTAGGCACACCAGGGGGATCTGAAAGCGGTCTGCTTCCAATCCTGGGAGGCGGCACCAGGGGGGGGGGGGCGCCTGGAAATCACTAGTAGCCTCGCTGGAGGCAACAGGAAGGCTCTTGGAAAGAGCTTCTGTGAGCAAGGAGAGGGCCTCCCCTTAGCTCACGGCCCGTGTCAGCCGGTTCGACGTGCGACCCGGCAAAGTGGCTTCACTTCTGACCCATTTAACCAGCGAAGGGTCACGATCCTTTAGTACATCCGACGCGGGGCGACGGGTGGCAACCGAAACATCTGAATATAGACGCTTATAGGGGTAAGAAATACCCTGAGGATCTGAAGTGCGGGAACTCAGGAGATTCGCCGCGGACCTCTGAGGGACAGAAGTTCCAGGCAGCACAAAATGCGTCGGTACCGCAAAACTGGCCATGAACGTCTGAATCCAATGAAAAAGCCACTGGGCTCGACGGCTGAGAGACCACAGCAGAGGATTCGGCCGGCAGGCCCTTCCGACTTCGCCGAGTTGAAGTCACAGGAGCTGAGGCCGATATCCCACGTCCATACTACCAGCCATCATCTGCAGACCTTGCAGTGATAAGCCGAGGCCGGCTGAAACGGTGACCGAAGACGTTGCAGACGGAACAACAGTAGCAGCAGATACGTCGGGTGCTGTTGAAACCGATGGAAAGGTGGAGAGAGCAACCATGCTCGGCTCCAAAGGAGGAGTCACAACCCTAGTGACAGACTCAGATGTCGACTGGAGAGGGGCCACAGTCCCGGAACCAGGCATCTCTTCACCGGACAGGAAAAGACTGCACCCCCCCCCCCCCCCCCCACACACACACACACACGCAGAGGGAAGTGGGGGACTCTCACCAGACGTGGTCGTGTCGGGAGGCCCCGAACGACAGCGTTCCTCCTTCCCGCGGGTGCGGGAGGAACGGCCACGAAAACACACCACAAGGTTCACAGAAGCCCAAAAGGTGGATGACCAAGACCCACAGAGCCCACAGGGTCGATCTGAATAACACCCATTACAAGTGGAACAAGAAGCATGGGAATCGTCCACATGCTTGGGCAAAAGACACTGCCCACAATGAATAGTCCTGGGCATAACAGAGGTGAGAGCAGTAGAAGAAAAGGCGAACTCAACAGATATAGAAAGAAGTAGAACACCCCAACTACGAGAGAAAGGTGGCAGAAATTAAAGGACAGGTGGGAACACAACTGAACCCAGACGGCTGACAGGGACCCAAAACCCTCCAGAAATTCTACCCTCAACGGAGAGGAGAAATCCTGCCCATACAACCCCCCCCCCCCCCCCCCCCCCACTGACACCTAACTCCAACAATAATAATAATATCCAAAAGGATAACATAAATTTATCAACCAAAATTATAATGTCCGAACCTCACGGTACGCGAAAGTCGCGCGCGAACACGGAGAATATAAAAAAATATAATGAGAATGTGGTTGCATTTAATAACGAGAATATATAAAACACAGTTCTGTTATTATATGATCATCAGATCCATAATTTTAGTCACACGTAACCATTATCAACAAGTTGAATTATCACTGTTTCTTAACGCAAATGAATGCGGAACTTCCCACGATGGCGGAATGAAAAAGAATGAGTCAATGGTTACACGCCTGCTCACTGCTACCGGAAGCCGTGGATCTGTTCAAGAAGAAGAGCGTCCCCTACTGGGTGTGCATCGGTAGCACTCGACCCAGTTTTGGCTTATTTTTTCTTGGTCCTTTTGCACCACTTTTCTTTCCCAAATCGCTTGGGAAAGATCAAAATAGAGAGTATATTTTCCGAGTTAGGGACTGCCACTGTAGTGCAAGCCTGTAATAAACAATTGTAAGGTTGGTTGATAAGAAATTTCAACACTATTGGTGTTTTCTTGTTCCAAAAAAAAAAACAACATTCAAAGAATTAAACAATAATATATCCATTTCAGAGTGCATTCCATTCAAAGAAGAAAAATCTAACGGAACCGGAGATACAACAAGCGAGGAACTTGCGCCGGACGATATATCATTCAGACCAAAGTACAAGTGTTACAATAACTTACAACCACGATCCACGACCAAAGGATTTCTCGTTCACTTTAAGACGAGTCCTGGCGTGAAACGACGTCGTCAGCAGAACTGTGGAATTAACCCACAATTGACTTTCAGCATCTCTGGGATGGAACCTGGCCGGTACTCTCAAGCATAGTTAAACGATGTAAGAATGTTCGGATGTTGTAAGTAAACTACAGCCTGGTAGTCAACTCGCCTAGTTGCAGTGTCTATGCCGGCATAAGCTCGTAACGACAGTGATGGAGTCAGTTCAGTGATGTATGCTACAACAGCAACATACCGCATGTTTTGTCATTTCGTGTGTAGAGGCAGCAGCAGATTCTTTCATATGTACAACATCTAAAAGGTTCTCGTGCGTATAAGTGTATATGTTCGTCTGCAGGGGTCTAATATGGGACCCTTTCCCAATGGCATTTGGGCATAATTTTTCCCAATTCTCAACCCCAAATTTCCAACTCGAACAATTTAATGCACAATTAGTGCCCTGAACTGGGTAGTCATAAGGCCCCAGAAAACCATTGGTTTTCTGAAGCCGTTTGACCATCCAGTTCAGAACACCAATTGTGCATTAACCCTTTTCCTAACTTGAAAAGCAGGCGACACTTGCAAAAATAATTCTTGAATAACTAATTTTTTTCATTTTTTGTCTCAAAAACATAGGTTATGACCCCTCGTTGGAACGAGCTCGACGAGCTCGTTCCAACGAGGGGTCATAACCTATGTTTTTGAGACAAAAGATGAAAAAAATAGTGAAAATTAATTGGTGATTTTTGAGAATAGCGCTGGCCGGTTATGGCCGTTACGTTGGGTAAAGGGTTAAATTTAAATTGTTTCCCTAACAAAGCTTAGAAAGTGGCTGAATTCAATGCCAATTTGATATTTATTTACTGGTGTTTAAGGTCACATACTTATTCACAATGACTAATCGTGACAGTAACAGTTTTACGGGTGGAGGAAGCCGGAGTACCCGGAGAGAACCACCGAGCATCGACGTGCAACTGTCAGCTCCTCAACATTCTAACTCTGTTCAAACTCCACTCAAGCAGGGTTACAGCGTTTGGAGACATGTGCACCATCGACGGGCAGTACGCCTTAGCACACGGCGTCATCGTGCCCACATGTAGGCAACCGGGATAAAGTGCCTTGCCCAAGGACACAATGCGGGTCGTCCCGGACGGGGTGCCAATTTGATAGTATAAGAACAGTTCCATAAAGACAGCAGAGCCTGGGTGAACCTGATTCCATGTGACTATTTGCTGTTAAACTTACTTATAGTATACCGTAGTTGCTTGGGTATCGGTCTTAATGTTCTCTGTTCAATTCGAATGTACAATTCAATTTCTTAGTCTTTGCATGTTTCTACCCCTCCAAAACAAATTCCCAATTGGATCCCCCAAGACGCAAATTTTCCCAGTGGCACGGGCCTTGGACACTCTCCCAGAGAGCGCAGAAGAATTCATGCAGAAGTATAAAATTCTCTACAATACTCTTGCACTACACACTCTGTGATGTTTCACGTGCATTATATTGCTAAATGGAAGTTCAATAGTCATTCCTGTGATTTCAAATTCTTTATTATATACCCCCACAAGGGAGTATATAGAAATTGTCCCTGTCACGTCGCGTCGCGTCACTCGTGTCGCGTCGTGTCACGCAACGTCATATCATGTCACGCCAAGGCTAAATACTTTACTAGTGGGCCATATTTAACAAAAGTTGGGGTCTACGTTCCTTTCAGTCTAACGATTGAATTTTGCTCAGTTGGTCTGTCCCGCCTCTTTAGGGGGCTCCAAAGGGAGGAGATAACTAAAAACAATTGGTGCTAACTTTTAAGAAACGGCATCGTTCACTCATATACGTTCAAGTTTGTAAATGTTAAGTTGCTATGTCCATATTTGGGCACCCAAAAGTTGCCTTTGAGCTCCAAAATGCAAAAGTTGTAATTTCCTTTTTCAGAACTATCACCCAGAAAGTGCTGATTTTTGGCAAGCATCATCTTTCATCAGCACTCTAGAGTTTGTTCAAGCCATGTTTATGCATCCATATTTGGGCTTGTCTGGAAGTCCAAAGGGTGTCGATGGACTCAAAAATTAAAAAGTTGTATTTTGGGACAATTTTTTTTGGTGTGTTGTATTTTAAAGTGTCTTGGTTATTCACACTGCAGCAAATGTTACAGCATCAAATATATGCGACATGCCAGATTTTCGGCCCATCAAGGGGAGATAATTTGGACAAAACTAGCATTTTTGTGAAAGTGACACAGAATTTGCATTTTTTTTGTGCAATTCGTTTAATTTTTAATTGTACAGAAAGTGGCATGTGGCATGTTTCGCTCATATGCACTTACGTTTGTTCAAGTGAAATGTCTGCGTCCATATCTGGGCTCGTTTTGGGAGACCAAAAGTTGCCTTTCGGTTCAAAATGCAAATGTTGTAATTTTTTGCTATTTTATTTCTTTTTTCCTGTTTTTGTTTCAGTTTTGTTTTGCTGCGACTTGTTTCTTTGCACTGCCCCAAATGTTAGTTCATCAAGTCTGTGTGACATGTCCTGTTTCAGGCTTCGCAAGGAAAAAATTGTAAAAATTCATATAATTTACTTTCTCTTGTAAAGCAAATGGATCAAATTTAACCCTTTACCCAACGATTCGGCCGCATCCGCCCGCGTAAAATGCAAATTCAGCAGTTGAAAAAAATATTATTTTTCAAAAAATTTCACCAAAACCATATCATGTGACCCCTCGTTGGAACGAGCTCGTCGAGCTCGTTCCAACGAGGGGTCACATGATATGGTTTTGGTGAAATTTTTTGAAAAATTTGAAAAAATGATATTTAAAATAATAAATTTTGATATCGTCTGCGTTGGGTAAAGGGTTAACCAGATATGGTAGGCAGGTTCCCTATCGCATGCTGATTCAAGTTTATTCAAATCAATATCACCGTACAGCTTTTCCAATTCCTCCAAGCTCCTTTCAAGGGTACAGAACGCTGTCTTGGGTCCAGCACTGCATAGTCGTTAATAGCTCGAGCTGAGAAAGGTGTGAGCCCAAAATTAATGTGCACCGGTATCGGTTACCACAATGCAAACTCCAAACAGCAGTGGCGTAGATAGCTTTTCGCTGGCGGAGGGGCTAGCCCAAAATTTTCCGACAGGCCGAAAATTTTCCGACAGTGTAACAACAACAAAAACCCAAACAAACAGAAATAATCTGTTGTTTACTGCAAATGTACTGAAAATTGGTCTTTTTTACCAAAATTTACCCCAAATGGCATGTTTTTATCCCCAAAGCCAGCATTTTACTATTATTAGGCATAAATTCGCCTAAAAATGGTCCCAAAAAATTTCCGACAAAACTTCTGGTGGGGGGACCGCCGCCCCCCCCCCCCGCCCCTCCCCCTTTAGCTACGCCACTGCCAAACGGTGTAGTCTCTCCTTGCAATGCTCGATTCATACGAATCGAGCATTGCAAAGAGAGACGACACTGCTTCGAGTTGGATTGCCTTTAGCCCTTGAGCTTCTTGAACTCAAAGCATGGTTTTTCGTTTCCAGGATCGTGATACGCGTTAATTGCTACTTTCAAAAACGTAAATGCCTGCTGAGTGAATTGGGGGAGGAGTGCAATCGATATTTTCAACGTGCTGTCTCAATTGTTCGCTCCCCAGACATACATGTAGACTCTTTGAACACAAGACAATGAATTCCATTCGAAAATACTATCTGGGTTGAAGAGCCATAAGCATTGTGACTGTAGATAGTTATTGGTAATTTGGGGGGTTGGTTGTTGACGTATGGGAGCGTATTGGTGCCAACGAGTATAAAAAAACATTGGATACCATAAGTCCTTGTTAGGAGATATTATCTCATCAACAGGATATATTATCTCACCATTAGGACTTATTATCTCATGATTAGGAGATATTATCTCATCATTAGGACTTATCATATCATTAGGATTTATAATCTCATCATTAAGACATATTATCTCATCATTAGGACTTATTATCACATCATTAGGACTTATTATCTCATCATTAGGAGATATTATCTCATCATTAGGACTTATTATCTCACCATTGGGAGATATTATCTCATCATTAAGAGATATTATCTCATCATTAGGACATATTGTCTCATCATTAGGACTTATCTCATCATTAGGCGATATGATCTCATCTTTAGAACTTATTATCTCATCATTAGGAGATAATTATGTCCCAGTTAGGAGATAAATAAGTCCTAATTAGGAGATATCTCCTAATTAGGACGTATGGTATCCAATTTGTTTTATACTTGTTGGCACCAAAACGCTTCCATAGTGGACGTGACCATAGATCCGCTGCAGAAACTGGTGTGCGAAGCACCGCCACAAGGCACCCAACGATGCTTTGCGTCGCTGAATAATTCGTAAATCCTTTTTGTTGAGAGTCGTGTATTAGGAAGAGCTGTTCTCATCCTTAACCGTTTACCCAACATAACGGCCAAAACCGGCCAGCGCTTTTCACAAAAGTTGCCAATTAATTTTCATTATTTTTTTTCATTTTTTGTCTCAAAAGCATAGGTTATGACCCCTCTTTGGAACGAGCTCGTCGAGCTCGTTCCGATGAGGGGTCATAACCTATGTTTTTGAGACCAAAAAAAATGAAAAAAATGAGTTATTCAAGAATTTTGTTTGCAAGTGTCGTCTGCTTTTCATGTTAGGTAAATGGTTAATGGGAATGTAAACGGAAACAATTCGGCGAAAATCGTCGTGGACAAATGTATTTTATTCACATTTTATGATACACTCTTGGTAGGCATAATACTAACATTCTGTTCGGTGAATAAGATGTGCTGCGGTCTTCAAAATTGGTTTTAAAATCGAATTTTCAATAAACTCACTTTCAAGGAATATTTTTTCCAGGCACTTATTCCCATTGATTGGAGATACAACCTCCACAAAACCAATGTAAAAAGTACATTCTTTTTGTGGTATATATGAGCTGAGATGCTTGCTGGGATGAAGGGTTTTCTCATTTTCATGGACGACCGGGTCTCTATTGTTTGAGAAACCACTGTGATTGTTTTCAGTCAACACTCTTCGGGTATGGATGTGATGCAACTGATAATTATGATCACATTAAAACGAAGTGTCAGCTTTAGTACATGATGCTTGACTCTGATGAGGTGGAAATATAAACAAAAATATATTTACTAACATTTCTCCTACAATGTAACTGGTACATTTACATGGCATTTATGTATACGGGGAAACCATGCACACTAAAAACTAAAGTGTTAAAACTGACACTTTCAAGGTGTTAAACCCATTCTAACTCTTAGGGTTTGATTTTAACACTCAAAGTGCAATGCTTTAAGCCCTTAGACATTACAATGGTTAGACATCTGAAACTTGAATGGATGGCACTTCCCATGTGTCTAGCATTGGTGGTTCTCACAGAATCGTCCATAATTTGGTTTGCGCTTGGTGGGTACATAATTAAAAGGACACGACGCAGATGACGCGGATCAGGCTCGAGAGTTCGAGCCTGATCCGTGCCATCTGCGTTGTTTCCTTTTAAGTGTCGCGACATTACACTTGTCAAGTGGTATTATTGTAACACCTGTCAAGTTCTGGGACATCTACACTTGAACAAAGTGCTAGTTCAGCACTTAGTAAGTGTTAAATACAGCACTTCAAGTGTAGTTTTTAACACTTTAGTTTTTAGCGTGTGCTTCCCAAACATAATCTTCAATCAAATAATCACATTTATCAAATTCTGGGGGTTTTTCTGAGTGTTCCAAGGATTGAGTCGTTTATGTTTACGCCTAAACCATGCTCCCCAAAGATAAACTTCATTCAAATAATCACGTTTATCAAATTCTGGATTTGTTACTGAGTGTTCCAAGGATTGAGTCGTTCTCAATATAATGGTACTTCTTGTCTGGAAATAAAGGGAGTATATCATAACCCGTCTTTGGTTACGCTATGTAGCATGATGGTAACCCATGGGAAATGGGTGTTGTAGTTCTTCTCCGCCTTCTCTGCTTTTACTACGCCATTCATGTTTTTCACGGGTTAACGGGAGTTCATCTACTTAAATATCAAAACTAAGCTAGGCGCGATCTTGCCGAAACGAGATTGCACGTTAGTTGTTATTCATGGAGGCGGAAATTCTTTTAAGATGGAAGCAGTATGTCTTTCTATTCATAATTGGATGTAATACTCATCCTTTAAGTCGCGATAGTTCCGAAAGATTGCCAAGTCTTTCTGGTAAAACATACGAGATTAGTAATTTAACCCTTTTCTCTTCTTGTCTCAAAAACATAGCTTATGACCCCTCATTGTAGCGGGCTCAGCGAGCTCGTTCCAATGAGGAGGGGTCATAAGCTATGTTTTTGACTCAAAAAATTAAAAAATTAGTCATTCAAGGATTTTACTTGCAAGTGTCGTCTCCCTTTCTGTTAGGTAAAGGGTTAATAAATTTATGCTGAGTTACTTTGTAGTAACATGTAATTCGTTCGCGTATTTTACAAATGACGTAACTTACGCGTGACCTAAACGATCGTACGCGGGTTATTTCCAGCCCTGAACTTCCCTTCCTTGTCTGAGTTAAACACTGTCACAGAAAGAGTTATTATGAAACTATTTTTGCGAAAGCCGCCCTTTATTGTTCGATCCTTGAATAAAACCAAGGCATTATTAGTCTACACTAAAAACTAACTCTTCTAAAAGGAATCACGGTGGCCCAGTGATTAGGCAATGGACTTCAAACCAAAAGGTCCACGGAGTTATGTCCTTAGACAAAGCACTTAATTCCGATTGCCCACGGGTGGGGGTGGGGGTGGGGGCGGGGGGGGGGGGGCACGGTGGCACTGTCTACTAAGGCGTACTGTACGTCGATGGTGCACTTGTCTTCAACCAATCCTAACCCTGCTTATGTGGAGTTAGTACGTGGGGGAGTCTGACAGTTGCTCGGTGGTTCTCTCCGGGTACTCCGCCTTCCCCCAAGGGTAAGGCTGTCCGACACGATGTGACCCTGACGGTCGAAAATGTCGTTAACCCCCAACCCCGTACAAAAATACTCTTCTAAAACAAGGCATATTTCGACATGGATGAACGAGCATGGACGATTCAAGAGTTTGCAAAGGGAGCTCGGTGGCTCAGTGGTAGACTGTTGGACTTCTATGCTAGAATTCACGAGTTCGATCCCGTCCAAGACGACCCGCGTTGTGTCCTTGGGCAAGGCACTTTATCCCGGTTGTCTACACGGGGGCACGATGACGCCGTGTACTAAGGCGTACTGCACGTTGATGGTGCACATGTCTTCAACCGCTGTAACCCTGCTTGAGCGGAGCTTGAACAGAGTTAGAATGTTGAAGAGCTGACAGTTGCTCGTCGATGTTCGGTAGTTCTCTCCGGGTACTCTGGCTTCCTCCACCCGTAAAACTGTCACGGTCACGATTAGCCCTTGTGCATAAGTAAGTAACCTTAAACACCATAAATAAATAATAATAATAATAATACTAAGAGTTTGCAAAAGCAAGAATTCATTTCCATATCAATGTTAGTGGAGGGTAAGGGGGGCTGGAGGCCTTGGCATCCTAAATTTTCGCTGCGCCCCACCGCTAAAAAAAAGTTGGCCCAAATACAACTTTCTCACAACATAGAGCCCCAAAATGGTCTCCAGTATAGGAGCTACACACCCTAATACCCCAGATTCGCTTTTACAGCACTGAATTTTGAAAAAAAAGTTTCTCGCGGTTGGGCGGGGGGGGGGGGGGGCTAATCCTTACTCGGAGCCTCCGGTCGTTGCCCCTCCTCCCTCTTCCCTTCAGGGAAGCGGGAGGAAGGGTTTCAACGATCGGAAGGTCGTAGTTAGGACTAGGGAAGCCCCCGAAACGCAACACAACGGCCTTTCACTGGCTAAGGCACCAACTATTATAAAATCCTGCATGGCTACGCTTCTGATCAAATTTACGGTAGAATAGAAGTACCGGTAGCTGGTTGCCATAACTTTTACAGTATTTTTAACTGTGATTTTTCCAGAGTGTACTCATGATGCATGTGTGGAAGCTGAGTGCGATGGTTTACGTGTCTCCTCTATCAACCATCCCCTCGCTGTACCGCTGCCTCTGTCTAAAATAAGAAAATAAATTCACAGTTTCTTTCTTTTTGCTCAGAATACACTTCGTTACAGTTCTCCTGTCATTTTACTCTCTGTCCACACTTTCATCCATTTTATTTTTTTGCTATTTTCTTCTTCTGAATGGCCTTGCTGGAATAAAGTAATATATACCTTGACGGAAAGAATTTCTACTCAGTCACTCGGCTGATGTTACACAAAGGTTGTCAACCATATTTTGTGCTATTTGCGCAAAGAATGTGGTTGTATTTTATGTGTAAAATGTGAAAGTACTGTAAATAAACATGTTGGTATTCTACAGATGAATTTTATTGTTATTATTTCCATCTATTACACTTTATAAAGGTGAGTTTTAGACTTTTAGTTCGTCTTGACACGACTAGCCGGTGAATAAATTCATGACATAAGCTGGGATGGGGAATACCAATTTTGATACATCTTACATGGATTCAGGGTTGGCTGGCCGCATGACGACTGTGCTCACGCGGCTGTGAGTGCATGAGGGTACACGACGCGATACCCCCACCACTGCTGCATGATCAATAAAGGGGTCGGATGTAAGTCCTGTTGGGGGAACCTTGGATATTCGTAGGCATAGAGTACGCCAGCGATATGAAGCAGTGTAAATAAACAGAAATTTATCGTAGGCATTACACAGTGAATGAGTCAGGGATGCCTTGTACCAACCACTTTTGTAATACAACCACTTTTGCAATAAAATTTATTACAAAAGTGGTTAACGCGTACCAACCACTTTTGTAATAAAACCACTTTTGTAATAAACTAACCATTATTTTAATAAACTCATTTCGGTGATAAATCACTGACGTCCACTTTATAGTCGGACATTGGGGTGGGCTGAGGGACTAGTTTACCTAAATATGTATGTGTGTTGTTCAATGGAATAATGTGTCCATTCACCTATTGAAACTTGGTAGTGACTGAAGAAAGTACGCAAGCACTTTTACAATAAACTTTATTACAAAAGTGGTTATTGCGTACCAACCACTTTTGTAATAAACTAACCATTATTGTAATAAACTCATTTCGGTGAAAATCACGGACGTCCATTTTATAGTTGGACATTGGGGTGGGGTTAGGGACAAGCTTACCTAAACATGTTTGTGTGTCGTTCAATGGAATAAAGCGTTCATTCACCAGCTGAAACCTGGCAGTGTCTGGAGAAAGTACGCAACCACTTTTGTAATAAACTTTATTACAAAAGTGGTTATTGCGTACCAACCACTTTTGTAATAAACTAACCATTGGTGTAATAAATTCATTTCAGTGATAAATCACGGACGTCCGTTTTATAGTCAGACATTGGGGATGGGGTGAGGGACTAGTTTACCTAAACATGTGTTGCGCCCACCTTTGATATATTTACCACTTTTGATGTAGCTTGCCACTTTCGTGTAAAAATCGCCCACTTTTGATATAAAATCGACCACTTTTGATGTAAAAGAAACTGCCACTTTTGATAAAACGAACAAGATCACCTCTTTTGATAAAATGCCCACTTTTGATAAAATCTATCCTGCCTCATTATATTTGAGTAATCTTGTTTGTTTCTTTGTTTGTTGGTTTGTCCTCCATAGACTCGAAAACGACTAGGCTGATCGGGTCGAAATTAGGCCTGGGTGCGTAGATTGCGCCCGGAAAGGATTGGGACTTCCGGGCATGGCTTGGGGGCCCGACTTCGCGTATGCGCAGTGACGATATCGGAAACTACTCAGCCGATTGGGACGAAACCTGGGATATAATTATATGATCCATAGTGTAGGGATTTGCAGGTATGGGATGGGGCCTGACTCCAAGCATGCGTAGTGGAGCATTCGGAAACTACTGTTTCGATCGGGACGAAACATGGAATTTGAATGGGGGGTCCACCAGGTAGTCATTTGTCACCGTCGGGTTTGGTCTGGGGGGCGTCTTGTCGCATGCGCAGAAACGACATGGGAAACTTCTAGACCAATCGGGAAGAAACCTGGGATTTTGTATGTATGGTAAATCGGGTAGTAATTTGCTACCGTTGGCTATGGCCTGGGAGCCAATCTTTGCGCACGCACCAAGATAAAAAACCCGGACAAAGTCGAGCACCCCCATCTAGTCTTTATATATATTTGAGCAACCTTGTCCCTTTGTCTGTCTGTTTGTTCTCCATAGACTCGAAGATGGCTAGGACGATCGGGACAAAATTTTGTCATGGTTGTGTAGCTTGGGCCCGAAAAGGAAATAGGCTATTTGAAACTGGAGTGGGGTGCCCGCCTTCACTCATGAGCAGTAACGATCTCGGAAACTACAGGGAACGAAACCTGGGATATGTATGTAGGGCCCATCGGGTAGTGATTTGCCACTATCGGGTATGGGTGGGGCCCGTCTTCGAGCATGCGCAGTAACGGTCATGTTAATTACTGGGCCGAATGGAACGATACTTGGAATTTGTATGTAGAGTCCATCAGGTAGTCATTTTCCAACTATGGGTGGGATCCAATCTTACTACTAATAACCCGGACGAAGTCAGGCACTCCATTTAAGATATATGTATTTGAGTAATCTTGTCTGTTTGTTCTCTATAGACTCGAAAACGACTGAGCCAATAGAGACGAAACTTGACACGGGTGTGTAGGTTAAGCCCGGGAAAGGCATAGGCTATACGGAGTTTGTGTGTCTGTCTGTCTGTCTGCCTGTCTGTCTGTTGTTCTATATGCACTCGAAAACTACAGTGCTGATCGGGACGAAACTTGGTATTTTTTTGTAGGGTCCATCGGGGAGTTATCCTTCATCCTCGACTTTGGGGCGGGCCCCGTCTTCTCGCATGCGCAGTGGCGATTTCGGAAAGTACTGGGCCGATCGGGACGAAACCTGGGATTTGTATGTACAGTCCATTTGGTAGTAATTTGCAACCGTCGGATAATGGGTGGGAGTCAATCTTTGCGCATGCTCAGAGACAATAGCCCAGACAAAGTCGAACACCACCATCTAGTATTTATATATATATTTGAATAATCTTGTCTGTGTTTGTCTGTTCTCCATAGACTCGAAAACGGCTATGCCAATCGGGACGAAACTTGGCATGGGTGTGGAGTTTGGGTTCCGACAGGACATGGCTATACGAGCATGGGGTGTGGCACCGTCTTTGCGCATGCGTAGTGACCATCTTGGAGACTACTCGGCCGACCGGGACGGAACATGGGTTGTTATGTATAGCCTATATGGTAGTCATCGGTCATCATCAGGTATTGGTTTTCGCCCATCTTCGCGCATGCGCGGTAACAATCTCGGAAGCTACTGGGCCGATGGACTCAAAACCTGTGATCTGTATGTAAGTTCCATCCAGTAGTCTTCTGGGCAACTCAAATTGCTTGTGCTCGGCACAGCTGCCTATTTAACCCATTCCTCCAGCTAGTCTGTGTATATACTACAGTAATCTTGTTTGCCTGCATGTATTTCTGTCTGTCTGTGTTTATCCGCCCAGTAGTTTTGGAGAGCGTTACTACGCATGCGCAAAAACGGACCATTACCTACCCCATGTCTGAAAAGATCAAAACCTTCCCGGGGCAAAACTACATACACATGCCAAATGTCTTCCCAAATCGGACCATCCGTTTTCGAGTCTATAGAGGAGCGACAAACAAACAAGATTACTCAAATATATATTTAGACTAGATTGGGGGGGGGGGGGGGGGGGGGGCTTCGTCCGGGCTGGTTGTTTCCGAGATCATCACTGCGCATGAGCAAAGATTGACTCCCACCCCAGAGCCGATAGTGGCAAATCATCATCTGACGGACCGTAATGCAAATCCCAGGTTTCTCCCCGAGGGCCCTGTAGTTTCCGAGAACGTCAATGCGCATGTGTGAAAACGACCCGCATCACACACCCGACGGTGGCAAATCACTACCCGATGGGTCTTACATACAAATCTAAAGTTTCGTCCCGATCCGCCTAGTAGTTTCCGAGATCGTTACTTCGCATACGCGAAGATGGGCCCAGTTCCAATAAAGGAAACACCTTCCCGGGACCAAACTACACACGCAATTCCAAGTTTCGTCCCTCTCTGCCCAGCCGTGTTTAGTCTATAGCGAACAGACACACACACAGACAAACGAACTTGAATATATAACAGACTAGATGGGTTCCCGGCTTTGTCCGGGCAGTAGTTTCCAAGATCGTAACTGCGTATGCGTAATGACTGGCTCCACTCTGTAGCCGACAGTGCTAAATCCCAGGTTCCGTCGCGATCGGCCCAGTACTTTCCGAGATCGTTACAGTGCATGCGCGAAGAAGCACACCCACACCAATTCACCCCACGTCCAAAATACAAAAAATTTCCGTTGGCCCAAACTACACACCCATGCCAAATTTCGACCCGATCGGCCCAGTCGGGTTCGATTCTTTAGAGAACAGACAAACAAACTGACAACATTACTCAAATGTATAGAGAAAAAATAGATTTTATCAAAAGTAAACGTGGCACAACCACTTTTGTGATAAACTTCATTACAATAGTGATTATCGCGGACCGACCACTTTTGAAATAAAACCACTATTGTAGTAAACTAACCATTATTGTAATAAACTCGTTTCTGTGATAAATCACGGACGTCCATTTTATCGTTGGACATTGGGGTGGGGTGAGACCTAGTTTACCGAAATATGTTTGTGTGTCGTTCAGTAGAATTACGTTTCTATTCACCCGTTGAAACGTCGTAGTGACTGAAGAAAGTACGCAACCACGCTTGCAATAAACTTTATTACAAAAGTGGTTATCGCGGACCAACCACTTTTGTAATAAAACCACTTTTGTAATAAACAAACAATTATTGTAATACACTCATTTTGGTGATAAATCACGGATGTCCATTTTATTGTCGGACATTGGGGTGGGGTGAGGGACGAGTTTACTTAAGCATGTTTGTGTGTCGTTCAATGGAATAACGTGTCCATTAACCTGTTGAAACTTGGAAGTGACTGAAGAAAGTATGCAACCACTTTTGCAATAAACTTTATTGCATAATAGGTTAGGTTTGTCATTCAACGTAACCGATAATGTAATATATTTATTGCACAATAGGTTAGGTTTGTCATCCAAAGCAACCGATAATGTGATAAATTTACTGCATAATAGGTTAGGTTTGTCATCCAAAGCAACCGATAATGTAATAAATTTACTGCATAATAGGTTAGGTTTGTCATCCAAAGCAACCGATAATGCAATAAACTTTATTGTATAATACGTTAGGTTTGTCATTCAACGTAACCGATGATGAAATAGATTTATTGCATAATAGGTTAGGTTTGCCATCCAACGCAACCGATAATGTAATGAATTTACTGCATAATAGGTTGGGTTTGCCATCTAACACAACCGATAATGTAATAAATTCATTGCATAATAGGTTAGGTTTGCCATCTTACGCAACCGATAATGTAATAAATTTATTGCATTTGCAGTTAAGTTTTCCATGCAAGACAACCGCTGATGTATTAAGTTTATTGCATAATAGGTTTTGTTTGCCATCCAACGCAACCGATAATGCAATAAATTTGTTGCATAATAGGTTGTATTACATTACCGGTTGTAACAATGTTTATCGAGTGGGTTATGTGGGTAATTGAGAATCGCGCAGCTCACGTTACATGGTAAAATAGACTGCTGTATTGTTGGGTTAGAAGAGTATGTCTACCACAGCATATGTCTGGCGGTGTAATTCCTATTACGAAAAAAAAAATAAAGAGGAAAAACAAGTTACACAAGTTATCAAAATCTGTTTAATAGGTCACTCGAAAAAGACAGGACGTTTACATCAGTTGGACAAAACGTCAGTGCAAAGCTGACTGGCTTGCTCGACTAAATATCCCATGTCAGCAGGATTGGCACACAAGGAGCTTTGTGTTTCCAAATGCGGTAATGAAAGCGTTAATAATATTAATCTAAAATGGAATAAACATCTTTTTTATATCTGGTCACGGGTTTTGATGCGCTGATCCACTTTGCATTCGGGGCTCAATGTCCCATATAAAGCAAGATTTTCAATTGGTTGATAGCACATGGAGGGATCGCGTCAGATTGATCATAAGTGGTCACTGTTACTATTCTGCATTAAGCATAGATTATTTCTTTTCAATAACGATGAAAGTTCAGACACGATTATTGCTATGGATAAGTTAACCGTTGCGCAGTCCGTCCATGCGGCACAAGATCAGGGGCATGCGTAACTTGTTTCGTGTTATGTGGAAGGTCTACATCAGAGTAAATACATTTCTTTTGACTACTATACATTTGCCAACTGTTATATTGACAACTGAAACACTCATCTTCCCACTATGGCAATATAACAATCGGCCCGTAGTCAATTGCCAAATTAGGTTCATGGAAGTTCAGACTCAGATGTTTGATAAGATTACGCGTGCGACTGCACGTAATTTATTACTCCGTTTCAGAGCGAGCAATCGGGCCAGTGATGAATTCTTTTCATGGATGCAAAGGGATCAAAGTTAAATGGGGGCGCGGTGGCTCAGTAGGTAGAGGTGCAGGCTGCAAGCCGAGAGGTCCTCGGTTCGAATCCCACCTGCGGCAACCGCGTTGTGTCCTTGGGCAAGACACTTCACCCCCATTGCCCACGTGGGGGCACGGTGACGTTGTGTACTAAGGCGTACTGCACGTCGATGGTGCACCTGTCTTCAACCAATGCTAACCCTGCTTGTGTGGAGTTAGTATGTTGGGGAGCTGACAGTTGCTCGCCGTTGCTCGGTGGTTTTCTCCGGGTACTCCGGCTTCCTCCACCCGTAAAACTGTCGAGGTCATGATTAGCCATTGTGCAGAAATATGTGACCTTAAGCACCAATAAATAATAATAATAATATCAAAGTTAAATCCAGTTAATCACCAGCGTCCAAGTTGCGCCATTCCTTCGTGTACCAAAAAGCAAAGGGGAATGTTTTACTTTTTGTCTTGTGGCAAGCGGAGAGACAAGACTAGAGGGATAACGTGCAGTTGAGTTTACTACTGAATACCCGATATTTGTTATATTTGTTATGTTCATTCAAAAAAAAAAAAAACAAAAAAAAAAACGGCGAAAGTTTAGATTCAGGTGTCAGAAGTGATATGATGTGAGCCCCTTTTCACGGTTGCAGAGTCAGACCTGCTATCACAAAAAGGCGCCCTCTTTCAATTCAGATGGATCTTGGAAGTCACGTCATGTCACGTGACTGCGGGCGCCCATGTTGTGTTGACATGTAACCAATGTGCGTGGTAATGTTGTGACGTCATTGCCATATCGATACGATGTTCGAATGCGCGTGCGCAGCTTGGGTGTATATGGGGACACGTGTTTTGGTCGCCCATTTTGTGTATAGGGGCGCCATCTTGGTTTCTCAAGTGTCGCGTGGTTGCCTGGTGACGAAACCTTACCTCTTGGTATAAGATCGGGGGTATGTTTTGAGGGTATGTTTGATTCGATGGGAGTGTGTTCCAGTAGTATAGAATTACACAAATGAACCCGACTTACGTATATTTTAGTGGATTTTACTCTGCTAACTATGTTAATGTTAAAGCTGGGACGTGAAAATGTTCCGGATCCAATGTGTGTGCGGAGTGTGTTTTTGGAAAACCTGGAATTACCCCAAACAACCGATCTTAAATATAGAATTACCCAAAACAGCTTGACAATGTCTAAAAAACTATCTATGGATGGAAATATTTCTGAAAATATCGCTTCTTCCAGACACGATGGACGGCAGCGGTAGGGACAAAGGGGATCAGAAGCTCTGGGGTGAGGCGGCAGAGGCGGCAGGGAACCAGAGGTTCTTGGGGTATGGGCGGCAAGGGGCGGTCAGGTAGCAGAAACCGGGGGCCTAGGGCGCTAGAAGCGGCGGAGGCTCTTTTCCTTCCATTTTCCCTCTCTGTTTATTGTTTAAAAAAATGACAAGAGTTATCTCCAATGAAAGCAGAAAGTGCCTGCATATAAACTGATTTACTTTCAGAATCCTTTTAATGAGTCCTAGTTAGTGACTCGGTGGATCCAAAAATATCGAAATGAGGCTATGATACGTATGGTTTTGCACGCATTGAACTCATTTTCATAATCTTCATTTTGAGACATATGAATTTGCGCGCAATGTGCTCATTTTCACAGCAGTCATTATTCCATACGACGAAAAACGGTATTCAGTGGGTTTATTTATTTATTTATTTATTTATTTATTTATTTATTTATTTATTTATTTATTTATTTATTTATTGGTGTTTTACGACACTTATACAGTGTGAGTCACTTTATGTCGGTGACAGTTTTATGAGTGGAGGAAGCCGATGTACCAGAAGAGAACCACCAAGCAGCGACGAGAACCTATAACCTCTTCAATGTCACGTAATCCAAGACTGTACTACGCACTGTACATCGGTACTACGCACTGAACAACACAGTCAGGATAATTAAGGTTAAGACGCGTGCACACCAGTCCATCTCAGATCACGCCAGCTTCCCCCACTCGCTCCACATGCGAGCAGTCGAGGTAAAGTATCTGGCCCAAGGGCACGAAGTGTTAATCCATATCAATCACTGAATGGTCACCCCATCAATAGACTAACCGGGTTCAACGGAGCTTAACTTCAGCGATGTTGGTGGCTGATGCACGTCCACCTGTATTGTGATAATTTACTAACACCAGTCAATAGTGTGTAATAAAATTTCTAATTTTCTCGCCTCATTTGGGGTTAACAGTGTGCGGAAGAATTCAACCCGACCTATAAAAAGGGACAACAAGATCGATAGGAACTACGGGGTTTAAGACAAACTGCGCTCGTAGGAGGAATTCGGGCAGACATATGAAAAGCGATAGACGTCAAACCCAGCTTTCCCTATCCATCCGAGTGCAGTAAGATTTTAGCGCCCACCAAATTTGGGAATAGATTTGACGCTACTTTGTGCTACCCCCTCTTCAAACAAACACACCGTCCGGCTATAAAATGGACGTCCGTGATTCATCACAAAAATAGGTGTATTACAATAATGGTTAGTTTATTACAAAAGTGGTTTTATTACAAAAGTGGTTGGTACGCGATAACCACTTTTGTAATAAAGTTTATTGCAAAAGTGGTTGCGTACTTTCTACAGACACTGCCACGTTTCAACTGGTGAATGAACACTTTATTCCATTGAACGACACACATACATGTTTAGGTCAACTAGCTCTCAACCCACCCCAATGTCCAACTATAAAATGAACGTCCGTGATTCATCACAAAAATAGGTGTGTTACAATAACGGTTAGTTTAGTACAAAAGTGGTTGGTACGCGATAACCACTTCTGTAATAAAGTTTATTGCAAAAGTGGTTACTTCAGTCACTTCCAAGTTTCAACAGGTGAATGGAATGGACACGTTATTCCATTGAACGACATACAAACATGTTTAGGTAAACTTTCCCTAACCCTACCCCAATGTCCAACTATAAAATGGACTTCCGTGATTTATCACCAAAATGAGTTTATTACAATAAAGGTTAGTTTATTACAAAAGTGGTTTTATTACAAAAGTGCTTGGTACACGATAACCACTTTTGTAATAAAGTTTATTGCAAAAGTGCTTTCGTACTTTCTTCAGTCACTACCAAGTTTCAATAGGCGAATGGACACGTTATTCCATTGAACGACACACAAACATGTTTAGGTAAACTAGTCCCTCACCCCACCCCAATGTCCGAGTATAAAATGGACGGCCGTGATTTATCACCGAAATGAGTTTATTACAATAATGGTTAGTTTATTACAAAAAGTGGTTTTATTACAAAAGTGGTTGGTACGCGTTAACCACTTTTGTAATAAAGTTTATTGCAAAAGTGGTTGTATTACAAAAGTGGTTGGTACAATGCCTCAACGCAAGACGAGCGTCAGGTACAATAAATGCGATGGCAGTTGTTGGTAATAATTTAACTGGTAACAATTTTATTGGTAATTGAATTGGTAACAATTTGTGTTAACAGTTTCATAACTCTTTGAACACTGTATTCTGGAATGGTCTTGGTATATATCATATTACTTCCAGTCAATGAGTCCATCGGGCATTTGTGGGGATGTTATGTAACAATTTAATCTTACTGTTCTTTTGCCTGTATCCGCCCATGAGTATTAACGGTTTTGAATATCAGTAGTATGTCAGGGACATTGCATACATTTTCTAGGGGGGGGGGGGGGGGGGGTCTCACGTGGTATTGGGGATATAATGTGACGTCTTCACTCCCGTGGTCAGTGGCGTCATGCAGGTTGTCCTTGTAGCTCGGCTTAGTGACCATGTTGTGACGTTATTACCATGATGATACGTGGTGTGAGTGCATGTGGCAGCTCGTGTTATTATACGATGACGCATCGTCCCCTGAGTTCCAGTGTGTTCTATGTGCCAGTAGGCACATAGAACACATTGGGACTCAGTGGACGACATGTGTGGCCTCTAAACGACGTGTTACTGGACTGAATCAGTGTACGACTAATTTCCACAAACAACCCTGGCATACCCCTGTTTATCTGGCTCGAATTCTCGTTTTCCATCTATCCCGGTCCTATTCTGACTCTCTCGCCCTAGCATTCGAGCTTGTACTAGCTTTCTCTGTCCTCAACCAATCAGATAAATACATTTATCTAAGCCCCGCCAAATGTCACATATTTGTTTTGATACAAGAGTATTTGTGGTTGCTTAAAATGAATTCGAGCCCCAATGGAGCAATGACAGGAATAGGCTATGCCTTGACGACTGGAATCTTATCGAGAAAATGAGCTATCGATCAATTGCTGGAAAGAACTTTTAGTGTCATCTCGGAAAAAAGGATCGACAAGGGCTGTATGAGGTGTGTCTCAAAAACATAGGTTATGACCCCCCACGTATCACTATGGGAATGACGTCACAAGATGGCCGCTCACGCGAGTTACCATTTTAAACACAGCATGGCGCCACTGGGTCAAGTGACTATAACGTCATATGAGATCATCCATGAGATCATCCAAATAGTGACTGTTCGGGTACATGACATACTACTCACGTCGACAACACGGTGCAGAACACCATGTAAAATATTACTGCAGAAATATGGTAAAGTACTGGCAACCAGCTGCCGGTATACTACCGAAAATGTTACGGTAAAAATCCGTAATTTTACAATTGAGACATTTTGTTCAATAGAGAAGCAGAACCAAGGATTCGATATGAATATATCTTCATCAAAAGTGGATCAATCAATATCTTTAACCGGCAGAGCATTGGCTGCAGGTTAAATGCATCAATTCGTCGACTTTAAGAGCGGACTCTTCCCAGTCAAGTGGAATGCTATAATGCAAAAGCAGTAATTAAAGAATTAATTGCCTTCTTAGTGGAAGAACATGCTCCACTAAATATAAACACTTCTCCGTTGGTATGATTATGCTTTGAGCAGAAACGGTAGTTACCGTCAAGTTTACGGTGGCAAGACCTGCAGCTGATTGCCAGTAGATGACCGTAAATTTGACGATAATTTCTAACAGTGCATGTATAGGGAAACATTGCCATCTCAGCATTAAAAAACTCATTAAAATTTCGAGATGATCAACTTCATGCTACAGGATCTCGCTGTGATTACTTTGAAGGATCTACTTATCTCACAAAAGCACTAGACATGTTATATAACGTTTAATGAGGTGGGCGATGAGCACCTGTTTGTTGTTGGGTGAACGTACAAGATTATGAAGTATTATGTAAGTAAAACTTGCATAATTTAAGGCAAGTTAATTCATTTGCATTAGACCGTACTTGATACAGCGAAACACTTTTACTTGAACATGACTTGCAATTGATAGCATGCACTTGGAATAACACGATCTCTTTGATGTAAAAGACAAGTCACGCAACGTTATATTATAGTGTTTTCATTTTTCAGTATATTTTTCGCGGGAAAAAAAGTGGTTTCAGGTCGTTTCGGTTTACTATTTATTATTTGTTTATTGGTGTTTTTAAGGTCACATTGGCTAATCGTGACCGTGACAGTTTTACGGGTGGACAAAGCCGGAGTACCCGGAGAGAACCACCGACCATTGACGAGCAACTGTCAGCTCATCAACATTCTAACTCTGTTCAAGCTCCTCTCAAGCAGGGTTACAGCGGTTGAAGACATGTGCATCATCGACGTGCAGTACACCTTAGTACACGGCGTCATCGTGCCCCCCCCCCCCCCCCCCCCCCATGTAGGCAGCTGGGATAAAGTGCCTTGCCCAAGGACACAACGTGGGTTGTCCCGGACAGGGATCGAACTCGGAACCTCAAGCATAGAAGTCCAACAGTCTACCACTGAGCCACCGCGGTTTCGGTTTACTATTTATTTATTGGTGTTTGAGGTCACATACTTGTGCACAATGACTAATCGTGACCGTGACAGTTTTACGGGTGGAGGAGCCGGAGTACCCGGAGAGAACCACCGAGCAACGACGAGCAGCTGTCAGCTCTCGAACATCGTAACTCTGAACTCTGCAGCACAGGCAGGGTTAGATTGGTTGAAGACATGCGCACCATCGACGTGCAGTACGCCTCAGTACACAGCGTCATCGTGCCCCCATGTAGGCAATCGGGGTGAAGTGTCTTGCCCAAGGACACAACGCGGTTGCCGCAGGTGGGATTCGAACCGAGGACCTCTCGGCTTGCAGCCTGCACCTCTACCAACTGAGCCACCGCGCCCCCATTTCGGTTTACAATCACACCTGGAAATAAAGGGTTTATACTGTAACCCGTTGGCAGGTTACACCATATGACATGCTCGTAACCTATAGGAAAAGGGTGTTGTTGTGCTTCTCCGCCTTCACTGTTTTTACTGTTCGAGAAATGCTTTGTTTAACGTCTTAATGGGATTCCCACAGAAGCGAGATCACACGTTAGTTGTTGCTATTTAATTTGGCAGAAATTCTTTTAAGATGGTAATTTAACAAACTAAAATTGTATTATGTCGTTGTAACCTGCCATAACCTGTAGTTCCTTCGCGTATTTTACATTAGACGAATCCCCAAAGCAACCTAAACAGTCATTCGTGCGTTATTTTCGAGCCTGAAAACCAATAGATACTCTTTAGTCTTCAAGTACTACTAAATCTGACATCACGAGAAAGCTCAATTTTTTTCAAGTTGAGCAAGTCATTGACAGTACCGGATCCACGATTTGGGGTTTGAGGGGGCGCCATATTTCAATCGAGGGTCATGATGCGTTTGTGGCGAGCACGAGAATCAGATGTGGTATCCCACTCTTGTCAGCGGGGTCCGGGGAATCCCGTGGGAAAATGTTGGAACATGGAAGGTCAGTGTGGCCCTCCGCTAGCTTCTTTGCGCGTGACTGCAATGTTTTCAAATCAATATATATATCACATACCATAGCCGGTGGGTATGCCACTTACTGATCCTAGCTAGATGGAGCCGAAGTTTTGCTCAGAAAAAGCTCCGATTTCTGTGGGAATTTAACACTAGCTGCTCCTCCCAAACCTCAGGGTAATAAAGCACGATCGGGTACATGCTATACTACTGGCCTATACTGGGGTAGAGGGATTTTTAAAAAAGGAACACAGGTTCAACAACAGTTTATTGGCACTGATTGGCTTGAATGCATTCCTTAAACACACACCATTTTCGGCATTTAGAAGATGTTTGTGAAGCAAAAATAATGAAAAGTGGCTCCCCATCCTGGATTCTTCAAAAAGCCAAGCCTGTATATGGCTATAGAATAAATTATTGAGTCCAATAGAAACTCTTCTTCCCGGGTACTCCTGCTTCCTCCACCCATAAAACAGTCCGACAGGATATGATCCTTGATGTTGAAAGTGTTATTGAACCCCAATCAATAAATAAACAAACAGAATAATAGCATAACAATTCCTCCGCCTAGAAAAACTATCTTTTACGACTCTAAATTCCTATGGATCTTTATTTTATAATATGCGCTATAAAACTGTCCAACAGACAGGTTTGCGTGTGTGTGTGTGTGTGTGGGGGGGGGGGGGGGGGGGTCTCCACGGCCACCCACAAGCTTCGGCTTTGACAATCCCACCGTCCCCTTCGTAAGTTGGGTTCCGGATTCCTTCGAATTTAACTCTCTGTACACCGATGTCAAAATGGCAAAGTTTTCAGCAGCAAATAATGCAGTTTGATATTTAACCAAATAAAATAAACCTTGTTTGACAGAGCTGTGTGAGTTCTGTCAAAAAACAAGATATAATTGGTTGATTTCATAGGTAAATAAAAGAAAAACAGAGTGATTTTGAAAATTCTGTTGCACTATCAGAATGTCAGTGGTTAATAGTGCATAGCCTACGTATAGAATTCCGATTGCTATTAAAATTGATTCGGACACCAGATTTCCCAACTGAAAAGAAAAATTTGAGTTGAAATATTGACCAAAAACCCCCCAGAAAATTGGACCTGATGGCCCGAACCCCACAGACAATAATGAGAGACAAATTACAAAGATCACGGAAAATCTGTTAAGTTTGTCTAATAGTATATCGGAGTGCGGTGGCTCAGTAGTTAGAGCACTGGGTTTTAAACTAATAGTTCGACGGTTCGATCCTGGCCAGCTGTAACCGTGTTGTGTCCCTTGGCAAGACAATTAATCCCAATCACCCACGTGGTGGCACGATGGCTCTGTGTACTAAGGCGTACTACACGGCAATGGTGCACTTGCCTTCAACCGTTGCTGACTCTGCTTGTGCAGACGTGATAAAATGGAGAGATGGCAGTTGTTCGCCGTTGCTCGGCGGTTCTCTTTCGGCGCCCTCCACCCTTAAAACTATTCGACATGAGGTAACCATTGCTATTGATAGTGTTGTTAAACCCCAATAAATAAACAAACTCATAGCACAATTCCTTCGCCAACCAAAATAAAAAATATCTCTTAAGATTCTGGGAGGTGGTGACAACCGTTACTTATTCCCAGTTCCTTATTCGACATTCGTTATCAACCGATAAAATCGGTTGATGACGAATGTCGAATAAGGAACTGGGGTTAAGTAACGGTTGTCCCATCCGTTAAGATTCTATTATTTTTTTTTTGGGGGGGGGGGGGGATTGTTTTCTTGAATAACTCATTTTTTTCATTTTTCACGTCAAAAACATAGCATGTGACCCCTCATTGGAACGAGCTAAACGAGCTCGTTTCAATGAGGTTTCATAAGCTACATTTTTGCGAAGAAAAATGAAAAAATAGTGAAACTTGTATTGTGATTTTTGTGAAAAGCGCTGGCCGGTCTTGGTCGTAACTTTTCGTAAAGGGTAAATCTGAATCGGGTGATTTATGTCATTTCTCTTCATGGTTTTTGATAATAGACATATCACGAAATGAACTTTTAATATTATCTACTGACAAAGTCACAACGTATGGCATATTTATCTTCAATCTAGCATCGGGTGACAGCCTTTGATCAAAGGCAATGGGGCGCGGTGGCGTTGCGGTAACCGGTTCTCGTCAGATCACAGAAGTCGAGCCCGGTTAGTCCTGGGATGGCTGACCGTCTGATCGATGGATTCGGACTCCCGCTTTGTGTCCTTGGACAAGGCACTTAACCCAGATCGTCCACATGGGGGCACGACGAGCCGTGTACTAAGGCGTACTGCACGTCGATGGTGCGTATGTCTTCAACCAATCTAATCCTGCCTGTGCTGCAGTGCGGATTACGATGTTGGGGAGCTAGCAGCTGCTCGTCGTTGCCCGGTGGTTCTCTCCGGGTACTCCGGCTTCCTCCACCCGTAAAACTGTCACCGACACGATGTAACCTTGGCTGTTACAGTGTCGTTAAACCTTAATAAATAATAAATGATCAAAGGCAACCTTCCTCTGATGTGTTTGGTCGCTCATTTCTTTTTCTTGGTAAAATCCATCGAAGATGACAAATTTGCACGCTGCCTACTCAGAAAAAAAATCGGCCACGTGAGAAGAGCTCATTCTACGTCCATGCACCGAGTTTCCCAATGAATCAGACTCTCAGTCTAATTCCGCAAGAATTTCGGTGCTGTTATGGCCTGGAACAAGTCTAGCCCTCAAATAGGTCATCGTCTGTGTTCAGATATTTACTCCTCTGGAATATTTCAGTTGGTTGGTTGAATCTGACAAAATTCGTAAAGATTCATTGCATTGCCCCCTTGCCCCCTTGCCCCGAGAGTAGGGGAGCAAGGGGAGATACGTTCCTTTTTTGCCAGAAACGCACTAGTGAAAAATACTTTACTTTCCGAGAACTGTAACTGATGAGTATTCATTCTGGCGTTGTTTACGTGTGCCAATGCCAATAGGGAGGGGGTGGGGCGGGGTATAAAGACGGAGGCTGGATGATAATCACCAAACCTGCTAAAATTTTAACACAATTAGTAGATCTGCGCAGCGTAATCATAAAACTGGTAAGTATTTAATGCTAATGACAATGTCAGCAAAAATTCGGTCAAATCAATTCAATTCTCGATTGAGAAACATTTCTTATGTTGATTTCAAGAAAATGAATATTTATGGTATTTTTAGATTCAAAAGGATGGAATATTTCAGTTGGCTGGAAAAATGGGCCGTATCTTCTCTCTTCAGACCAACTAAAACAGTCCATCTGATTGAATCTAAAAATAGGAGATGGACTATTTAAGGGCCAGACTGGTTCCAGGTCATGACAGTGTCGATTAACTAACTGAATTTGACAAGTGGTCTGAGTGCTTGAACTTGGACCTAAGATGTTTTGATAACTTGTGCATTCACTCATTAATGCGTAAAAGATGAACACCACATGGTCAATGGTTTGGATTTTACATACATGGCATTTACTGCAATATTCCCAGTAATAGGGCCTACAGCATTTTACCTGGAGGCTAAACACCATTAAAAACAGAAATTATCGTCAGCTAGGTGAACTAGCAAGGATCTGTTTCTCTATTTGTCTGTTCGTATGTTTGTCTCACTGTGTTTGTGTATAAATGCATGTTCACACGGCGTATATACACAACCTTTGAAGCGATGCTGTCTATTCTTGGCATACATAGTGGTCCTGAGATGTTCAGATCAACTTTGCATTTACAGATCAATAGCAGGCCTTGAAATGAAGAGCTTACATCGTAACCTGTCTGCAGATCACGCCATATAGCATAGTGGTAAGCTGTAGGAAAAAAAATGTAATGCTTTTCTGCTTTTTCTGTTTTTACCACTAAGGCGTGTTGTTTACATCATGATAGAAATTCCGCCAAAACGAATAGAAACGGCTAACACGCGAGCTCGCCAAAGCGAGATCGCGCGTTAGTTGTTACTATTCATACTGTAACGGTTACGCTCCACAGTTTTCCGGGCATTTTCAAAAATGATGTGCCATGTGCTCTATTCCACTGCCAATAAAGCCAAACTCATTTTCATTCCCCTTGACATGTATACATTTTCTAAATTGGCTGAATACAGCCTGATAAGATAAAATTGATACATGTAATTCTGGGGGAGGGGGGGGGGGGCATAACTTACAGTACAGCATGAAGCCCCAACCTGAAAATTGCCAAAACTAGCCATTTTCAGGCATTTGGCAGCCACAAAAGCAGAATTTTCCAAGCTTCAGCACCTTCCCAGCCCTGGAGAACATAATCTCCAATTAATAAAAAGAGGAAAACAAATTATATGTTTCCATTTCATTTTTTTGGCTTCACGCCTGTAAACAATCCAGTGTAAAAATGACGTCTGAAAAGCTGGCCTCATTTTCTGAGCCACTATTTCACAGAAATCCCATGCTGTAATGACACTATTCATCAGGCTTCCATCCCATGACCAAAACATTAAAGTCTACTTGCCAACAAGTAGTCCCATGCTTTCAAATACCTAATACTAAAAACATAGACCTAATTTATGTGGGGTCCGATTCAGGACAGCCCTTTTATTTCAAAATTCAATGTGCAGAAGTACGAAACAGTGGAGTGGAACCTAAGATGTAAAAGACATGCCACTCTGGTCATGTGTGGATGCAATGTGCAACCGTTTGAGTCGAGTTTGTCACAAAAAGATTGTCATATCAGACTGATCAAACAAACGAGATTAGAAAGCTAATTTATGCTGTTTTGTTTTATCGTAACCTGTACTGCGTTCGCGTATATTACAATTGGCGTAACCCCCACGTAACCTAAACGATCGTTCGCGTGTTATTTCCAGGCCTGCAATAGGTCGAATGATCTCCTAAACCAAACTTGGCAGGAAAGGTCTTTGGGAGGTTCTCCACAAACGTTCTTCATTTTGTTCCCGTCGGATGAAAAACATGGCTGCCAGAGGCATTCTTTGATTCTGATTTGTGGATTTTCAAAAGTCTTCTCCTCTGAAACTACAAAGTCAAATGTTTTGAAACTTCACATGGCTAATGACTGGGACACCCTCCTATCAACGATCCTCATTTAATGTTGATCGGGTTGGGAGCATGGCCACAATTGCTGCTTATATTTACCATAGAAACCCTATGTGAAATCACATTTTCATCTTCTTCCCTGGAACTACTGAGCCGATGTGAACCAAACTTGGCAGGAATGGTCTATGGGAAGTCCTCTACAAAGGACCCGTTTGTTCCCGTCGGATGAAAAACATGGCCGCCAGAGGCATTCTCTGATTCTTGGAAATGCTATTCATTCTTTTAATGCGCCATATACAATACTGAAGTACTAAAGTATTGTAGATGGTGCCTTGTTGCATTTAAGAGGCGATTTCCAACTCTGGAACCCAAAATATCATCTATTTCGATCACAAGGGGTGTGTGTGTGGGGGGGGGGGGGGGTATTCCGGGTCATTCCATTCGGATTTCTGCAGCAGTTGGAAATTGACAGGTTGCAGTTAGAGAATTCTCTCTCAAAGCTTGTGAGTGGGGCGAATGGTTTTATGATCGAAAGTGGATATTCGACAGCTGGGGGTGGGTACAGTTGGAAATTAATAGGGAAACACACCCTCCCGAACCAAGATCCTCCAGCCACGTCAGAAATCCCATCAACTAATGCAAGCCAAGGTGATTTGGGTGATAGAAAACCAGGTGGTTTCCTCTGCCTCTCCGTTCGTATGTTGGTTAAGATGCTACATAGCCCAAGAGTAGTGGAGTTGTTGAGAGGTCAGCGGACCGGTCAGGTTGGTGCGGCCTTGTTTTTGCCGACGCCTCTGATATTTGTATCATTTCCTCTTCTCTCCTCCCTTTTCCAGTTTGGATATCGCACATTCTCATTGCTCTTTCATACATTACATCCATCGTTAACTTCGGCGGCGAGTGAGGATCGAGGGGCAGGGGAAGGAGGCAGTTTCCGCTTCCACCTCAGTCTCCAGAGGACGTTCTGCATCTATCAATTACGAAGAGAAAGCGATATAATGGGTTGTGCTGTGGGCAGAGGCGGACTGGCAGCATGGTCCTCCGGGAAAATTCGATGGGCCCGTACTGGGTTCCCTCTGTGGCCCCCAAAATGGATGCAGCCCAACACCTTTTGGTAAGTGAAATTTCGTGAAAATGACCAAAGGGCGAAATAGATCCAAAATAGTCTAGTCTGCCATTGATCGCTCAGATGAAAGGAAAGTTTCAATTTCAAAAATCAAAATTTTCTCCTGTTGGGCCGACACACCTCGGAAGAACCATTTTTGTCGAATGATCAATGAAGATGATACATACAGATTATCATGACAATGTGCATGTCCTGTGGCTTGTATCAGATTCGAGGCGGTGTCCAGAATGGGATCTCAATGAGCCGGCTTTGCCGGCGAGTTGTGATCCCATTTTTGTCCACCACCGAGAATCTGATGCAAATCACAGGACATGCACATTATCATGATAATTCATTTATCTAACAATTCTGTCACATACACAGATTAAATCTTAACCCTTTTACCCAACGTAGGGTCAAAACCGGCCAAGGCTATTCTCAAAAATCGCCAGTTAATTTTCATTATTTTTTCATTTTGTGTCTCAAAAACATAGGTTATGACCCCTCGTTGGAACGAGCTCGTCGAGCTCGTTCCAACGAGAGGTCATACCCTATGTTTTTGAGACAAAAAATAAAAAAAATAGTTATTCAAGAATTTTTTTGGCAAGTGTCGTCTGCTTTTCTTGTTAGGTAGAGGGTTAAATTATTTTTAAACATTTTGGGGACATAATGTTCGGTCGATCACTGAAACGCACATAGAATGTATCCATGCGCCTGTTATGATAGCCCGTAGCGCTACCGGAAACGAGTTGTCTATATGATACGGAATCAGAATAAGTCGTCTATATGATAAGGAATCGGAACACATTATGTGATACGTGACGTTTCTCGTGGTTTTCAGGCCCAAATCTGTATGATTGTTAGATAAAAAATGCCGGGCGACCGACGCTTGTTGGATGGACTCTTCTTTTTCTTGGCGGTCGGTCCTGTCTTCTTGGGGTGAGGACCAGTGTGAGTGGAGGTCCTCTCACTAAAGGTCCTACGTTTCCCCCAAGGAGGTGGATGTTCATTCTCTATCGTCACCAATTCCACTGTCAGTTGAAGGCTCTCACTTTTTACTCGGAGATTTCAAGCAAGAGGATGGGAAACGTTCAGATAGGGCTCTCTTTAGTTTCGTTGGAAGCTCCATATGAACGTGCTAATTGGTTTTGTCTTGACACTCTGGCGTCCAAAGCGCGAATGAAATCGAAGCGAACTTCACCGAATGATACACAGGTTCATCATCCCTAACTTATATCGTCATGAAAATCGACTTTCGATAAAGTTATATCCCTTGAAATTATCAGACGTGCTGCGAGGGAATTTAAAATGAAGTAATTGTTGAGAAAACACCTGTGATATCAGTAGAAAATAACGCCAAGTTTCATTTTGTTACTTTTAATAATTGAAAACAACTGACAACTGTCGGGGGCTGTCTGTTGTTTTTGTTTATTAAAAGTAACAAAATGAAACTTGGCCTTTTATGGCAAGTTAATTAGATGGAACTAGTTCACAGATAATCTGTCATTAAGAATATCTATCAGTATCATATCCCTACACTAGTTTTCACATTGTCTCTTTGTTTAGCGAATGTGGTTTTTTTTTAGCGTAATTTGCAAGTTTTGTATTTTTTCCGTGACAGAAAATTAGCAAATCCCATCTCCTAGATGTTTACATTCATGGAAAGTATAGTGACTGTATTATATGTCACGATGCGCACACTGTTGATATAATGAGCAGAAAAAAAGTTACAGAACATCAAAAGATGGCGAGAATGTAGTTTTTTTATTTGTTTAATGGCTTCCAACGCAGAATAATATAGAGAGTAATCGCTTGACTGGACTGGTCACGTGAAATAATTCATGAGAGGTGAGGGATGTTGTACAAACACGAGTGCGCGAATGCGCACGAGTGTTTTACAGTATAGTCCCTCGCCTCGAATGAATTATTTCACGTAACCAGTCCAGTCAAGCGATTACTCTGTTTATTCCTTTTCATTATTAACGATAATTATATTATTTAACCCTTTACCTAACGTAACGGCCAGCGCTATTCTCAAAAATCGCCAATTAATTTTCATTATTTTTTTCATTTTTTTGTCTCTAAAACATAGGTTATGACCCCCCATTGAAACGAGCTCGTTCCAATGAGGGGTCATAACCTAGGTTTTTGAGACAAAAAAATGAAAAAATAATGAAAATTAATTGGCGATTTTTGAGAATGAAATCCCAGTAAATCACATTTTGGAAAGTAATAAAGTCAAATATTCGAAGTGACTGGGGAAGAAAAAACTGTTTATGTATTTTTAAACTTCTCTGCAGGAAAATGCCTGAAGTCTGTGAAATGAGGGGCATATCGATGATACAAATTTTCTAACATTTCGAAATTTCAATTTTTATACGAAATTCCCATACCCTTTGTGTTAAATTTTCTGACATCTTTAGGAAATTAAGGCGAGCTAACTTTACGATAAACCCCTAAAATAACTAAATTTGTCAGTCATGTCCTAGCGAATTGTGCATTTGCAGGTGAACGAAAAGAAACGTCCAAAAGAAATCTCGTACCGACTGACATCACGCATTAAAGCTTGAAACTTAAACTGCATACTTATGCTCGATATTTCGTACACTGCAGTTGTAAATAGTAACAGTTGGAATTTTTGCCGATTTGAAACCGAGTTGGAATTTTGGGAAGTGAAGGAGACATCAGCATCACC